>CP137677.1:24063630-24693556 GCA_037976565.1 Mesocentrotus franciscanus | reverse complement strand
TATCTCTCTCCTTTATATTTATATTTCTGTTCTTATTTCCTACATTTCCCTATCCAGCATTTGTTCTCTTTTATTCTCTCTCTCTCTCTCTCTCTCTCTCTCTCTTTCTCTCTTGCATACTATCTTCCTTTCCCATTATTCTCCTTTCTCTCTCACCTCTCGACCTCCTCCACTCCTCTCCCTCTCTCTTCCTACAAGCATCCTACTCTCAAATCCTTGCCGCTCGTGTATACTCTCACGGACAAACGGAGAGCAAACAACAGGTTTATAGGATACTCAGTACATCGATGGTGTTATTAGAATAACGATACTTAATTTCTGATTTACATTCCAACACCAAACACTGTTCCTATTGACTCACCAGTCTGTGTAAACAGATGAGCAGAGGAAACCTGTTTGCGGAGAGGCATAGAGTGTCTACAGGTATAAAAGTGCCTCCTTTGCATACGTTTCCGCATTGTCTTCGTTTTTTGTTTGGATGTCTATTCTTACGGCGAGAACTCACTTGAGAGCGAGGATATGTGATCCTGCTTTCCATATCTGCTATGTTCTATGAATACTGCAAACAACAACAAAATAATTTGCGACCAAACATATCCCTGATAAAAAGTAAGAAAAAGCAGACATTACGCCACACTGTCGATTTTTTTTCTTCTTAATGGTTTGATGTTCAATAATAAGCTGAGAGGAACATCAGCATACCAAACGTAGAACTTAGTATTTGTCACTTCTTTCCCTTCCTCCTCTCTCTCTCTCTCTCTCTCTCTCTCTCTCTCTATATATATATATATATATCCTTTTCCAGCTCCCCCCTGCCGCTCCCTGCCTCCTACATCATTTATCTCTCTCTCTCTCTCTCTCTCTCTCTTTCTTTCTCCCTCTTTTTTCTCACCCATTTTCCCCTTCTCTCGCTTTCCTTTCTCTATCTACCCCTTTTGTGTTTCCCTTTTTTGTCTCCTGTATATTTTGAGTCTATATATATATATATATATCTTCATCTGTCCATCTCTACCGCCTCTCTTTCTCAAACAAGCAGAGGAACACTAACAATATAGCGACAGATCCATCGATATATTGCCTCTGGCTGTAATATCTGTATGTAGACCCGAGAGTGCAGATGACCACACCACAAATAATACAAAAATTGAAGAAGAAAAAAAGGCTGTTCATGCTTTTTTCCCTCCAGATTTATGATATGGTACCCATTATCTGAATTCTATAGGAATTGTGATTGAAAAAAGGTTGATTTCTGGTAAAGGTAAAAAGCAATTTTTGAGGGCTCTCCTACTTTTTAAGTCGGCATGGAAGAAAAGCACCTATAAAATGAATTACTCTTCAAATACCCTCATTTTCGGAATATGACGAGTAAAAGATTGGAGTAAACTTTCACGCCAGTGTTTGTATCTATGCGCATTTCTTTGTGCAGTGTGTCTGTCTTCCAGAGTGACTGATTTGATGTCTTATTTTCGTGGTCCCAAAATCGCACAGTATATATACACCTAGTCTCATATCAAATATTAACTTTCCGGCCTCTTCATAATGTAATTACATGGCCCAAAACAGGGTAATCTTTAAATAACTGAGCAAAATAGTTGAATGTTTTCGTTAAAAATTAATCCAAGGTTTTCTATTTTCGTTAATGTCCTCTCCGAGCATTTAATAACATCTATTGCTTGTGTGATGCCAGCCATCGAGAGAGATACAGGTTCAATCAATCCTCAACATGACCGTTGGAATTAACATCGGTTATCCAAGTCTTAAAGAATGATACAAGATTGTTAATGCAGGTTGTGTATAATTATCAAATGACTGAACATGTATACGCTGCTATCTACATCGCTTAAACATTCAAAGAATATAAATCTTGAAAATTATTTTTGATACTGTTTTGAATATGAAAAGGCTATTTGGCTACGAATGTTTTCCTTTAAAACTTTTTTTTTTAAACTTCCTTTAAAACGCAGCCACAATTCATTATAAGTGTTTCTTATGAAGTTAGTATGCAGATGGTGAAGTTGACTTACACTTTAATTTCGTATTGAAATTGGATAATACCCTTGGGGTGCATGATGTCCTTTTTCCCCAGAAACTTACTGTACTAGAATAATTAAAATTAAATAGTAATATATAATATCATGTTTCACATCAATGACACTGATTTAAATTCTTCTCATATTAAATACACATGGAATCGTGACAGTGATACCAAATCAATACGCAAAGACTATCAAAAGTCAATAACAATATTTGATAAAAATAAGTATATCAGGTTTTACACTACAGTCTGTCAATTAAGTTCCTCACATATTGAACATAAAAGCCATCATTACAATGATCATGACGATACCAAATCAATAGACAAAAGATGTCAAAAGCCCCATCACATACTATCAACCTGTCAGCATTACGGGACGATTGAACATCAACATATTTTCCTTGTGTTTTTGTATTGTGTCCACGTCTATGGGGTGTACTTAGAAAGGCTAGGTTACTATTTTAATACCCCCAAAGGGGTTTTAATAAGTCTGAGTATTGTGAATCCTTTACAGGAGACATAGACATTTTCCAAGAGCTGATGGAAATATAGCTGCGTATCAACAACCTAGTTTTCACAGGTTTTGACCGAAAACTCACAAATAAACCATGGGCCTACTATAAACCAAGGTTGGCGTGGAATTAAAAAAGTTTGCAGACTAATTAGACCTAAACACAGACGGCCCATCCTGTCGGATCAATGATTGAATATAATTTCCTGAACATGTTGTAATCAATTCAAGGTAAATTAAACAAATTTTATGATGTATGACTGAGATTTGAAATGAAATGATGATATTCACAATGAAACAATAATTGGAATATTTCTACCTTCACTCTGTGCGAGACCTTGAATAAGGACCCAGATATGCTGGATTCCATTACTGTCAACCTACACCGAATTCAAACGGCAGACAATAAGACATTTGTAGATCTAGATCCATACCAGTTTGACTTGAAGAACAGAAATCGCTCCCAGGGCCTTAAGCAATGCTTTGACGTCGGATTCATAATGTAACACCGAACGTGTTTTCATTAGCCAGAGTTTGTGCCCGGGGCTGGGAAATCGATTTCTCCTCTTTTTTTTATATTCTTACGGACAGAAGAGGGTCAAGTCTGTAGCAATGTAACCCGAGATATGTTAGCAAACAATCTTGAGATTTTTCTTCGAATTTTGAACTTTTCTTCTATGAGTGACTGAGGAGTGAATGGGTCGTTCGTCTCCTCTTTTTGTACATATAGGTATACGGCTAATAATTATTCTCACCTGTTAAAGGTAAACATCAATCAATATATACACACACAAACACATGCCCAACACACCGAGGACAATATGAACATTTCTCGCACAACCGAAGACCTTCTCTTTAAATCGAAACAGAGGACCTAAAATAGCCTACTCGTATATGATAGGGCATGACAATTTTCAACCGTTTGCAGGAGTTTCGAAACCGAGAACCTTCTCGCTCTGCTTTGGGTCCTCTATAAGGGAAAGTAAAACTCTTACGGGTGTCCTCGGTTTGTTACGGTAGACGAGAGCACGCTTACGCACAAACACGCCCGCATCCCTACATAGTTTTAAACCGACGCCCATGAGCGTGTAGTATACGGTTCACGCCCGATTGCGGTTCAGAATCCTGGATCCGCCACTGTAGCTCAAAATGTAGACGCCCCTTCTAGAAATCTTTCCCGACGTATCGCTGGTAATTCCACGCGGCGATATTACTAACTTAAAGAGAAGGCTGAGTTCTGGGGAGAGGTGGAAAATAATTTGTGAGCGCTATCATTGTTATCATGCAAGTGTGGAAGAACATCAGAGAAAATGTTCCCGGAAAAACATGGCTCTTCAAAATGCCTTCATATTCTAAATATGACAAGTAACAGGTTAAAAATGAGGCCCGATTTTTATGCCACATGTTTGTGTAGTCCCATATACATCTTTCTGTGTACATTGCTTGTAACTTTACCAAGACTGAGCCAAATTTCTTATGAGTTTGATGACTTAAGAACCTTGCAGTACACACCAATACTTATATGCTACATGATCAACTTTTTCTGGTCGATTCCACACCGCGGCCAGAACTCAACTTCATCTTTAAGGTCAGCTGTAACAAGAATGGAGCGTGCTATTTTGCTTTGCCTCTCAAAAATTCGTAATTTGTGACATTGCAGGGTTTTTTGTAGGGCTTTTGTTTTTTGTTACGCGGTTAGTCACTTCAGGGGAAAAATGGCCAAGGAAATTACAAATGCAAATACGAGGGCGATAGATATGCTGCTCTTTATTTTGAATAAACGATATAATTTCAATTCATTCCTACTTGGCCCGACCTGATTCTGGAGATAAATATTCATGGCCTATTATTTTCTCTAAGGGATTTCAAGAATTTGCAAATGTGTTATTATGTGCTATTCCATTTTTTGTATCGTGTATGTTATCCCATGATTGGAATTTTTTAAAGAAAAGAGCGTCATTTATTTATTGTGCTGAAAAGAAAATCTGACTGCCGCTTTGTTGTTATTGTTGTTGTTTAATTTTCTATGAGTATGAAATGCACTTTAATTAAGTAGAACGAAATGCAATAACATAATTACCTTCATTCTGAAGTGTCATTATCAATCGGTATATTAAATTGTGTTTTTTCTTCTTTTGCAAGGGCCTTTTTTATTTTCTATTGCTCTTTGGCTTGTACGGTTTTACATTATCATCCATCAATGCCCTTTAAAAAATGTTGGTATACAAGACGGAATATGGAAGATGTGTCGCTTTGACTTATCAAGTTTATACAGTGCCAATCCAATGTGGTTTTTTTAATGGATTAAGTTGTTACATGTACTAGCTAAAAGACCATTGATTTTAGACATGGATTGTTCGCCCATGATGTAAAATGGGTTGCTTAAATTTAGCAGCATCAAAGTACGAGGATCGAACGAAGTGATCAATTATCTGTGGGCCTACATTTCTTTCTTCTTTCCTCATTAGATATTGCGGCGCTTGCAGAACGTTGCTTCGAAACCGTGGACCCACAAAATACGGACAACCATCAAATCTTTAATTCGCCTTCTGGCAAAAACAAGGAAAATGTGCTGTTGAAGAAAAAAAACACGGCCAAAAGAGGCTGTAAAATAGGTCGGTCGATTAGGGAATTTTACGGTCACTGACGGGGAAGACATGTCTGGTAATCCAGCAAGGCTCAAATCAGTGCAACTTAACTCTTAACTCTTCGATCACTGATCCCATGTATGGCCGCTTCGGGTGTTCATGACTCTCACACTTTCGAGAGGAAACCTCCTCCTAGGACGAGCAACATACCTGTGCATTCGAGATGCATTTCCCGAAGAGAAGCTAAATGTTAAACCACTTTCCATATAGGCGGTAACGTGACTGATCATCAGGTATTGCGGAACCACCGGCGCACGAGCTCAAAATGCTAAAGGTATGTCCTCGGAACTCGGAAACTCTTAGTCTCAGCTCAAGACAGTTGAACGTCTTTAGAAAACAAACAACAACAAATCTCATCTCGAAATGACCATCTATAAACATTATAACTATGAAACAATTCAGAAATGAGGGAATCTAAGGCATCCCTGTATAATTGTTTAAACTTTCTCTTTCACTCAATTATCGGTGGTATCATTTCGGAGTTTACAATATAAAGTACGAATTAACAGACTACTCTAGGACGTACCACGTGATCGCTGGTCAAGATAGCAAGGAGCAACCAGCGGGTATGAGACGCCACCCAGAGAGGCTAAGATCAGGTTGCAGATATGCTAAGGATCGACGAGAGCTGTTTACTTACGGTGTCAAAAAGGAAATGGAAGTGGAAAAGGATGGGATGAGAGGCGTTGAGATTAGTTTGCAGACTCAAACCCTTTTCTGAATAACTACACGGTCTGATGTGTCTCTGCCCTAGACTACATCCAATGGGCTCATTTTCTGTATAGACATTCCTTCGAAGTCAATTGTTGTTTGGTTTTATGTGGTAATTAATACGATCAGTACGTTATAGCTACATTCTCATAAAGGCTTCTTTCATTTATTTGTATATTCATTTAAACAAAGAATCCTTTCAAAGTCATTCAGTTTTCAGGTTTGAACATGAAATCAACTCAGGAAACAATATAGGCCTTTAATTTGCCTATAGCGCTTAGACCATAGGCCTACAAAACATAATGGCATCGTCAAAATAAAGGAGCACCAAAAGAAATATCACCAGTAACGAGAAGCGACACAACCTCCACTGTTTTTGTTGTTGTTGTTGTTGTTTGGTGTTATTTCGCTGTTTGTCAGCAATTAACTATTGTTGTCGTTGTTGTTGTTTGGTGTTATTTCGATATTAGTCAACAATGATATAGTTTGAGATCTCACTAGCTACTTTTTCCCCGATTATGGACATTTTTGCCGCACTTGACGTATGATGACAGTAAAGGCACGGCTAAAGTCGCGGTAGAATTTTGAGTTTGCCTGATACAATTATTATGGGCATCACCAAAATGGACCCAGCCAATACGGTATTGGTCATCAGTGATCTTGGTAATGTTTCCCATCGTGAACCTTTCCTATATACGTGCTAGCTCTTGGTAATGTATCCCCACAGGAACTTACTTTGTGCCAGTAGAAAGAACGAATTTGATGCTCAAATCGAAATTAGAATGGAAATCAGGGGGGCGTTTCATCAACATTTGTCCTCCGTCAACTGTCAGCGCCGACTAAATTTGACCAATCAGAGGCCTGGAAAATAGTCGGTGACAATAAAATTGTCGGTGAAAATGATATTAGTCGGTGAAAACCACCGACTAATTGATTCATGAAACGCCCCCCAGATGTTCGGATAAAGGTGATGCGGAGAGCTCACAAGGAAGTGGATATTTTCTTCAAACGACAGGATAGATATCTGTAGCAAAGAACAAACTACGAACGTCTCCATTTTATATCATATTTTCGTAGACTACGGCGGAAATCTATAGCATTAATGTACGCCTAAGTAATTGGTCGGAAAAGTAGAGGCTACAAACGGACAAAGATGGAAATAATCAACATTGCCTTTCTGACTACATTTGAGACAATGTAGGGGCATACAAAAGGGGCAAACTCTATCGGAGAGAAACACAAGTCGGTATTATAGTGTGCGTGAGCCAGAAACACGATCGCAACTACTTCCGAAAAAACAACCTCAGGCAACTTCAATGACGCTATACGTCACCATCTGAAATGTGCGAACATTAGAATGATATACTACGTAATCCGAACATGATTTCTATGTGGCTTACAATAGAGCATTGAAATTACCCTCGAGTTGAATTCTCGAAAGTAGTTGCAATCGTGTTCAGAGAAAATTTTACAGACTGCTTTATTTGCAGAGGTTTTTTGATGCATCTAACATTTATGAGAAAATGAGAGAGAGAAAAACAGTCAGTATGCAAACTTGGTCTATGTAGCTTTGAACATCCACATATCGTCGATGAACATGGTGAAGAAGGGAAGAGAGACAGACAGACGCGAAGAGAATGTTAACATTGATGGATAGAATGTAGAATGTTCTACAGGCCGCAGTGTTATCATTATTATCTGATCATGCGCATATTGCCAGCGAGGATGATTGACTTCTGCTTCGACAACATACACGCTTATATCATCCTTATTTTGTATTTCAGATGTGCTCTTTTGACTGCCAGAACATTTGTGCGTTATTAAACCTTGGACGCACATCTTTCATGATAAGTGGATAGGAAAAATTGTAATTAAGTACGCAAGACTGCATATATTTCCCGTGTCATTGCAGCAACATCCTGAACTTCATCTGCATCCTGCTGCCATCGCTTGCCCCAAGCCTTCCTATCTAATTTCCGAAAGAAAACACATTTCCGAAAATCATTATCGCCAATACAGTCTTACGATAACAGAACCCGATAAAAACTTACCAAAGACTGCGTCTAAAGGAGTGCGGTGTTTCGCGACAAGCCTACAAAAATAAAAGTAGGCGTGAGAAGGAACGAAAAGCAGCACCAAGACAAAGAAAGAAGCGAAAATTAAAAAGGAAAAAAGACGAAGAAATTAAATGGAAATAAAAGTGATTGAAGAACTAGAAAAGAGAAATAATGGAGGCACGAAAGCCCCATGTTTGGTATCCTAGCATGTCTTCATGAGATTGAAGTTCAGATCAGCGGGGTTTCTTAAAAAGCTGATCATTTTGTTAGGTGCCTGATCTAGACGAGTGTTGTTTATGGAAGCTGCGAACATTATTAGTTTTCTCGGCCCCACACCATCATAAAGCAATATAGAGATGATCGAGGCTTTACGCAGTTGTGACGTAAATTAAAAGTCACGGTGGCCCATGGTAACAACATCAACAACAACATATTTGCTAGGCATGCTGGGAGCAATCCATGATAACAACAGAACGTCTTGGACATCATTAATATTAATATCGGAGAGGAAACATGCTCCGCATCCCTTCCTCCCAATCTACACCCCTTCATCATGTTCACACTATCACCCTCTTCTCCCCCTCCTGATCCCTCTACGCTCTCCCCCACCCCACTTAAAATCTAAATGAATCTGCCTGTTAAACTGGCCAAGTTGGATCATTGTGACCTCTTTTTTTACCTTCTTGTATAAAAAGTAGACATATTTTTCTCTTCTCTTGCCGAATCTCCTTATAAACCACGTGACTACATGAGGTTAATATTGGAGGTTTCTCATTTTGTAGGACCCCGTTCGAGCCATTTTAATGAAAAGTGCCCTCTAACGTGAAGAGTCAATAAATGAGCAATATGACCCAGATACCTTATTAAACTTTTTTAGCTGACCTAGACTGGTTCTGTCCGCTTCACACTTAATAGGACAATATACCGCCGGCTTTAAAGTTTCTTTATATAACTTCAATATGTACTACAAACCCAGACAAATCAGATAAAAGGAATTCATTAACTTTTGTCAATTGCCTAGAATTCTTTTCCCTTACTTTTAAAATTTTTTTAGAGAAGTTCGCCTACACTCCCTTTTCAAACATTACTTTATTTTATTAACTAAAAAGCACAATGTTGCCTCTCGATACTGTCTTTATGTGATATATATATATAGGTCACACCGCCAAACCAACTACAAACCGATTCAAAACCGACCTATTTTTAGCCATTTAGGGTAACGTTTGAGTTTGTTCGATCTGTTGTCGGTCTGGTATCGGTCTCGTCGATGCGACGGTAGCATTATTCTCATAATACCTTCCATTCAACCATAATATCCCAGTCACACTGACGAGATCGAAACGAGACCGGCAATAGACCGAACAGTAAAATTCATTACTCATGATGTCCAAAACTCAGTCGTTTGTGGAGTCGGTTTGGTAGTGTGACTAAGGTTTTACTCCCTTACTACCATTCACGTCTATAATACCTTAGTCAAACTGGCGAGACCGACACCAAACCGAAAACACACCGAGCAAAACATAACCCTACCCCAGAATAACCGAAAATTGGTCGGTTTGAGTCGGTCTGGCGCTGTGACTTTATGGCCAAACTTGGTCGGTTTGAGATCGGTTTGTCGTAATGACGGTTTGTAGTTGGTTTGGTCGTGTGACTGACATATTAATGGCCACAAATATTCGGTATGGAATTAGTATGGCGATGTTACTGAAGTATAAAACAGGTACGCAATCATCGCACCTTGGTTCTTGACTCTCTTCTGAAGTACCCTCGCTCTCAAAATATTAAAGAGCGCGGCGGGACGAGGCGGGATTGCTTGGACGTCGCTTCCTTCCCCTGCCATCATAGTGGTGTCCATTGCACCTATTTCAATTTAATTGGGTTCCTGACAACCGAGTAATGATAAATTTTGAGGTGGTTGACGTTCATATGAGATGGTATTAAAGAGATGAGGCGCCATTTTATTCACAGTTCCAAAACGATACATGGATATTTTTTTCCTGCGTCAAGCTTGCGATGAGATGAAGCAAGGGTTGATATTTCCAACAAGGGATTTTTTTTCCCCCATAATACAAGCAGCTTTAACTGTTTAATAGTGATTATTTTTTTTCTATTTCATGTCCGTCGAATCGTATCACATTGCAGTACATGTACGTACATGCCTTGACAATGGGATGGATCAAGGATTTTGTAAAATGGGGAGGCAGGAAAAAAAAAAAAAAAACCCTGACAAGAACAAATGGTACGATATCTTCAAGGTGCAAACTCAATCCAACATAATCAACAACGAAAAACTCTCTGACAAAACAAAATCTCTGAAAAGCAACACAAAAATGAAAGGGGGCACATTTTCGCGTACTTACAAAATGCCAGATTTTTGGTTTAATAGGGGTGGGAACGGGCCGGTGGTGACCCCTTAAATCCGCCAATGTCTCAGCTTGTCCAAGTGTATTCTAAAAGGGAGGTTATTATCATTCCATGCACTATCAGGAGATATAGTTGCAGAAATCTTCATTGTAACATATTGATAACAAAATTCATTTAGTTTACTTTTTAAAAATACCTTTAACTTGGGAAAAGTCAGGTCAGTTTAAAAGGTATTCGAGGCAGTCTGAGAGGCGACTGAAAATCAGAGAAGAGGTGAACAATATTCATTATTGACGACATGTATTACTTTATCATTTAATTTGTTGGGTTGTATAAGTTTTTTGATTTATTTGATTTATTTGATTTATTTGATTTATTTATTCACCAACAATAACATTTCATTACAAACATAAAACATATCATACATTATACATATGACATAGAAATAAAACATTAAAAATGGTAAATGGGACCAGAAAATAGCACATGTGCTAGTCGAGCCTGGCCCCTCTTCATCATTAACAAAGTATAATATTTCGAATATAAAACTATACTAATACTAACTATTGATATGAAGCTATGGTAAACAAAGTTCTTACTCTCTGTGACCAGCATGTAGATAAAGACACGCAGCTGATAATTCGTTTTGTTTTACATATTGGAGATCCCTGAAAATACAATCCAATGCATTGAAAATCAGCACTTTAGGCGAATGCGAGAAAAATCACTTTAAACAAATACTCATATATTTACTATCAGCTAGGTAAATGCAAGAAACTCCTTCTCTGTATTGCTCACAGGCGGCAACAAACTGAATTTTCTTGCATATATCTGACCTATGGATACCCTGTTTGTACTCTGAAATAAAAGTACCTAACCCCCTCTCATAATCATTAAGAAGTCAAGTCATTCATTAAATTGTAAATAAATACAATCTAAAGATTGAAAAGGTATACATTTTAGACGGGAATAACCTACCATGCACAAGGTGAGCTTCATTGAATAGCATCTTGTAAAAAATGCTCTTTTACATATTTTTTCTTTTTCTCTCCATCTGACTATCCCTTCACCAGCACGCTTTATCCAACTCGAGTCCTGCTTTATCCAGTTTACCTTTGCTGTTCATACCTTTATCTTAATCTCTAGTTTTTCCTTTCTCTGTTTCCTTTTATTTTTACGTTAAATATCTTTCTCTCCCTCTCTCTTTCTCTCTTTCCTTTTCTCTCCCCTCTTTCTCTGTCTCTGTCTCTCTCTCTTCGCCTTCCTCTAATGACTTATCTCTCTATCTATCTCTCACCTTCTCCCTATTCGTAGCTATCGTCCATTACCTGCTTTCTCCATCCCATTACATTCCCTTTCTACACACCCTCTATATGCGTACTACTAGCATTCCCTTACACTACCCGCTTTCCTTCATCCCTTTCTCTCTTTAGGCCTACCTTCCCCTAATCATTTATCTTTTTATCTTCTCTTTTTATTATTCTTCTAGGTCATCCATGGCCATGGAGAGATGACTGTCGGCAACGCGTCTGGCGATAGTTAATCAAGAGAGAAGATTCGCTCTCAAGGTATGATGGAGAGTGTAACTTGATTCAACCACCCACTATCCTTTACAATTCGCTGCTTCCCCGCGGGGTAAGCTGTGTATACCCCCGTGAGCAACGTGTTCACACAGCGTCTAACAAGCGGATCGGATGCTGTCTGCGACCAGGCATCGGAGGCGCGGCTCGCAGACAGGTGTTTTTCGGCGGCGGGGAAGAAGCAGCTAAAAGTCATGGCGTTACTAGGTCTAGTCGAGATGATACTTGGGAGTTAATGACACCTAAAGCTTGGAGAACTGTCGAGTGGAAAATGGTTGACATCCTTTTACTTCTTCTTGACTTCTGGTCGGTCACGAGCTGCTTCCTCAGTTACGGCTGAATGAAGTAGGGCGAAACGAAAATCCAAGCTCCTCTCTTAAAGTGTGGCAAATCGTGTCACTTCTGGGACGAGTATCACCAGAGCAGCAAACGATCATCTCTACAATGCAGTCTAGAAGAGGTGAGAGGAACATGTTTGATTGCTGGAGCTCGCCTCAGAGGGAAAAGAAGTTCGAGTGCTATTAATGTTAAACTGTCAAAAACCTATTCGCAATCAATGCATGAAATGAATATATCGTATCATCGCAGCTGCTCACAAGAGACCTGACAATTTGTATCTAACTTCTAAATGTAATTTAACTATTGATTATCCCCTGTTCCGAAACATTGTATTGATCTAGTTTTGCAAAGTTACAATTTTTAGTATTACTGTTTGGTCGTGAGTACTATTACTTTACCATCTATCGTGGCAACATTTAAAGGTATTATACAGTCCAGGCGATACAAAGAGTCGGTTATTGAGCCACTGAGCCCCTCCCTCCCCCTATTTGCCGAGTTGACAAAACATCGAGGGGTAAACAAACCGTTTCTCTATCCTCCTGTTGTATTCAATACTTTCGAAGAATACAGGCTCCCGATATCAAAGAAATCACGGATCGTAGTGGTTACAGATAAAATGATGCATCGGGAAAACATGGTCTACCTTCGTATACCCTTCTTATAGAGTGCTGGGTGTTATCATTTACATTCGTATTGATTACCATAAATTTGTAACAACAAAAACTGTCCTTAAGCACATTAAGTAAGACATTTTATCTACACTGCTTCTCTCTGTCCATGTGTAAAATGAGTTCCCAATAGGATGTAAAAAGCCATTGTAGTTTGCTCAGCATTATGAGCGTCTAAAAAAGGCGCCTGGTTGGAATGCTCCACAGGGAATGGAGAAGGTGCACATGCTGTGTGTGGGCAAGCCTGAAGCGATGACCGGGATATTAATATATCTATAACGCGCTTGGAGACACTGTACCTGTGTCAGGTACCATATAAATCCGTAATATTATTATCTTTATTTTGATCATTTTTAAAACAATACAGTTAAATGACTCAATTAATGATTTGACAAAGAGACGTCTATTTCATAAAGACATATTAGTATTGTTTGTCTAATTATTCACATAATAATGGTGATTTTAACGCTCCATAAATATTTGTATATATACAAATCTATATAGTCGGGGTGTAAACTTGGATTAAAGTTAGTACGCTTTTATGCTAATCTCAGCTATTTTGTTCAAAACTCGTGACCTTGAGGGACACCATATTTCACGTTGAACCGCGTCACAACTTCCAATCAACCCTCAATCAATCGGGATCGGTAACAGCTGAAACCTTTATCATGATTGGAAGTGTTATGAGACACTCTGACAATGATTGTTACAAGCGTTCAGTTGCAGTGCCTACATTCGAAGGCAACCAATACAGTCGATACTTTTGTAGTTCTTAGCTTTTTGTATTTGTATCCCTTCTAATCAACAAAGCAAATCAAAATAATGAAAATCAACTTATTGAAACAGAATCCGGAAAGTTTTCACCATATATATATACCAAAAAACTTCAAAGAATTGTTGAAATTCATCACGTACGCAATTAATCATATACATATATCATCATCGATATACAATTACCTCAACACAAAAGAATAAAACGGTTTACAAAATGAGTAGTTGAAATCGATCACGTTTACAAGACAGTAATCATATACATGTGCAATTACAAAAGGAGAATAAGAATCCACAAAATAAAACATTGATCAAAAACATTATACCCTACCCCCCTTCCCAAATATTTTGGAGCAACAAACAAACGTATCTATTGCGATTTTGTAAAATGTTATAGAACAGTATACCATGCCAGACGATACAGTCCTCAGATTCGAAACTGTAATTAGAACTAATGGGATATTGAAAAAACTCTATAAGGTAGAACTTTGGTATTCAAGCAAAGACAAAAATGTATTTCAATCCTCAAAATTCAACATTGTAAAAATGTGGAAAATTACAGACAGTAAATCAGTGGATTGAAAATCATAAATGAAATTTCTAAAGATGTTGGAGATGCATTTTAAGTGCAGTTTATAGCTTTAAACAGTTTCGAACCCTAATGAAACATAATTATAAATCATACATTCTTGGAGATTTATCTACGGGACAAATACATAAAGGTCTTCTTTCGAAAATTTGACAATGTCTATTAAACTCACGTCTAGGATTTTTTATACCGTTTCACTTTCCACGACGCAATCAGTATTCAAGTCTGTCCACGCCTCGGAAGCGAAAGAGTATCTCGGCTCAACGCAGTCATTTCGTGCACCAATTGGCGGCTTAATTCCGGATGGCACAGACCTGCTAGAAATATTTGGCCTAGAGCCCTCACTGATTGAATCGAGGAACTGTTGACATACCAGGCGAGTCTCCATAGCGCCCAGATTTAACAGGCATTAGGCGACTACACTGGCAAAAGTGGCGCACATTAAAAAGAGAAACAAAGCACTCCTTATCCAACTCTCGTCCTGCTTTATCCAGTCTATTCCTGATGTTCGTCCCCTTTATCCTACTCTCTAGTTTTACCTTTCTCTCCCTTTCTCTCTTAATCTTACGTTTCATATCTTCCTATTTCTCTCCATCTCTCTCTCTCTCTCTCTGATCTTTCTCTTTTCTTTCGTTCTATACTTTGATATCTATATATAATTTGTCTATTTGGGCTCCTGTCCTTCCTTTAAGTCTCATATTTCGTTCGCATAATCAGTCTGTTTCTGACTTAAAATCAAACTGTGTATTATCTTTTCTGTCCTCCGCTCTCTCCCACGTCGTCTTTACCCCCCTCCCTTCTTTGTCTTTTCTCTCTATTCGATACATAAACATATCCACCGCCCACACACATCTACCACCCACCTTCACCCACCCACCCACACACACACACACACACTCGCTAAGCCATTTTATGGTTAGTCTTTTTTCTGTGTCTTGTCCATCTCTACCCCCTCTCACTCTGTCCTCTATCTCTCCCTCACTCTCGCTCCCCCTACTCTCTCTGCCCTCTATCTCTATTTCTCTCTCGCTTTTTCTATATCTCTATCTCTATCATATATCTTCTCTTACCCTTCCAAGTCTCTCTCCCGCAATGTCCGTCTCTCTCTCTCTCTCTCACACCTCTCTCTCTCTCTCTCTCTCACCCCTCTCTCTCTCTCTCTCTCCATCACGGTAAAACTCTACCTCTATTAAAAAGTTTAAGTATTTCCCTTCCCTGCAACCTTTCTCCAGGTGAATGAGCTACAACCACACTCCGAGCGGCGGGCCAGATCAAGAGATAATGGCGAAATGAGATTGAAAAATACGTCGCACTGTTTATTCCTAATTAAAGAATTCCTCACAGATAAAGGCATAGCCGCTCATGGCAGAATATTTTAGATTAACTACAGCCCGTGTGGTCATCTTGAATTAATCTCGTTTTAAATTGGGTCGCTGCCCTTATAAACCTGGCATGTTTGGAGGATTGATTTACCTCTATCTGTAAAAACAATATTATTTTGTATTATTAAAAAAAAAATACTTGATGGTAATGCATAGTGACATCGCACGTAAAGATGATGACGCCGAAATAATGTATGTAATACGTGAATAAATAAAGGAATATGTAAAATCAGGACAACTACCCCGAAATATGCCCTAAAGGACAATTACCCCAATGACCCTTTGACATCTACTTAGGGGTAACTAAAATAGACGTAGTTGTCCGTAGGTTGTTATTCTTAGGTTAATTGTCCCAAGTGTAGTAGTCCTACATGATCCCGAGAGAGCCAACCAAGCAAAATATAAATCAATACAGTTGACCAGAGGGGTGTT
Organism: Mesocentrotus franciscanus; assembly: GCA_037976565.1. Lineage (NCBI taxonomy): Eukaryota > Metazoa > Echinodermata > Echinoidea > Camarodonta > Strongylocentrotidae > Mesocentrotus > Mesocentrotus franciscanus. Next base: position 24,677,469 of record CP137677.1, on the reverse strand, counting down.
TCACAAAGCCTAAGATCGACTTTAAGTTGGACTTAACTATGGCAGGCCGTTCATGCCACTGTTTGCTCTCACCATTTACTGGCATTGGTCTTTCAAGGAACGTACAAATCATGGTCACAAATGTACAGAATTTACATTTTTTGATAATTCATTATTGAAGGAAAAAATATAATCTAAAGGTCATAATGGTGTGAGCAAACAGTGGCATGAACGGTCTGCCATACTTAAGTCCAACTTCAAGTCGATCTTAGTCTTTTTGAAACACCCCTAGTAGATACAAAAATGTTATCAAGACGTTCGCAAAGCATCCTCTTGACGACCAAACTTTGCCAGAAGATGTATTTACGTCAATGAACGCTTTATGTTGCCTGGATACAACTAGCGTACAATCCATGTACAGTAATGTAGTTTAGGTAAGCCACCAGATTGCCTTTCCTGTTGTTAAAACAAGAAGCTGACAGCGTGTGAAACGGTTTGATGAGTTGACTTTACCTGTTGGATTTTCGTCACTTTTGTGACCTTTGCTTTAATACCCATGGTCATTAATTAAAGTGTCCAAAATAATCACAGTCATGTGCAATTAAGATCCCTTCTTCTTTTGTAAACATCCCATCTATTGTTACCAATATGTTAATCACGAATTATTGGTAAATACACGTGAAGCCTTTATTGGTGAAACAAGGGCAAAGGAGGAAAACAGCACGCAATTACGTAGATTCCCCGAGCATGTAACCTTCACATTATTAAATTCCACGAAAAACACGTTATCAAAAATCATCGAAGTTTTCAAGATACTGAAGGAGATTTTTTTTGGTTAAGTTTTTATCCAGCATTGGTCATTGGGTTCTTGTTTTAAAAACAACATAATCATCATGATAAATGCAGAACTCTTCTTTTGATTTAGGGTACTCATAACATGTAGTTTAAGCTTTTACCAACCTTGAAATTTAGAAGGTAAGTAGGTGAGATAAACTCAACAGATCACATCATTTCCATTGCATTTTGGTCAATATATAAATTGATACTATTACGCAACAAAAAGGGGTACGATCTTGGAAAATCGGGCGAGATTGAAGTATATCTTTATTTCAGAGCTTAGAAACAGAATTGAAATTGATCTGAATTGAAGAAATAAAAAGAAAATCAATATATGATTTTCGTAATCGACTCTCAGAGTAAATTTGAAACAAATAGGTAACAGTCTATATTATGCTGCACATGTACAATTCAAGTCTTATGTATGGAACAAAAAAAAACAAAAAAAACATGTATGGTTTTATGAACTTTTGTTTGTGATATATGTTATACAAATTTGAAATCATGATGGAAGAATTAATAAAACGAGAATTGAAAAAAAAAAAAAAAAAGTTTTTATCCATTACTAATACTATGTACTTTCTCAAGCTATGTGATTATTCACACTGGTTTATTATGCCGTCTGCTTCCTCATTCGCTAAACAACAGAAATATTTGTGATCGAGAAAATCGAGCGAACTTGATATGCAAAAACAAACATAAAACAATAAAATGAATGCAAAAGATGCGAAATGCAAAACATTGAAAATGAAATATCTTAATTATCTTTTAAAAGAGAAAATAATTCGTAGAATATGAGCACACCCCTCCACCCCAACTCCTTCAAGGCAAGGTGAACTACGTAAAGCTCAAATGTTACATTTTCTAAATTATTTATCAGTTATAAAAGTTCTTATTTGTTCCAAATTCGTGTCATCATTGCGCACTTTAAGGATTGAATGCACGGGTGATAGAGTGATTACCGAGATAATTTTAGACGTGTGACCTACAATCGTGGCATCGTTTAGCTACTATCTAGGTCAGGCATAATTGAAAAATAAGTGAAGATTACGACTGATAATGGGACAAACATGTGCACTTGAAGGATGGATAGAAATTGCAGATTTCGAATAATTATTATGACTGACACGCCATGTATTTTGAAAACGCAGAAATAAATAAAAACAAACAAGCAAACTTTTATTTTTATTAGTATCATTAATGAACTACATTCAATATCTGGGTCTACAAAACATCAGTTGACTAATAAATGTATTGAGGTCATCTCTGATGATGATAATAATTCAAAATTCCATTAACGAACTTCAGTTAGGAATTTATCATAAATTGTTCACAGTATAGAGCCTAGTATTTAAATTTTAAATTGTTTAATTGGTATAAAGACGCAAAACGGCAACAGTGGTTAACCTACATCTTTATAAGGATGCAGTTGATACAAGTGTAAAACAGTAGTGATCACTGAATCAAAACGCTAGTACTATCAGTAGCTGCGAAATGATACTTAAAGTGCAGCGTCAGGTTGCCACATCTGTCACAATGAATCTGGTTCCATCATTCCTACACCGTACTCCTATAAACCATGACACTGACACGGTACAAACACGAACGATGATTCATTGCGCGATCCAACAGATTTGTTTCATAATGGAAAGTGGGAGGGAATGAAATGAAAACAAGTGCCTCGAGTGGCTCCATGCAGCATTTTCTTCCTTGATTACATCCTGAATAACATCAGTATGAACAGTGAAGTCTCCAAGTGTGAATGGTTCCCTTAAAGAAATGGATGGCGTCCATACGATATTAGATCCATTTTCAATTACGAAGTTCCTAAAGTCAGTTGAGTACGCGGCATCATTTGCTGGCGTAGGCCTGCGTCAGCGAATGGTTTGGTCTTTGCCACGCCATGTGAGAGTGAGAGTAATTACGTAATCGAAAGGAGGTCGGGAATAGACCTTCCTAACTTGATCCCAATCGTCTGCACTTTAAACGTTTTCATAAAACGGGTTCAAGAATGTGTGCAGTCTTATTGGTCAAATGACACCACGTGACGGTGCATCTTTCTTTCTTTTTCTTTTTTACCTTGAATTGATCATAATGATAATAAAGATTTGGTCTCATTCACCCGGGGTAGCCATATCAGTATCAATACTGCTCTTCCTGCGGGCCCTGCAATTACTATTAATACATCATTGCCAGGTGACCATTTCCATTGATTGTTTCCCAACCACTCGGCAAGGATCGAACCCGTGGCATTTCGTATTTCATATTTCTACAAATTCTCAAAAGTCTCCGGATCAGTCTAACCGTACCCTGGCAGAAGAGCACTTGGTATGCACACCTCCAGAGTAATTCGTGACGGAAAGTGAGTATGGTAGAAATGAAAACAAAGCGTCCGTAAGAGGAGGATAATGACATTTGCCATAAGGTCTCGATCGTGATGTTCGGATGGCGGGACGAAGAGCACCTCGGCAACTCGGGTCGTCGACGAAACCAAATCTCGCATTGTCTGAACTAGTTTATTGGCCTACTTTCCCCTCTGTGCGGCACTTTATTGATAAACTAATGAAATGAGGTAGCGATCCGTGAATATTCCCAACCGGCCAACATCCGACAGATAATGTCATTTTCTCATTTGGAAATCGGTGGGCATTTTGGGTTTAAGTGTCGCTGTATTATTTATGGGCTCATCTATGTTCAGCATAATGGTCTCATCAACTCAATGACAATAACCTTGAAATAACATATTAGCCTTACCTCCAGACTGATAACATAATAACCTTTCAGCTAAATATCCGGAAGCGTCAGTTTTATTCGATGGCATCGGTGACTTCTAACGAGTCAAATTCTCACGACAATGAGAGTGTTATTTAACAAGTTGATCATCTAATCGGTATTGGTCATTTCGTGAAAGGGTAGATTGCGGAAGCGACTCTTCTGGATCAAGTGCGTGCATGGAGAGGAATTTGTTAAATGAATTTCAGAGTAGACCCAACTTAAACTATTCACAAAAGGAAGTGTAGAAGCGCTTCATAGCTTCAATTGCCATGATTCCAGTGTATTGCTGAGGAAAATGCAATTATTGATTAAGGAAAATTGCGATAGCGAAAAACATTTTTGCCAAGACAAAAAAAGGTAACCTGTACTAAGACCATTCCACAGACAATTGTAACAACGAGTTTGGCGGTATTGAATTGATATACGCCAGACATCTGTAGGAGTTGGACAATATCCAACAGAAATGGAGACGTGGATCAATGCAGCAGATATACAGTTTCCAAAGAAGAGTGATGACAGCTCTGCCAAAGTGCATTTCCCTAAGCTTCTATAGACAGGCAGTGATATGAAACACCAAATTTCACTCTCCATACAGTCACGTATGTTATGTTGAAACATTGTTTGCTGTAACCATGACGAGAAAGCACACATCTTAATGGGCAGCAAAAGTCGTGTTTCCCCATAAACATGCATTGGCGCTCCGACATTGCGTAACTCCGGAACCCAATACTATATTTCTCACTCTAAACATATCTTGTCACAGCCCTGAACCTAACCCTGCAGCTTTAAGCAAATAACATCCGGAGCAAATATCACCGGAGAAAATGTTGGCGGAGAAAATTTCGGAGCAATAGACAATTTGGTTTACGTCTATCTGCGGTAGATATGAACTTTTCGGGAACCGACTGAACTACCTGTGACAAAACCTGAAATCTCATAATAGAGGTGTCGTGGCTGAGTGCATACGTCACCGGACTGTGGACCACAAGGTCCGCGGTTCGAGTCCCGCCGCGGCACTAATGTCCTTTAATAAATTTACATTCGCCACACTCAACCCGTGATGTAAATGGATACCTGGAAGGAATTAATTCTTGAAATGCTAGAGCACCGTAATGGCAGCCATGCTAAAGCCAGGGTAATAATCGAGAGCGCCAGGAGTGTCAAGTCTGACAGCTTTGAGCGCTATTCAAGAACCCGATATTATTATTATTATTATTATTATCATTATTATTATTATGTTGATTCACAGCCAAACAATAACGTCTGTTCTACAATTAGTTCGTCAGTCTTATCAGCTTGCTCATCAAAGCACTGGAAAATGAAGAAAAAAATTACCCGGCTGTAAAGCAAAGTTGAAGTCTATACAGAAGATACGCAGAATGGAATGAAATCATTCACTCCACAAATTAACCCGACCTTACACCTGTATACCCGGCAGTTTTAATAAAGGTTTATTATTTCAATATACTCATCATTGAGTAAGATTTGCTAGATGGAGTTTGTTCACGGTCAAGGACAAATTTGTTTATGGTTATTGGGAATAAACGATTTCATATATCGACATAATACCACATTTCAATAAATATTTCAAAATGAGTTTTCCTGCAGTGATTTGTATAAACTCTGACAGGAAAGTCAATGTTGAAAGACCACGAGGAATTTAATTAAAGCACGTATATATTTTCTAAATCCTTGCTGGTTTGGTTATATCACACGAAGTGAAAAGAGCACTGACTTCTTATTTGATTTATATGACTATGATAATGGAAATTGATTTTGTTAAATAAAAGCAATTATTGTATCATAATGTTGGTGGACAGCTGAAAAGAGTTTCCGCAACAGATGATGGTTGCACGTCCATGACAAAGCCCTAATAGTGTCAATCGAATTAGCACAAAGCATCGTAACGTTTTATGGAGAGGTAATTACGATCCATACTATATCGGAAAAGCTGCAACATTTCTGCAACCAAATAACGATACAGCCGGGTGTGTTCGTCTATTAAATCAGATTTTTTAAAATCTGGATTGCAGTAAGCCCTACGTCATCTTAAAACGGTATGCCGCTATAATGGTCAGATGGTTAATATCAATCAAATGAAATATATTGACAATAAACACAAACGTCGATATTAATACGTGACCCAACAGTTTCGCCTAGTAACGACGACTACGACAATCAAGTACGCTTCTCTATTAAACCAGATTTTTACCGGAATTGCGATACGTCATTTCGGAGTTTGAACGGTATCTTTTAGTCATGATAAAGCAGATGTGTAATAGATTGAATTTGACGAGGTGCAAAGTGACATATAATTGAATGGTCTTTTCGCGCCCGTCACAAGGTGTTACAAACATCATATTAACTATCAAATATTTGACGGGCCATGGAAAGTATTCATTTCGTATAGCCATATCGTTATTTCATATGTCACAGAGAGCTGAATGAACGAGGTCAAGGTTATGTTTATTATGCTTATTATGTTATTTTTGCCTCGTAACAAACTTTATGAAGTTACAGTTACCTAATTGCAACTATATGGATTAAAGGGAGTCATTTACCTTGTCCCAGTACTGTTTCGGAAATTTCAAACGGTATTTTCTTAATCAAACCTTTTCAAATAATGTTTTAAAAATTGCGACTATAATTATATTGAGTAAAATATATGTAAGCAAATCATGATCGTTTAGGTTGTTATAGAACTTTGTCTCCTTTATTGTTATATGAAGGCCTGCAGGCCGACTTGTTAAGCACACGTAGATTAAAAGGAAGTTTATTTAAAATGTACAAATTACATTTGTTCAAAATCATTATTTCGGTGTTTGGTTGGTTGTTTGGTTGGTTGGTTGGCTGGATGGTTGTTTGGTTAGTTGGTTGGTTAGTTGGTTGGATGGTTGGTTGGTTGTTTGGTTGGTTGGTTGATTGGTTGGTTGGTTGGTTGGATGGATGGATGGTTGGTTGGTCGGTCGGTTGGTTGTTTGGTTGGTTGGTTTGATGGTTGTTTGGTTGTTTGGTTGTTTGATTGGTTGGTTGGTTGGTTGGTTTGTTGATAGGTTGTTGCTTTTGGGGTTTAACGCTCATCGTACTCCAGAGATTGCTTTCTCGAGTGGCCAGTAACAATGTTACATGGTGTCTTTAAAGGTGGATCACATCGTATACGGGACGCATCATTTCTATCAAAAATGGACCATTATTGATAAAATAGGTTTCTAGGGTCTCTGCTATCATCAAATCAACCAGAAATGGACTCTAAGTGGAAGGGGTAAACAACAACACACGCCCATACAAACCGTATTTCAACCTCAACTTAACAGGGGCGTCACAAGTACACTGGCAAAAAGGGGGTTTCGTATCAACTTTCCAAAAACAAAACAAAATACCGGAGAAAAAAACATCCATACTAGAAGGAAAGTTCCTTTGTTCTTTATATTTACTGATTAGAGAAACAAAAAATATATCAAACTAAACAAACATAAAAACGTCCTTTCATTTTATCGTTCACCAACTCGTCAGCAAACGAAAAATTACCAAAAGGACAACAACAAATGGGGAACTTCTCTAAAGTGTTGATTTGCCGTAAGGGATATATCAAAGGTCGTCAAATTTATGAAATTTGCCGACAGCATTGGATTTACTGACATGAATTTTTCAATAGCTGTGACACAAAAATCGCCCCACTTCATGTCCATCCAGGTCTTTCCCTGTAAGCAACTCCACTGTGGTGTAGCATGGTCCAGCTAGTCAGGGGGTGGGAGCCACCGGTCTACTCGGCTGGTGCTCGCTCCATGCTCTCTATTTCTCTCTTTCAGTCTTTGTGAAAAGGATCGCATCATCTCCTTGTCACTTTCACTTTTCCCCTCTTCCTCCCTCTCTATCTATATGTATCTCCCTCTTACTTTAACACTCGTTCTCTCTCTCTCTCTCTTTTCATCTTCTTCTTCTTCTTCATCTTCTCCTTATTCATCTTGTCCTGCTTCTCTCTCTCTCTCTCTCTTAACTGTTATATTATTGACTGCATCGACTACAAAAACAATGAAGCACCCAGCGGACGCGGGTACGGCGCTGTAAAAAGTCATAATCAGCATCTCCTCCTCTGTCTTCTTCTTCTTCTTCTTCTTCTTCTTCTTCTTCTTCTTCTTCTTCTTTTTTCATCATCTTCATCTCTTCACCAACTGATTGGGAGGTACACCCCCTCCCACCGGCCCCCGGGTAGCTACCCCACTACCAGTTCAAGAACCAGCTGCCGGATACATTGGCGGCCTGGACAGTGTCGTATCAGTAAGTTAGGTGACAATCCTACTCACGTCACTAATAAAATCAAATCACTGAAACGCATTTTCCTACACGGGTCACCATCTTTCCTCGCTCGATCTCACCGCGATATTTACATACCAACCATCCAAGTCAGCATTCCATTCCCCTGCAACCAATGGAAGCATAATAATAATCTCACATTTATATCTGATGGAATTATGTTTAAGTTTGTTTGGGTGTTGTTTGCATTAAACCTTTCACCCTTGATGGATCGAACGTGAAGTACCCCTTTACTCACTCATGTTTAACCCTTTAAGTGCCACTTTAGCTGACTGGCATACGCACTGGTATGCCATGTTCACTTTTACTGACAACTAACAGCCAGAATAAATTTGTATTCCTATTCCAAAGTGAATGGTTAATGAGACCCACCCCTTGATCAAACAGAACTTAGATTTTAATGACAGTGCTCATGCTTGAACTGATTTGATTTGATTTATTGATTTCTTGATTTCTGCATTTTTCATATAATAAAAATCAGTAAAAAATATGAACATTTTGAACATAGTGGTAATATTTTTTCAAATCACAATGAATAACACAATTTATGCAACAAAATGTTGGGAACGATTGACATAGCAAAATGCAGAAGAGATGCAGCGTAAGCGTGCGCTTGAAGTGCGTACAGCTCTTTAAATTATGATTACACCAACAGGCAAAAAACAACAGGAATTCAATAGCAAAAAATGACAAAAACCGACAAAAGCTGACTTGCTTCAGTAAACAGGGAATAAGAAAGGAAATGTTTAAGTGAGTCCTGACTGATAACTTGATTGTAATATACCTGCTTTTCTGCCACTTTAATATTTGTTATTATACACTTTCCATGCAGGGACATGTACATGAAATAGGTAAATTCTGTCTTTCAATCATAACATATTTACTTCGCATATAAACAAACCATTTACATTTTTATACCACCTTCATTGTATCGTATATTCACAAAAAACTGTTCGTAATTACCATCGCTACCTACAGACTGCATTTACAATTATCAATAGTATTCTGTGTATGTTTTATATCTTTTTTTGTAAAATACATATCAACCATCCAAATTACTGGTAACAAACTTTAATTTCAGAATCATTAGTAGATTTCGCCAAAATAATGCTGGAATTCTTCGGAATCTTTCCTGGTGCGGCAGGTCATTACTTAACGAAAGCGGTTGAAAGTTGTCAGAATATTTCTTTGTGTGGCACGGAAAGGGTTAACGATGAGGCAACAAACAAATATGGTTACTCCGTCAGAATAAGTGGAGCGTGATTGGAAGGGGCATCTTCAAATCAGGTCAGGCTAAACGGACATCGGATAATAGAGAACGAATGACCCCCCTCTCGTCATACCTTCCATTTAAGCAAATAAGCAGTGTGTTTGGCGGACTGCACATTGAAATCATATCCGGCTTTTCAACGGCATGCACTTAACTCAAGTATGCAATTTGACCGGGCTGGACGGTGATTAGAATGTTTTCGTCGCAGGTAAAGTAGGGCTCGATCACCGCCAGAGATTGTTTTTTGAGTAGGGCTGAGACGGCCCCTGAGATGACAGAGGCGGTATAATTAAAGTAGAAGGATAATTTTCCCTAAGAGGGTGTTGTCTTCCTGTTCGGAGGGGGTGCGTGTATGTTCTTGTCTGTAATATACTATATCCCTTCGCTATGTGTATCTCTCTTTCTCTCTACATCTCTATTCTCAAATGTTTCTTTTGCCTCTATCTCATCCCTCTCTCATACACATACACATACACATACACACACGCACACTTTTATCTCATTCTCTCTATTTCTCTTTCTTTTCCCTTTTCCCCTCCCTCCATCTCTTTCCCATCTCAGTCGCTGCCTCTCTTTCACTGTCTTGCTCCCCTCTCTCTCGCTCTCTCTCCCTCACATTCCTCCTTACTCCAGATCTCCAGATCTCTTCCTCTCATCCATCTCTCTCCCCTCACCCCTCATATCCATTTCCCCCCCTTCACCCAGTCTTTCTTCTCTCTTCCTCTCCTTCCCTCTCTCTCTCCTTCGATTGTTATGCGCCGATGTACGACACCCTCATCCAGTCGATTCCCCTTATCACTTTCCGCCGTACACGCGCCAACGATACCGAATACCTTGCGAATGTGTGCGCCGTCTGCCCAGGGAAGTATCATAACCCTGGGCTGTGACGTAATACCGGTGGGGGAGGGGGCTGCAGTGCCATTGATTATGAGAGTTTGACCGACCCGGTTTGTGTTGGGTACAATATGGCGAACACTGCTTTCCTGAGCAAGCATAAACCAAAAGAATACTGGGGAGTGTTTTACAAAGACTAAGATCGACTTAACTATGGCAGGCTGTTCATGTCACTGTTTGCTCTCACCATTTACTGACATTGGTCTCTCAAAGGACGTACAAATCTACAGAATTTACTTTTGTGATAATTCATTATTGAAGGAAAAATATTATCTAAAGATCATAATGGTGAGAGCAAACAGTGGCATGAACGGCCTGCCATAGTGAAGTCCGACTTAAAGTCGATCTTAGTCTTTGTGAAACACTCCCCAGGCCATGTTATGACAAAATGAAAGCAACTGGACCAAACTTGTAGAGATGGGGGGCTCTGTAATAGCTTCGCAGATAATACCGAGATAATATACACACAGAACTACATGGGCCAGTTAATATCGTCTCTTCACCATGGTCATCATAGTGTAGGTTTAACCCCATGGTTTAACACTCAACTTCCTTCCACGTTTACCACTTTAGACCTTGCTAATTACTTTGATTCAAAGCAGTTCATTCACATCAATAAAGCAAGGGAGAGCATACCGTGGCGTTAGTAACAAAGACAAATAATGCGCTTGTGATAAAGTCATTTCCAACTTTCTGCGAAAATCAGTACAAATTCTACTACATGTAGTTGCCATTACTTCACCTGTCAACATCCACTTTAATTGGCCTGTGCTGACTTGTGAAACCCTTTGAAAATCAGAAAAATGATATGAAACCAGAGATTCTCTGCTCCATACAATAACGCTACAGGTGATTCTTTGGAAAGAAATTACCTTTACGCAGGGGCAGGTGGAATCGTGATTGTCAAAAAGGGGGCGTCAAACTGTTCCTGGCACATATTTTCAAAGGAAAATGATTCCACAACAAATTTTACGATTTTGTCACGATTTTTCACAGGTACTTAAAATCACGAAAAAAGGCCTCCCTAGGCTTTCTCAATTGGAGTTTTCCATAAGATAAACCTTGTTTCTTCATTTTCCTCAATTGGGGAGGGGGTGTGGCTGCTTCATACCCCTGGATCTGCTAATGCCCTTCTGGCTAGGAAACCGCAGTGAAGGCATGCATAATCTACCTCTCGCTTCTATATGAACCGCCCGACTTCATTTCGTGCATGGTCCTGCGTTGTTGGCCAACGGGTGTTACCAATTTGTGTCAACTCAATACAGCACATTTTTCATTAGCGTTCGGACAACTCAGAAAAAAGTATACATCAATTCCCAGGGCACGTTGAAGATGTAATACAACAAAACACAGGTTGCTATGGGAAACGATGGAACATCCGTTGCTGAAGTTGTTATTGAAGTTGCTGGAGTTGACATTATCATATTGGGTACAGGCTACAAACCTGGTCAGTCCAATTTGGACGCTATGTAGTCAGAGGGAGTGGCGGAGCTCCAGGGGGCATGGGGGTATGTGTACCCAATCGAATGGCGGGAACGGGGAAAAAGAGAAAAAGAGAGACGAGAGAGGTAACGTAAAAAGAGGATGATTGCATTCTACAACCTTACATCAATTAACGGACATGCGTGTGCGTGTGTGTGTGCGTGTGTGTGCGTGTGTGTGTCTGTGTGTGCGCGTGTGTGTGGTTGGGCTTTTACAGGCATATTATTACAATCATATATGATTATTTACGTCTGAGACCGACCTTCATCAATTCGAAGGGGGTGACTCACTCAGTTTCGAACCTGAGTCCGATCACAGTCAGTTTGTAATCGAAGACAGAGAGCTGACCATTACCGATAGACCAACTCACCTGTTCTTTTGAATTTCATTTTTATTTTACAAAACCAGTGTTTCCCGCCACCAGCCCGGACACCAGTACCCCCTCTGCGGCTGGTCCCACGCTACACTACTGGACTGGTAAAACATTACTTGTATTTCCTACGGTCATGGTGACATGGAAAGAGCCCTACAAACAAGTACGGTACTCATGGCGAGACAATTACCAAACAAGTTGTCATTGGAGCCGGTTGAACATATCAGCTGCAAAGGCTGTTATTGATATCATCATTTCCGATTTAGAGTAGGATTAATTGCCATTGTTGCCGATGTTGTTGTTATTGTTGTTGCTATTGCTGCTTGGGCCATTTTGACGACTCTACACGCGCCATTAAAAACGACATCAACAATAACAGCGATGCAGAACATAATGGTAAAGATTTTTCTTTTTAAACCAACTCTAGGCAATTTCAATAGCTTTTTTTCAATTACCTTTTTGAAATGTGTGAAAATTACTATGATAAATTACGTATTCCGAACATTTCTTTTACCAATTCAATAGAGGATTGAAATTGCCCTTGACTTGATTTCTTGATAGTCTTTGTTAATCGTGTTGCAGGAAGCACCTACGCAATGAACGCTTCGGGTTATGTATTGCTTGTCATCTTAAGAATCGCTTGAACTGTTTCAAGCTTACTCTTCCATGATAAATGAGACACCATTTCGAATCAGATTGAACTAGAACACTTCATTCTTTGCCTTGAATTCCCTTTTGATGATTATTATACTCTTTTAAGAATACTCCTTTGAATATACTCCTATGAATATACTGTGTATTTCGACCTCTGTTTTTTGTTGGTTGGGGGAGTGGTGTTGAGTGAAATCATAGATGCGCACAATAATGATTTTCGCATACTTATACCTTAGTTTAAAGAAGCGGTTTGGTTCTGGTAAAACAAAAAATGAAAATAATTATTGAGATCTCTTCAAAAATGTTATTACCAAGTTAAAGGCTATCATATATATATATATATATATATATATATATATATATAGTAGCAACGTGACATGAAAAGAACTTCCATTGAAATGCCTGCATGTTCCAAATAGTTCTAGAAACCTCTGGACCGAATTCTGTTGCCTCCTGTTTTTGTCGACCCATGTACCCATATCTGCGTCCAGCATGTGTCATTACAGAATTTTGATTTTCAGTAAAAATTTGGATTAATGTTACAAATTTATTAATTCGATATCCTCGCAATACTTTTTTTTCCTACTAAGTAAATAGTCAACCGTTAAGAATAACTTTTACATGGTTCTATTTTTGTTGTTGAAATTGCGTGTCCAGGACCCAACCTCATCTTTAATGGCGGGGCTTGATTGATTGAGTTAAGAGAACCGTGAAGCAAGAGACTGATAGTAGATACTGAGGTATGATTTGAATTACATTCTACGAAGACCCAATTGACACAGTTGGGGAGAATGGAAGAGCCTCGACCCACTTATTCCATACTTCGGCATGGATTAACTGATCACCTTTCGCTAAGGTTGAATCCTGAGTCTTCCCCCTTAAGATAAACCTGATAAGGACATAACAAGAAACGGACCTCAGTCAGGTTATTGTCTTACAAAGATAACAAACCTTATCGGACACTCTATTCCAGGATAACAGGAGATGACATACAATTTGTGAATACATAGGGTGATTTATGAATCCCTTGAAGCATGTCATGTAAGTGATAATCTCATAATTGAACGTAAGTGCAATGTATTTGGAATGCTGACTTCAAGATAAATTAAGATTTATTGAGTCTATTCATTGTACTACTACAGCCATGAATGAGATACAATTAGTAAATACAGATTTTCTTCTTAGAAGGTAAGTTGTGAATGCAGTAAAATGCAGACATTATGTATAAAATGAAGATATGACTACGTGATACCCTAGTCACAGACAGACAACAGACCGAATATAAAGATGACAATTTACATCTATGGCCAAGAACAGAATTGGTTTGGAGTCGGGCTCGAGTCGGTTTGGCGGTGTAACTGAGGTAATATTTGAATGTCCGAGTTCTTTTTGATGGAATCACCGGCTACAAATAGTAGAAATGCATGATATAATATCTTCAGTTCGATGAAACAGAAAAGGATTAAAACCAATCGATAACATGGACACAGTCTGCGGTAATCATCAAATGTCATATTTTACCAGAACATGAGTACAATGAGATAGCCGTCGCTCACTTTCCTAACCTCCAATATTATTCGCCACCCTATCTCTGCATCCCATCGCGTCAAATGTCTTCTGGAGAAGTTCAAAGCGGAAAGAATATCTGCCTACTTTCTCCTTTCAAAGACGACATTCGAGGTACTGCAGTGTTTAATTAAAGTCCTCCTCGGGGATGACTTCGTCTCTGCCCTTGTGATTTGACTTAACGCTGAAACCTTGAGCATAAAAACCTTTTAGATGCTACGATTATGAACCCGCGAAAGGAAAATGTCAATCATGTGGCAGCTAATGTTTCGCGTTTGTCTTTCGACAAACATGTCCCCCGTGGTAAATAAACTTTAGAGAAGATTGAGCGAAGAATGTGAAAGGAAATTTGGCAAATACAAGATCCCAGCCACTACGAACAATTTCATTTCGTTATTAAGTGGCTAAAGGATTTGGAAAGGGAGAAATTAAACGAACTTTTTTTCTATACCCAAAACCACCAATTTGGGGCCTCCGTCCGTTCTACAAATGCATATGGACAATTCAAAGTTATTTTGTCCAATACGTCACCAACCACATCTAAGATTTAAGTATATCTGATGGCTGTATCAAGCCCAAGATCCCTACAACACTTGAATTATACAAAACATCAAATAATTTATGTAAATTTATGTTTACAATTCCATAATAAAATTCAGTAATAGTTGTCATGTTTGTGAACGTATAGGACATTACTTGGACTTACCCAGGTCATAGTTTTCACCTTTAATTCGGATATCGCAAATCATTGACCTCGATAACTTCTCACCTCCTCAACCTTTGATAACACAAGATATCATTCTCGGGACCAGATAACAGATTTCCATTACCCGCAAATACCCTATCCGTTAAATCGGTGATATTATTACTGAACCGGCAGCTCTGCGCGCAGGCATATTGATGTTGTAAACGTTTATCTGGATAACACAAATGTTGCTGTTCACTTGCAAAGTACAAATATTTGATATTCTTTCATGAAAATGACTCTGAAACAAAGCAAATAATAATGATACGAATTTCGTCATGATAAGGGAGAGTAATTGCAGACATCTATCAACCGCAATCTGTCAGTCTGATAAATTCGATAGGCGACAATCTTGACATAACCAGATTGATGAAAAACCACAATTCCAAAGTAATTTCTTTTCTGCAAATTCTAGTGCTTTAAAGCTACATTACTTTTACTTCGGTGTCATGATAATGACAAAGTTGTAATGAAGAGAAAAATAGTAATAACAGCAATAACAATAATAGTTGTAATAACACGATTGCAACCACTTAAAATAAATCATCTCAAGTGCAATTTAAATGCCCTAGTGTCTGTCCCACAGAAATCATATTTGTATTACGTAATACGTCAGTGTCATGTTCACACGTTTTAAAAGGTGACACACAAGGCTATAGAAGTTGAATTATCGAAAGTAGTTGCTTCTTCTACTACTACTACTACAACTTCTACTACTTGTACCAATAATACTAATACGCTACTACTAATAATAGCAATGATAATAATACAAACAATAACACCAATAATGGTCTCCCTTGCCCGGTGTAGTCCCATCAAAATCTTTAGCCTAGCTCCCATGATACGTAACAGTAGCAGGGATTCGAACCCTTGTGCAGCATAGCCCGGTGGCTTATCCACGTTACCACTGTACCTCCATGATTGCTTCAGCAACATGATGTCTAGAACTAAACTATCAAAGTTAGGACACCTGAGGAATTCTTTAATTCACCGAAAAATACCGCCATCTTTTACCATGGGAATACGTAACAATGAATGTTTCCATATCTACCAAAGATCAGCATATAAAGGAGCCACGATCAGTCAATGCGAATCAAATCAGCAGTCGTCGTCGTATTAGTAGAAGTAGTAGCAGTAGTCGTCGTCGTCGTAGTAGTAGTAGTAGTATTAGTAGTAGTAGTAGTAGTAGTAGTAGTAGAAGTAATACTAGTAGAGTGAGTAGTAGTAGTAGTAGTAGTAGTAGTATTAGTAGTGGTAGTAGTAGTAGCAGTAGTAGTAGAAGTAGTAGTGTGTAGTATAGAGGTAGTAGTAGTAGTAGTAGTAGTAGTAGTAGTAGTAATAGTGGTTGTAGAGTGGTAGAGTAGTAGCGGTAGTAGCGGTAGTAGCAGTAGTAATAGTAGTAAGTAATGCTAGTGGGGTGGTGGTAGTAGTGTAGTAGTAGTGGTAGTAGTAGCGGTTGAAGTGGTGGTGGTGGTATGGGGTGGTGGTGGTAGTAGTAGTAGTGGTAGTAGTGGTGGTAGTGGTGGTTGTAGTAGTAGTAGTAGTAGTAGTGGTAGTAGTAGTAATGGTAGTAGTAGTAGTAGTAGTAGTGGTTGTAGAGTAGTGAAGAGTAGCAGTAGTAGCAGTAGTAGCAGTGGTAGTAGTAGTAGTAGTAGTAGTAGTAGTAGTAGTAGTAGGAGTAGTAGTAGCAGTAGTAGTAGTAGTAGTTGTTGTTGTTGTTGTTGTAGCAGTAGTAGTAGTAGAAGTAGTAGTAGTAGTAGAAGTAGCAGTAGTCGCAGTAGTAGTGGTGGTAGTCAGTGGCGGATCCAGGGGGGGCCCGGGGCCCGGGCCTCTAGCAAAAAAACAGGTAAAAACACCCTTTTTTGAAAATAGAAGATGGGCCCCTCCTGGCGCCCAGGGGTGGTGGTGGAAAAATAACCCTTCCGTAGGAAAAATTTCAGTGCCAAAAAAAAAAAAAAAAATTGTGCTCACTACACCCCCACTGAGCGAAAAATCGGCCGGCACTATTTTCAAATTTTCGCACGAAGTGGGCCCCTTTTTAGGCCCCCTCCCTTGCTGCCGGCTGGATCCGCCCCTGGTGGTAGTAGTGGTGGTAGTAGTAGTAGTAGTAGAAGTAGTAGTAGTAGTAGTAGTAGAAGTAGTAGTAGTAGGAGGAGAAGTAGTAGTTTCTTAATATATAAACACATTAATTACATTACAGTTATGTTTTCAGATGTTTATCGAAGAAGCCAAGTGAAGTAATATTTGTTAGAAATGCAGGGAGTTTGTTTCAAAGCGTGGTGCAACGGATTGCCATGATCTCACGCCAGGTTGGTGTTTCACAAAGACTAAGATCGACTTTAAGTTGGACTTAACTATGGCAGGCCATTCATGCCATTGTTTGCTCTTATCATTTACTGGCATTGGTCTCTGAAATGACGTATAAATCGTGGTCACAAATCTACAGAATTTACATTTTTTGATAGTTCATTATTGAAGGAAAACATCTACAGATCATAATTGAGAGACCAATAGTGAGAGCAATCAGTGGCATGAATGGCCTGTCATAGTCAAGCCCAACTTAAAGTCGATCTTAGTCTTTGTGAAACACTTCCCAGATTTGTATTCGTGATATAATTTTGCGGCTAGTTCGTAGGGTTTTTTTTCTCATGCTTTTGGTAGGAATCGAAACCATTTTCGGATTGTCTCAGATACTTTATCATGACTTGATGAGTTTCCTCTGTAACCTCCGTTTCATATCAGTTAACATTATTTTTACATCATGATTTTCAAGATCTTCTTATCGTAACTTACCTCGCTTTAATGTGTCTGAGGAGATCGTCAGCTACACATCATCAGTATAACAGTCTCGTTGTTTTTAATAAGGATGAGTGATAGCGTCCACGACACTTCAGCGTCCGCGTCTGAGATTGAAACAGTTTAATCAAAATTTGTGTTAAAATCAGCACTGTGATCAAACAATTTTATGTGCAGGGATTTATGGAATGTGTTGATGTGGGAAGGGTGTAGGTGCGGAAGGTTGTGTGGATGCGGGTGTGTGTGTGTGTGTGTGTTTCGGGGGAGGGCCTTTTTCGAGGATGAAATTTCGATGAATAAATTTATAATTTATTGAAGTTGATATTTACTATAAACAAGCAATTGTAGTTTAATGAAATAACCCCATTTAATTATCACTTAAGTAATATTTTGGAGTCTTATCATGAAATAACCATTACAAAGTTTACTTGTTTTTGCCTATTGTGTATCTACAATGGGAAAATATGAAATACAGAAAGCCAAATCAAATCAAATTAAATCAATTGGTATCTTTGGAGACAAAACCGTTGATCGTAGAGTACATTGCCATGTACCAAAATGTTGGTAAGAATTGCTCCCACATAAGGGTAATTTTGTGTCCGAGCAACTTTATATCATTATCATATCCCTTATTGGGCGAAACATATGACCCAAGTTAAGCATAAAATTGCCCAGAGCTGGCCAGACCCTCATTTTGAGGCAATTTCTTCCCTTATTTAATGAAAGGATTATTTACCCTAAATATGATTATGGGATGAAAATTATGTACCTAATGCAAGGTATGTTTCGAATCTAGGTCATTAACACCCCCCCCCCCACACACACACACTTTTTTCAAAATTTTTAAATCTATTTACAACAACAAAATTTAAAAAAATCATTTAAACGAGGCTACAATAGCCACAATAGCCCAGTGTTAAAAGTTCATGAAAACTTCACTTGTTCCCACTTCTGTAAATGTAAGGCCAATTTGCCTGCCCTCCCTGCAATATTCTTTTCTTCTTCCCTAAATTCCAACAGTTCTTTTTTTAACTCCCCCAAAGACAATATTACGGACTTACCCCTGCATCTATATATCCAATATTTCATTGCGAAAATAATTGTATTAAATATCTTTATTCGTGGGGAATTACCGGACAACCCTAAATGAATATCTATCCAGTCGATAGACCTTAATTCACTTAGCTGAAACTTAGCTATTGCATTCTGCCATAACCTTTGAACATGTACACACTCCCAGAACAAGTGTAAATATGTTTAAATCTTTTGCTTACAAAATGAGCACAAGTTATCTACAACAAAGCCGAATCTGAATAAGTGTTCTCTAGTATATATTGCTCCATGAAGCAGTTTATACTGAATTTCTCTTAGTCTGTTAACAAGAGTAACTTTCCTAGGCCTACTAAATATCTCCCTACAAACCTCATTTGAAAAATCTGAAAATTTCCGTCCATCATGAATCTTCAAAACAAATAATTTTGTAACTTCTCTATAAAATATTCATAAACCTTCCTCGATAATACATCTCTGAGGAGCTTGACAGTACTGTTAAACTGCATTAAAATATCATACTCTTTTACATCCACTAAACTCCAGTTATCCCTTTTTCCGCTTCTCAAAATAGCTTCCCCAATATTCCATACATCAACAATTTTGTTTCCTTTTAGCCCCAAATGTTGAAAATGGGATATTGACCGCATGCCATTTTCAGCAAAAATATCTTGAATTGAAATTATATTGCGTGTAAACAACTCCTCATCAAAAATCATTTTCTTTTTCAATAAGAAATCTTTATTGTTAAAAATAATTGGATTATTCTTTTCTTCAAAATTCCTACAACCTTCTAACTCTTCCCATGCTTTGATCATTTCTAAATAGAACTTAGGTACTTTGAAACTTAATAACCTGGAATCATAGTTACACAAAAAAAATCTACCCCTACCATCTTGAAGCAGAAATCAAAGTATAGCTTCCATCTCATAGATTTTCTCCGTACAATAGTCTTTTCACCCACATTACCCGTTGGGTTTTTACAAACGAGTCAAAATTAGTCATTCGTAACCCTCTTTCATTATAACCTTGATAAAATATTAATCTCTTAATTCTTTTTTTACCATTCCATATAAATTCAAAACATATTTTCCGTATTTCCGATATGACCCACTTTGGAACCACTAGTGAAGCAAAAACGTAATTTAATTTACATAATGCATATGTTTTTAATAAATGAATTTTGCCAAACACCATCCGAGAAGTCTTTTAATCTTGCTTAAAATCTCCTTATAATTCAATTCCTCTTTTATTCTGACGTCTAACGCAAAATACACTCCCAAAATCTTAATTTCTTTAACCACATTCCCGAAGGGAAGTTTTCTGATTTGTCTTTGTTATTCTCCAATTTCATAATATTAGTTTTTTCGCATTAACCCGTAAACCACTTATTTTCTTAAATAACGTATAAATCTCGTTTACTCTTTCTACAGATTCTTTATTCCTAACAACTATAGCCATGTCATCTGCATATAAAACTTATTTGACTTCAATTCCTCCAATATTAATGCCTTTAAGAACCTCATCATTCCTCACTACTGTTGCCAATATTTCAATAGCGAGAATAAATAAATAGGGCGAGAGTGGATCTCCTTGCCTTACCCCTCGCTTAATATCAAAATAACCAGTAGCAAAACCCCATTCATAACACAGCTACTTATATTACTGTAAATAGTTTTTACCCACGAACAAAATGAGGGACCGAACCCAAACTTTCTAAGACTCTAAAGAGGAAAATATGAGATACTGAATCGAATGCTTTTACAAAATCAACCGCAATCAAATAACTACAGGCTTTATCATCTGACTCCTCATTAAAAAAACAGAACATTTCATCAATTAAACGTACCGCTTCTCCAATATTACGATTATTCATTTAGCCCACCTGGTCTACGTGTATGACTTACTCAAGTACTCCCTTAATACTTGTAGCTAACACCTTTGACAAATTTTTGTAATCAACATTTAATAATGTAATCGGCCTATAATTTGTTATGTATCGAGGGTCTTTCCCTTCCTTCTCAATCAAAGTAATAACCCCTTGTTTTTGTGATATGGATAAACTCCCCATGACATAACCTTCAATTATATAAATTTGTATAAAAACTTCCTAATCATCGCCAAAATATGTTCCTATCATATTCAACACATTCATTTTCATCATACAATTCCCTTGACACGGTTTTCTTCTTATTTGACTTTAGCAGTTGCTCGAAATACTCCTTGTTTTTCCCCTTCCTCGTACCACGCAGCTCGTGACCTAATCTTTATTCCTTATATAGACTCCTCATGCAATTTCTTTAATTGTTTTTTCTTTTCCTCCGTTTCATCCAACTTCAATGGAAACCTAAGTAATTCACTTTCCAACTTTTTTACTTCATTTTCTAGCCTTTGACTATTCTCACTTTTCTTTTGCCTTTCCCTTCGAAAATTTAATTGCGTATGCCCTCATTTTTATTTTCAAATTATCCCAAAATAACAATTTCTTGTCAAATATATTTTCCCAATGTCTTTTAATCAAATTGATTTCATTTACCATACCTTCCAAAATTGTTTTATCTGAACAAAGACTATTATTAAATTTCCAATATGACCTTCCATGCATATAATTTGTCTTTACAAACTTAACTCCCAGAATGATTTCGGCATGATCAGGAGTGATAGACGGCATTATTTCGCAAGTAGATACAGCTTGTTCCAATTGATTTGAAATAAACCAATAGTCTAACCGACTTTGAACCAGTGGCGTCTTTTGCCTTAACGTGTACTGTTTTAATTCCGGATTATTTTTCCTCCATACGTCATACAAGTCTAATTTTCTCAAAAACATCTCTAAATCCTTTACAAAGGTTGATCTAACTACTCTCGTAGCTCCCATGTAATCTATGTAATCCACACACACACACGCACGCACTCACGCACACACATACACACACCTTTCGCCGCAACATGAAGATGGATCGACACTTCTTGTTTGGAAACCCCAAGCAATACTTTGGATGGAAACTCAATACCTATCCTGAACCATAATCTGCAAGGGATCCGCAATTACATCTTAATTTCACTATGTGATGGTGTAACATTCCTAAATTAAAGCCTGCCTGGAAGCCTTTTAAAAGCTAACGGGAGATGCAAAACACCTGCACAAATATAACATGAAGATCATGAACATATAGCAAGCTACTTCGATTCCATCAAAATCTAGATTCCCAGATTATACAGATCGTGATCTGCTGCCATTACAGATGTTTGTTATATTCATGGCGTAGCTATGGGGGAGGAGGGCATGTGCCCTAACATATTGAAAAAAAAGTAAAAAACGGGGGAAAAGAATAAGAATGTGAGGATGAAAAAAAACGTAAAAAAGAAGATGTCAAATAGAACTCCTCCCCCACATGCTCCTTCTAATCAGTAACCTTGTAAATTCGTATATTTCTTTCATTTTGTATACCGGTGCTCCCCCTCCTCCGCCCTCCGCCTCCCATCATGCCGGTGCCCTACGGGTGCTGAGCCCGATCAAAGCCACTGGATACATAAATTATCGAAGCAAATTAGTTTTGGGATATGCCTTAAAGCTAGACTGAAGTGGTAGAAAAAGCACGATAATCTAGAAAAATCACGGAGTGAAAAAAATACTTGAGAAAATGAAATTTATCCTGTGTAGATTATCCTGATTATCGTGGCTATCATTGGCTTCATGTTTTTCACCAAACAAAATAATGTTCAAAACTGAGAAGAGGAAGGGGGATACAAAAATTAGTGAACGGGAAAGGAAAAGAGTTTTTCAACGAATACAACAATCACTTTTGCTTCACTCTCAAACATCAAAAAGAAACTTTTAAAGGTTTTCATGTACAATTTAACCAATTTCAGTTTCACTTGAATATGATTGATAAAGCCTTTGAAAATGCCTTTGAGAGAAATCATATCGCAATATGAAGATTTAAGTAATGTTATAAGAATGAAAGATGACATGAAATACGAATGGTTCTCATGATGGATTTGTCGAGATTCTAGCCTACGGTTGAATTAATCCGCCATGTTTACACAGAAAACGAATCCTGTCACCGCCGGGCAAAAACACGCTGACATATTTCCTGCCATGAGTGGGCACTCTCGAAAAATTAGTCGGTGAAAGAAAAGCCCCCTCCGTCCTCCTCCTCCTCCTCCTCTCCAGAACATGCCAATCAGGCAATCTTTCACTCCAAAAGGACGTGTCATAAGTAGGTTGAAATGGGGTAGGAATGGAAAAGCGAGCGCTGGGTAAAAGAAAAACAAGAATGTTGAGTGCTCTCCATCTCGCTGGGGCATTATGGATGTTGACGGGACATGAAAATTGATAGGTGGACTGGAAAGAAAATATTTCACGATATAATGTTCGCTAGACAATGGCAGCGAGCGGATTTCTGCCCACTAAGACTAAGAGCGGAAGAGACCGACGTGCATCTCTCTACCTCAATCACACCGCCAAATCGACTCCAAACCGGTCACACGGGGTAAGGTAAATTTTGTTCGGTCTCTGATCGGTGTGATGTAGGTCTTCCTTTTTGTTTTTTCTTGTCTTCTTGTTTTGTTTTCCTCTGACTATGATTTGTTTTGCTAAATATATTACTCATTGCGGATGTAGTATCGAAAATAATATCGCTAGTGATATTCGTTTGTCTCGCAATGTATGGTCAATAAGGAATCTAAAAGATCACGACGTTTCGTTCGCCGCTGCAACACTTCGTCAGGTGATAAAATCTAATGTAACAAGCGTCTGTTATACTCTACGGTTATTGATCGAGTTAACTGACCGCCGGTCCTCCCGTAGAGTATGAAAGACGCTTGCTTACATTAGATTTTATCACCTGACGAAGTGTGCAGCGGCGCACGAAACGTCGTGATCTTTTAGATCCCTTATTGACCATACGAGACAAACGAATATCACTAGCGATATTATTTTGGATATGATTTGTTTTGTTTCGTTTTGTTTCTTTCCTGCGACTATGAATTGTCTACAACTTGCTTTCAATACCCTACTGTTACATCTCCTAGAAATCATGTTCGGATTACGTAATATGTCAATGTCATGTTCGCATATTTCAATAGGTGATGCACAAGACTAATGAAAGAGAGAGAGAAAGGGACAGAGAGGCACGCTGAGTGTGAGATGAAAGAGCGGATGGTGTATGTTAAAGAGAGATTGAGAGAGAGAGAGAGAGAGAATGGAAGAGAGGTGTGTGGGGTGCGCGTGGGATAATGAAAACAAAGAGAGACACGCTGAGTGTAAGATGAACGAGACGAGGGTGTTTGTTAAAGAGAGAGAGAAAGATGGAGGGCGAATGAGAGAGAAAGAGAGAAAGAATGAGAGAGAATAAAAGAGAAAGAGAGAGTTAGACAGTGAGGAAGAAAGAGGGTGATTTCGTAAGGACATTGTCCTCCTCATATGGGCACTGAACTCAGAAGAGAGGGACGCTTGCGTCGCCTGGAGAGCTCAAACTCCCCGCCTATGTCACAAATGAAAAACTCACTTTCAACACACTTCGACATCCTTATAAAACTCTCAGACTTTCCCTTTTTCTAGAAAAGATAAAATCGGAGTTCTTGTGCAAGCCCTTTTTTATCATGATTATGGAATATATTTATGATAGGATATTCGGTGAGTGACTGTACATTGCATTTTTTCTAATAGAATTTTAAAAAGGCCAGTTCAAACACTAATGCAACTTGGAAAATCATCAAAGGGGAAAAAACAGATCCCCCACCCACGGATAATATCACATTAAATGGCACTAAAATACATGATCCTAGTCTTCATGCAAATTCATTTAATTCATTAGTTACGAATATCGGCCGTGAACTCGCCAGCAAAATTAATAGAACTCACGCTCACTTTACAGACCATCTTTCCAATCAAAACCAAGAGTCTCTCTTTTTAAACCCGGCAAATCCTAGCGGAATTATTAATATTACCCAATCTCTTAACAACTCAAAATCTCACGGTTTCGATCAAATAAGTATGTCTCTCCTAAATGAAATAATTTACCCACTTGCAAAGCCTTTAACTCACATATTTAATCACTTGTTATCACAAGGTGTTTTCCATGATCTATCAAAAATAGCTAAAGTCAATCCCATTCTCAAAAAAGATGATCCCCACGAAATTAGTAACTATCGTCCAATTTCGCTACTTCCAAGTATATCCAAAGTCTTAGAAAAAATCGTTCATAATAGGCTACATAAATTTATCACTAAACACAAAATACTCAATTCAAATCAATATATCTTCAGGAAAAATTACTCAACTGACCTGGAATTAATTCAAATTTATGACAAAATTACAAGTGACATAGCGAACAAAGAACATGTTATAGGTATATTCTGTGACTTGAGTAAAGCGTTCGACATGCCTAATCATGCCATTCTACTCTCCAAACTCATTCATTATGGAATTCGGGGTCAGCCACTCTTATGGTTTAAAGATTTTTTAACAAACAGAAGACAATATGTTACATTCAACAGTTATGATTCTGATCCTCTTTTAATTCAATGCGGTGTTCCTCAAGGCTCCATCTTAGGTCCACTATTATTTCTTCTTTATGTAAATGATATTATCAATACATCCCCCTTCTTTCTTTTATCTTATTTGCCGATGACACAAATATCTTTTATTCTCATAAAGACCTTAATTCTTTAAACAATACTTTGAATTACGAAATTAACAAAGTATCAAACTGGTTTAAGTCCAATAAACTTTCTCTTAATACAAAAAAGACTCATTTCATGTATTTTAAACATCATTCTCATAATACAGAAACACCGATATATATTGAAATCGATGATATGCTACTAGAGAAGAAAACTAAGTCCAAGTTTTTGGGAGTACTTATAGATGAAACTTTGACTTGGAATGAGCATTTACACCACGTTACAATGTGCATTTCCAAAAGTATTGGAATAATCTCCAAGCTAACGTTTCTTCTACCCCATGCAACCTTATTCCTACTATATAATACGCTAGTTCTCCCGTATATAACTGTATGGGCAAATTGTGGTTCGATAAAAATTAATGCTATTTTTAAACTGCAAAAGAAAGCCATACGTATTTGTACAGGTTCGCATTTCTTAGCTCGGTACACTGATCCTTTATTTTATAAACTTAAAACACTAACAATTTTCGATTTGAACACTATTCAAGCAGCAGTCATTATGTTTAAGTACATTAATAATCAACTTCTACCATCCTTTGATAACATGTTTAGGTTTAATAGTTATGTTCATTCGTACCATACTCGCATATCTGGAAATCTTACAAATCCGAAATTATCAATAACACACAAATCTGTTAGACATTCTGGTCCGGACATTTGGAATAATTTTCCCCGACAACATAAAGTCTTGTTTAACCATCTACTCCTTAAAAGCTACACTTAAGCGACAAATAATACAATCATACGCTCCCCACTCTTTAAATTAGTACAATAAAACCGTGACTTATTTTATTCTTTATCATGCAACACTGCTTTCTGCACCCACGCCTGCACTTGCACTGCACCCACTTGATCACTCAGTTTTCCCAAGAGAGTTATGTCGCCAATTCTTTTCTTTTTTATGAGGCCGCCATCCATCTCCAGCCTAACCGCTCACGATTGTGGTCTCCTGCGTTCTAAATTACCTCTCTAATTTATTGAAAAATATTTACTATATATTTCTTATCTTATTTGTATGCTTCGTACATGTTTATTGTATGATATAATTGTACATGATTTTCTATTTAATTACTTTTGTAAACATTTAATTCATTGTATTTGTTATTGTTCGAATTTTTGTAATTTGAGTTTGAATTTGTATCTTTTTGAACGCAGAAATAAAATCAAACAAACAAACAAAACAATCCCAATTGCATTTCCATGATCATTATAATGAAAACAATGTTGTTGTTTTTTCCTATGTAAGACAGTTGCGGATCCAGGTATTTGTAAAAAGATGGCGTACGATATTCTCCAAATTTGGTAACATGCTAAAAAAAAGGGGGCATCAGAATTATTCGATACCCTTTTACTCCAAATTGTATGACAACATCAAAAAGGTCATCACCTAAAAAAAGGGGGGCATACCTGGTCTTGTGATCTACAGGTATATTGGTATATCAGTTGAGTTTTGAGGGGGACGGACCGGTCGTATCCCCACCGGTGTCTAAGGTTCATCGATTCCCTTTATAATATTCAATACAACAAGAATTATAGTCGTATTTTCATTTCAACAGACAGAATGTTTAATTGCTTAGGAAGAATTTTGATGTCAGTTACATCATCATTAATCAAAATGGATATAATATCATTAAGCGTCTGATGGCGCCATTTATTTTAAGAAGGAAGCATTGGGTGAATGTCTTTGGAAGAATGCATAAGGTTTGAAATTAAATTTACCGTTTTATCTTTTTAATCTCCCGTCTATTCGAAGGGAAGTATTTTGACAAGAAGATTTGATAAATCTCTGGTTAAGTCGTACTAATCTGTCGAATGAACGTAAGCCTTATAGGCCAGTAAACATCAATCATTGATTTGAAAAGGTTAGATGACAAGTGTTAAAAAACGAGACAGAACAACTAACCCCGTAAAGTACCCTCGGACAACTATTTTATTTTAATATCATAATGTAATTCCTTTACTTTGATGATGCATCATCAAGTTTATGAATTGTTTATTACGTTGTAAATCTAGGGTAAGACTTCTTGATCTGTTCTAGAACTTTAAGGATTAAGATTCAAAACAACCTCCATACAAAAGTTGATAGGAAAGGAAAAAGAAACCGCATTGATGTTTATAGCAATAATAAAATATGAAACTCAGTACAAAGAAAATAAGAAACCATTCACTAACAAAGTGGAGATTTTATAGATTATTTCGTCGAATATAATTATTCTCTCGAAAGCTTAAATATGTCTTGCAACATCAAACTTGGCGAAGAAAACATTCAAAGC
Source organism: Mesocentrotus franciscanus (assembly GCA_037976565.1). Taxonomy (NCBI): domain Eukaryota; kingdom Metazoa; phylum Echinodermata; class Echinoidea; order Camarodonta; family Strongylocentrotidae; genus Mesocentrotus; species Mesocentrotus franciscanus. Next base: position 24,649,769 of record CP137677.1, on the reverse strand, counting down.
TTTACAAATTGGAAATAAGATATCGATATAATTTTATTCTCAAATATACGATTAACAACTAAATCTTTCATGCCTTTACCAGGTTTTGTAATTTTCTAAGTATGAAACAAATTGATTTGTCCCGATTTTTGTTTCTTGAGAATGTGGCATATCAAAGATTACATCGGAGAAGTATTCAAAAAAGTCCCTAATCCAACCAGTCTACCTTTCATCCTTGAGTTACGAAAAACATTTGTTTTAAACATCGAATTTAAAAGGGATATGGATAATTTAGTTGTTACTGTTTTTCCTCTTTCAAAAGCTAAAATTCTGTTTCGCAAAATCAAAGTTGGCGAAGAAAAGGCGATATGATTGTAAGATGGGGGAAATGAGGACGAGTTGTATGAATTGGCTCTTGATGGCATGTTGAGTGAGCTCTATTTATGCCATAGTGGAGCCATGGCAATTTGAGCTGTCAAATTACAAGAGGAGGGGGTTTGCATGCCACTGCGACTTAAATATAATATACTTATATGTTATCGTACCATGAAAAGTCCATTTCTAAGTCCATTGAAGGACATTTGCTTGATTAAAATAGTTAATTCTAAAGGGTCTAAATCCATTTATTGTAAATTCAAATGAACTATTACATTTAAATGAACTATAAATGAACTAGTTTTATTGAGCAGAAGATATTTTTACGTAGCAAATGTGAGATCATTACAAATATTTCCCCAACAAATGGGCGCGTATTTTGCTATATTATCACTTTGATTGTATCAGAGATACATGGTAATTAATCAATGAAATCATATCAATGATCTTTTTAGCCTTTATAAAAGTCCTTATTCCGGTATAAATCGACTGCATCAAGGGAATAGTGATTCCATATAGATTAAAAAATACTTTGCTCCATGATAAAACAGGACTTTCGAGTTCATTATACTGGTAGGGCTAGTCCACTGCTAAAGAAACTCCCAGGGTAACTTTTAAATGATCAAAATTTGACCAAAATGACTAAATCATGCTGGAAATCACGAGCAATCTAAATCACTGAAAGCATTCGGGCGTATTTAAAATGGGACTACACAAACTTATAGCATCAAAAAAAAATTGAAGTTTTAAAACTATTTTAAAGTTTATTTTCCAAAAGAAAGCATTTCAAAGCAATCATCTCCATTATCATACCATTAAACATAGGAATAAAAAAGGATGAGAAAGTTATTTCATAGGTTACTTTCCACATTTTCAGTTCTCGCCCTTTACTTTAATCCCTACGTTATACAGGGTAAAATAAATAAGGGAGGAATTAAAGTGGATTCGTGCTGAAGACAGACCTGAAAAAGCGCAATACCGCTAAAGCTCAATCATCCCTTAAGTGCATTTTGTCTGGTTATTGTTAACTTCTATTCACACGACGTGACGGAGAGCCGATTACCCACACATAATCTGTCTCTCAAAGGAACAATCACCAGTCTCGGAAAGGACTGGTGTGGTTTCAAAAGAGATATACCGGCGCAATGTATGGTTTCGGTGATAGAAAATCTGTGGTATAGGCGTGAAACGAACTAGCATTTAAAATTGCTGAAGCTGAAGCAGTTCATGCTGTAGAAGTTGTTAAAATTAATAACAAAATATATTGAAAATATTAACAGTGGTGAAGATTCGGGGTGCGCCCCCATTAAATGTCAAAATGGGGAGAGAAGTAAATAAGACAAAAGAGAGAGGGGGAAAGGGAACACTTCAAAGAAGATATGCCCCCTCCCACACCCTCCCTCTATCAACAACCTCGTCAATTCGCGATATTTTATCCCGAGGTAAGGCTGACCCCCCTCCTTCATGAAACCTGTGCCCCCTCAGTTTCTTGGCCCACGCTACGCCATGGTTATTTCGTATAAATTGGACCTACTTACAGCGCACTTCATTGAAATATTTCCTGAATAGAAGCACCCCAAAAAAGCAGGGGGGAAATTAGTTTTGAGATTTTCCCACTGACAATGCGGTCATCAACATTATGGGATGCATTATCCAATACACAATTCTGAAGCCGTGTTTGAGGGCGTGTGCACTGAATTTGAAGGCAGCCGGGAAATAATTGCAAATGAATTATGCATCTACTTTTCGATTCAGTCATCGCATTCATGTAGAATATATCTAAACGATTGAGATGGCCGCAGGGGGTGGGGGGGTATGGAATTAAAACTAATCGTAAATCTTCGGGATAGATCGTTTGAAATAAAATTATTATGATAGATTTTACAATGTTTGCGCCTATGTTAGAGAACAATGTAACAACCGAAGTTACATGTCTAACGAGGAGAGCTTTTTCAGACTGCCTACAACCAACAAGAGAAGATGACCTGTACTTGATGTGTGACATTGCCCCCAACACATATTAGACGAGAGATTTCATAGGAGTTAGAGGAAAACTAAGGAAGAAGACAACCCCCTTCATCACCTCTATAACCTTGAGCCTGCAAAAAGAGACTCAAATCAAGACACAGTTTTTTCACTCTAATAAAGCCCTTGATGACTCCGCCAACAATCGAAGGAAGACCCTGTAGGCCAATCACCTTAAGTCAGTGGCGCACAAGCTTTCATTTGGACCCCGCGAATCTTTGTCATCAGGTTCAAGTGAGGCATGGTCTACCTGGTCCTGTCTAAATCGCCTTCGGACTGGAACAGGACCCATGCATACATGGGGCTATATCAAAGATGGAGGAGCTACATGTATGTACGACTAGGGGAGGAATAGACGATGAAACACCTTTTAGTCTGCTCCCCACCTCCCAGAACCCTGTACCCCAAGGACCTAGAGGCTAGAGGGTTTCAACGCCAAGGCCAGATCCTGCGTCCTCTACCGGACCGGGATTGTGTAGTGACTCGAGAGGAAGAAGAAAGCCTAACATATTTTAAGCAGCAAACTTAATGCTTAGGTTGATTATGATCTCATTTCAAAATTTAAAAAAAAATCATATAATACAAACAATTTTTGTAAAGAACAAGAAAAAAGGAAAGAAATAAGACTAAAACATTACAATCGATGCTAGCTATAGCGGTCATCAAGTCAGGATGAATACATGTACTTCAGAGTATACAGTAAATGCATTATTATTGCATTTCTTTCTATTATACTCCTGCTTCGTAACATTGGTCGGAGACATCTAAAACAGATTGGACACCCCCACAAGACCGACAAAACAATGGAACACATAACTAAAGATAGACGAATGTCGGTTTTGTAGGAGGTCGTTCTCGCGAGCCTCTAAAGAAAAGTGACTGAAAGTCCAACGACACCGACATTGTTAGTCTCGTGGTTTCTCGGTCTCGAAGACCGTTGGTCTCTTTGGTCATATTAGTCTGTGCCACACTAAATGTCCCTCAAGGAAGAAGAGTCATCACTAAAATACGAGCGCTCCACGGCGTCCTCTTGCATGGGTAATTATAAGTGGAAGGTCCTTTTCACAAAGGATTGATAATTACATCTCAGCAATAACCTCTCCAAAGGAAGAATGAGAGTCTGAATTTTATTATTGTACTGGTCTGGATAATTCAAAAGAACTTGAGTGACGTGTTGTCGATCACCTAGTCTCGACTTCACAACAGACTCGTATCGATTACGTTGTAATCTTCCTTTCTTTCACAGTTCAGAGACATCGTCACTGAAACCAAGCCCAGGTACCACAGTCACACACCGAAATCCAAACTGATCGATTCCTAGCCATTAGGTGTGGTAGGCCTAACTTTAATTGTTTGTTTGGTCTACTGTTTTTCTCGTATCAGTCTAGTCGGTATGGCAGGGGTATTATTAGGACGTCACTGGCATGACTAGTCCTCAGCATCATTGGTCTAAAGTTGACATGATTAATCATCAATTATGCATTGTTTTGAGGTTAAGCGTTAATACCCGAGTCGCACCAATGAGACCGACACTAGATCGACAATAGACCGACTATAAAAATTGCATTTCCCCTATCGCAAAACATAAGTCGGTTTTGGACGGTGTGACTGAGGTATCGGCCTTTAGCATAGCACTGAATCCAAATATACACCTAACCCTAAACATAACCCTAACCTTATTGCATTAGCGTCGGACCAATGGGCAGGTTTTCGTAATATAACCAAATATAATGCATACGCCTTTGTGAAGTGCCTCGATACCAATCCAGCTCTTACGAATGACTGTATTTCAACAGCCTGAAAACAAATTGCGTATATCACGTTTTGTTAGGTAGGGCAAGCCATAGTGTATCTCCTAGCTAGCAACAACTAAATTATACAATTCGCATTTTGATTATTGAGATATAATCAATCATTCGTAACAAGTAGCATAAGATGAATACTAATTTATATCGAGGCATTTCACAAAGACGTATGTATATAATTTGGTAACATAACGAAAATGGCATACCGGTATTGTGCGTGGGTAGAATGAAACATGAGTTCTTCATTTGGTTTAAGCATTTGCGTATTCCATTTGGCATCAGCCTGATTATGAGTACTTGATTACACTCTCTCCGCTAACCAATTAGAAAGATTTAAATCAGAAGGTTTTCTCCCAATTGGCTTTACAGACTGCAAACTTGACGAGTTTAATTTCGACTTGTGGAACCTATCCCTATATTTGATAATCCATAGTTCCATTTTTTTTTAAGACTGCATAGTCTAGGATCTGCTAAAATGATTAGCACACAAACAGAAGTCATTGCTTGTACAAAGTCATTTGAGTCTGTATTAGTTACTTACGCATATTAAAGGTAATTTTAAGATTATTTATAGTACAATTCGCGTACCATGCGACACCTAATTATCGCTCCCAGTCATTAGATTATCAGTAACGGCATCCCAGTGATGATTTGACATAATTATGGTGATACAGATCTATTTCTAAAGAGATATCCATCTAAAGGCATTAACAAACTATGCATGATTTGACCATCTACTTCGCATTGACGGCCGTCTGAGCAATTATGCGTTCGGCATCCATTACAAAATTATGGATGAGGGTGATTGCATTTCTGACGAATTATGGATGAATTATGATGAGTGCGTTTACACTTAGACAGGCCTCTGGCAACAACGGTACCTCGGATATAATTATGTAAGTGAACCGCCTTCTATTAATTTATTGGTTATGATGGTACGAAACATTTATGTGGCGCCATGGGTTTTTTTTTTTTTTTTTGGGGGGGGGGGCTGTTTTGTAAAATAAAAGACAGATTGATAAATAGGGGCAGAATCCTACCCAAACGAGGTCGTGGGCAGAATAATTTTGGCAGCCCCACTCCCTGCCTCAAATTCATTGCAAGTAGGCTAGTATTGAGTTGCAATGGGCTTCCAAACTGAGAGGGAGGGGGTAAGTACCCCGGCTTCGTTCTATACGCTGAATACGCCACTGGCTTTACAACATTGCACTAAAACAACACGATACGATCTGACTACTATTATATTTTTGAAGAATTTGCAATAGCATTTGAACTGAACATTCAAACATGTAAAACCTTAAAGACCGAGGATCTGAAAAGTCATATGGTCAATATCTAAATTTCAAGGAATTTCACGCTTTCTTGGAGAAGAATAAAGCTATAAATCGGCTCAGAATGGTAGTGAAAGGTCACACCAGTCGTACGATTGTCTACGTTTTGAAGCCGATTCGGTTTTTATTCTGACTATAGAAGAGATAAATGCACTAAACTTCCGGTTGTTGGTATTCTTTTCATTATTTAGAACCTAAATCAGGAGATGATGATGCTCGTTTAGTTTTCCATATCTAATATAATTGCCATTTCTTCGAAAATCGGATCGGATGATCGTATAGTGTGCAGTGGGCTAGTGTATTTTTTCTAGTCATTAAAAGCTAGGATTATTGATTCCTCGTCGGGGGAATGTTAGCATGGAACAATAAAAAAGCCACAACAGGTTGTCTCCAATACTCCATAGCAGGTCTTAATATGTGAAGCACATTCGTTCTTACCTTCACCAGTTTACTTGCTGGTAGAGTCCCGTGACAAGGTAGATGATCTCTTTTTAAAATCCCCCTGTTTTGTCCTCTCTTTGCAATGTCGGAAAAAGACGTGATGTTTATCAAGCACTTATTACATTCCTAGTCATAAATTAGATAACAAATAGGCAGAATGAAGAATATCACTTGTCCATTGTAAGTACTTGTTTCTCAAGCGAAACTGAAGCGCATGGAATAATAGCTTTCGTTGGACAGAGTCCCCTTGAGAAAGAGCGGCGATCAATACCACTGTTTTCTAAACCACATGCAGTTCCCTTTTCTCGTGGAAAATTAGACTCCCTCGCGTATCGCCCGATCAAAGATGAAGAGAGGAGGAGAAATATGTTTTTATCTCACTTTCAATCAAGAAATCTCCAATCCCCGTTCATCGCCCATCCAGCGCCGCTCCGCCGAGAAGTTGTCAATTTGTGTGTCGCGATGGTAATGCAACTCTTCGATGTTTGGCAAGAATATGGGCGATCGGGACAGTTATAGAGCATAGCAAACAATGAAAAACGAGGTGTGAATTAACTCCGCCTCCGGGTTCCAACGAGGCAATAAAGAACAAGAAGAAGCAAGACATAAAATAGTCGAAGATTCCCCACGCGTTAGATAATAAAGAAACCAACACGAAATCCCACCTCCGGGACTGTACATGTATGAGCAGACGACTTTGTACCACTATCTTTTTTTTTCTCTCTCTCTCGATCTCTCTCGATCTCTCTCGATCTTCCGTAGTCCTATTTTAATCAGAGCTCAGCGAATAGAAATTGGCAACCGAAGACTCTTATCAGCCTGTCCATCGCAATCATTCTCTGTCTATCTCACCTGAGTCTCCCATCCATGAGCCTCCATGTAGTCTTCTGAGGGCTGGATAGATTACGAGATATTGATAACCCTGAGGTGTGGAGAAATTATTGCTGACAGAACGCGTTGGAGGGTGTCAGTTCGCGAGAGGTTCCGATGCCGCCGAAAAGGAGAAAAACAACGAGATTAAGAACTTAGTGGGACTTAAATGATAGTAACCCGAGCTCATTTACATGCGATCGATAACATCATATGCGGTCCAGTGGTTTGCTTCAATGACCAGCGATAGTATGAATGGATTGACAGAACTGCGAAGATTCGTGCTTCGATACCCGTCGACACGCTTAAATGTACAGTAAAAGGCAAGACACAAAATCGTGAGAAAATTTAATGGGATCCTTTTGAGGATCACTTTCGAGGGATCATTAAGATCCCCAGAGGCCGTTCCTCAAAACCGTTATAAGTCTTGGACATACCATAGAATATATATAGAATTAACAAGTGTGTCTGTGGGATGCCTGTGAACTTAGACATACTACGGTTTTAAAAAAAAAACTGGCCTCTGGTTCTTGATAACAGCTCGCGAGACGGTTTGATGCGGCCAACAAAATATAGGCCCTATATGAAAGAGAAAAAAAATAGTAAAGAAATAAACAATTTGTTTGCTACCATCACTGTTTATTAAAGGCATCGTTTAACAATGTTAAATCTGAGATGCACGGCCCTACGTGTTAACAATGTCTGTGATATGGTGTAATATTAAAGCCCTAAAAAAAATGCGCTTCAAAATGATCAAGAAGTGCCTCAAAAAAGTAAAAATAATTTGAGTGACCGGTTTTACCATACTCGTTTCCCCCAATAGACTGTAGTGTTATGAAAACCGTTAGGAAAACGCAAAATTTGATTTCGATTTCCAATCATAAATATCTTGATAATCAGACAGGCGATCGGCTTGTAAAAGTCATGGGGTTCCTGACTGACCTAAACGTTTATAATTATCATTGCATCATGAGCTAAATCCAGGATTTTGTTTCAGAATCTGAGACAAAGTTACCCAATCCCTTTAAAGATACTATGTCCCTTTTGCAGCCAACATCAAATTCTGTAGAACTTTGCAGGAATTATGAATATGTCATGTTTGTCCTATCTGTGAAATTTAAACGCTAGCAGTGTCCTAATATTCAAATTATGCAAGGAAACCCGTTTACTTGCTAGACTTCACTGTCAGACACTATTGAGTGACTGACTGGCTTTTTTCATCTTTGGTAATAACATACATGTACATGTACATAAATGAGCTGTAAAGGGTACATGAGCATTTGTCTACATCAATAACCCACTTCTTGTAATGGCCCAAATTAAACTGATTGAATCTTGGCGCAGCATGAAACGTACGACCATTCGGTACAATGGTCTGAAAAATCAGACTATTACTTCCTGGCTCTATAGCTCCTAAGTCGATTCGACAACCAATAGTTGTTATTTTCTCACTTAAAGACATTTTCAAGCCCACTTTTTCAGGGAAGTTCTTATTTAGTATTGTCTTTCAAATGCTATTGGAATTTAACTTTTTCATTTTTGGGGCCTGCGAATGGGACACAGTACCTTTAAAATGAATAAAGGTCTTTAAAAAATGCTCGCTCACTTCGCTCGCTCACAAGTAATCAGTTATAATTATCTGTCACCATACACTACTATACTAAGTATGATTTTAAAAAAGCGATGTTAATAGTTTCTTGATAATGACTTGTGTGAAGTGAGAGTGGAAGGGTATTTTGAAAGCGATGTTTCCCCGCACCTGTAAGCCATTAGTATCCATGTGTAATTCTCAGAGACCCGCATCATAATTTCTTAAAGTTGATGACCCGCCTATCAAGTAATCAAGAATCCCTGATTTAGATTTTTGTTAAATCAAAGAAAGATATTTAATTAAAATGTTGATCATTCAGATATAAACCATTTCCCTCATCTGCAGAGGCAACATGTTAATCAACCATTGCCACGAATCTAACCTGGTTACTCTAGACTTACGGTGCTTACATCAATCAGTGAATTTAAAAAAATTAAACGGTGATGTCGAGGTACCTATTAACTACACCCGGGTCGAGAGAGTAAAATATTGATAAAATGCAAAGTCTTTAAGGATATAGAAACCGGGTCATGATTCATTTAACCTCCAGGTAGTTACAGAAGTTACAAAAAGGTAAATCAACCTGAGGCAAATACAGCCTATTGTCATAAATGCTATTATCTATATCTTATTTAATTTATTTCGAGATATAAGAAAATATAAGAGCATCCATTTTGGGGTTTCCTAAGTATCTCACAATCTATGAACTGAAACCGAATACATCTGACATAATATTATTGGCATGGATATACCGCCTCAAAACATACTGTAATACACACAGTGGCGAATCCAGGGGCACTGCCCCCCACTCGCCAAATAGCTGGAAGAAGGGAGGGGAAGCATCTATGTTTTTATTGTCAGAATATTTTTCTAACCAAAATGGCACACCACAAACCTGATACTTTTTTCTTCTTGTTGTTGTGTTTTGATGTTATTTCGTTGTTGTTTTGCTTGTCACAAGTCTCATGAATTGTACCCCCCGGCCCCCATTCCCTGCCAGAAATTCATGGATTCACCACTGAAAACATGTGTATAGATCGCATCTATGTGGCATACCTGCGCATGTAATGACCAATTACTCTTTTGAAATAAATCCATTTTTGCTTAATCATGTAATGACAAAGGTGTTGCTTTGAGTTCGAGATAACGATTTTCATCGTTTTTTACAGAAATCATCGAGATAATTGCAAACATTCTTGATAAGTGACTAAGTGAGATCAACCTGATTTTTTTAAACATTTGAAATATGATATCTGAAATTTAAGTCAGCCTGCACACAATTTCTTGATGGATATATCTTTCCAAACACCTCGTGATAAATTGTGATGGTATTAAATGTGAATATCGTAGCACCGTTCTTTTCTTTACACTGTATTATTTACAATATTCTCTCTCACTCCCTCCCTCCTCTCTCTTCCTCTCTCTCTCTCTATCTCTCTCTCTCTCTCTTCCCTCACACACACACACACACACACAGACACACACACACTCTCTCTCTCTCTCTCTCTTTTCCTCCTTCCTTCCCTCCTTCCCTCTCTCTCACAGACATGTTTTACAATCGTCAAACATAATTAAGTAATATTGACTGCCTTCAGGGCAATACGACATATATTGCCCGAACCGAAGGTGAGGGTGATATATGACAAGTCGTATTGCCCTGAATTAGGCAGTCAATATTACTATTATTAACCACATCAGACATCTAGAGCAAACAAGAAACTCTTACTATTTTATACTCTTAAATTACGTAAAATACAGTAGCCTACACTGCACAGGGTTTCCTAGCATGAAAAGTTGCAAAAACATCGTCAAACCAGCACTGTTCATCTAGCGCTTGACAAAATTTTCGATACACTGCAAACAGTGTGCCTTGGGTGTGATTATTACGTCACAATAGAGTGCGCGCAAAGTGCGCAGGTTCTCATACGCGTAATAGATGCGCAAAGAAAATTACAAAAACCTGGATGTTGGCTTTACATTATTGCTCACTAGTTTAACACGCATTTTGCCATTGACTTTCCAGAATGGGCAATAATATTTGTTCATTGGTTTACTGTGTAATAATATTGACCGGCAAATTACACACAAAATCCCATTGACTTTTCTGAGCGGTCAATATTTGTTTTTAACGCGTAGTTTTGTTGGCTTATCAATTAAACTTAGAAGGCAATACAATTTAAAAATTGCCCGGCTCAGATGTCTGATACGGTTAATAATTATCATTATTATTATAATGATGATCATAATGAGGTTGATGATAATGATAATAAGAATAAGAAAGATTATTATTATTATTATACCATTAATAATCATAATAATGATGATGATAATAATAATAATAACAATAATTTTTATAAATAACAATAGCCTAACAATAATAATAGTGATAATAATATTAATGACGGGAATAATAATAAAACACAGTTATAACGCGCCCAAAACAAAGTTTCTAGGCGCCACATTCATGCATCGATATTTGCTTAATATATTCGTAGGGGGTATAATATTATGTTCTTTTAAGACAAAAGATATAGTCCTGGCATATATGGACCATTGGAGCCCCCTTTCTGAGGAACCACTTGTCCGTAGAAGTACTCATCCATGCAGTTATTATAATAGGGAATGAATTGATAACTCTCTTGTTACTAATACTAGTACAACACATATATAATTATTGGTCTTTAGAAGAGTCAGAAGAGGTTTTTGTTGTTGTTGGGGGTGTAAGTTTGTTTGGGTTTGGTTGTTGATTTGGCAGACTGCAAGTTGACTGTTAGTACAAGGTATTGTATTTTTTTCAGTTAATACAGGCGGGTAGGCCTGAGTGCAGATTCACTAATGACCTGGATTAAGATTAAACATACTGATAGCCAAATAAAGGAGTATTCAAAACCTCATGGTGGTGCTTTATTTTTAATATGATCAATACGGTTCCAGTCCCCGGTTCTGGCCTACAACTCTCAACCATTATAGAATAATTCGACACACGACTGACCCCGCCTACGTACAGGTAGAAACCTGGGCCGGTATTCAATTCAATACTCAGAATAAGTAAGAAATTTACTAAGTAAATGGCTAAGCTAAGAAGTTTACTTATCTCGTATTCAAATCGCATTTTAGACTTTTACTTACCTTAGACAAAATCTAAGTAAAATACTAACTCATAAGCATTGTGACATCACACGGTCAATCAAAAGTAATGCGCAATTAACGCGTCGCAATAAATGCGCGCTAATATAATTGTGCGCAGGTTATAATACTGCGTAAGAAAACCATATGCCTGCCAATCAACGCCTCCAAATAATTGGCTTAAGTCTGGTAGGGAGCTGTCTTAAATTTAGGGTAAAATACTTAGCCAAAAGTTTGAATTGAATACCAAAATTGGCTAAGTATTTTATCTAAGCCAAATACTAAGTAAAAAGCTTAAATTTTGTACTTAAGTATTGAATTGAATACGGGCCCTGTAATCATGCACGCCCCACTGATCGCGCCCACTGATCGCGCCCACTGATCGCGCATGCAAGGGCTTATCAAGAGAGAGGGGGGCAATTATGCGAACTGTTATTCAAAATCAATCCGACCCAAGGACTCGATATTCGGCGGCTGGGCCGAACGGAAAATGTCATTCTTTATTTCTAACCGATTCTGGTCGTTTGCACATTGGTGAATTCGGCTCGGTGCTACTGAAAAAAGTTTATTAAAGTTCAAGGTAAAAAGATGCTCAAGATAGAATTTGTTGGGGTTAAATTGATTTAAAGAGAGTGGCGTATCTAGACGGCATCGATAGGGTGGGCACAACATCCGAGTCAATGGTCATCCTGGTATTTGAGCGAGAAATCACCTAATTTGCCGGGATAGGCGAGGAGGGGGGGTTCAGGAGGGGGTTGGCGTGGTGAGGGGAATAGCGATACACGTTCCTCTTCTCCCATCTCTTTTTAATTTGCAAATTTTACTGACTTTGATTTCGATTCGCATGTTAACTTACAGCAGTATTCATGTTATTTTGTAATGGTTCATAAATATGGTGCGACATTTTATTTTTGAATTACAGAAAGGTACATTATTTATAATACACTGTAATCTGTTGATGTTTGTGTTCGAAGATAATTTCTTCACTAAAATGATAACTAGAACTAAAAAATTGTCTTATATTGTTCATGAAATGACTGTGACATTATTGTTTATTCTTGGCAGATAAGTTTAAATCTTTTCATAACTTTATTGATCGATCTCTATGACTCTTTAGATTGATCAATACAATTCTGAAAAGATATAAACTTTATCTAATAAGACTAAATCTTATTGCCACACTCATTTAATGAAAAGAGGTGAGAAAAAAATATTCAAACATTATGGGCAACAGTGTATTAGTCGTTCAATAATAATAATAATAATAATAATAATAATAATAGGCCTAATGATAATAATAATAATAATAATATGATGGAAAAGTAGAGTACAATAAAAAGGTTGCACTTGGCAGCACTTAATTACTGCCTTTGGCTAAAGCAAAGTCTTGAAAGAAACTTACGGACTTGATCCTGTTTTACGGAATAATAATAATAATAATAATAATAATAATAATAATTCGAACCCCCAACCCTTGGATTGAGTAAAGTGAATGAACTACTATATCAAGACACCACCACAAATTGGTATGCTGAGGGTTCTATCCCACCGATATTAACGCTAACGCGCTTTCAGCATCAATTAAGAAAAGACAATCCGGGATAAAATAATGTAAAGCAGAATAAAAAATATCCCTATGACATAACTCCCGCTTTGAACGCTAAATATTTTTTACTTTCGAGCTATTTTTAAGATTCAAATATGAATGTATTTGAAGCTTCTCTACATTTCAATGATCTAGGTTATTGACCTTTTATATAGGTCAATTGGTTCTGTGACCCCACCCCCACCCCCCCTGCCACATACGGTTCTAAGACAATTACCCCTTGGGCAATCACCCCGGCCAATTACCAGCGGGACAATTACCCCCAAGGACAATTACCCCCGGAAAATTACCCCCCGAGGACAACCACCCCGAGGACAATTACCCCGGAAAATTACCCCCTAGGACTATTATCCCCCGAGGACAATTACCCCCCGAAAAAATATTCTTCTTTTATTATAACAAACTTATTATCAGGGTGGACTTCCCCTTTAATGAACAGGGGGTAATTGTCCTCGGGGGTAATTGTCCACGGGGTAATTTTCCGGGGCAATTGTCCTTGGGGGTAGTTTTCCGGGGGTGATTTTCCAGGGGGTAATTGTCCTGATACGCCCACATACACACACATAAACATTTTTAGTTTGTATGTTTGCTTCTTTTAATATATATTTTAGTTTGTATTTATACACTTGTTCCTATTGTGGAAATGAACGGAGCCGAATAACAGCTATATGTTTCATGTCAATCGTTTTTAGTTATTACTAGAGATGTTTCTTCGCGTATTCATTGATTTTGTTTCTCAAAACTGCTTCCCCCGTACATAACATAGAAACAAAACGTTTTGCATCGATTGCATGATTCTCACAATTAATGTGATTAAAATGTAACATTAGGTAATATGATAATATTGTTTGGGGTAGTTTTGGTTGATTCCGGTAGTGATCATTTTAAATTTACCAACCAAGAACCAACAAGAAGCAGCTGCTAGCAAGCCACCAACCCCTCATCCCATTGCTCGAAACGAAAAGGTTGACTTCTGCGAAACGTTGAACAAATAAATTGTGACTTTTTTCATCCTTTTCATGTCAGTGTCGAAGAATATCATAGAAAAAATGTCCCCTCAAACAAAGATGGCTCTTCAAAAGCTCTAGTAATATTCGTAATACGACAAGTAACAGCTAACATGGCTAAAGGCTTGGTTGTGGACCACAATTTCATTCACGTGTTTGTGTAGTCCTGTATACACATTCCTGTGTACATGTGACTTTTAGCAAGACTGGTCCAATTTCTTATCATTTTGATGATTTCAGAACCTCGACATGTTTCTCTTTATATTATGACTCATATAATATCTTTTCCCTTTTTTTCTCAATAACCTCGATACCTTTCCTTTTTCTTTCCGTCTTTCTTCCTCTTCGGACAGAAAATGGGACAATAACATTTGAGGAGAAACAGGATACCCCTCAATTATACGAATGATAGAATCACCTTTACCATGCCAAATTGTTATCACTTTTATTACCCTATATTATGTTGTTATACTCTCGTTATGTGCTCTTGTGTGCATTTTGTTTGTATCTGTCAAATAAAATGTACAATACAGTTTAACCGCTGAGACAGATATTCATTACTTGTAACAGTACATGAAAGTGTGTAAAGATAACTGGGGACTATGTAAACATGTAGGGCAGTGATAATCGAGGTTATTAGACAATGGAAAAGGAACAGAAATGCATGTAGTTGAATGTAATTCTCCTCTCAGTGGCGGAGATTCTAAGGCACGTAATTTCGAACATTAAATCCTTTTCCTGTACCACGGGGATTCCTTAATCCGAACATGAAACGAAATTCGAAAATCCGAGTATCCGTTGATCCAGATGATCTTTAATGCGAAGATTGATTATTCCCAAGATGTTCAATAATCCAAATATTTCGAATTTCTTTTAAAGGATTTGTTGATTCTAATATTCGTTGTTGTAAAAACACGGCTTAGAGAGATAATTATCCCGACGGATAGTTACGGGGTTAGGAAATATTTTGGTAGAAACGAATTGTATGAACCTTGGGAGTATTAAACGAGTCTTCAGACGAAGAAAAATTGTTCCAAATAACGAATCATCGCATATTATCGGATTGAGGTTATATTTTTCATGAGAAATCCTTGGCGTTCATCATCCAAAAGCAATTTGTCTGCTTCGATCCAAGCTTATAGCAAGTAGCGTAGCTACATGAGGGACACATAAGCCCCCCCCCCTTCCACCCGGCACCATTAAATGGAAGGACAAGAAGAAGAAGTAGGAGGAGAAGTAGAAGAAGAAGTAGAATAAGAAGAAGAAGAAGAAGAAGGAAAAGAAGAAGAAGAAGAAGAAGAAGAAGAAGAAGAAGAAGAAGAAGAAGAAGAAGAAGGAAAAGAAGAAGAAGAAGAAGAAGAAGAAGAAGAAGAAGAAGAAGAAGAAGAAGAGGCAGAGGAGGAAGAGCTAGAATTATATTCGTTATTGTAAAAATACGGCTTTAGAGGAACTTATACTGACGGATAGGGTTATTGGGTTAGGAATTATTTGCTATAAACGAATTGTATGAATCTTGGAAGTAACGAGACTTCGGAAAAACGAATGTTCAAAATAACGAACCATCGGATAATTTCGGATTGAGATTACCATCTCGTAAGAAATCCTCGGTGTGAATCAGTGGCGGATCCAGGGGCCGGGGCCCGGCCCTCCCTAGAAAAAAACAGGTAAAAACACCCTTTTTTTGAAAAAAAATAAGTTGGGCCCCCTCCCCTGCCGCCCAAGGGGGGTGGGGGTGGCGGTGGAAAAAAATAACCCTTCCCGTGGGGAAAAATTTTTTCGGGTAACAAAAAAAAAAAAATTGTGCTCCCTACCCCTGGCGCCCAGGGGTGGTGGCCAAAAAATTACCCTTCCCGGAGGGAAATTTTTTTTTCGCGTGCCAAACATTTTTTTTTGCTCACTACCCCACTGAGCGAAAAATCGACCGGCACGATTTTCAAATTTTCGCACGAAGTGGGCCCCTTTTTAGGCCCCCTCCCTTGCAGCCGGCTGGATCCGCCCCTGGTGTGAATCATCCAAAAGCAATTTGTCTTCTCATGTCACGGTAATTCGCGATATGTTTCGATACAATCTTATAACAAGTAGCGTAGGTACATGAGGGGCACGTAACCTCCGCCCCCAAAAAAAAATAAATAAATAAAATAAATAAATGGAAGAAGAAGAAGAAGAAGCAGAAGAAGAAAAAGAAGAAGAAGAAGAAGAAGAAGAAGAAGAAGAAGAAGAAGAAGAAGAAGAAGAAGAAGAAGAAGAAGAAAAGGAGAAGGAGAAGGTGAAGGAGAAGAAGAAGAAAAAGAAGACAAAGAAGAAGAAGAAGAAGAAGAAGAAGAAGAAGAAGACAAAGAAGAAGAAGAAGAAGAAGAAGAAGAAGAAGAAGAAGAAGAAGAAGAAGAAGACAAAGAAGAAGAGGAAGAAGAAGAAGAAGAAGAAGAAGAAGAAGAAGAAGGGAAAAAGAAGAGAAAGAAGAAGAAAAAAGAAGAAGAAAAAAAAAGGAAGAAAAAGAAGAAAGAAGAAGTAGGAAAACAAAAGGAGGAAGAGGAAGGATACTAAGGAGAAGGGGGGAAAAAGGAAAAGAACATAAACAAGAACAAAAACTAGACAAGGTGAAGAGAGAGAGAGGGGGGGGGGAATCAACAGCCTCGGTGCCCCCTCAATGTCTGGACAAACCCTACACCACTGCTAAATTTACATGAAAAATTGCGACGATGATCGTTTATTGGCACGATTAGAAAATGACTTGTCAAAACAAATAGCTAGCATTTCCCTTGTGTGTAAGATTGCCCGCCGGTGATTTGTGATTGCTATAGAGCATTACAACGAAACGATCATTTTCCCTTTTTTCCACTGTTTTGTCTGAAAGCTTTCTTAATAGTGTTCATTGATTTGTGAGAGTTTTGTTTTAAGGGGTGCTCTTTTCTTTGTATAACAATGAAAGCAGTGGCTTATATACGGGGGTACGCCCCTCCCCCATCGAATTTTTGCCAACAAAAAAAAAAAGAGGAAGAGAGAACATGAAAGAAAGTGTACGGGGAAGGGGAACGTGAACAAAAAAAAAGGATACGACCCCCTCTCCTTAATCGATGCCTTGTTGATTCGATTTTCATCCGCCAAGTTTCATTCACCGATACTCCCAAAATGACGCCCATGCCCCTTCGCTACGCCAATTATTGAAGGTCCTATTTTTTAACATGTGAATACAAGCAAATACAGTTGTATGTACAACTTTATTCCCCCTCCCCTCCTATTTCATGTGCATGTGGGGGGAGCTGGCAATTGTTTTTCTACAAAAATTTCTATGTTAAAGCATTTTTAATTTGTGTTAACTGATCTTTCTAAGAGACAGTTTAAAGAGACATACACCGATTAGGTTTAAATTTCAGAGAATGCCGGGGGGGGGGGGATTTGAACCATTTCCAATTCCAATTCTAAATTATCGACAAGTCTTACTCATGTAATTGGAAACAGTTATTGAAATGATGTCCTAACCTAATTCTCAAATTCGACTTGGGAAAGATGTATTCTAATTCCCTTACCTCCCCGTTTTTTTTCCAGTTACATTATCAAATCTTATAGTCCTTATTATTTGATTTATAAATATGACCCCGAGATGGCGCTCTTTCTCTAGGTGAATCAGATCAATTTATTTATTAGTTATTTATATCGCGTATAGATGAACGGTACTAATCAGTGATCGACAATTGTCTGAGGGGAAAAACTGTTTTAATTCCAATATATATATATATATATATGTGTGTTTTCTTTCTTTGTTTCCAATGAGATGAAACATGTTTATTATCTTTCTACAGAAAGCAAGGTGGCGTATTTTACCCCCTAAGTTGCGAAAAGAGTGGTCTCACGGAGGAACTTCAGTTAATTTTGAACTTAAAAAAATAAAAAGTAGTAGCAGGTAAGCACCCAAATACCGACCGAATTCTATCGAACCCAGACGAAAATATACTTCGATTTAAACATCAACATCATCATCATCGCCGTTGTCGTTACCACCATCATCATCATCATCATCATCATCATCACCACCACCACCACCGTCCATCCTCATCAACTTCCACATGATCCCCATCCGCAGCAGCAGCATCATTAACATAATCATTATCATACCAACATTATCTGCTTTCGAAACAAACTCATTTAGAGGACATATATATGACTTGTCTAAAACAATTTTCAATATCAATCTCCGGCTCCCATGCACAACAACAAGAGAAAAAAGTATTGAAGAAAAAACGATTTCGGTTGATTGGTCCCATTTCTGTGTAATCAACAAATGTCGGTGAAAATAATTAGCATACTACTTCCGTCACCAGTCTTTATCACGAGTTTAAACATGTATTACAAATCATTGAGAGGTCTTGAATAATGTAGATTTTACGGGGCATCAAAGTTATATGATAAGTGCAGGCACCAACAGTTGTGTCTTTAAAATCCAAATCAGTCCTTTACCATCCAATAAAAAAAAAATTTCAGTACTAAACTATAACACATTAATCACTACAAGTGTATGGATAAAGAGTACATTCTTATACATAAATGTTATAATTTATCAATAACATGATTTCAGTCGAGGATGTTGTAAATATTTTACCCATTGTCAAAAAACACTGCTTGAAAGTTATATCTATATTATATGTATATATTATTATCATATATTATATTTGTCACAAACTCAAAGCCAAGGGCAATTCCACATAAGCGATAACAAACAGATAACCTAGGTTTAAGCGTTACTTTTTCTCAAGTGATTTTTGTTTGTAGAAGTAGATGACACGGTTAAAATAAATATATGAAAATTTGAGAACCATAGGTTCTGGGCATAAAAGGCTCAAAAATACAATCAGGAGATCAGTAAAGAAATCTCTCAGACAATATGGTACTGCATGTGCCAAAAAGCATTCTATAATTTCTTTGAGCTAATGAATCAATTGAAATATTTTTGTTTTGCCTTCTAAATGGTAACATTTGTTTCACAAAAAATAGATTTTGTACAGGTTAAAAAGAAATAATACGGTGTAGAATTTCCCATGTGAATGTCCCCGAAGCCAATCATTTTTAGACATCTCTTCATGCAAATAATTGTTCTGCAAAACAAGTTCAAAACTTCACATCAAACAGTTTCTATCCATAAAATGATGTTCTTTACGCTAACGAGATTTGGAATGTTTACAACGCCCTACTTCATACAAAATTTACAAGACTAAATACATAGCACTGAAAATCTGGAATAAATGAGCAAAAGTAATAATCTTGATTATGTAATTTCATACATGACTGCATGAGTAAAAGATAAATGCAAATACTGGAAAGAATACTAGGATCTAACAATACACACAGTAGGCCGATTCTGTCAACCGAAATAGAAAAATATACATACGATTAGTCAAACAGTTGATAATTAATGGATGTCATATGTAATAGATTTTATGCACCGGGTGTCTGTCCAATTTGCAATTTGACAATGTAACTGATAGATTGACCGACTCTTATTTTCTTACTAAATTCCAAATGAAATCCCTCTCTCTCTATTTAGCAATGCCCATGTAATGTATGTTTTAGCAGTTGCTACACAATGGGTTACATTAAATGAACCTTTTAACCCATTCATAAGCTGCACATTGCTATTTAGAGCATTAAGTGAAAATCAGTATAACTGATAAATAAGGTACAATTGTAATGTGTGCCTTTTTGTAAAAATATATAAATAATTTCTTTAGGGCAGTGTAATGTTGCTGTTGAATAGTTTTCAAAATCTTGCTTAAGGAGAAGAGGGGCATCTATCAATGTCATGTAAGAGAGAGTGAGAAGAAAGAAGAGGGAAAGAGAGGGGGAGGAAGGGAAAGAGAGGGGGAGGAAGAGAGAGAAGAGAGAGAAATAGAGGGAGAGAGAGAGAGAGAAATAGAGGAAGAGAGAGAGAAAGAGAGGGAGAGAGAGAGAGAGAAATAGAGGGAGAGAGAGAGAGAGGGAGAGAGAGAGAGAGAGGGAGAGAGAGAGAGAGAGAGAGAGAGAGAGAGAGAAATAGAGGGAGAGAAAGAGAGAATTTAGAGAAAGAGAAAGAGTAAGAGAAATAAGTAAATATACATTTGACTAATCACTCTATTATTTTGGCAGAAATTGCATCATTGTTGCCTCACTAGCAAATAAGGGATGCCATGATTGTCCCTTTACTTCATACATAGAAACATTTCCAACCCAGTCGCAAAGACTTTCAACAAATCAAGCTAAGAATATTTCCATGGCCTTGTCCATCACCTCCAGAGGTGTGTGGACATTAGAAAGACGTATTGTGTAATAATCCGACCATGATTTCCACGGGATACACAGCAGGGTATTGACATTGGCCATTGAGTTGATTTCTCGAAAGTCTTTGCGATCGATCATATTATTCATCAATACCAACAAATAAAGATAAGGCAGTCATTTGCTACATAAATCACAAATGTCGGGTAAAATTTCACACACACTTTTTTACAACAGAATGTCATGTCTTAACAGGTATTGACATTGGCCATTGAGTTGATTTCTCGAAAGTCTTTGCGATCGATCATATTATTCATCAATACCAACAAATAAAGATAAGGCAGTCATTTGCTACATAAATCACAAATGTCGGGTAAAATTTCACACACACTTTTTTACAACAGAATGTCATGTCTTAACAAGTTTTATACCAAGTCTTCATTTCTATTCATCCATTGTCTTTTTTCTATAGCTTTTTACAGTACTGATAATCCACCACATAACCTACACATTGTATATTCATCAACAAACAATATTCATCTCTCCAAAAGTCGAATCCTGAACTTATATTTGGAAGGAAACAGCATTTCTTCGACTACTACCACAGTTACACCACCAAACTGACCCTAAACCAGCTCCAGACCGAACAATTTTATGAAAGTGGGGTGATGTGATTTTTTTGCCAGTCTGCCGTCAGCAGCATTGGTCTTACTGGGATAAAAGACAGTAATTGCATCATCTGATAAAATATTAACTATTAAAAAAACTTAATTGCAAGTGAACAGCTTTATGTGTATATATGGGCAAAAGATGCTGTGAAGAGGTCTCTCTGGGGTAGGAGGTGGTGGTGGTGGTGGTGGTAGTGGTGGTGGAGGTGATAGTGGTGGTGGTGAGGGTGATGATGATGATAGTGATGATGATGATAGTGATGATGATGATAGTGGTGGTGATGTTGGTGGTTGTGGTGATGATGATGACAATGATGATGATGATGATGAGGACCATGGTAAAGATGATAGTGTTTTTTACAGTGATGTCATTGGTGGTGGTGGTGTATTTGGTGGAAACAATTGAGATTTTTCATGGAGTTGAAAATATATTATTGGGAAAATCTACAAAGATTTTATGCTTGTATAGTGCATTTCAAAGTAAACCTTATCTACTCCATGAATTAGAAAAGAGAAAGAAATTTCCAAATAGAGACCTCTTCACAGCATCTTTTGCCCATATATACACATAAAGCTGTTCACTTGCAATTAAGTTTTTTTAATAGTTACAAAATGTAGCCTGAATTAGGGCAAGACAAAAATAGTACGTAACTATCAAATAAAATAATAAAAAGAAGAATAAAAGAGGAAAAGACCAACAAAGATCAACAGACTTTGCCTGATTATTACATAAGTGAAAAGCCTCGATAAAGCTTGGAGATTAGAAAATATTGAGTACAATGACACATCAACGTATATTCAGTTTTGAAAATATACTTATTAATGTAAGAAACATTTTTTTTAAATCATGGAATTGTCCTTATGTCTTATTAGTTTTCTAAAATCCCTGCATATTTTAGTATAGTATAGTTGTTCCATGCAGTCATTCATCAATAAGTATAACCAAATATACATGTTCATTCAGTTAAAATCAACATGTTAATAGCAGTCAAATATAATAATGAGTTCTTGAATAGCGTTCATATCTGTCAGACTTGACACTCCTGACGTTTCGTATTTAATACCCCGGTTTTAGCATGGCTGCCATTATGGTGCTCTAGCATTTCAGAGAATTAATTCCTGCCATGTACCCATTTACATCACGTGGGTCGAGTGTGGCAAATGTAGATTAATGTCTTGCCAAAGGACATTAGTGCCGCGGCGGGACTCGAACCGCGGACCTTGTGATCCACAGTCCGGTGACAATCCACGACACATCTACTATAATATACACACATGTTATGGTAAATAAAAATGGCTTCTTGATGAAGTTTACTGCAATTTTCAGGAAGTAACCAAAGGAAATTAAAGGCAAAACATAGAAAGGCCAATCTTTATCATAAAAAATTGCGTTTCTCATGATTACTCAACTGTTTCAGAATATCTGGAGATTTAGAATCAGCCCTTATTGCATAAAAAACTGCAGTTGGATGTTCATGATTCTGCATTTATTTTTAGAAATCTGTCAAGAAATAAGGTTAATTCTCTTTTCTTTTTTTTCACCTTTGAATTCATAATTTGCCATGTACATGTCTATACACATATACACTTATAGTACTTTTACATATTCAATCTGATATACAAAAACAATAACATTTGAAACCTAACATTATTACACACAGTACTGAATTCAAACATGATTAAACAATTATCAGTTAATACATGTAATCAGGCACGATGATGTGTCACAGCACAATCAATTCAGGTGTGAAAGAGAGAGAGAGAACAAGGCACTGCTTTGATTTTTAATCATTTGGGATAAATTGCGTAACTTCTCAATTTTATTTTATTTTATTTATGTTTGTTTTACTTTATTTTATGGGGTGTACTGAGGATGAAGGCTACAATAATGAAAGATGAATTCCCATTTCCATTCTTCATACATAAGCATGAGTAATGCTCCAGTACTGGTGGTTGTTAGGGGATTAAACCAGTACATCATGGGGTGCCCCTATTTTCATAGGTTGGGGGTGCAGAATAAGGGAAGACATGCCCCCCTTTCCACTGGTCATGCCCCCATGTCAGCATAAGCCCCTGTCTAGTACTGGTAGTTGGGTTGGGGGTTATACTGATACATGTTGATGGAATTCCTATCTCCAGCAGCACCGCTGCCGCCGGCGCCGCCGCTTCTGCTCCAGGGCGGGGGAGAGCTCAGGTCAACCCTCAGGGGTATGTCCTCGTAGAACCCAGAGGACGGGCGTGGCCCACTCTGGCCATGGTGGTAGCCTCCACGGGGTGTCTCAACTGGTGGAAGACTGGGCGGGGCTCCTTTGGGGTAACCTGCACAAAGAGAAGGGAGAGAAAAAGGAATATACAGTTAGTAATGGGAGGAGATGGAAGAAATAAACAAATAGTGGCTTAGTGGTAAGGCACTGGTGTTCTAAGTCAGGGACATGGGTTCAATCCCTGGCAGAGGTGTATTTTTCATTTTGTAATTTTCAATTTTTAGAAAATTAAATTGAAGAAAAAAAAGTAAAACTGTAATTGTACAAAATAATATGATTCCTACTTTCAGAGAATTATGTGTTAATAAATTATATGGAAGAAGTTGTAAGCTCTGAAAACTGGGCAAAAAAAGGTTCCAAGGAACAATTGATTGTTTCAACTAATTATGCTGTTGCCGTAATACATGTACAGATATTGAGCTATGCAGAAATGACTCGCGTGAAATAAAATTGCCAAAACAAATATTCTTTTCATTTTATCACATCAACATAATTTCCTTCTTCCAATCAACCTCATTTCTTTCCTTTTCTTTCTCTCTCTCTTTATAATGCCTGATACATTCAAGTACATGTATAATAAATGGTTACATAAATAGGTAGATTAAAAGGTTGGGTCATCTTCTCTACATACACATACCGTCTCCTTTTCTAATGAAAAGTTCATGCAAAGAAAATGCAGGCATCAGGAAGATGATGTGGTGATGAAGCAAGGCATGACTTTGATTGCAAAATGCCACTCGATGGATGCGATGATGAGGAGAAGAAAAAGGAGGAGGAGGGGGAGATGGAGGCCATCTTTACTGGAAGAAGCTTTGAGCAGGGGTCATTTGCCTCTGGTAGCGTAGTAGTTGTTATGCAAATGTTAATTATGGAATTTAGTAGGGACAGGCAAACCAAAAAAACAATACAGTAGAAAGGAACGAGTTAAGAGGGTACAAGCAAAGCAAGAGAAGTTCAAAAGAGAGGAAGGAAAGTTATGGAAAAGAAAGACGAGACAACACAGTATACATTGGAGAAACATGAAACTGCAAATTTGCTAGTGGAAACAATTTATTTTCTTTTTTACTGACAATTGAATTTTGGTAAATGGAAATTTGAAATGACAAATCCTAGCTTATATTAGTCAAAATGACACTGTTTGATTTAATTTAATTTGCTTGTAAAATGAATTCAATGACAAGAGAGAAGAGCAGAAATCAGATGTTTGAAAAGTTCTTTTTTATTTTGTCAATGGCATTTCAACAGGTTTTTTTTTTCAATCTATGATAATAAAGATCTTAAAGAGATAACACCTAATCTAAATAGAACTTGAAAGAATAATGTATCTGTCTTAATTTCTATTATCTCAAAATAATGACCATGCAAAAAGTTGCAATATTAATGATAATTTCTTCATTAATTATTTTGTTTAATCCAGCATTAAGAAAAAAGGGAAGAAAAGTCATTGGGAACAGAAACAGTTCATTTTTTCAATTCAAAGTCAAAATAACAGTTACACAAACTTTTTGATCAGTCTGTTTAAGAAATGTCATACATTTATTATTTATCTAACTGTAGAATGAGAGAAAAATAATCAATGACAATCATTAATCGACATGCATTGAGAGTCGAGGAGGGGGTATGGGCCTTGGACTTGGGCGGGGCGATCTTGCTATGTGAGGGGGTGAAGGGGGAGGGGAAAGGGGTGGGGGAGGCAGGGGCGGGGATTGGCTGGACGTCGGTGAGGATGCATCGCTCATGGGAGGCTCAGGTGGGTAATCAGGAGGGGGTGGGATGATGCGGATTGGTAGGGTGGGGGAGACGGAGGTCCGGTATTGCCTGACCAGGCGACGCCTTGGTGGCCTGAATTGTTGAGGAGGGGAGAGGAGGTGGCCTGGGACTGAGTAGATGGGGATTCCAGGGGGTGGAGGAGGAGGGGGTGGAGAGGGATCATGGGGGTGTTGGTAGTAGCCGGAGGAGTGCTGGTGGAGGGCTGCACATAGGAGGGAGGGTGGGGGAGGAGGTAAGTTAGAGAACGGATCGGATGGCATGCGATACATCATGGGGCTTAATCTCCCATTAGCTGTGAAGACTTCAAGTAAGATAAAGCAAAAGCAAAAGAAGAAAAGAGCATGTTAAGCATTTTATATAATAAGCAATGGAAAATGAGCTTTACTGAAATCTTTCGAATGGTATTTTTTTGCACATCCATGCATCAGAATGTATGTAATTGGCAAGCTGATTTGAAAAAGAAAATGGCAAGTATGAATCATTTGAAGACCTTTGTGATATAAGAATTAACAACTAATTCTTTTCCACTCTTATGATACCTTCTCAACTATCAATTTCCACCCAATTTCATTAAAAGAATAGTGTTTCAATAATGATTGCTGCACTAGACATATTTTTGGATATACAAGTATTACAAATAAACCTTTCAAGTCAAATTCATATAATTAATCATTCTAAAAAAAAGTAATTTATAATAATCATTGGCTACTAAAGTTTAAACTAATCGAATTTACATCAAGGATAAGTTAATCTTAAGTCCATAATAAAACATGTAAAATGGCATAAAAGTGTCTAACTGGCTGATGACCCTTCCCTTGTCTTTCTAGTACCATACTTCGAAATGTTTTATCTCCAAATTTAACCTCACTTTGATATAAGTATCTATAACATATTTCTAAAATGCCTTTATAGGCTGCACTTGATCAAACTTTCAACATAATTTGTGTATACAGATATACACCTGTAATACCAAAGAAAAAGTGTTGACTAACCCAACTCTTTGTTACATCATCCAAAAACAAATTGGATTGGTCTATTAGTTTAATAGGGGTGCTCTTACCATCTTCAAAGGAGGAGTCCCTACTACGATGGGCCAAGCCTGAATCTGGACTCAAATGGTCTTCATCTTTTTTTTTAAATTTCATTCCACATGAAGCATGAGGTGAATAGCAGGCATGATATGTTTAATGAAAACATTATGAAATGAGCAGTAAAAGTATGAATAAGCAGACACTCGGACTCACAGAGACTAACTGCTGCAGTAACTACACTATAAACCAGAGCCATCTATACACAGAGTTTGGCCAACTGTGCTTCAGTTGGACTCAACATGGCATATATTCTTTTGCTTTGTCCTTGCCTAACAAAGCAGTATTTGCCAATGTGCCCAACTAGAACCAGGTTGACCAAACACTCCTAATTAATGGTACTGCACTAAAATAACTACAAGCACAATAAAATATAGCAATACAATACAATTTAGCAATATAGAAAAACACTAACATGCTACAACCACGAAACAATTAAAATGAAGCACATTTTAATAAATTAAAATGAATAATTTAAGATGGACGTTGCTTTGAGTATGCTACCCAAGAATGTTGAAGATCATCCTGAATAAGGAAAATGTTCATTCCAAAGCCAGACAACAAATCGCTTTATTAAAAATACATTAATTAATAATAGTCAGAATTTATAGAGGGCCTTCTCCACTGGATAAAAAGCGCTTGAGATGCCATCCATGAGAGTTACAATGTATACAAGTCATCAAGCAGTGGCAGAGTGAGTTTGATAAATGCATATGGTTTCAGAATAGATGTCTTCAAACTCTGTTTGAATTGTTCTACCGTTGGTGATGATTCCAGTTGACTGTAGTTGAGCTTATTAAAATTAAGATTAAGATTCCGTCAACTCCTGCCTAATTATTCTACGTCTACTTGTACGATGCCCAACTCCACACATATAAAATCATAGTTAACATTACTATCACATGGCAGAAGACATTTGAAGACAATTTCAGTAACTTGGTACTAGATTATTTCTTGCCACATTTCCCTGAATAGGACCATCCCAAATAATTGTGATGTTGCTGAAAACATAATCATATGAACAAAAGTAGGTATCAAACAAAGATTGCTGTTGTAAGAGTGGCACATTTTGTAAGATAAATAAAACAAATAACAGCAGGAAAATACATGTACGGTATATGGGGGTAAATAAGGTACAGAGAAATATCATAAACAAAGGCAACTGTGAGTACATTTGTTCAGCAAATGTGCATAAAAACACATATAAAATCAACTTGACTCAGAATGCAACACTCACATCCAATTACGTCTCTAATTTCACAAACTTTCCAGTTCATAACAACAATGAATAAGATATTCTATGTAGCAGTATATTCAACAATTAAACAGTCACAAATTTTATGCTAAAATATCACATAAATTCCATAATACATATATCTTTTTTTTTAAATATAGGTCAAAACAACCACTTGAATAACATACGAACTCTAGAATAATCAATCACATCTACACTTAGTATAAAATAAACACTTTGAGAGGGTTGATAGAGCAAAATACTGAGAAAAAATTGAGTGGTGTACAGAGTAGTTTACTACTAATAGAACCTAATTACATGTTCTATCAATTTGATATCTGTATATGTGTCAGCTTAACAAATCCTGAAACATCCATCTGCATATGTTTGACATCATGGGTTCTTTTAATGTTTAGCTACTGTAAAAATGACTTTAATAGCCAGTGGTAGAAATGAAAAGGAAGAGGAAAACTTGATAGAGACCAACACACTTCATCTAATAAAATAGAACAAAAACTCTGCACATGTAAACCATTAACAAAATACACCACGTCATGACGTCCTAACATTTTGCTCCAGCAACAATTACTCCGGGCTATTTCTTGTCAAAGATATATAGGTTTAGGGTTAGGGTTGTAATTGGATTTCAGGTTTGATTGAGGGTTACCATGTAGGTATGGTGTTTAGTCCCGAGTTGGAAGTTGAGAATTGTTGGGAATTTTGTGAGTGTCTGCAATTGATCGCAGAGCATTTGTTGCTGGAGCATGGGTCTTAGAACCCACATCATATCTCAAGTCTCTACCTATTGCTTGCTGTCTTCCCCAGAGCCAGCCTCTATCTATACTGGACTGCTGCCGGGCTGAGGAGGGACCGTAACGACATATCAAAGCAACAAACAAGAAATTAGTCGTGAATATTACAAATCAAGCCGATTGTGTACATGCAGATAATTTCTGTCTTTGCAATTGTATCATAGCCAGGTATGCCTTTGAAAGAAAGGGAGGCATGTCTTATTTGGGAATACCTCAAACTTTTGAAAGTTTTAAGATGGTATAAAAGAGATAAATGATCAGAGACTAGAAAACAGGGGGGGGGGGGTTATGTTGTAATAACATTCAAAAACTAAATAAATTATGGTAAGGCCAAAATGGAAATATCGAGACTTGGAGTAAAATATCAAAAAGTGGGAAGGTAGAGCTAAGTAAACATACTCTCTCCTTTTTTACATATAATTTCAAATTGTAGAGGTGTTCTCTCCTTTATTTGCAGAAAAGGGTGTTCTTGATTATTTTAATGAGTTTGCAGAGAAATCATGCATATTGGTGCATACATGTATATATGCAGAAATTGAGTGCAATCAAATTTGCGATGCATGCAGTAACTACTATCAAAAATATCTAGCACATTCACTTGCAAGCATTTCATGCTGATAGCGTTAGTTTATGGAGCCTCTATCTAAATTTCAACTTCGACTTAGCTCTACGTTAACTTACACCAGGGATTTCGGTCCTCAAATGATGGCTGTCTACTGCTTATGGACCGCTGCAAGGCACTAGCCATATTGGAAGTGTTCTGGAATTGATACCACTCTCCTGGTGGGAGGGGTAATAAAGAGGGGGAAAGAAAGGGGTGCGGTCATGGTGGTGAGGATGGTGGTGGTGGTGGTGGGGTAGGAGGTGGTGGTGGTGGAGGTGATAGTGGTGGTGGTGAGGGTGATGATGATGATGATAGTGGTGGTGATGTTGGTGGTTGTGGTGATGATGATAATGATGATGATGATGATGATGAGGACCATGGTAAAGATGATAGTGTTTTTTACAGTGATGTCATTGGTGGTGGTGGTGTATTTGGTGGAAACAATTGAGATTTTTCATGGAGTTGATTGAAGTGGCCACATTATGAGCAATAGTCACAAATACAAGGTAGTTCATTAAAAAATTGTGAGAAATATATAAGTAGTGATGTCATCAACAAATATCTCAAATATTTTGTTAAGTAATGTGTAGTTGTTAATATGAAAGGTGTACAAAATTAAAACCATGTGTATGTATATTTATTTATCATGATTCATGAAATCAAAGTAGGCCAAGGCCGAGGCAATAAGGTTAAACAAGGGGTTGATATTTTTAAAAAATGTTAAAGGTCGATTCAAGAGGGGTGTGGAAGTTGAGGAGGGGGCGAGGGTCAGAGGGGTTGGGTTCATGGTACATTGAATTCATCAGAGAGCATGAAAAGGAAAAGTGCAAAATACAAGAAATAAATAGATGTTATTACACTCTGGGAAGAATGTTACTAACTTTGATAACTACAACTACATGTATTGAAAGGAGCTACTAGTTAAGTAGTGCAATAGTCCTGGTAAAATTCTCACAACTAAATGCTCATTGTTTCAAATCTACTTTCACAAAAGATTGTGTTTTACTTACACTGTGATGGAGGAATATCATTACCATGCACAACATTTACCTTGTATTAATCTATTGTTTTCAGATTCACAAAAAGTAAAGTTATTTTCTTCTAGTTACACATGTTGCTAGCGGGAATATGTTCAACCTCTTGTAGTATTTAAGAAGAAATCTGGATAATTGAAATGTCTAGCAGATTGTAGCTTGAAAATTGAAAATCTAATGGCAAGCACCAAATTTAAATACAATAAATTCTAGCATTGGTATTCATTACCATGTGCCCTTAATGTAATAAAGGGCTTCTTCCCAAAGCCTTATCTATTGACAATTACATTATCATCATCAAGAAAAAAACCTTTTCAACTTTAATCTCAAGATCCAAATATCATGATTTAAATGACAGTGCAATGCCGCGTGGCACTGTGGCAGTTGCTTAGCAACAACACTATTTCTTTTGTCTAATTCCAGGGCAACATCCAAATAGATAGTTCAATCATTGTTAAGACCAGGGTGTAAATTGGCCAAAGACTCCTTCTTTTTTTCCTTCAAAATCTTCAACCTATGGTATTGTCATCAAACAACAACATCATCCTACACTCATTCAAAAGTTCTTCTTAATGTCATCCATACCCTCTTCAAACGACATCTGCCTGTCTCCAAAGGTTCCAAAAAGAACTCCATTGCGACTGGCCCCTCCTGCAGTCGAGGTGCTCGGGCCTGCGTAGGCTTGTCAGGTAAAAAAATACATCTCGGCAGAATTACGCTACAATTAATGCTATCGTGAATGGATAGCACCTGTATTTTCAGCTAAAAAAGCTTGATTATGTGTAACTTTCTTTAACAGGATCTGAGCTCCTCAGCTTTTAAACATACCAAAAGCAAAAACAAGAGAGATTTCCCCAAAATTGTAGTCTGCATAATTGCATATCGACATCAAGGCACTCCTTATCCATATGAACATAACTTGCAGTATAACTTGGTGAGTTACTTTACACATGGTACTATGTTTCTCTGATTCTCAGATATAGCTTTTCTCACTTTGGCTGATGAATTATTGTGGGAGAATCATTGCCACTACCCTTAAATATACATGCATATAACTGGCTTGGTATTGATTTTTTTTCCGTAGAGCCCAGCCAATGATTACTCTGACATAATTTCTACCAACAGGTTAATGATGCAAACATCAAGTTACTCTAAATTTGCAATGTGGTTGTTCACAATATTTCAGGATGCTCCCTCTGTATCCAAACACATTCCTCTTCTACCCTAACACTCACTTTGCTTCAATTCCTCTCCACTTCTTTCCTCTCTTGCATTTAAAACATGTCTACACCAAACGCCAAGATACGACTACTGGTATTGCACTGCTCAAAACTGGGAAACTTTCACGATGTACATCTCGTCTGTTTGAAGCCAGAAGGGCAATAACTCTTTGTAAAATGATGAGTTAACGACCTTCTGGTTCCAAACAGACAAGAAATACACAAGAAATACATGCTCAAGAAACACCAACATCATGATAAACAAACATTCAATAGATGCCTACCATTGTCCTCTTGATCTTTCAACATTTCCTTGAAAACAGCCAACTTATTTCTCGCTATTTTTGATCGACCTGTATTTCAAAGTTTAGTGTTGAGATCCATTGATACATTTATTTGCATGCAGACGATGGGGTTTTAGTTCAGGTGTGACAAAACAAAGGTTGGGGAATTGATGTTATTGAAATGAAATTCAGTTAAATTTGAATTTAATAGGATTTATACATGGAAAAAAGACATAGGTAGAAGTTCAATGAGAGAGAGAGAGAGAGAGGGGAGAGAGAGAGAATATAAAAGAGAGTGAAAGGGGAGAGAGGCAGATAACTTGTGAGAGAGAGAGAGAGAGAGAGAGAGATTGTAGGCCCATTGAAACACAGAGTGGATGAGGGAGTGAGAAAGAAAAAGAAAGAAATTGAAAGACAGGAACAGGGAATAAGAGCGAACAGGAGAGAGACAGACGAAGAAAGAGTGAAACAGCAAAAGAGAAGAGTTAATTAGAAGAGATGTACAGAGATACAGAAACAGAGAG
The DNA here is from genome assembly GCA_037976565.1 of Mesocentrotus franciscanus. Taxonomy (NCBI): domain Eukaryota; kingdom Metazoa; phylum Echinodermata; class Echinoidea; order Camarodonta; family Strongylocentrotidae; genus Mesocentrotus; species Mesocentrotus franciscanus. The sequence goes on along the minus strand of CP137677.1, from coordinate 24,617,865 downwards.
AAAGAGAGAACAAAGAAGACAACAAAGCAATAAAAATTAGAGGATGATAAGTAAAAATTATCAAAAAAACAGAAAAGGGTCATGAAAAGTCAGATAAATCAGTTAAAAATATTAAAAAACAAAACGGATATCACAGAAAAGACAATGCCAGTCTCAAAAGGGGTTCAGGGATGATTTTGTTAATACGTGTTAATAGTAGCAGAACATAGTAGCAGATATTAATATAGCAGAACAAAAATTGCATTTAACATACATTGTAAGAGCAAGGAAATATAGGTATATGTACAAGTTCAAAAGTATCACAATTTTCCACAAGGTAATTTGAATTTTAGTTAAGTTCACAAATAAAACAATTGGAAAGAAAATAGATATGAAAAGAGAAAAAGAAAATATGACTTATGGTTAATATGTTTGCAAAATTGAAGGATACAAATTGTGAAAATATGCCATTGTAATTGAGATAATTCCTAAAAATAAAATATTGTTTTTGAATCACTGATTGAAATTTCCATCATGTTCACAAAACATCCTCTTAAATGACATTTTTGAAAATATGATCTTATATTTCCTTGCTGATACAATTTTCATGTATCAAGTACGCAACAGACGGACAGAATTCAACTTAATAATTTTGTATAAAAAAGATGTAGCACTTTTATTCTGTGTAACAAAATAAGCCCCATATCACATCGAAACACTAACTCTCGGTGCACAATATATTAAAAAAACAAGTTCGTTGCGCCATCCAAATTTCATTGTACAGGTGAATGCATATAATCATTGAATAATCACGATGGATCTGATAGGTAATCAATATTATGTTAACGATGTTCCTCACTAAAAGAAAAAGAAGGAAAATCTTACTCCACACTGTAGTGGCATGATAATTGTTCCTTACCACAATGGTAAGATGAAATGAACTATTAACTGCAATATTCTTGTTTCAAAGAATGAAATTCAAAGATAGTGATTTTGATGTACATGTACGATTCCAATGAAATTCAAGTGAGAATAGCATATTGCCATATCAAAAAAAAATTCATGTATAATAAGTAATACATTTTCTGATAAATAACTCCTGAACAATTCCATATGTGGGTAGAGTATCATAACATAACTGTCTTATAACATTTATTGAATAATACAAATGCATTCAAAAAATACTTCCAAAATTCAAATTGACTTGTTTCCTTTGCAACATGTTAATATTCAGGAATATAATGATTTCATATGTATCTTGAAATGCCCTTGAAATTTGAATTCCAAAATCAATTTGAACTTGACCTGATAATTTCATGAAATTGAAGAATTATAAGAAAACATGGGTACATCAATATCACTATCTTTGAATTGTATCAAACTGGTTCAATTATTATCCTCAAAATTGCAAAAATCTCAATAAACTGTATAATAGTAAGATGATATACATTTAACTTTAACTCCCTGTTTATATTTCAAAGTGTATTACATGTAGATTTTAAGTAGTGTATCTTTCATTTCCTTATGTTTATATCTTACTAAACACAAGTGCATATTGAAATAAGCAAAATCACACTAATTATCAAAGTTCCACTGCATTTTCTTCAGGTACTGGATTGATATAAAAAATAATTTGGGACTTTCAAAAAAGTTCTCATGATAATTATGAGGAAAACAGTAGCAACATGCCTAGGATACACCATCTGTTGGGAGCCAGAAGGTTATTGAATAATAATATCACCCTTCAAATGGGGGGCAAGCATTTGGTCCCCAACTCCTACTAATTACTCAAATTGTACTGATTGCATGATTTATAATAGTTCCATTTTTTGCCATCAATCATTACATTGATTTCATTTGGTTAGAAGGCAGAAGAGTCAATAAAACAAATTAACTCATAATTAATGTCAACAAAAATATGGCGCCACAAGAAATACATACAGTGTACATACTTATTAATTCATTGAACAATGATTTCTCCTATGGAATGATACGAATCAAAGCTATAAAGATCAGACAACTTTGTCAAATCTTGAGATTACTGTTCTGGATTGGTAGGTACAAAGCGTCTGGATTAAGAGCAAGTTTCTGATTACATTCTAAAACAAAACTTATTCAAAGTATTCAGACTGCACAGCTCAGCGCTACAAAGATCATACAGATATGCCGGCAACTCACATGATAGGTCGAAGATAAACTGGTAACAGTTAACATGTGCACACTATACAGCAATCTTTTGTATGAACAAAAATTCATCACCCATCACAAAAAGGGTTAGTATATTGAAGTAGATTTATACTAGAATTGTGAAATAGCACTTTCAGTTGTGTTAGAACAAAAGGTTTTCCATCAAATTATTCCAAATAAGTGCCCAAAACAAGACAGAGAGAGTTGTTTTTCTTAGACAAAGCCATAGAAAAAAGCTAGTACAGGTAGACTCTTTGTATCTGAATTTTGATATTGATCTTATCTGATCTGCTATAATTATAAACAAAATCCTTTTGTAAATGTATTAGTTTTGTTTTACCAACAACAACAACAAAATTAACACCTAATCATTAAAAAAATATATTTGTGATGTTTCCCAATTCAAATCTGACTTGAAATCAGAAAAGCTTAGAATTGATGCCATGGTTGATACGACTTTAATTAATAAAAAGGGAAGCACATTAAACAAACGATTCCACTCACCCCACTTCACACAAAACAGACAAGATAGTGTTATGATGGAACAAAATAGCACAATATAAGAATTCATTAGTGCACCTTAAGATTTGGTGGTTAACACAAGGAAGAAATGATGGTGATTTGAAGTGACCATTTTTAGAAACCAAGACAAATTTGATATTCCAAATTGATGACAAAAAAGTGGATCAACTTGTATGCTGTTCCCTCTACATCGGATTCCAGAAATATTGGAGTATTAAAGAAAAATGGGACAAATAGGAATATTATCACTACAAAACTAATGCTTGTCCATACAGGCAAAATCGAGGTACAAGTAGGGTATGGTATCAAAAGTGGCCATAAAAGAAATATATTTGGCATGGGTTTTAAAAGACACAATAAAAATCAAAAGTTGGGAAGAGATCATGGCACAGTTTGGGTTGCTATAGTTCTATCATCTCCCTGGTTCATACTTCATAGTATATATTGCATGCCCCAACTGTTTTTTTCTCATGCAATGTCCATTCCTTCTTATCTATTTGAGTACTGTGGGGATTTCTATATCAATATATTATAAAGCAATGTTTACAAGACCATAATTTAGTCATACAATCACAATTTGTTCCTTTTATTTTTATTTTGGAGTTGTCAATTTTCTTTGAAAATGCCTAAAACGCCTAACTATTTACGAATTTGAAATAAACTTCATACTTTAAGTCCATACCATATTTGATATCATGTGCAAATGCTGTATATCTTGATTTTATGTATTATGGTACTGTGTTATAATTTTGTTAGAAATACACTGATTCTATGTAATATTGGTAATTGTGTAAGAACTAGGACCCTGCCAACAATCACTTTGCTTTATATTTACATTTTGATTGTGTTGCTGTATTTTGCCCATGTATTCACATTGTTTTAAAATGGAAAAAAATGAATTAAACTGAACTGAATTTAGGCTGGTCACTTTTTATATTTAATAGGATTTAAAAGCATCAGAAGAATTGATGTAGAAAGGTTGTTAGCTTGAACAACAAACTATTTTTGGTAAGTCAATCACTGCACATCAGAGAGGATGTATTAAAGGAGTTAAGGTTATCAGAAATGACTCAACAACCATTCAGAGAAAATTTGCTAGAAAAGGATCCTGGTTGTGTCTTGAAATTTATGGTATGAAGAGGATTGTGGTGAAAATAAAGAGAATTTAAATTAAGAAGGAAAAAAAGAAAAAGATGATGGTAAGGTGAACTTCATGGTGAGTCAATTTAATATCAAGTCTTAAAAGGTTAGATTATTTTAGAATTAAATTCTGATATCAACAGTTGATGAAGAAAGAAGGAACAAACTAAATGGTCCACTTTAAGTATCCCTTTTATATCTTGGCAAACCTCGGAAAGCATGTAACTCTTTAAAGGTGAAGGGAAAAGGAAACAACAAAAAAGGGAAAAATTCAATGTCCAATACTATAAACAAAGTTATATAAGGGAAAAAAACATAATGAAACAAACAACTGTGGATCTCTAGCATTAGAATGTTCAGGTGCAAGATGGCAATAGTCATATGGACGAAAAGTTCTGCATTGCAAATTGGCAAGAAACTTACTATTTACTGGGACTACCACTATGATAACAACAAAAGCAATATATGGTGCCTTAAGAATATTTCACAATCTAATACTGCTGTCCTTTTCCCTTGTTTGGGAGTAAAAACAAACAAATGACAAATTGATAGAGAGGGTCTCAAACACATCTCCACACAGAACACATTGTTTTTATAGTGAAAAATAAGTCAACTCTGTACAAATATGATGGCATGGAAAATATTACAACTATCAACATACGAACACATGTGCAACATGATATACAAATAGGTATATTTACACACACAAAAATACATATACATGTACATGTAGAAGTATAAAACATCACAATCTTAGTTAACATTAAAATGCACATTTCTGAAGACACTATCAATAACACTTTCTCATCTTACTGAGCTGCATTGTAAAATCAACAAAAAACAACTACAGGCATTTGTAATTACTTTTTAATTGAGCAGATAAACCAGTTTGTTGTGATCAACTACCTTTGCTACCTTTAAACAGAGATGAATTTCAATGCCTCCTACTCTCTCCCTCCCTCCACAACGTCTCAAATTTGTTTGGAGTTGTGGACTTGTCTAGCAGAGAGAAGACAAATAACTGTTCACAAAATTCTTAACTAGGCAAGAACATATTGCAATCGATACCATGAACCAACGAACCTGTGTACGGTAATATATACGAAAAATTTGTCAGTTCATAATATTATGCCGTTGATATGTACAGCGTGTTCATCCTCTGCTCACTGCCTGCATGTTAAAGTATTCAGTTTAGTAATAAAGATCTAAATGCTGCTCCATGAGATCTGCACATGTTTGACCACTAAACAACTTGAGTATTTTAGCAATCCTATGAGCACTCTAAGAATTAAATGCCTTGCATATCCCATACATGTATAAAAGCAAGACAACTTGAAATTTCTATGCAGTTCGTACTCAACTATTGTCGTTGATGAAATCTTGATATGGTATAAGGTATAAGGGGAAGATCCTATTCGCACGGTGAAAAACAACTCGCAATCCCCCACCAAAGAAATTGGGAAGCTCAATGCAACACAGCCTCTAAAGCCATTGAGGCAGCTTCTAAATCGTTATTTACATGTGTTTCATAGCGAAACCCACTGCAAACCGTGCTTAAGTTCCTGCCAAAAGCATTTTCTTCTTGAATTCATGTTTTGAGCAGTATCCCGATTACTATGCAGCATTACATGTGTTTGTTTTCGTACACCTATTGTAAATGAGCATTGCAATACTTCTGCTGCTTAATTGAACTCGAGTATGGCACTATAATTCCATCTTTTCTAAGCAATAAATGAAAAGAATGCTTCCTCTCGTGTCATATCAGAAGGCATCACACAGCATGTACATGAATAAATGAAATTTCAATCATACAACTTTTATCAAAATGCATCACATAATTATGTTATCATCTTTAAGGCAAAATAGTACTAATTATTTCTGTTCCTTTGTTTACATCACCACAGAGTTCATTTTTAAAATCAGATGTTTTCACACTAAATATACCATCAGCTTCATTTCACCAAATATATCTACATGACATGTATGAGGAATGAACACTGTGTATTAACAACATCTCATATTAAACACACCAAATTAGCATAGGACAGGATCAGAAACGCTAGAGTTGTTTTCATGATTAAAGCCTGGGGACCATATGTATTCTAATGGTTATTTACAGCATTTTGTTATGCAGAGGGGAATCTTTAATAGTGATAAAACAAACTGTCCATGTTAACATTAATGTTAACAGTATTTCTGAATATTTTTTTATTTTCTATCCATTCTTCAGTGTGCTTTGCTATGTGCAAAAGCATAAATAAATAAAAGTGAAGGTGAATGTGTCCTCCAAATACAATGCACTCTTCACTTCTGATAATCAGATTATAATGCATGTTTGAATGTAAAATCAATGACATCATCAAATTACTTTATAGTAAATATATCTAAGAACTAACCAAAATATTCAATTCACAATATGGCTTTCTATCAAAAAACATTCTCTAAAAACCTAATTCATTTTGTTGAATTTGCAACTTAAATGATTGTTAACATATATCTGAATATATGTTTCTCTATCTAATCTTCCTCTAGCCAAAATTCTGTTAACTAGTTCCCAATTTATAAAAGGGTGAAGTTAGTGGCATTTAATGTGCTTTCATTCTAATATGCTGCAAGTATTATTAGTTGCATTAAAATATAGTTGCAAACCATTAACCATCCGCCACGAGCAGGTTTCAAAATGACCCTGAGGAATGAAACAATTAAAGGGGGATTTTGGCATGAGCACATTCGGTTTTTTGAAGGATAAAAAAAAGAAGATTCATAAGAGAAATAGTCCTCGATCCAGCAAGGATGCTTCATTAAATTTCATCTTCATAGAGAAAAGATTTCAAGAAAAGGGCACATATTGCTTTAACTCTTAACTTGCTTCGCTTGACCCATTGAACAAACAGAAGACTGCCATAGTCAAGTTTTCTCACACACAGTGTACAAGGACTCTAAACTATGCGGCACTCCAGGGTTTATACCCAAGGCAAATAAATTGTTCGAAAACATCACTGCACAATGGCAGGGGTTAATTGCGGTACACACCCCACTTTAAATGATTAAATTTGATTTCGACAAAAATCAGATAAAAGGACAAAGACGTCCCTGTAATTCACAACAGGGCCCCGTTGCACAAAACTTACCATTGATGGTAACTTTGCCATCAATGGCCATTACCATGGTAACAGGGCTCAACAACCAATCAAAATCAAGGTTTCCATGGTAGTTACCATTGATGGCAAAGTTACCATCAATTGGTAAGTTTTATGCAATGGGGCCCTGATGGATTACGACACAGTGCTAAATTCAAGCGTTTGGCACACACCATTTCCGATGAGATTGTCCTCTTCGTGGCACAGTTTAAAATCAGATATCATGTGTACAGATTATTGGAAAATATACACATGGAATTACTGGTATAAAAACTCTATTTCATGTGTACTCTATGTGTATCCATAGTCACAGAGATGAAATAAAAATGCACAATACCAGGAGATGTGTAGACATTAAATACAGATGATGTACATTGAATCATTTAAACTCTTTTTTTTTATCAAAGAGCTCGCTTTATGATGAACCTTTGGTACATGTACATACATGTATTACCACATTGCATATTAATAAAATAAATAATGATTACCATAAATGCAAGCTGTTTGGAGTTGATGAAAAGAGCAAGGATAACAAAAGCAGTACACAACGGACATACAGTATATATGTGTGTATAAAATGGAGAGAATAAAGGGAAAATTACAGCTTATATTTGGTTGAGATGATAATAATATTCAAGAAAAAGTTGATTGGATGTAGATCAGAAGTAGTAATCGTGAGGAGGAATATTAAAGGGCTCACCAGGATTGTAGGCTGGAGGCGGAGCCATTGGGCGACCTAGGTCATTATAGGCCAAGATGGGCTCATCTGTGGAGGAGAGAGTGATTGAGAAATAAATAGAAATGGATGAATGGCAAATGGGAGAAATGGAGAGAGGGAGCGAGAGGGAGGGAGATGGAGGGAGAGAAAGAAAAGAGAAGAGAGAAAAGAGAGAAAGGGGAAAGAGGGAGATAGGAAAAGTGAGGAGAGTGAGAAGGAGATGTGAGGGGAAAAAAGGGGGAAAGAGAGGTGAGAGGAGAAGAGAGGAGAAATGGGATGAGAGAAAAGAGGACAGCGAGAGTGAGAGGGAGAGCGAGAAAAAGAGAAAGAGGAAAAAAGAGAATGAGAGAGAGAGATATTGAAAGCTAGAAATATAGCCAAATGATGGTATCATTATAAATTGTAATTGAAATTGAAATGAAGATGAATAAATCACTGGCAGATTAAAGGAAGAGGGATCATCCTCAGTCAAACAAGGAAGATGAGAGCACAGAAGAAACTCAGATGATAAATGTAAATAAAAGACAAAAATGAAGGAAGAGAAGGAGAAAAGTCTCCGTCACACTTGTACTATAATAGCTTGTATTTTGCAAGCAGTCTTTTGCAATGTTGGCCAAGAATCTATTCATTGTATGATGCTCTGGATGTTACAGAATGTATACAATATAAGCAGAATAATAGTTTATATTTGTTTTGTGAAACTGACATTTTTTCCATTACCTGGCACATAATGAGGGTTCCGCTGTGTTCAACATTGGCCAAGAATCTATTGATTGTATGATGCTCTGGATGTTACAGAATATATACAATATAAGCAGAATAATCATTAATGGTTTATATTTGTTTTGTGAAACTGAAAATTTCCATTACCTGGCACATAATGAGGGTTCTGCTGTGGCATCATACTCTGCGGTCGCCCGTTGTCTACCAAACGTATGTTGTCTGGTCCTGCAACATGAAAGTAAAATAAAACATCAATTGAGCTGTTATGTTTACATGTATATGCAGGTAATACATCATTTATTTCATTCTTTTATTTATCCAGTTTTGTTTTACCCACTGCCTACAGACCAGGTTGCTCCTGTATTAAGCCTATGTAAATGACAGACTTTAGTAGTCAATGGGTAATACAGTTCACAACTAAATTATGCATACCCTTACCAAGTTTTGTAATTTTTTAATTATATGACAAATTGATTTGTCCCGATTGATGTTTCATGAGAACATGACATGTTAAAGCATACATTGAAAAGTATTTTAAAAAAGCTCTAATTCAACTAGTCCAACTTTCATTCTGGAGATATAACTGTATCATTTTAAAGAACAGGGGCGTAAAGAGGCGACTTCATTTAGCTACCGGTATTTTTCTTTTTTTATTTTTAATACCAGTATCCATTTCCATACATCTTGAATAACTTCTATATTTTAAAATTAATAATTCCTTTACTGTAAAAATAATTTATGATAGTTCTTGTTCATTCTGTTTATTTGTCAAATCTCTTTTAATTATGATTATTATATAAATATTTTAGTGGGAAGGGAATAGTCACATTTGCAGTCAAGTTTGAGGTTAATCACAAGCTAGTGCTCAAGAAAAAAAACCAAATTTGAACCCTCTTAAAGGAGTATTAAAAAGGGAGAAGAAAACCATGACAAATTAGTGGAAGATAAATTAATACAAAATATTGATTTCATACAGTTACGTAATGTGTTTTTTTTAAGAAGAAGAAGAAAAAGCAGATTTTCAGCCCTTAGAGCCAAAATGCTGAATATGACTATAAAGAGAACGAAGAGAGCAGACCTTCATTTGCAAATTATTTGTTATAACATTTTCATCGGAGAAGAAATACATATGTTAATGAAATGTTGATAAACATGAAAAACAATCACACATACACTTTTATATTCTGTTTGGGATGAAAGAGAGATATATACGTACATTCAAAGTTAAATACTAGCTGTAAAAGTATTGTCTAGTAAATGTTAAATATCAACAAGAAATCGATACACCATTTGAACCATACCATTGGGAGTATTCACATACAGAATCAGAAACAGATAGTTGAATTTGATGAAATTTGATGAAATATTTTTATCAATCAAAGGGGAAAAAGCAAAAGAAAAGTCTTCACATAGATGTAGACTTTGCATGTAGACTTTTTAGGGACATGTACTGTTTCTATGGCCTGATAAATTGATGAAGAACCTCTCTTTCTTGGTATCACATTCTTTAACTCATTCAGATTGGAGAGACTAGATGACATTACGCTATCAAACAATGAAATGCAGGGTCAACATTCGCACGATAAAGTAAGCCAGTATGGATGAGAAATGTTAATGTAAATGTGTTTTAATGTAGACCTGTACATTCCCTCAGACATGTACAAACATAGAAACAAAGGCAGGAGTTCATAAAAGTGCAATATTTTTAAAAATCAAGATTTGCACCCTGACTCGTAAGTTGAGTTAGTCCATTGTCTTAGGAAGTGCCATGTATCAATAATCACTTGGCTTGAGAAAGTCCACAGGAGTGGATGAAAGCTTGCCTACTAAATATTGTGGTTGATAGAAGCTTAAAGTTCATGTTACAATAACCTCCACCTATGAATTTTTTTTTGCAAGTGTAAACCTCTTTGACTATCAACTTCTTAAACGATAAACTTAACTCTAATGACTGAATTAATAAACAAATCTAACATCATGACGAAGACAATTACCCATTTTCATTTTGCAGCTGAATTCTTTCTGTTTACTTAATCTAGTTACAGAATAAGGATAAAAATCCTTTACACTTGGTGCTCCATGAATCAATGAATTAATGAATCACGTTTGAATGACACAAAAGTCAGTGAAGTCTTAAAACCTTACCACAAAGTGTAATCTGGTATTCTGGAAATGAGACTACACATAGAAACAAACCATCCACCAGTTATTCTAAATATAGATTTTTTTTAAATTAATCTATATCATTTTGTAGTAAGTAAGAATCAAGATATGCATGTATGGGGTTGTTAGAAGCAGGGAAAGGTTAAGAAAATTAAAATTTCCTGAATACATGTATTTTTAATTATATAAGTAATACATTTCGCTGTCCCAGTCCTTAGGTCAAATATCTGGAGTACATGTAACAAGACAAAGTGAATACAGAGATGGGTTTTATTTCTTCTTTAGAAGCATGCAAGTACTATATAAAGGCAACACATTTATTCATATAGTTCAGTTCCCCCACGATGGACATGATAAAGTGATTGAAAAATGTGAGAAGTCTTAAACAGGACTCTTATCAGAGTTCTCTGTTTAGTATTACATGCAGGTACTTTCTATAAACACTGTTAAAGCTCAAATAAGTTATTGGAGGTCAGGGAGGGAAGGTAGCAGCGTGTTAAGAGGAAAATCGGAAAGCAAGCCGAAGGGCGTTATCACAAGATAATAAGATGCATATTGTTAGTTAATAGTCCCAGATACAGATACACAGCTGGGGCAAAAATTAGTGAATTTACCAACATGCAATGCATATGAATATGAATTTGTCAAATAAAGTCTGGAAATTTCCATCTTTTAAAATGAAAATCCTTTAAAAAGCAAAGCCATTGGCCAGACTGCAGCAGACAGGAAAGTTGTTATTATGCTTCTTCTTTTCAAGAAATACATAGTACATGTTTTTTTTGTTAACGTTTTTGTTTAATTACGATTATTAATATTGTTATAACTGTTTTTGCTTTTTGTTTAATTCTTGTTTGGCACACAAGCAAAAAGGATTAGGAAGAAAGGGTGTACGGACCTACCACTTGTGGATGACTATTATTGCCATGCATGGGAGCAACATGTCCTGCAAAGGGGGGTAAGGGTACATGCAAGGTGCGGAGCAATGGTTAAAGGAGAGGTCAGTCACTGGCTGTGCTACTCAAAATTCATTCCTTGGAACAGCTTGTTCTTGGAGAATATCGTCAATTTGGATTGACAAGCACAAAACATTGAAAACAATAACTACTGCAACAACAATAACATTAACAGAATATGAAGCTTACTTTCACAATAGTATGATTACTGCACATTTTTAGCAACGTATCTCAAATGTTAATTGTGCATGCATCTACATGTACATGTAATGTAATGTGTGTACCCTAATGTTGCATAAAAATCAACTCTTTTTTTTTAATTCCTCAAGCTATTAAAGAGAGATACATGTAATTCATACACATGTACTTCAAGTGAAGAGTGCCTGACGGAAACCTAACCTGAAACTCAACTACCCTAAACCTAACCTTGATGAAATGAAAAAGCTTGGAGAAATCGACGCCGGAGCAGATGTTGGTGATCATCCAGGGCCATGGTCTTGGTGGCCTTTGATGGATTGAAGCCCTGATAACAAGTTCAAATCATTTAGGGGCCAAAGGGCAATGTATATCAAAACCCCGGTGGTGTTGCTTCATATTCAAAGGTGTAATGTACAATCGTTAGCAGAGTAAAAAATGACCCGCCATTTTGCATAATCTAAAGAACATTTCCCAAAAAATATGACCCCATTTGGTGTGAAGAGAGGTACATATGGGGTCTAAATATGATCCTACTTTGGGATTATCAAGTACACAATCACAAAAATACAAACCTTCCATAGGTTTTGTACATGTGACTTGGCCTAAGGCCACTGAAATATTTCCTTGAGGCTAGACGAGAATACAAGACTGATGTGAAGGGACGCCATCGGGATCAAATTGTACAAAAGCAAAGACCAGAGCTTGAATTTTAAAACAAATAACAAAGTAGCGATTCTTGGCACGTACCAGTTCCGTGATCCATGTCATCCATGGGCATTTCCTCGTCAGATTCCCGTCGCTCCTGCTTCTTCTTCTTCTTGGACTTCTTCGGGGCGCGGTAGGGCGCCTCCTCATCCATGATGCGGTAGTACTTGGCCAGCTTCACAGCAAAGATGATGGAGGGAACGTAGAAGAAGACGCACCAGCCCACTGTGAACCAGAACGTGTTCTGAAATGGACAAATAGATGGGATTTGTATGTAAGGTTTGTTCAGATATGAAGAGGTCACTGGTAAACCTCAGTGCAATTTTTTTTTTAAAGAATCTAAATGAATCTAAAAAACATCTAAATGAATAGCAACTGTATGCAACCAAGGTCCTACACATATTCACTTAGCTCTGCGTGATAACACAAAGAAGTGTGAAGCGTATTTCTCACGAAGCATTTAAAAAATATTAAAAATACGGTTTACGTGTCATATCTGAATAAGGCTTTGTGGGTATGCTAAATGTTCATATGATTATATCATAAATTAATGTTACATTTTGTTCTCCTTTAGACCTTAAATTTACAGAATTAATGAATTTCATACTGTAAAACACTTAAGATTAAGAGAACATTGATCTTCAATCCGGAAAAAAAAAGTATCCTTGTTTTATCCAGACAAGCAAATGTAAAAATGACCATGATTTAAATGCTGTCACATAAAATCTTCTATAAATTTTGTAGAACTGGAATGGTTTGTCATATGATATATACATCACGGCCAGAATTATGGGTACAGAAATGATAAACAAGAGATATCAAAACGTGCAGTGAAGATTGTAAACTCACTTGCCAAAAAACAAAACATGAAAATGTGAAAGGACAAACAGTAAGACAAGTTTTATTTGCTCAAATGCACAGAAAGGCAAGTGGAAATTCTATCTTTCATAACACCCTGCTAAATCATGAGCAAAACTGATTTAACCCTTTCAGGACAGGATTTATTTTCAGGGTTAAATTGATCACATACTGTTCTTCAAATTGGCAACAATAATATTTTTCTTTTATTGCTACATTCTAAAAATAGATTGTAATGTCTCTGAAAACAATATACAAGGGCGAGAATGTTGCTGAAAAGTTGGGAAAAAAACTGCCAATTTAGGTCGGAAAACAATAATATTGAATCTCTCAACGCGTTGCCAATTTAAAGATTTTAAAGCACATTTTCCTTTTAAAAATTCCTGGCATCAAACGCATTAGGGTGGTGAAGCAAAAATGGATGCAGTGTGTGCAGAAATTTCTGCCCTTTCTACTCATGCATCTGGCATATTTTCTAAGACCCCGTTCTCACTCACTTTGAAAGTGGTCTTAGTTTGACCGCTCCAGAGGAACGGGTCTTGAGGAACGGTTTGCGAGCGTTCACACTCCGAGCAGTTTTTTATGGCTCGAACCACTCCACGAGTAAAAGTGGTCTTGTTGCTATGGCAGCTCAGGTCAGCGAGTCAATTTTTTCGCGCGCGGAATACAAACCGTATGTACCGTACTACATGTTTCGTGCGGAACGTCACTAGCTCACTTCCGCTCAAAGTATGCTTCCGTTCACATTGCACGTTAGAGCGGTCCAAACCGCTCTTAATAAGACCCGTTCCTCAAGACCACCTCCCGAGGTGGTCTTCTGGAGCGGTCCAGAAGTCCACTTCCTGGACCACTTTGACCGTTCTCACTCACCTAAGAACCGCTCCTGAGGAACGGGTCATAGTTAGACCGCTCCAACGAAGTGAATGAGAACGGGGTCTTAGCCTCTAAATCAAAAGTTATTGAGCCAAACTACAAAATGTGGAATGAGTGTCAGGAAAGGGTTAACCCTATTCTATTCTCTTCTTACCAATGATGCAATTGGGTAGTCGCACGTAGACTGAATAGAGTAGGCATAGAGGGATGAGATAATCTTGCACTCGGCAAAGTCGTTTTCCACCTGCAGAGAGAAACGATCACAAATTAGTGATGAATGCAGAGTGATTTCATCCATAACATACATACATGTATTTCTCACAAGAGAAATTTTATATTATATTCAGAATTTCCATATTTCATGCCATTTTACATTGGCTAAAACCATGTATAACTACATTTAGTGTCTTGAACAGATGAATGAAGAAGAAAAACATAATAATACAAAAAACCAATAGAAGAGTAAAGAATAAATAGCACAAAAATATAATTTTTGTAAATAAATGGAATGAGAAGAAAGAGACCAATGCCCACAATGGCAATGACAATCTTTAATCGGTTCTTTGAAAGATGGAAGGCTGAATTTTCCTAATTTGTCTCTTTGACCATAATATTTAATATTTGTTACTCTATGTCATAAATGCTCCCCTTTTCTATTTGTTAGTATTTTGTATAAATTTAATAACATACTGTACCTTATACTATACTTTTGTTTATTCATTCAGTCATTAGTGGCAGGGGCATTGGAGTTAAGTTTATAGTTTAAGAAGTTAATAGTCGAAGAGGTTGACACTTGCAAAAATCTTTCATTGGTTGGGGTTACCATAACATACAGTATAGTTTAAGCTTTTATCAACCATAAGATTTATAAGGCAAGCTTTCATCCACTCCTGTGGACTTTCTCAAGCCAAGTGTTTATTGACACGTGGCACTCCATAATACAGTGAACTTACTCAACTTAAATCATGACAATTCAAAGTATTACTCTTTTAACTACTTTGTATACATGTCAATGTTTGTATGTTTTTCATAAATTGGAAAATGATTAAAGATTAAAAATTGAAAATGAAAAGTTCAAACAAAAGCACCTAACCTGATATTCAATCTGATAATAGAACTGATATCCATAGCCAAGCAGTCTCTCAGCATACTCCTGACTAATGTTCAAGACTGCTTCCGAGGTAGCATTGCTTTCTAACGCTGCTTCGGCTATTCCGATAGCATTGATGGTCTGGTTGATCTGCACATCCAACTGTTCCTCCAAATCTTGAAGGGCATCCAGTTGGATCTGGATCTGGTCCTGATGGGCAGGAAAGAAGTTGGTAATACTCACAAGGAGAAGTGGATGGGACTTACTAGACATAAATTGCCAAGATGGCAGCAACAGCGAAATTGACAATTATAAAAATCCCAATGATACTGGATATTTTCATAGTGCTTTTATCCACCTCGCAAGGTGCTCAAGGCGCTCCACTATTTATTACCCTGGCTCTAGCTTGGCTACGGATTTCGGTGCTCATAGGACCCCAGATTTTGAAAGCAAATGCAAAATCAGAAAATAAATGTATGAAAGAGTGAACATTACATTTAGTTCATTATAACAGATTTTTCTGTCTTAAATTTTTTTATTTTTTAGAATTTTTTTAAAGAGTTGGCTCAGTCGGTAAAGCCTCTGCCTGTCAAACCAAAGATCGTGGGTTCAAATCCAACCCAGGCAGATGACTGAAGCCTGCGTTGTGTGTTAACGTGCCCCTCCCGTTTCATAGTCGCAGGTTATTTAACAGTGGAAAACACTCAGTCCCTCGGATAGGATGTTAAATGGAGGCCCCCGTGTAGAGGAGAGTCACCACCTTTGCACGTTAAGAACCCACTGCACTATTCGTATAAGAGTAGGGGTCCACCTGAACGATCCCAATCAGTTATACCGGGAGGAGAGACCCGAGGGTTCCAGCGATTCAGTTCGCTTTTCGCCTCCTAGGCTCAGGTGACGCCAAATACATAATAATAATAATAATAATAACATAAATTACTCAGCTCTCAAAATATCCATAAAGCTAATGATTTGGGATGTTTTGTCTTTAAGGAGATCCTACTGGACAACTTACTGTGTTCACTTGCATGGGCTCAACAATATACTGTTGAATATTCCTGATTGTTCTAATCTCTGCTGTTATATTTGCTTCGACACTCTGTAGAGAAAAGAGGAAAATCAAAATTATCATCAGGCAAAGATATGAAACAGTAGGGCAGAGAGAAATGCATTGTTAAGTAATGTGATAAAATATGAACTTAACCCTGTTTTACATGTTTTTCTTAAAAAATGAAACCAAAATACATTTAGAAAAAGTTTGTGCCCTTATTTCTCATTTCTGTGACCAAATCTTGATTTTTTTTTTTATTTGAATCAAATTTTCAAGTGTTTGACACACAGCAAAGTGCAAGTCAAACTCATAGATTTCTACATACATTATTAATGATGATCTCAACCGACAAAACTGTTTCTTCAATCATTGTACATTCTCCATTTTCAGAGGTCAAATCTGGATCAGGTGTGTAAGAAACAAAGGGGGTCTTACATGTTTTTGTTTTTGTTTTTGTTTTTAATCATTATTTCTGACATTCACTTATAGAGTTTAATACATGTATGTTTCCACTAATAAAATTGTGCGCAGCTTTAATATAACTGTTTATGAAAACAGTATGTCGGCCAATCAAGGCTTCTAAATTAAAAGGTGCTGCCGTAAACTTAGGTTAACATACTTAGCCCAAAGTTTCAGCTGAATACCACCAGAGTTGGCTAATTATTTTATCAAAGCCGAAAACTGAGTAAAGTACTCGTATTTCTGATATAAGTATTGCATCGAATACCGGCCCTGGTGTCAGCCACCTCACTTTGACCGAGGTATTAATTCACGGTTAAAGTAGACTGAAAAGCATTGAATGTGGCTTACCGGTTCCGTGGTAGCAATATCTGTGAGATTATTTGCATATTCTGTCAGATTGAGTCCAGTGATGTCAGCATCCAGCTAAAGAGAACGAGAAATGGGTAGAACTTGATGTTATGAAGACCTTAAATGCACATTGCAATATCAAATCAATGTGAATGTGGCAGCATAAATCAAATATATAAAGTATATCATAATGTACAGAGTCCTGCCATCCTATGTAGCTATATTTTGAAATTTGTATTTTTACAGTTTTTACGGGACATGACGTTTGTGAATTGAGGAATTTATGGTTAAATTACGGTAACAATGAAAGAAGGTAGCCAAATCACTCCGAAAATTTACGTGGGTGGTCGAGAGAGATTTCTCCCTAAATATTACACAGAGTCATAATGAATAATAAGAGGCCCTGTACACCAAAAAAAAAAAATAATAATAATTGTCATGTCGGTAGGAGGGAGGGCATAATATCCAACAATACAATAGCCAGGTCAAATTTAGCGTGACATTTTGGATACAAAGCCAATAAGCACATCTCATTAAATGAAGACAAAACTGTCAAGTTACAAGTACCATTAACCCTAAAGGGCAATCCAGCTTTTTGTTAGTAGTCATGTATGGAGCAGAGCAGAGGGAAATATAATTCAGAGATTCAGGCTAGTAAACACTTGAAAGAAACAGGATACATTTTTTTTTTAACTTCTGAGTTTACAGCATTAACTCTTTTTGCGTTTGCCCGTAAACCCCCTGTGCGTTGGTTGCATTAAGTTGCAGCGTGTATGAATAGCACGTAGTGTGATTTGTGCACAGATGCGAACGAAACGCAGGGCTGACGGTGCACTGGTGCGAAAAGAATGCATAAAGTGTTAAACCTATGCTCTTCACATCAACAATTCGTCTCTCAAATAATGGACTACATGCACAATCTCTCTACTTTCTGTATTGAAGGAACTTTTCCCTTAAAGCTGTATTCTCGATATACATGTAGTATGGATAACATATTGTCATACAATGTTTATCCTAAAAAAAGAAAAACACAAAAATCCTGATCAGCAACGAAAGTCATTTTCTGCATTGGAACAAATAGTAACACTTGTCTGATATTACATCAGTGACAATTCATTAATTCCATTTGTCTACGGAAAGTGATTGCAATTCATCTCTGAATTCTCAATTTGTTTTATTAAATCAATTTGTTAGACTTTCACCCAACTACATATTTTTCTGATTTTCTTTTTTTATTTTCAATCTTATCAAACTTTATTGTTTTCAATCAATCTTACCAATCTTTATTCTGTTTTCAATCAATCTTACCAATCTTTATTCTGTTTTCAATCAATCTTACCAATCTTTATTCTGTTTTCAATCAATCTTACCAATGTATCGTATTGAGTATAGTTGATTGAACCCAAGTCTGTGGTATCTCTAAGCTTGTTCAGATCATCCATGAAATCTGCGAACGGGAAGTCATAGTCGAGATCATTGGGGGTGATCTTGCTGATGATGTCATCAAACTCAGCCTCAAGATCATCCAGTTGCTGTAAATCAACAGGGAAAAGAAATCATTTATGCATTGATTACAGAGCCAGAATGAGATGATATGTACTACTAAAAGAAGAAAGGAGTTCACTTGGTCAGCTCTCTGTCCTCGCCTACATACTGGCTCAGGCAACCCAGGTTCGAAACTGATTCACGTCTTTCGGATGGTGACGTTTAAGGTCGGTCCCCAGATGTAAATAATCATATCTGATTGATACACGTCTGTAAAAACCCCAATTACACACACACACATCCCGCCCCCCCCCAAAAAAAAAAAAATACTCCATAGAGTTTGTTGGGGTTCTATGGAGCTACACAATAGTAAAAAAATGGCAGCTTCGTATATTACTTCTGCAAAAGGGTATTACACATTATGTAATGCAATTTCACTCTAAAATTGCGAAAAATGCAGAAGATTTTTGTCTGTATAGAGCAAGGAGGACGTTTTAAAACTCATGTATACTTTCACACATAGTTAACACTCCCTCGGCTCTGACCGGGAAAATTTGTTCTAATTGACTCTTCCAATCAGATAAACCTCTTCAAATAGGACACACTCTCATAAATAGGCAAATAAAAACTTAGCCCTCGTCTTTTTAGTACATACATGTACAGTGAAACCTGCTTTAGTGGCCACCTGTATATAAAGACTGCATATTTTTGGTTTCCTTTGACAATCTTTACTCATAGAAACCTGCACTAAAGAAACCTGTACATAAAGACCACCTGCCTATAGAGACCAATTTTCTTGTCACCCTTGAGTGGTCTGTATAGACAGGTTTCACTGTAGTGACGTAAGGCAAGTATGTGCATGGGGCCTCCGGGCTATAGATTGTGGGGTCAAAGGTTAAAGGTCACCTTTTTAATGCTGTCAAAATCATACAGGGCATCGAGCTTGAAGGCGGTATAAGCTGTCGAACCTTCGCTGCATTCGGTCAAGATCCCCGATGCCGTCAGCGGGATGGTAGAGTTACCAAGCACAAGGTCTCCCAGATAGTATCCTTCGGTTATCAAGTTGGGCTGATCGATGGTCTGGAAAATGATAGAATTGATGGCATGTTTGATGACACAACATGTTTTTATACTTTCACAAAAGTACTGTCATCTGTACTGGTGATATATAAGGCTGAGAGTTTGGACATTTGGATCTCGATACGAAAGTACATGGACAATCAAACCTAACAGCTAAAATGTTTGGACCAAACTGTCATGATGCCACATGTGTGCATAGTCCCACATCCCCATTTCTTTGCGTAATGCTGTTCACTGTATATGATTTTCAGCAAGATCTAGTCAACCTTTTTATTGTCATTTTGAAGAATTCAAATCCTAATGAATTAATAATAAACAATTATTTTGATGAACTACATAGTCTACCTATCCCAATAGTTTCTTTCACATTGTCATTGTATAACAAGAATTCCACTTAATCTTTAAATGCGCTTACCTCTCTTAAAAGGTCATAGGTCAGCAAGGGTTCACAGGTCAATGTTCCCAGTGACATGACAGAGAAGGCAACACAGGTCATCAACATCAGGAGTGGGGCGAAGACGAACGTGAAGAACACACCACTGAAATGGAGAAC
The DNA here is from genome assembly GCA_037976565.1 of Mesocentrotus franciscanus. Classification (NCBI taxonomy): domain Eukaryota; kingdom Metazoa; phylum Echinodermata; class Echinoidea; order Camarodonta; family Strongylocentrotidae; genus Mesocentrotus; species Mesocentrotus franciscanus. The sequence goes on along the minus strand of CP137677.1, from coordinate 24,597,637 downwards.
AAAACGATAGAGGTTGCTTACTTTACAATGCATTCATGCACCAAATTAAACTACTATAAAACTGGACACTTTCACACACACGACACGTCAAATGTGATTATTCACGAGTGGTTCATGCCATAAATAACCAAATCACAAATGACAAGACCCTTAAATTTTTTAACTCCCAATAGCCTTTCATTACGAAAATCACGAATGTTTAATGTCACAAACAAAGTTTTCTGTTTTTCCCCATTGATTCCCCATTTTTCGATTGATAGCACATAGTGATCAATGCAATCAAACACAAGAATCAATTGTACAATCAATTGCTAAGCATTGTTTTACGGCGCCCAGAAATACAATGAAAACTTACTCTCCTTTCCCTAAGTCCCCTCTTCCCCCACCCCTCCCCCCCCCCAACTGCCACTTTTTACCCCTTCTAATTGAAAGAAACAGTCCAAAGACTTCCAAAAGTGTATCACTGACAATGACATCACAATGGCTTCTTGGTCAGAATCTGTCTTTGATTTTTCATGACTATACTTCCTCCTCCGACTGTAAAACAAAAGGAAGCCCTATGAAGAAACAGGCTGGCGGATATTAGATGCACATCTCCTTAGACCCACTGGAAATCAAAATTTATACCTCGTGATACTACTATGCAATCGCTGAGAATGATCACAGACCAAAACAACAGGAATCGAAACAGACACGCAAGATTGCCGATGTATTTTCTGGAGTATCTTCCTGAAACAAACTCAAAGCAGAGTTGCTATTGTCATTTTGATAATGTCATTTCTCGACCAAAACATGAAATTCATTAGTTTATCATCCGATTGCTCATGAAATAATGAACCAATTTCCAGGCAGATTGTCAACTGTCTACCCAAGAACACCCAAAACAATTTGGTTTGATTTACCTCCCTCCCCCTGTTCAAATTGACTCAAATGTGAAACAAAATAATAGTAATACATGCAAAATGTGTACCGGTACATGTAATCTCTGATTTTAGGTGGGCAAAATATGATAGAAGAATACATTTAATGCACATTTACTATTATTGTGTGCAACCATAATTTAAGGGATTCTCCAATTACATGGACAGCCAAAATAAAACTTTAAAAAATTCACAAGCTTACTTTACATGTAATAGGCTTCTAAATTTGTTGCTTCCATTTTAAAGTGTATTCTTTAATAGTGTTGTAGAACCCTGGCCTTCGTGTACACAATGGGTGCATGTACACTGCAAGAAAAACAATCGGCTTTTCTCACATTCCAGAATTTTGTCAGCAAGTTGCGAGACAACTACCGTAAATCTCCGTGTATAAGACGACTCTGTCGGCAGCAAGCCAGATCTGTGTTAAAAACCCACACGGGGAAGGAATTTCATTTAACTGCGAGATGCAGTTGAAGGCGCCGATTTGTGCTTGTCAACTTGTCACAAATAATAGTAACAATGTCGATTTTTAGAAGAATGTGTAAGATCATTAATGTAAATTAAAAACAGTAGAGGACCTAGGATAGGACCTTGTGGTATGCCATGTGTAATAGAAGAAAAACTGGAGGAATTATTATTATAAACTACATATTGAGATCTATTAGAAAGATTACTTTCAAACCAAGATGACAGACAAATTTGAGTGTTGTTCTAGTTTCCGAGTGGTGAGTCAACACACCAATTACTGAGCTGGGAGACATTGCCAGGCATAGTGCCAGGTGGAGGGGCATAAATCGAAACTTTAAAAAAAAAATTGGATGCAGTATACTCACTCCATTCAAAACTCTGCCACTTTTTTTGCAGTATAAATGCTCGCTCTCAAAACACCAGTGAATTATTCTGGTTTTGCTCTCGTGAATCGCTTCCGCTATGGCGCGCAGAGAATGAGCATGAATTGACAAGTCGCACATGCGCTTAACTCACACAAATAAAACAGTATTAGCAAACACTGATGGCTTTTTTTTCAATGGGTTTTTCGAGTACTGTAAGCGTGGTAATATACGTGGTGCTTTAATTTTCGCGGATGTGGCGCTAAAATCTGTGTCCGCGAATATATAAGCATGACTTCTTATGCGTGTCTTGAACGGGCTGAATTGTGTGCAACGCGAATTTAAGAACCAGCAAATATATTTTGGGGTCGCTCAGTGCGAAAAATTAATCACGCAAAAATAACAGGGTTTACAGTAGTAAAAATGGTAGGTGTTTTTTTTAATGATGGGTTTTTTTTTTCCAGTGTAAATGGACCTATAAAGGTTAAGTCAATAAACACACAACAATTATTTCAAACTTGGCACTTCCGGGCCTTCCCTCTCAAAACACTTAATTCAAAGTGCTGGCCTGAACATTTGACTAAAAGCTATTTTAAGTAGTTTAAGTAGTTTCAATTAGCACACTGCTTACATTTGATTCTATCGTGCATAAACAAAATTAATGACATTATGACATGACATGATTGACCTTGATACCACAGGAAACAAGAGGAATAGATTCACTAATAATAGGAGAACTGTCAATTTTGCATGTTACTGTGATGCGAAGTATTAAAGATACATGTACATGTACATACTGTATACATGTGCATGTTTATCAATCTTATGTACTGGTCAAATGAGTGTACATACATGTTTACCCCTCTAGTTTTAATGATGTATTATGTATGTACACCAGAAAATGATATTTAGCTTTCTCACCTACATGTACAGTCAAACCTGCTTTAGTGACCACCTGTATAGAAAGACTACCTGTCCACAAAGACCACATTTTTTTGTTTTCCCTTGAAAATGGTTTCTCATTGAAACATGAACCGGTACTAAAGGAACCTGTACATAAAGACCACTTTTCTTGTCTCCCTTGGGTGGTCTTTATAGACAGGTTTCACTGTACATATTTCATACAGTACAACCACGTACGATTTAACCTTCTAAAAAAGGACAATTCCCTGGTCTGCATTAAAAACCACTCAGGCCACAAGTATAAACTTGGTAAACAACACGAACAGCAAGCGCTGTCTCACAGTCTGACAGAGGCCTGTCTGATTAGATCTAATAATGATGGGGATAGGGGAATGGGTTGATTGATTAGATTGTCTGTTTCCAAACACCGTTACCAGGACATTGCCATGAACATGACAAGCATAAAAACGTCTTTCTGTTTGCATTTTGCCAAAATCCTTTCCAAACAACCATGTCAGCAAAGCATTAGCGTGGTAATTTTTGTACCTCCAGTTTTCATAGAAGTATATCCTGTTTTGAGGATACCTCTTTTTTTCTGGATTAAAATTCTTTGTGTACAAGTTTTAAAGGATGTCTGCACTACTGTTAGCTCACAGGGATTTTTCAGATTCATCTGATAATTCATAAAAATGTACAACTCTGCATACATGTACATGTATTTTTTCCCCTCCTTTATTTGTTTATTGCATTTCGGGGGGGGGGGGGTTGTTTTGTTTTGTTATTCTCTGTCAAATGTGTAAATAGTGAATTTAAAGAAATAGAAGAAAACAACATCACTTTTAATATTACTTCTAGGACAAATAAAACATTGTATGCACTTTAATCCCCAATGATTATTGTTGGACTTCGGCATTCAATTCATCTTTAATTTAATACTCTCGATGAGTGCAAGATGAAGAGACTTTAGTAGAATCCCATTATTTCTGTATTACTTTCACCATTCTGTGAAGACAACCTTTAAAACAGTATGCACACACATGTATCTGCCAATACTTGTGCCCTTCACTTGACTAAATATAGTTGAGTATGTACAATTGCTTGCCAAACACAAGCAGGTGGAAAATTAATTTGCTTGACCGCTGCCATATTTTGATTGGCTCACACAAGTGGACAATTAAGTTTGATTCTCCTCGGACTGGGTATTCATAAGTTCACTTTTGGTATGACAGCCTACTTGCTCCATGATATACAAGTATACAGTACTCCTATGTAGAGGTGTCGTAATTATTAGATACGACACTGTGGATCACATGATTCGCAGTACGAGTCCCGCCGCGGCACTAGTGTCTTTTGGCAAGACATTAATCTATATTTGCCACACTCGACCCAGGTGAGGTAAACGGGTACCTGGCAGGAATTAATTCCTTGAAATGCTAGGCTGCCATACTGGGGTGATAATTGTGGAGTGCCAGGAGTGTCAAGTCTGACAGACATGAGCGCTTTACAGGAACCAACTATTATTATTATCATAATAAAAATAAGGAGGAATGATGGCTATACAGTAGTGGACTTGTGGTTCCAGGTTCCAAAGAAGGTTAAGGTGCTTGTGTCTTTATGGCATTACTCCTCAATTTCCCAGTACCTCAGATAAAACTAACAAGTGAAACGCTCTCGGCGGTCTCGCCTGCATTACGCAATTCGGCATTACGCAATTCGATATGATGAAAAGTTGAGGTTGGGACATTATTTTTATAGGCAGGGTGGCCCATTTGCAGACCCCCGAAAATGAAATCCTCTGAATATAATAAGCATTTTGAAGTGAATATTGATTATGAATCATCAGAATAATTATTTACTGTATCATAAGAATACAATATAATGAGATTTAGTGTATGGGTAAGACTATAAATGTTTCAATGCTTGTCAGTAATTTACAAATAAAGTTATCTAATAAACTTTTTAAGAAAAGAGGATTTTTCAGCACTTTGTGTAAAAACAATTGGAAGGTAGAGCCCATCTACATCACATCACGTCTCATTAGCATAATGAGAACATTATTATGAGATATACTCCAATATATATTATCCAAACATCAATATTGTCACCTAGCTGTAACTGATCATGTACATACTAGGCCTGGGATCGAATACTAAAATTACTATTAGAATATTCATGGGAAAGTACTGGAATGATTCAAATATTTACTTTCATGAAATATGAAAAAATAACAACAATTTATTTATTAATTCTCATATTAAATTTTGATAACATAATCCAAGTCTACTGACCTAAAATGACCTTTGACCTTGACTTTGTGACCTGGAATTTGTGTCACATGATTTGTGATACTTGATAGCCCTTGGGTACAAGTTTCATGGAATTTGAACAAACACTTTTGAAATTATGCTAAAATTTCAAAATCTTGATGTTGATGCCACAACAAAGTCTAAGTTTCCAGACCTGAAATGACATTTGACCTTTACTTTGTCACCTAAAAGACTAATAACATGATTGGTGATACTTGATAACCCTTATGTTCAAGTTACATGGAATAGGAATGTATACTTTCAAAATTATGATAACAATTAAAAAAGTCTTAGCCTGATGCCACAACATAGTTAAGTTTGTTGACCTGAAATGACCTTTGACCTTGACCTAGTGGGCTGAAATTCTACTCACATGATTGGGGATACTTGATAACCCTTTAGTCTAAGTTTCATTGAATAAGAACTTATACTTTCAAAATTATATTACAAATTCAAAAACTTAAAGTAGAAACGGATTCAAATACAATATTATATTAATGGAAAGCTTATGACCTCAGTAATTTTTTAAAAAATATTTCAGATTTTTATGATAATCAATCAGGTCGTAACAACCAAAAAACTACCCCAAAACCATGAATTGTTCATCATTCATTTTCTCCCAAATGACACCAATAAATCGCCCAAAATAATGTGACGTAGGCGATTGGGAGATTGTCCCCAAAACAAACTAAAGCTCGTACCCACTACATGGAGTCTATGGCTTTTGCCGTATAAGTTTGTTGCATGTTTTGATTGTTTTGCATGTCTGTTCTTTGAACTAAATAAAGATAAACTAAAAAGAAAAAGGTGTAATGTTCCTTATTACATAAAACTGACGAAAGAAATTATACAGATGAAAGAAATCAATGAAAATTAACACAATATGTCTAAGTAATAACTAATATTGCCGGTGATCATTCGTGCTATCGAAAACTGGCCGGCTTGATTGCAGAATACCCTACCATATTGTTAGTCTTCATATATTAGCCGTAGATATAGACTGTGATTTTATTGTTTGCGATAATGGTGATACAGGTATTGAAGATTGTATAATGCAAGTGTTCGTATTCATTTGGTGGATGAAAAGTTGAATTCTACGCCGTTTTGTCCGTCATTGCAGCGCTGAATTTGGTGTGTTCGTCTCTAATTTGTGACAAATTTAGATGGCTTTCCTGATGATATTTCATGCAAAATTTCTGTTATATTGATAAGCACTGAGTCTTGTCCTTACCTTTGAATTGTTTCTTGTCTATTATGGTCATTTAGTAGATGAATTAGTTGAATTCTGAGCACTATTTCAGTAACGCAAAAAGTCCAGCCTGGCGCCTGGTGTATAGTCCCAGGCCCACGCACGTATTTGTATGTACATGTACCTTGTGCCCGCTATAGTTAGTATAGCTCTTATACTGTTTAGTCTGCTGTCAAAGACCCTATTAGATATTTTAATCGACAAGACTGATGTCTCGTTCTAAAAATACAAAAGAAAAAAATAATTTGTGCTTTTTTAATCAACAAGTGATGTCTCGTTCTAAAAATACAAAAGAAAAAATTGTTTGTGCTTATGATAGTGGAATGTCTCGTGCTAAAAATACAAAAGAAAAAAATAGCTTTGTGCTTAGACTAATGTTGGTCGATGGTCATTGGTAGTTGGAGAACGTGGACTGCCACATGGACATCCTTTTAAGGCAATGTGACGCCTTTTAAGGCACTGGCAGTGCCCGGCAGTGCCTTAAAAGGACGTCACATTGCCTTAAAAGGATGTCCATGTGGTAGCCCACGTTCTCATCGTGCAAATCTAAAAGTCCCTATCTAATATTTGTCAGACTGTTGGTTCTAATTCTGCCCCGTGAAACCGTGGTAGGGTATTCTGTAATTGTTCCAACTGGCCTATCGATGCCATCACTATCATCGTCACTGGATTCAGACGATGAATATTGTACATCCAAGTTACTAACTGGCCTAACTTCACTCATTTGAATGGATGATAAATAATTAAAATTGATGAGAGTATGGCTGCTGTCGACCGTCTAGCGTGTGTGATACGTACGGTGTTGTGTGAATGCGGAAGTAATTACCCCAATCTGATCCCAATCGCCTACGTCATCATCGAAACCGCCCAATGTGTATGATTTCGGTTTTGTTTATGAGGGGGATGTCAAGATTCAAAGTTAAATGTCTGATTGTGGTCACATATGTGTTTTTAGGGAAAAGATATGACACTTTTCACTTTCTTTAGGTTATAAGCTTTCCATTAATATAATATTGTATTTGAATCCGTTTCTACTTTAACCTCAGGTTAAGTTTTTGATGATGATGCCACAACATAGTCTAAGTTTGTTGACCTGAAATGACCTTTGACCTTGACTTTGTGACCTGAAATTTTCCTCACATGATTGGGGATACTTGATAACCCTTTAGTCCAAGTTTCATTTAATAGGACCTTATACTCTCAAAATTATATTAACAATTCAAAAACTTAACGTTAGGTTAAGTTTTGATGTTGACGCCGCCGCCACCGGAAAAGCGGCGCCTATGTCTCGCTTTTTGCTACGCAGGCGAGACAAAAACCATAGGACTGAAGGCATGCCAGGCTTGCTCTCTGACTCTCCCAACAGTCAGGTAATATAAACATAACTTTTCATCATAACTGAAAAACAATGTGATTTTCTATACCACTCATCACATTTTATTATCCTAATAACATCATTGTTCCTTCCTATTTTACAACTTTTTAACAACATTTCTATCCATAAATTCATAACCTTGGAAAAATGACACACTGAAAAATCTGCGTCATAGAGATAGATTGAATTCATTGAGGAAGCCTAATTGATAAATTTCATGCAAGAAAAATACCCTAGAAAACTATCACCCCTTGTGATTCATCAGTATGGCAAAAGGTCGTAATGAGGGACCTAGAGGCTAGGTGGTTTGTATCCTACAGACGACGATGACAGAGGGTTTCTTTGTGGTGACACTTCCGTTTCATGTCTCTGCCACATCTTGTGGGCTCCTGCACCTGTACTAGGATGTTCAGGTGTCAACACATCCCATCAGAGGTACAGGTTGATTTGTAATGTGATTAGCCAGGCCTTTGGGTAGAGGTACAGGTGTGTGTGATAGAGGATGCTCGGATTCCTCAATACCATAGGCTGTTTAAAACAATCAGTATTCTTGTACAGGGCGTATCTATGGAACAATATCTCTGTGCACGCCCAAGGATTTTGGAAATTGTTATTCTGTCTTTAGCTGGACATCCCTAAAATCTCAAGGCATTCAATAATTCAAGAAATGTTGTTTCCCATATTTAAATAAAAATGGTGTCTATTATACTCCTGGAGCGAGTGTTGCAAATTAATATAAATGTCTTGCCAAAGGACGTTAAGATAGGACTACATTCAAAATTAGTAAGATTCATTGTCAATTGGTTTGTACATATATGTATCGATGAGACAACACCGTAAACTAATTAATGACAGCATAATACCTGCACATGTTTGAACACATAGTCCACTTGATTTTAAATTATTATATTTCTCAGTATCAAAATGTGGATATTATTTGCTTCACGAAGCAGGCCTAGACCCTTTCTGATTACAGTATACATCACTTTCCCCATAAACTTCTATATGTAGCACCCTCTATAGTGCCAAGAAATTCTTTCCCCTGACTGACCGCAGCAACTGATTCAGATGGTCACAGGAAAGATTGGTCAGTGGTCAATTGTCTAAGGACATGCACTGGATGCTGATCTCTCTCTCTATCTTCTGGATGATACTGATAAGGAAGTGAGTTTGCGTGAAAGTATAGAAAAAATGTCAGGATGCTCCACATTCTCGTAAATCAAAACATGACAGCTTAAGTAGAATTTGAGATAGGGAAAGCCCCCTCTGTGGCAAAGGAGAGATATTTCCATGGCGAAGGATCCCTGGGGGACACAGCAGAAATTGCTATTTAATCTCTTGACCAAAACTTTCAAAAAGCATGAGAAGAATGGCATTCCATGCATTGGCACATACAGGTAATTGGCAAATGAATTATATTGATGATGATCTCCAGAAACATACAAACCATCTTTCATACAGATTGACACACTGGATGCCAATACCATCAACCTGTCTATAAAGGCCACCTGTCTAAATAATGGTCACTTACAAAGACTCCACTAGGAATAAATATGTGTTGTCAAACCCGTACAGAAAAGCCACATTTTAATAGCGATTGCTTTTCCTTGATACGCTATGGAGACTTGACTTGTCTTGACATTATTGCACAAACATACTTCCAAGTGGCTACTGATGTGCACATCATTGTGCAGTCCCTGCAGTGCCAGTGTTGGTTTAAGGTTTTCTATTAATCATAAAACCCAATGCTAATCCTGGGGATTGACAACACCTCTTATTGGGTAAACATCAAAATGGTGTCAAATTTCCCATGAGAGCCCACTACTAGTGTCTTTGCACATTTAAAGTTCACGCCATAATCGATCTTGAAGTTGAGTCAACAGAACGAGTGATCCAATTGACAGGGGTTCTGGTCAGTAGCCTCAGACACTCAGACATATACATACCCTAGGGGTATTCTAGATGTACCTCGGAATGTAGGTCAAAGGGAACTTAGGTCATTCTTTATCTCGTCTGCAATCAAGGTGATGTCACCATTTTGAAGAAGAAATTTGGACATCCACAGAAATCATTCTTTTACCAAACAAGTAAAAAAAATGAAATGGTTCTTGGATATGAAAAATGGCTTAGGAAGCAGAAGAGTCCGGATACTCACGCCATGAGGACGTTGCCACCAGCGTTGGACATCCTAGATCTCTCCATAGGATGAACGTTCTTGTAGGAGAAGGTGCCCATGGTGAGGCCGATCAAGTTGAACATGATGATGAGCAGGACCGTACAAGTCACACCTATCAACGCATAGTACCTGTACAACAACAACACAATGAATGAAGCCATTAGGATGATGAGAACCAGAAGGGCATCAACTCCTGCAGATTTACACAGACTATCAAAGTGGCCTTATGGCTCTAAACAGATGCAACACATGTACATTATCTCTGCTACACAAATCAAAGCATGTCCATGTTTTGAGCCAGAAGGGAGTTAACTCATAAATTAGCACAGAATTAATAGCCTTCTGGCGCTGAACAGACAATATGCTGCTTCATACATGTAGAGGAAGTCATTTATCAATGCCATGCTTGAATTTTCCAAGGGTGTAATTTCTACTTGTATGTCACAAATTTCTTTCTACTATTCAATCCTCACTCAGAAATAAACCTTATATTCATTATTTTCCATAAAATCTCAGCTATTCCTAAGCACAAACATCCTTTTGAATTTTACAATCCGAAAAGCAGGACTGTTACCAAAATTACCCTGGGTGAATGCAACCATTACCGTGTTGCTTGCAAAAGGGCGTTGGGACATGCACACGCCAGACAGCAAACTTCTGGTAACTTGCTTCTAAGGTTTCAATTGCTCTATATACATTACACTATTTTTACACATGACAGGGATTTCTCTCTTAATTGACTATTAAAGAAGTGAAAATAGATGATAACGACCTAATTTGAGTAGTTTTGTATCAAATAAGCACAGTTTTTCAAGTTTTGGGGATTTAATTTTGATGATCTTGTGCAAGTCCATGTGCAGTGCAGAACAGCACAACATGCTTTATATGCCTTTCTACTAGCTGCGTGGTGATATAATTATTGTTATAAAAAATATTTGGCTTGCACCCAGTAGATAAAGATCACATCTTGTAATTTAGATTTGAACCTACCATCTACTGCTCACTGGGCAGCAATTCTACCACCGGGCCATCATTGGTCTATGGCACAGTAGATGGCAGGTTCAAATCCAACTGGTTTAAAGATTTTTTCTGACTTGTTTTCAATTATAAGATCGAGCAACCGTTCTTTATATACTGGGTACAAGCCAAAATTTCTTTACAACAGTTGAAACTTCTCCCAGGAAGCCTAACATTCAAATTATTTAGTTTTGATGTATATGGAGACAATGCCATGCACGCTCTGACATATACTTACATATATTGTGTGTAAACTGTGACATCTACCCATGAGTCGTCCAACTGTCCCTTTGCATCTGAAAGTGTTCCCACAAGCTACAAAGCAAAGCAATCACAATTTAATAATGATAAATACAGAGAAACCTGCTTATAAAGACTGTTCAAGAGAAACGGTCTTTATAGGCAGGTGGTCTTTAGGTGCAGGTACCTCTAGTGCACATTACAATGAGAAACACTATTGAAGGGAAACAGAAAATAGGGTCTTTGTAGACAGGTGGCTTTTCTATACAGGTAGTAGGTAGTAGCTAGAGCAGGTTTCCTTGTAATTAAGCCTGTTCATGTACAGTGCATATCACATACATGTACATGTATGATACAACATTGCTATACACTTTAAGGGGCTTTGGATATGAACCCATTGGCTACTGAATTCTGCCATTCACATAGGCATACTACAGGATTCAGCGACTTCCACTGGCCATGGGTTAATACTACTCTAGCTTTACATGTAGCACCAGCAGTTGGTAAGAAAGCAAAGAGCATTTAAAACCGGGATTGTGAGAGACAACTGGGGGGTGCTTCACAAAGACTAAGATCGACTTTAAGTTGGACTGAACTATGGCTGGCCATTCATGCCACTGTTTGCTCTCACCGTTTACTGGCATTGGTCTCTCAAGGTACCTACAAATCATGGTCACAAATCTACAGAATTTATATTTTTTGATAATTCATTATTGAAGGAAAAAATATTATCTAAAGATCATAATGGTGAGAGCAAACAGTGGCATGAATGGCCTGCCATATTTAAGTCTAACTTAAAGTCGATCTTAGTCTTTGAGAAACACTCCCCTTGAGATAGAATGCCTTGTCCCACTAGGCAGATTCAAACCCTCAGCCTTCCTTGCGAGTCAAGCGAATCAACTGCTACAAGGATACCACGATACTTCCACAAATGTCATTCAGTGTGTTTCTACAGGAGATCTGCAACTTCTACTGCTTTAACCAGATCATAAAGTTTTCATCACACATTTCTTTTAACAAGACCTTCAAGAAATCAAACACATTTCTTTCTTCTGGCATTAGTATTGAACTGAGTATTCTACTTGATTACACAATACAGAATAATTCATGTCGAATGTGATCAGAGACAATGAAAGAAAGTAACATGTATGAAAGATATGGAGAGAAGCCTGCAATTTACTTACATCTGATATTGTTTTATTGATCTCATCAAAACTCTTTGTTATTTCCTCCTCAGCTCTAACAAGTTCGTCCAGAGCAGTCTGTACTTCAGTGCTTGTCATGTCTGTGATTTGGCTTGGAATGTCCCCAAGTACAGCATTGATCTATTAAAATAATTGGTAACAAATAAAGAAAGTACATTAAAAATTGAAATCAATTGATTCAATTTATTAAACATTCAATTAATAGTACAGCATTGATCTATCAAAACAATTGTCCAAAAATAATGAACATGCAGTTACATTTAAAATTGAAAGTACATATACATGGATGTGTACATACTGTAACTCAGAACCTTTACAGAAATTTAAACGGCAGTGATTTTCAAAGCAAGAAGTTTGCCTCAAAACTTTAACAATGTATCTAGGCACATGAACATGTATACATTTTTATAAGTTTGAATAGGCATTCATATTGAGCTATAAACATATAAGAAAATGGGATCTAATATTGAAATTTACTGAAGTGAAGTATCTACAATGTAAGTACTTAAGCAAGGAGGGAGAAGTGAAGGTCTCTTTCATTACCAATACATAACTAAATGATTGAAATGACTTGATGCCATTCAAGTTCATGTTTGCCTTTTCAAATCTTCATACTGATGCTCTGAAGGTTATCTGGGTTCAAAACAGTTTTGGAAGAACAACTGCACACAATCACTCAACCATTTCCTCAAATTTCATCTTATGATATGGAATTGATAAATGGATTCAACACAATCCCTGAATAATTTCCTGGTATTTCATCTTATGATATGGATTTAATAAATGGATGCAATACAATCGCTGAATAATTTCCTCAAATCCAATAGGGATTTACAATCAGTTTCACTCATGAATAATTCATTTTGTGCGATGCTCCCAACGGCATTGATGTTCCACACACACAAGAAAAATGACTGGGATCAGCATGAACTTTCAATGAACAGTCACAGACATGCATCATACAATCTCAAGTATCGTATCGTCATTGAAGGACCACACAAAGAATGTGAATAATGCAACGGGTTGAAATAGATATTAACCGAATATAATTTTTGTATATGTCCCACTAGACACAGTTCTCCTAATCCTATTTTTTCAGCATTGCGCATGCACGCACCTTTCCTCAAGGAATTATATTATGCCTCTGCAATTTAATATCCTGCCACCGACCCATCTGCTGAAGGTTTGAAGTACAATGAAATGAATCTCAGTATTACAGGATGTTGGGTTGGGGAGGGAGGAATTCTCTCTTTTACAATGCTGTTATAACTTAAAAGGTAATCACTAGTTTTAAGTAATAGAAATGCATATAAAGAAATAGTCTTTAAGCCATTTTAAATGTTTTATCATGCAACTACATGTACATGTAATAGGTTATTTGGGAGTTCGGACCAATCAAGACTGCTGGAAATGAATAAAGCAGAAATGCACCAACACAGATATGCATACGTGGGACAATACATATTTCATTGATTTGGCCATCATCTGAATCTCCTAATTTTTCATTTTTCAAATTGTTCACATTTTCTCTTAAACTTGAATAGCAGTTTGTATTTATTTGCAATATTCAACTTTTATTGTATATTTTCTTGAATTCTGTTGCACTTTCATGATCATTATCACCAGAGCTTTAAGAATATCTTTAAAGCAACGTGACAGAATGGGGTCTGCCAATGACTCAACTGGGGAAGAGATAACGACACAACAGGGATGGAGGAGATTCGAAAGCTGGGGAGAAGGGCGCTGGAGACGTGGTCCAGAGGGGTAAGCAGGAAAGGAGGGTGCTAAATGGTTCCTGACAGAGGATGCACAGAGGAACCACTATATTACGTCCCAAGAGGCGCATAGGAGGGTACGGTGGGGAGAGAGAGGGGCGGAGGGGGAGAGGGTTATACATGTAGGGTGTTTCCATTCGACTAAAAGGTAGAGGGTATCACTGAATATCTCTTTATCAATGAGAACATGAATAAGATATGATGGGAGAGAAGTCTCAAGGGGGGCGCATGGGAGGTTAAGAGGGGTGTGGTGGGGAGGGAGAGGGGTGCGGTGGGGAGGGAGAGGGGTGGAGGGGGAGAGGGTTACTACACGTAGGGTGTTTCCATTCGACTAGAAGGTAGAGGGTATCACTGAAGATCTCTTTATCAATGAGAAGATGAATAAGATATGATGGGAGAGAAGTCTCGAGGGGCGCGCATGAGAGGTTAGGAGGGGTGCGGTGGGGAGGGAGCAGGTGGAGGGGGAGAGGGTAGGTGATATGCTTTCATGGAGGTCGGAGGGGGGATACTTCTTTTTTATTGGAGTAGTAGAGGGTATCAATTATGATATCTTTATTAATGGGTAGATGAATAAGATATGATGGGAGAGAACTCTCAAGGGGGGTGCGGTGGGGAGGTTAAGAGGGGTGCGGTGGGGAGGAAGAGGGGCGGAGGGGGAGAGGTTAGGTGATACGCTTTCATGGAGGTCGGAGGGGGGGGTACTTCTTTTCGATTGGAGTAGTAGACTAGAGGGTATCAATTATGATATCATTATCAATGGGTAGATGGATAAGATAAGAGGGAAGTATTTTATCATCGGATAAGCTTAATCAATATATCTTCTGTTTTGAGCCAGTAGGCTGTTGACTCTTTCTTACAGTACATTTAATACTCAATACCGTTCTGCCTCAACAGACGATATCTCCTGTGCCTCTCACTTGTTAATCATTGTTTTTACTGAGCTACATACAGGAATGACTGGCATCTGAGATAGAATCATGCAAGTTCATAAAAATAAAGAGAACCAATTAGTTATCAGTGCGGATCTCTTCATAATTGGGTAAATGGGAAGCAACAGTTTGGAAGAGGACAGAAAACAATTGAATTATTGTGCACGGTGGCAAAGATTCATTCACAGATAAGTTTCATTAGCGTGTCTCCTGTGCTGTGTTTCTATTTTCCCCTTTTCTCCCGCAATCAGGAATTTCTGGAGACAAAGATAAAAAGTCACAGTCCCTAATAAGCAGAATTTAAGAAGACATCAGTGCATATCTGACAGGTACAACACGTAGATGGTAGGAGAGATTAATTTAGGACAATTTTGATGGGGGTTGGTTTCATAAGTGATTAAGATTCACTAGCATATCTCCTGCATTCATTACTGCTTGTCAATATCATTTTCCCCTATTTTATTCTAAACGACAGCCAAGAATTCCTGGAGGAAAAAAAATCTTGCACTTTTTCAAAAAAAGAAAGAAAGATGCACGTAAAGCAGATATCAATGTAGATACACTCCCTCATGGGGATAGGAAATATCACATTGGAAAATAAGGTTATTCTGAAAATTCTGAAACAACAAATCTATTTTTCTTAAATTGGTCTAGTATATCTTATTCATTTCATCACTTTTTCATACCAATGGTCCCTTCTTTATGTCTAAACATTACTATTAATATTATGAATTACTAAGATTAAAAATTAAAAAATTAAAAATTAAACAAAACTATGAAGATTGCACTGGCTAGCAGGGGTGGCTAAGGGTGATGGGGGTAATGAGAATCATGAACCCAGCGCATTGTTCCTTTTTTTTTTTTTTCTTTTCTTAAAGTGCATAGAGACATGCAATTTTGCCTATGTGTTATGCGCTAAATAAAAATGTTTAATTATTATTATTATTATTAATGAGGTTCATAGGGACTAATCCTTTAAAGCAAAAATATTATATACCGGTAAATAATGATCAATCAATTGAACAATCAATAAAAAGAAAATCAATAAAAATAGTTAAAGAAACAGAATACTGCTGAAACCACAAATGATCAATTGGACAAGAAGAAAAAAAGAAAAAAAAAATCAAAATTATGGAAATACACAGCAGCAAACTCATTAATCAGCTACTTAGGGTGGGGGAGAAGAAAGGGGGATAGGGGCATGTGCAGACCATCCTCATAAAGCAGAAGACAATAAAGAGAAATATTGCTCAAGCTACAACTGTTCAAACTGGAAAAGAGGTTCCAAAGAATAGGAAGCAGCAAACGTACTAACTACATGTAGCTAATTGAGGAGGGGAGAGGAGGGGAGAGGAGGGGAGAGGAGGGGAGAGGAGGGGAGAGGAGGGAGAGGAGGGGAGAGGAGGGGAGAGGAGAGGAGGGATGGGGAGAGGACTTTATATAGAGACCATGCTCATAAAGAAGAACAGATGGAAAAAAATAAAAATAATATTGCTGTTACTGTTCAAACTGGGGAAAAGGGTCCCAAAATGAAAATAGAAACAGGAAGCAGCAAAGTTACTAACTGGCTAATTGGAGAGGGGGAAGGTGGGAAGGGGGTGATAGGGACACCTAGGGATTGTGTCAATGAAACAGGAAAGGAAGACAATAAATCAAATATCGCTCAAACCACAATTATTCATTATTCAAGGAAAGGTTATGGAATGAACTTTCGAATTGGATAACAATAGCCATGTTCACACGAGACCCTGGTAGTTTTGAAACTTTATGTTTGCGAAACCTCAAAGTTATAAACCATGATCCACTATGAGGAGGGTTCACACGGGACCAAAACAACTAGTTTCAGGTTTTAAACTGCAATCCAGGCAAGCAGTCATTTGAATTTTAAGCTGGCGGAATCTCAAAGTTAATTGCATCTGCATGGCACGTAAATTTGAGTGAGGACCCCCACTGCTCATAGTTGATATTGCGCTAACCTTAAGATCATTCCTGGGGGGTGTTTCACAAAGATCCTAAGTTGAACTTATCTCTAAGTTGGACTTAACAATTATGGAAAGCCCTTAGCATCTATGAAAATATTTTGTAAAAGTCATTTTAAAAGGCATAAAATGTTGATTTAAATCATTCATATTTTCTATTATCACAGAGATTTCATGTTCTTGATGTGGAATTTATAAAAAGTCTAAAATACTTGAATTTTCGCTTTTGAATACATTTTATTTTAAGGCTACGAATGGCTCTCCATAACTTTTAAGTCCAACTTAGAGTTAAGTTCGACTTAGGATCTTTGTGAAACACCCACCTGGTCTGTGACTTCAAGTAAACTTAAATTTGCGTAACCATTTAGTGCATCCACAAGGTCATGAGCCACAAGACAACTTCAAAGTTTAAAAACCATGACCTAAACTTAAAGTGAACGGAGTGCCGTGTGAACCTAACAAATGTAGTCACAAAGTATTAAATGCAGTAATCCCCAGACACATACAGCTCTCACTTCTCTGACTCATTCAGAAAAAGACCAAAGTAAAAAAATGAATAACTTCATGAGGTCCTCAAACTAAACAATCATTGTTGGCCGTAAGCATTTTCAATCTCAAATAATCCTTATAAATCTTTCTTGTATGAGGGGTGGGGCCGGGGTGAGGAACTAGAGAGAACAACAAATGTTTTGATATTTTGATTTTTCACAGAGTCAAATACTTAAAAAGAGGGTTGAAAATGTGGAATGAGTTAAAGAAATGAAGAAAAATTGCTCCATATAAATTATGCAATGTCTGCATGGAAACAGTAACAAGCCATACTTCTGTGACTCATTTGGAGGAGACTAAAATAAATGTGAACGATGCAATCATGAGGTCCCTTATCTAAATAATCATCTTTGACTGTACGTTTTTCACCTTGTGAATAACCATTAAGATGTAAATGTAGGCATCATCTGTGAGACTATGTTGTTGTCAGGGGGGGGGGTTCATTTGATTTCTGTGTTTGTTTGTTTTGTTTATTCTTTTTGTACAACTGCTTTTAACATATATTTCAAATGTATATTTCAAGGTTATTTGGATGTTCTCTAAGATGTAAACATGAAAACCAAAAAGCTGTGGCATCACTGTGGTCTAAACTTACATGTTCATGGACCTAGGATAAAGAAGTCACAATTCGCAATGGAAGAATCTTAAAGCCCCACTGCACTACTTGTAGCTACTTGCTCCCTCTATATAGAAAACAATGCCTAAGTGGTGCCCGTTGGTCCCCCATGATCCTCTTTTTCTTATGTTAATTGAGAGCTGAGTTGATGAGATAACCACCTGCCAGTGACCACACTGGGAGGTCTAATCCCTCCTGGCCAAACTAGTGCAGACAGGCTTTAAACTTTTAAATCCTACCTACAGGTACTAGCATATTTCATATATGTTGCTCAAGCAACAATATTTATCTTGCCAATCATCTAAATTGCCTTGGAAAGCACAAAAAACACAATATTTCAACCAACAATAGGCCTGATGCCAAAATAACATCTTTTCCAGGATATTCTGTTCATGACTACTCATATCAGATTCTTACCTCCGCAGTGATGTTTGAGGCCAGCATGCTTGCTTCTTCAACTCCATCTATCTGCGTCTCTACAGTAGGCAACTGAAAAAAGAAAGGATAAAATATGATTTTATTACATTATATATTGGTGATTCACAGTATTTACATGTATATGACACTACATTCTGTTGAAAACATTAAAAAGGCACAATTTTTTATGTCAATGACTCAGTCACAGGTCCAAGATTATCTGGCCAGGGGTGCATGAAATTCTGAAGGAAAAAAAGGAGGCATCACATTTTTAGTTCCTTTTTCAACCCCCTCCCTCCCCATGTAAATGACCCCAGTGGCAGGTCAAGGATTATCTGGCCAGGGGCACATATCTAAACATTCTCAGGAAAAACAGGGATTATCACATTTAAGTTCTCCTTTTATACCCCACCCCTAGAATCCACAAATGCATGTATATTGGACAAAGAAAATATCAGAAAAAGAGCTTTAAAAATATGTAAACATTAATTTCTTGGTTCCCAGTCCCCTCCCCTCACTAAATACTACTTGTTATGCAAAACTGAACATTAAAAGTGCTACAGGGAAGTGCAAAAGTTGCGGGTGGTAGATGTACATTAATTGACTTCTTATTTTGTTCTTATTTTTTTTGGCACGAGAACAAAATAGGGGGTTTTCATTTTATTTCAACTCATAAACAAGTGCTTGTACAACATAACAGGAACAGGCACTTTATCCCATCTGAATACGTGTGCATAACACTTTTGACTCTTACATCTTGAAACATCACAAATCTACACCCACACATAATATTCCAACATATTTCCTCTTGGACCATACCATACATTAGCGTGCTGATCAGACATTTTGGATAAGAACCAAGCTCGCCATATCTTCAGGAATTAAAAAGGTTTAGACACCAATTAAAGTAATCCTTTCCTGCCAATCATCGCTACAAGTACTGGCTGGCTTAATCCCACCATGTTGCTACTGTGCTCGATACTTATGATCCAATACGACAGCATCCTATTAAATTTAGAATTTGTAATTTATCAAAGCTTGCTCTTCAAGCTAGTTTGAGAAGTGACAAATAAAGTTTTTACATTTTGCAGATGATCATGAATTACAGGCAATGAGGAATACCCAGGTTTAAAGGGATTGGGCATCTTTGTCTCGGATTCTAAACAAAATCCTGTATTTAGCTCATGCTGCAATCATAATTATAAACATTTATGGTTGCGTTTATCGACCAAATTTTTGCCTAGAATCAACGTTTTCAAACGTCTTTCAGGCAAATTTTTAAGGCGATAAACGCAAAGCCTTTTTCAAACGTCTTTAGATATGGGCATGTTGTAACGCCAAAAAAAGTGTGTTTTGAATGTGACATACAGCCAGAATCACGTTTCTGAGACACGATAAACACAAAGCTGTTTTGAACCCCACATACAAATCGGACCTTCCCATATAGCTCTATGGACCTTCCCAGGCTAATTTGCTTTCCGGGTCAAACGGCGCAAAGCAGCTGCGCAGAGACTAGGCCTTTATTTTGAATCGTGAAGAGACGATAAACGCGACATCCCGAAAATCACTTTCGTATAGTGGGATTCAATAGTGGGGTTCGATATGTACATATCTAATGGCAAGACACGATAAACCCACCTAGCAGCCTTTTCACACACAGCTAAAATTCTATAAACATGATTAGTATAAACGTGTTTGAAACGTGTTTAAACTAATCACGCGCCTTTTACACACAGAAATTTCGTTGCGATCGTTAATCGTTTCGTGATTAACTACTGCTTGTAAAATGCGCAGTAGTGCCATTGCGCTTTGAAGGTCAGGTCATATCAAACAGAGCGGTCGCTCCATCCAGTTTAAACACGTTTAAACACGAAAAACCTTTCACACACAAAATGTCAAGCTCTCTAGATACGAACTCGTATCGGCAGCCTGCTTTTAGGGCGTATGCATCGCGTATCTATCCCAACATCGTATAAACGATGTTCACACTGGGAAAATTTTCTATAAACATGTTTAAAACTGTTGAGTTAAACACGTTTATACTAATCATCTCTAGATACGATGAATTTTAGCTGTGTGTGAAAAGGCTGTAGGTCAGCCAGGAATCCCATGACGTTTACAAGCCGATCGCCCGTCTGATTATCAAGATATTTATGATTGTAATTCAAAATTTCAAAAAACGTTTTCCCAACGGTTTTTTTAACACTACAGTCTATTGGGGAAAATGAGTATAGTAAAACCGGTCACTCAAAGATTGTTACTTTTTTGAGGCACTTCATGATATTTTGAAGCGCAATTTTTTTAGGGCTTCAATATTACACCATAGCACAGACGCTGATAACACGTAGGGCCATGCATCTCAGATTCTGCATTGTTAAACAATGCCTTTAAAAACAAATAACAATCATTTACAATGGGTCTATTATACATGTAATAGGGTCATGTTCAGAGATTCATTTTATTATTTGTTGTTGCATTGCATAACATTGACAAAAATTTGAAAATATTTTTCTTCACTTTAAAAATTTGTTAAAGAGTTTAAATCGGCTTACTACCCTCTGTCTTTGCATACATTTATTTTTCACTTGGATGTACTTTTGTAGACATTGATCTACATTTGCCACACTCAACCCAGGTGATGTAAATGGGTACCTGGCAGGAATTAATTCCTTGAAATGCTGGAGCGCTGTATAAACGGCAGCTAGGCTAAAGCCGGGGTAATAATAAATGCGCCTCGGAATAGAATTATCTAGATAGACGGCACTATAGAAATGCCTATTATTATTATTATTACTTGTAAGTCTTCCAAGTAAATCTTCCAAGGGTTTAAACCAACATATCTTTAATACAATCATAGATTTACAAATATCAATTTATAGAATGAACAAATCAATATTTTCTGCATTATCTTTAATATACTATTACAAATTACATTGCTTGTAATTTGTACCTATATCTACCTTGAAGGAATAACTTTCGTTTATTGCTGAACTTGGGGATGGGTTTATGGAAAGACATAAACAAAGAAAACTTGTATCATTGCTTAGACCTTTAACAACTGCACTGTAGGAATAAATTAAAACCATTTTCTTCTTATTCTGTCTGCTTTCTTTCTTTCTTGGGGACCAATTAAAGAAATGCAACACATGAAAAAACAAACGTCTGCCCAAGAAGTCATAAAAAACCCATAACACTTTCAAAAACATCGAACAGGCAAAATTTTGCTTTCCATGGTGTTAATGATGATAAGGGACGACAGTACGTCTGAGGTTTGTTTGTGAAAACTTGACACTCGCCAGGAGTCAGGAAAAAAAAGAGTCTAAGAAACATAATTGCAGGCATGTGAGAAAATGTAGTCATAGCACACTCAAGGATTAACACTTTAAATCACAGATGGCATAAAGGAACTCAAAGGAGTGATATACGATCTATAGTCTACCAGCCAAGCTGTTGCCACCAATTAATGTCAAATTTGTTTGGGCCAAAAAACAATTGTACAAATATCATTCTTATCATAAATACAATAATTTCTGGACCTTCTTCAGGAAAGGGCAAGCATCATTTCAAAATCCAAGAAAATTTAAAACATGTGCCCATAGAGGTGCGTGATGACAAATAACAAATACCCTTGTAAAAAGAAATACATCCCGAAATTGAATTTTTAATAAATATTTGAAATTCAATTTCTTCCAACTATTTACAAAGGTTGACCGCCCTATAGAAATAAAATAATAACCGCAGATATATCTCAATAAAATAGATATTCATATCTGTGGGTTAGATTAGAGATTCGTCTTCAATACCATCACAATATGCAGTTTCATGACCAATCTGCTCATTTTAAGATTCCCATAGACCTAATGACCTCAGTTTTTAAACTTGATTTGTCATATTTCTATGAAATGTTCACCAACATCTTTCCCCGATATTTCTGCTTTCACACAATTAAACTTCTGACAAAGGTTCGGTTGCCCTTTAAAAATAGAATAACAGGAGATATGTCTCGATGGAGAGAAATTAAGGAAATGAAGAATTTGAGAGGTAATCTCTATCAAATGTCAAAAAATAGCTTTGTATGAATCATGGAGGTTACCACACAGTATTCTTTGGATTAAATAATGGAAATGACCAGATATTATTAGGTTTCTTGTGAGTATTTATGTATCTCCTTGTCCTTGACTTTCTCTATAACTTCCTTAGAGACCTTTAAATCCAAGCTGAAATCTTATCTTTTTTAACAATACCTGTACTTGGCACTATGACACTCATCCAAACTCTCTCATTATTTCTATTTTTCTTGTGCGCCTCGGAATAGAATTGTCTAGATAGACGGCGCTATATAAATGCCTATTATTATTATTATTATTATTATTGTTTTGGTCTGCTTGAAATCAGCCTCCCTTTTCAGCATCATGAATGAATAAAGTTTTGTATTTTCTCTGATCAAGAGTACCGGTACTTGCTGTGCATTCTCATATTAAAAAGCAATTGGGATCACAAAGTTTGGGTGATTAAAAAAAATTGCTGTTTTGCGAGTCTAAATCAAATCAAAATCAAAATCAAATCTGTACTATTTTTTGTCGTAGTATCGATTTTTTTAAAATAATGATTATTATGCATTACTAAGAGTCTAAGAGACATTATCATAAGACAATCTGCATTTGCCATTCTCCACCCAGGTGTTCAATGGGTACCGGTAGGAAGGAATTCCATGCTGCAAGCACTGAAAATGGTACAGTAGTCTTGCAGAGATGGGATAATATTGGAGCGCCTTGGGCACACTGCCTTGTGGATATGTGCGCTATAAAAATATCTAATATTATTATATCATTATTATTATATGTATTATTATAAGGTGTATTTCACATTCATTTACATTCCATACTACTGTCATAAAAGCTGTCAAAAAAATTTTCAAACAATTGCAATCCCCCCATAACTTGGTAAATCTCCATTTTACAATCTATTAAAAAAAATGCAACCAACTTTTTACCGATTCGTGAAAAACAAATGGGCTGCACTTTTGGTAATACCGATGTAATCAATGACCATAAAGTTTCTAATAAGATTGCTATTAATAGTTGATTGATTTCCCGAAGAAAAAAAGAAAGAGGTAAATCCATTTGGGCCTCACCAAGTCACCATAATCAAGAGACTCAGAAGATCTAGGCTTGTGGTTAGCAATCAACTTCCTGAAGTTCTTTTTTTTCCTCTAAAATGAGCCACTTTTTGGCAGGGTTTAAGGAAAACCAAAATTTGGACGATGTAAAGTCCTAATATTACATCAAAATCCATAGGCAATCTAAAGCCTTTTAAGACGAAATGACGTACATGTTTGAGTTTCATGACAAAGAGAAGTAGAGACTTGTTTTGATATTTTTAGTGCCAGCTGCCCTAGAAACATAATAACACTACATTTTTTTGATGATTCTGGATGACCTAATGATTTATCACGTTGCAAGGATTGGCAAAAGCTTTTAAGATTTAAAAATTTTGTTTTTTGGGTCATTTTAGTATCTATAAGAGTCACAGTACACATACTTGATCAAAAATCCAAGTTCAGTGCCCTGTTTTCAATAATCTTGGAAGTATGCACAGTTAAAGTTTAGCCACTCTTTTTTTCTCTTATATCTTTTATTCCATTTTTTGTTGGGGGGGGGGTTGGCAGGATGATGGATGGTTAATGACTGTGGTATTTTCCCCCTTTAAAATGTCAGGCCATTCAAATAAACATGCATGATAAGAGAGGAAAAATCAATGCTTCAGGATGCACACATCTATATTTCATATTTCAATTCTCATTTTGCGATTCAGCCTGTCCATTTGAATATAATATTTAAGAAAATGCTTCATCTAATGACCAAACATGTCTTACAGGTACCACACCTATGTACATGTACATGATAAGGATTAGGCACTAAATGATCAAATCAAATAAATTATATGACAACACAGACAGTTAGATTTCACCTTTCCTATTTCAAATTCTGTGATAGTATTCCTATTTCCCTCATCTTCTTCAAGGTTTGGCCTCTTACTGGTTCTAATTGAGAGGGACTCCAGGGGAGTGTTTCACAAAGAATAAGATCAACTTTAAACTGGACTTAACTATGGCAGGCCATTCATGCCACTGGTTGCTTTCACTATTAGTCTCTCAATTATAATCTTTAGATAATATTTTTTCCTTCAACAATGAATTATCAAAAAATGCAAATTCTGTAGATTTGTGACCATGATTTGTACATCTCTTGAGAGGCCAATGCCAGTATTAATGGTGAGAGCACACAGTGGCATGAGCGGCCTGCCATAGTTAAGTCCAACTTAAAGTCAATCTTAGTCTTTGTGAAACATCCCCCTGCTGGGTACTTTTATTTTCCTGTCACTTAATTTGCAGGAAAAAGATATTATTCATGGTCAGGTCAGTGTACAATTCTCAACCGAAGAGGCTGAATCTTTGCCAAAAGAAGAGTTAAGTTTTGATCCTATTCGTGAGACATTCAGGGCCAGAAACAAATATCTAATAGTCCATTCAATATGATCTCTCATGATTCATTTTCTGTGCCTTTTGTCCTAGAGATAGACTAGTCAAAAATATGAAACTATCGTAACATAAAACTGGTCACGACACCGTTTACTTTAATAGCTAGAAACTTTCGCAAGTTGCGAATATTTCATGTTGTGATTCAATCCATTTGAAATATTTCACGACATGATTTATCACAAAATTTGTGACAGTTAAATTTACATTTCTAGAAATACAGCTTTAAAGTTTTGACTTTCTTCTGTTACAACTACAGTACACAGATGTATTAAGTCCCTACATTGTCTACTATTTTAATGTCATGGGTTATTATATCTTCTCTCTATTATTTCTTCATGCTGTCATTACTTTATCTTTGCCTCTCAGACCTTTCTTATTTTCTAAATTAATCCATGTTCCCTCCTCAAATTGGCAACAAGTAATCATATTTTACAGTCCATCATAGTTTGAAGAAAAAATGTTTATTTAAAAAGAACTAATGTGAAAGAGAATTGCAGGAGTTAGCTGAAAACATGCCAATTTGTATGAACAAAAATAGATGTTTCATATTTTACACCACATTGCCAATTTAGAGACTTTTCTGATTATAGTTACAATTAAATCCCTCTAATTTGAGAACAGCCAAATGTACTGGATTGGCAATAGACTAAACAAAATTCTGTGATTTTGTATCTTTCTGCTCATGTATAATGTGTAATTCCTAACATTCTGGATCAACATATTATACTGCAATAATGACACTTAAAGCCCCACTGCACTACTTGTAGCTACTTGCTCCCTCTATATAGAAAACAATGCCTAAGCGGTGCCCGTTGGTCCCCCATGATCCCCCATGATCCTCTTTTTCTTATGTTAATTGAGAGCTGAGTTGATGAGATAACCACCTGTCAGTGACCAAGTTTGGAGGTCTCATCCCTCCTTGCCACACTAGTGCAGACGGGCTTTAAAGGAGGCACTGTACTGCTATGGGCTACCATCGCCCCATTGCATGAAACTTACCACTCAAGGGTTTTTTGCCATCAACATTAACTACCATGGCAACATTCCTCAACAGCCAATCAAATCGAGGTTTCCATGGAAGTTACTATTAATGGCAAAGTGACCATCAATGCTAAGTTTTATGCAACGGGGGCCCAGGCACAAGACAATACTCTGGTATAGCTAACTCACCTTGGTATAGTTCACATTGGTTACAAGTTGGTCTATGTTTGGAATGCAATTAACACAATCCTGATTGATGGCATCCAGATTGGTGGCCACCTGGTTCAGTTCACTTTCTAAGATGGTGGACTGGTTGATCAGCTGTGAACGAAGGCTTTCAATCTCGTTCAATGCCCTCTCCATGTCGCTGAAAGCTATAAACAACAAACAAACAAACAAATAAATAAATATATATAATGTAATACACTACAAACAAATACATTGTATATAGAATATGTTGTGAACTATATACATTGCAAATATATATATTTTTAAAATTGTAAGTATTGTATCACAAACAACATGGGGAAAACATGAAAACAAAAATGGGTGAATGAAAATAAAATCTCATTCAAAACATTTAAATACTGATATTGGTGGCTTGAAAGTGATTTGTAGTTCTTGGTATGAAACTGCATTTCGAGAGAAACTGTCTAAATTAATTCTTGAATGTAAGGTAATTTTTATTTTAATGAAGACAATAAAACAGGGGTTAATTGAAGGGCAAGTGTGCAAAAGTTGGCATGAATACCTGTCTATTTTATATATGTGTCCGTACCAATACATCCTCACAAACTTCTTTACTGAGTGGTCACCTGAATACTTTATTATTTACTCACTGGAAGATATATTTGCAATAGAATCCAGAACTTGCTGAAGACCTCCTTCATCAAGCAGGTAATCTTCCACAGGCCCACCTATCTCATCTCCAATATCTGAAGACAAAATAAGAATAGAGAAAATAGATAACAGATAATTAAATGTATAGCTACAAATCAGTACACTCTGATCCTCGGGCTCTTAACAGTTGATTCATGTGTTGTTCACTTTTCTCCACATTTTCACCAATCGATTCACGACAAAGTATTTTTGATCAGGTGAATATTATATTGTATTTTTACTGGTTTATCTCATACACAGAAGAGAGATTTAATAAAGCACTGACATTTTTTTCTTTGGATCTAAGGAATAGTCCAATAAATCTCCAACTTTTCTACCCCTCTGCTTCTTCCTACGTATACATGGACATAATAATAATAATAATAATAGTGGGTTCTTGTATAGCGCTCATGTCTGTCAGATTTGACACTATTGGCGCTCCGCAATTATTACCCCGGCTTTAGCTTGGCTGCCATTACGGCGCTCTAGCATTTCAAGGAATTAATTCCTGCCAGGTACCCATTTACATCACCTGGGTTGAGTGTGGCAAACGTAGATCAATGTCTTGCCAAAGGACATTAGTGCCGCAGCGGGACTCGAACCGCGGACCTTGTGATCGACAGTCCGGCGACGTAACCACTCGACCACGACACATCTATGTCTTCCTATGATAATGGTCTATAACATGCTCTAAAGAAGTTTTTCATAATTTTTTGTCTTAATCCATTCAAATCAATTCACTTAAAAAAACGCTTTCATTGGTATTTAAGTGGATTGCATTACCTTTAATAGAAAATCCATGAAATATTAGAAGAAACATCTCCAAGAAAAAAATATCTATTTTTATTTCATCCACTCATATTAACTCTGTGTTAAAATGCATCAGTTAACAGTTTAACACCATTTTGGCTACGAATGGTAATTCAATCATAGAAGAGGAACTATACTCAATTAAGGCATCAATTTGTTAATTACATAAACACAAATAGAGAGTTTCCTGAGCTAAGTAAACAGATGCCATCTTCAGGAAATATTAACACACACGTATAGCTTGTCACTAATAATAATATTATGTCATGCTGTACAACTCATAATACATCCCTATTGTTTTTACATATATGTACAATGTATGTCGTAACTTCATGTTGATGATTAATGGAAATTACTCACTCTGCCAAAGACAATGAAGTATACATTGTATGTGCTATTTCAGATGCTGCCATTTACAGATGTACAAATGTACATGACTTGTGTACAGAAAATATTGTGTGTTTGGAGCCATAAGGGCATTAACACATTTCGGTTTACACACAGAGTTAACGCCCGTCTGGCTCCAAACAAGGGATACAGATGTAACTACAGTCAAACCTGTCTAAAGCGACCGCCCAAGGGAAACACAAAAAGTGGTCTTTGTAGACAGGTGGTCTTTGTAGACAGGTTCCTTTAGTACATGTTTCAACGAGAAACCATTTTCAAGGGAAACAAAAAATGTGGTCTTTGTAGACAGGTGGTCTTTGTAGACAGGTGGTCACTAAAGCAGGTTTGACTGTACCAGTGTGAAGCAGCATAGAGCATTTGAGAAGAGAACACCTACATGTACATGTAATCTTCTTTGTATGAACAGCCCTGGCTTTAATGAGCAAAAGCCAATTATTAAAAAATAGCCCCTAAAAAATATGTACCAGGAAATGATTTTCTAAATACACACAGAAAAAGAAGTCCTTTGAAAATGGGGAATTTCACATCATAAAATGAACGTATAAATCGTCATCACATGCATAATTTGTGGTGTAAAGGAAATAACAAAACAGTGATGTAATAAGCATGACACTTTTAATTCATTATCAATTGCTACAATTTTTTATGATGGGGTTTCACTTTACTGCATTTTTGATAAAGGTCTTGAAAGCTCTCTCAATTCTTCATCTACAATACTCCTATCACCAAAAATATCAAAAATGGCCTAATACTGACTTTCTACATATCCCGAAAAGGCAAAATAAAATGAAAAGGTGAGTTTGCTAGGTTTTCTTGCTTGTTACTAGACAGAATTCAAACCCACTTATTGGCAATCCCCAGTTCATCAACTCTTTACTGTACAGTCATGGTCTTTAATGGCACTGATTCCTTGAGACTACAATGCACCACAATAAAACAACCTGCAATGTTTTGTCTACTGCTCAAATAAACGTCTAACGTCCTGTTGATTTCGCTAACAAAAGCCCCCCAAAATTATATCCACTGTGTCCAGGAATGACTCACACATAATATAAAAGACATGAATCACCCTCTTTATATTTTCGTAAACTGCAAATAGTACAGGTCTTGCTTCTATTTATCTATAACAAATGAATCTTTGTAAGTTTCATACCATAGAAGGCTACCACTTCTCTAAAACTATTTTTTCTTTTTATGAGGAGTCGTTCAAACTTTCACACTTCTTCTTTGCAAGCATCAGACTCTAATAATATTTTTTGAACTCCCAGAGTGAAATAACCTGTCTGGTCCTCCTACAAGTACTTCAGCCATGTTTAAATGGTAAAGCAGTACAAATTGAAAATCACTTCCCTATGCAAACTAGCACCCTAACCTTTCCTTTGTCTGTTATTTTTCTTGAGCTTCAAAACCAGATGATCATAGAATTTCCAGGAGAAGAACTGTGTCCAACCCACCTACAAAAAAGCCATGTTCAAGTTGTACACCTGGGGAGTGTTTCACAAAGACTAAGATCGACTTTAAGTTGGACTTAAATATGGCAGGCCGTTCGTGCCACTGTTTGCTCTCATCATTCACTGGCATTGGTCTCTCAAGAGACGTACACATCATGGTCACAAATCTACAGAATTTTTATTTTTTGATAATTCATTATTGAAGGAAAAAATATTATATCAAGATCATAATAGTGAGAGCAAACAGTGGCATGAACGGCCTGTCATATTTAAGTCCAACTTAAAGTCGATCTTAGTCTTTGTGAAACACTCCCCTGGACATGTATATTCAAGAGTATGAAGTTACTCCTCTTCAGTAGGCACACTTTTCTCCTCTCCCCCCCCTCCTCTTTTTCAGAAGCTTCCAACGTGGATGATAAATTTGATGATCTTTGAAATTCCAGGCTTAAACTATTTTGTTTGTCTCGCCTGCAGCGAATCTATCAGTCAAGAGTCAAGACCGCCTATCATCTTCCCCGATGATAATACCCAAACTCGTGTTTCCAAGCTTTGGGGTGCGTGGATGCCGTCAGTCGCCACGAAAGATTTGATTTCCGGTGCGAAAAGGGCATGAATCAGATGTCCTTGCTGGAAACGACGGACAAACAGAGGTGAATATGACATTTGTCATGAGGGCTTCGGGCAGCCTAGGAAGTTAGTCAACGGGGTGACATCATGAGTTGACATGATACATGTGATGCGTGTTTATCATCGCTATAGTGAACAATTGAATACCACTCTGCACCCCTCCGGGCAGCCATTTCCGCTCCTCTCGACACCGGTGTGCACACCCAGCAGAAAACCCCCCACAATGTTGAAGATGAGATGAGATACAAGATAGTCGCCAGGTTTTGCATCTGGATGACATACAGATACCGCACATTTTAATTCAATTGAAACAAAGCATTACGTTTCTTCTGAATTTCCGCCAGGATTACCAAGGATCTCCTATCTCTCTGATCTCGGACTGTCACTGATTTATTCTATATCCCATTATTTTTACTCAGTTCCTACCATCTTGTTCTTACTTTGCGGTGTCCTGAATACTTTCTCAAAAGTTTTTATTCCTACCAGTCTTTCAATCATCACTACATGTTTAACCACTTTAATTTTTCTCTTTATCCTTCCCTCCCACTGCTCTCTCTCTCTCTCTCTCTCTTCCTCAGTTTGTTTCTTTCTATCTCTCTCTCTCACTCTCTCTCTCTCTCTCTCTCTCTCTCTCCCTCCCTCCCTCCCTCTCGCTCTCTCTCTCTTTCTACATCTCCTTCCCTCCCTTCCCCTCACCCCTCTCCCCCTCTAATCACTCCCTCTGACCCTCTCTCTCTCTATACAGGCTTTCCTCTTCCTCCATTTCTCTTTGCATATAAGTCTCTCTCTCTCTCCCTCTCTGTCTATCTATCCATCTCTTTTCCCTTTTGTTACGAT
This sequence comes from Mesocentrotus franciscanus, assembly GCA_037976565.1. Classification (NCBI taxonomy): domain Eukaryota; kingdom Metazoa; phylum Echinodermata; class Echinoidea; order Camarodonta; family Strongylocentrotidae; genus Mesocentrotus; species Mesocentrotus franciscanus. The sequence continues at coordinate 24,566,617 of CP137677.1, read as the reverse complement.
CTCTTTTCCGTTCTTTATAATGTCTTTTCCATTTTTAAATTTCTATCAAACTCTGCTGTATCACCTTTCTATCTGTCCCTATGCAACTCTTGTTGATTCCCTTTTCTTCGACCATGAAATAACAGTTGTACACGGAGGTCCCTTTAAGCATGCAAGCCCTTTTTACCTTCTAACCATGCAGGTATAGGCAACGCACAAATGGTACCCTGCAAGACCACATTTTAAAAGAAAGTGCAATAGCATTATATTGTAATTATACCTGGGGGGTGTTTCACAAAGACTAACAGCGTGTCCACACACAAAACAATTTATCCCGAAACTCTATAACGATACGTCGTATAAAGAATCATCGTATACATTCCAGGGTGTCCACACACAAGAAACGTCGTATAAAGAATCATCGTATAAATTCCAGGGTGTCCACACACACAAGAAAGTAATCCCAAAACTCTACAGCGAAATGTCGTATAGGTGCGCAGTTTGCTACTGCGGTCATGAAATGGAAGCGGAAATGAGAGGCATGAATGGCCTGCCATAGTTAAGTCCAACTTAAAGTTGATCTTAGTCTTTGTGAAACACCCCCAGGACTTATACATGTAGGACACTTGGTGCTTGAACTTCCTTGAAGGACTGAATAACCTGGCATTGACACAGGAAATCTAGGGTAAGAGACGAAGAAAGGTAATGTGAATGGATAGATGGCTGGGAGAGAGGTTCAAAAAGACCAGCCCTAGGATGGAGCTACTAGTACTAGCAAAGGCCAGAAATAGAGAGATGTGAAATAAAATCATTTCCAAAGCCTATACATATGGCACTTATTGAGAGAGAGAGAGAAAAATTATACAAATACAAATATATGGAATATTTACATATGTAAATTTCCTGATTGAGGTCCCGAAAGGTATAAGAACTGGCACACCAACACAAGTCATTTGATAATCATAAATCCAGCATGCACAAACCCTTTCATTCCTTCATGAAATTTAATATCTTTGAATCAATCCCACATACACTGTGAGCTACTGCAAAACACAGGGGCACGTGTCCCCACACAATCAAATCGTAAAAAATAAAAATAAAAAATGAAAATGAGTGAGAAAGGAAGATGGGAAAGGCAACCTAAAAGGAGATAACTGCAACCATTTCGAACCCTCTCCCCAGTCCACAGCCATGTGCTTTTGCATTTCATAAAGTACCGTGTAAGACCCGTCAACCCTACCGCCACCCTGCCCCCTCTTTGGCGAACCCTTGCTACCCATCTTTCTGACATTCTGCATAGAAATCAATCATTTTCCAGTCATCCTTGTAAACCGGCAATTTAACAATGGTTTGAAATGATTTACGAGCCAGTAACTCCATGGTGACATCCTACTTTTAAAGTCATCAGGAGACTCAACCTCCAGAGACAAAGCCTCTTTGATGTGCCAAGAAAATATTGTATTACACATGTACATGTAGGTAAAAAGCATACACATGTGTCAATCTGAATTTATGCTGAAAAATGATTTTATGTGACTATTTAAGTAATATTGACTGCCTTCAGGGCAATACGACATATATCGCCCAAACAGAAGGTGAGGGTGATATATGACAAGTCGTATTGCCCTGAATTATGCAGTCAATATTACTATTACATTATTAACCACATCAGATATCTAGAGCAAACAAGAAACTTTTAATACCTTATACTCTTAAAATATGTATAATACAGTAGCCTACACTGCACTACACTACACTACACTACATCGCCAAACCAGCACTGTGCATCCAGTCCTTGACAACATTTTCGATACACTACAAACAGTGTGCCTTGGGTGTGATTATTACGTCACAATAGAGTGCGCGCAAAGTGCGCAGGTTCTCATATGCGTAATAGATGCGCAATGAAAATTACAAAATACCCGGATGTTGGCTCTACATTATTGCCCACTAGTTTAACACGCATTTTTGCCATTTACTTTTATGATCGGGCAATAATATTTGTTCATTGGTTAACTGTGTATTATTATTGACCGGCAAATTACACACAAAATCCCATTGACTTTGCGGAGCGGTCAATAATATTTTTTTCGCCCGTAGTTTTGTTGGCTTATCAATTAAACTTCGAGGGCAATAACATTTAAAAATTGCCCTGCTCAGATGTCTGATACGGTTAATAATGTAAAATAGTACATGACACATGTACATGTATCTCCATACTTTTGTTAGTTTGTTTGAGCCAGTAGAGCATAAGACTTATATCATTTTACAGAGTCAACATCCTTCTCGCTCTAATAAGTTGATCTATATAAGGCCTGTCTTCATCAGCTCCAGTTTGCCAAATATAGCCCACTATTTCTGATTTGGGAAATTAGCCCGATCACGAAATAGCGGGCTATTTGGCAGAAGACGACGCAAATAGCGGGCTATTTGCTCGGAAAATCTTCCCAAGATATCTTGGGCTAGTTTGCAAAATAGCCCGCTATTTGTCCGGTGCGTCTGCACCAGCCCAAAGACTCGCACTTTGCGCAAACACTGAGCGAATTTATTGAGCAAATTTCTCGAGCTCGAGTTTCGAGCTGATGAAGACGCGATTTGTAACTTCGGGCTAATTTCCCGAATCAGAAATAGCGGGCTATTTGGCAAACTCGAGCTGATGAAGAAAGGCCTTATGTAAAAAAATTGTTGCCCAAAGATTATACTGATAATCTTGAGGGCACTACTTCTGCCTTCTTTGAGCAGGGCCTGTGTTGAGATTCAGGGGAAACCCATTCCATGATGCCATCATGTCCTCTAGCAGGAAACGAAGGGACTTGTACCACCGATGCAGGAGCTGACAGACTGCTCACAACAGGTGATCTACTTCACCAGAGGTGACTAGAATATTAGGTAGATTTGGGGATGATGGTAGGTTTTATCCCCCCCCCCCACCCCCTTCTGTGCCATCATTGTACAATGTTACCAGACTAAATAATGGCAAATTTGTTTCTCATTTGAACAATGGCCAGAAAATACATTGAAAAAGACGATTGGACACATTTGTTCCAGACTTTAGTCTATCAAAGATTATAGCGTTAAAGTTAGGGTTAGAGCTAAGGTTGCAAGTGGATTTTATATAAGTTTTAGGGTTAGGGTATAGTGATAGGTCTAGGGTTCTAGTTCAGAATTTGTTTCGTGTTAGAAATGGACCTAGGAGCAGTTGTTACCGGGGCATATGTTAAAGAACCTGGTGAAGTTTAATCCTATGAGATATATTTTCTTCTAAATTCAGTGATAAAACAAAATTATTACAACAAAATAGTTAAAAAGTCACTTGGAAATCTTTGAAGCACAGAAGTTAATCAGCAACCTGAAATCTACTGAACTGGCCCCCAAATCAGACGACCAAGAAAGGCTTTTTCATACAGCCACGAGGCAAAGCATACAACCCTGTACTGATGCCTCTTGACATGAATAAAAATTACTTGCCGAAAACAAAAAAAATAAATGATTGAAGCATTGTCGTTCTGAATGGATTCTTAAGAACACCATTTGAAAGTATAATAGTTTGTTTTCTATAGAAACAAAGAATAAAGATTACTTGCCGAAGACGAAAACAACTCATCGATGCAGTGTCGTTCTGAATGGATTCTTAAGAACACCATTTGAAAGTATAATAGTTTTGTTTTCTATAGAAACAAAAGCATTCATTAATATAACAATGTCAGACTTTCAAAGGAACAAAGGAGATGATGGGTTTGTTTCGTTTCAAAACAGAAACTAATTATTCAAATGGCATTGTCCAAAGTAGCTAATAAGAAACAAAAGAGGTGAAACCGAAAGATTTATTGGTTTCATATGAAGAAAGCGAAAGCCACCATAATTACATTCCACAAGAGTCGAGGCTCATTCAGATAAAAAGTGGTATACTGCTGGGGGTTTTTCCTATGTCCCTTTTGCAGCCAACATCAAATTCTGTAGAACTTTGCAGGAATTATGAATATGTCATGTATGTCCTATCTGTGAAATATAAACATTAGCAGTGTGTCCTAGTATTCAAATTATGCAAGGAAACCCGTTTACCTCCTAGACTTTACTGTCCGACACTATTGAGTGACCGACTGACATCTTTTTGTCTTTGGTAATAACATACATAAAGTGAGCTGTAACAGGTACATGGGCATTTGTCTACATCAATAGCCCACTATTTGTAATGGCCAAAATTAAACTGATTGAACATTTGTGCAGCACAAAACGTACGACCATTTGGTAAAAGGGTCTGAAAATCAGACTATTACTTAGGTGATTGAAATCACTTAAATCAATTTGACAACTAATGGTCATTATTTTCCCACTAAAAGCCATTTTCAAGCCCTTTCATTTTGAGGGAAGTTCTAAATTAGTATTGTCTTCCAATGTCGTTGGAATTTAACCATTTCATTTTTTGGGCCTGCAAATGGGACATAGTACCTTCAAGAGAGCAATCAAAACCTTAGAAGCAAGTTACCAGAAATTTGCCTGATAGCACGCTTGCATACAACATCCAAGACATCGCGAGAAGGGTCAGTAAGACTGATATTTTGGGAACCAGTGCAACATTTTACCATGGAAAAAGTATTCAAACCTTCCCCACCCAAAAATTCTGATTAATTCCCCTTATCTCCTTGAGTATTTGACAACGCCCTAGCTGATATTTTCGTAGACTTTTTCCCACAAGGCATCACATGAAATCAACTAAACACTGGTGTCACTAGATGGCGCTGTGAATTGTGCGTCAACCCTATTCTCTAGAACCAAGCATAAAAATACCTACTTTCCAAATTTTGGGTCAGTAACGTGTCTACATATCCATATTCCGTGTCCACCATGTATTCGATTTGCTGTTGAGGAATTAGAAAGAAAAAAAGAAACATAAAAGAAACTGCAGAAAAATGCAATATAATATCAACATCTATAACAGAGATGCAAGGAAATCCTTCACATTCTATGTAGTTTTAGATCTGAGACGATTCTAATCCCACACCTTACAAACACTATTCACACATATGAGAAATGGGTTATTTAGCAGAACTGTTTATCAAAAACTTTCTTCAATACAGTACATACGTATAATGAGTGGTCTAGTTTCATGCTACTAAATGATTAAATTACCACATTAACAAAAAATGTGTTACAATAATTGGTCATGTTTCCAAAAGAGTTTTCCAAATATGCATAATTTTTGTAAATGGTGCATCGTTCCTAAAACCGGAATATCAGGTACCGTGAAAAAATATCCCATCACAACCTTATAATACACACGTTTTGTTGATGATTTTCATGACCGTATTACGTGTGTGTGTGTGATTGGGTTTTTACAGACGTGTATCAATCAGATATGATTATTTACGTCTGGGGACCGACCTTTAACGTCACCATCGGAAAGACGTGACTCAGTTTCGAACCTGCGTCCTCGGCTGAATCAGTTTGTAACTTCCACTGTTAGCTGGATTAAAAACTTTGTTTTATGTCTTCATCTGCTCCTAGTGTAATAACTGGGTGGTTTAGATAGTTGCCTAACAAGCGTAAATTTGATGCGTACTGCGCATCTCATTATCATATCTTGACACTAATAAACTACAGGTTTCTTGCGAAGGTTTGCCACTTCATATTTGAACGAGGCCTTGATATTGGTTCAGTAGTACCTTTAAAGCAGTTTGCTTGTAGCTATGCCTCTGAAAGGGCTAGTTCATACACATTAAGGGTATAATTTACCTCGTTTATTGCACCGAAGTATGACTCCAGGTCTCCCAGAGTGTTGTCTGCAGTGTCTTTAAAGGCGTCCCCGAAGTCTTGAGAAATTCGTTGGAAACGTTTGTGAAAGCCATACCAGCACTGCAAGGAAAGGGAAGAAAAAAAAGAGAACATTTATTTTACTGATGCCAAGTTAATTTTTAACTAACACAGTTCCATCACTTGGAGTAGGATACAAAAGTGTGAAGTTTGGTCATGAAACCTTTACCCCGGTAGTTAGTTATAAATCTTCAAGTTGATGGATCACAGAATAAGATAGCGTGTAAATTCAAAATTCATAGTAACCATTAAAACCGACAGCCCAAAGACTTCAATAGCTTTTGCAAAACTAAACTTGACACTGATCGACAATCTGCATTCTAAATGAATTCTGAAGTCAATCTGTACATAATTAATCCAGATTCAAAACAACGGTTCCAACGTTTGCTTCAAAAATACATGATTGATATTTCCGTCCTGTATTAAAGAAAGACATGTTTTGACGAGTATAAACAAAAGCCATGTTCACAGGAAGAAACTTTCACAAATCACAAAAATTCAGTGTTCTGTCATGACTTGCGATTTAAAATAGTATGCAGAATAAAACTTTGGTGAATCAGACCCACTTGTGAAATTCATGAAAGTTTCATGCACGCACGCAAAAGTTTTCTTGTTTTATGGTATACAGAAATCAACATCTTTTTTCTTTTTTTTTTAATAATCTTCACAAAGGAATTGGAGCTCTCATTTATTTACAAAACACAAATAACAGGATTTCTTATTCACACCAAACTGCCAAAATATGAACCCCTCAAAGAATATAATCTCTGTTTGAAAGAAACAGGAGTATGAACAGAGCTGTAACCAGTACAAGTATTTGGACAGGTAATCAAATTAGTACTGGTATGCCACTAATACGGGGTAGATTAATAGGGTTTATTACATGTCAATCATTCACTCATTATCAAGGTGTTAGGACTATGGGGTAGTACTGGGCCAGCCATGGTAATCATATATGACTCACTGCCAGACAACACAGGACTGTACAAACTTTTTAAAGCCAAGGCGTGTTCGGGTATGGTCACTAAGTGCGTTCAAATTAATGTTTTGAAGAACATACATGTCAGAAAGATGTGGGCAAATATGATTACTCATTACTGATGCACTACATTTGTAAATGACATAACATATTTCACAGCAAATTAAAAGAGCATGTGGGTGCTACAAATGCAAGTAAATAGAGTCTGGATCAGGAATTTTTTTTGGCAATCACATAAAATATAGAGCCAAATTGTTCTTAGGTTGCAAACTTAAGATTTAAATTGCAGTCCACTTGGCCTTCAATTCCTGCTGTTCACATTTCTTAGTTTGGTTGGGGTTGTAATTGGTTACAGTTACAGTTGGGCTCATGATAACAGGTAGGGTAATAACTACGATACAGTTTTGGCTTCGTTTGGAGTTACGTTTACACTTCCTATTTAATACAGTTAGAGTTGAATTTACCAACCTGAAAATAAATTAGCCCCCCCCCCCCTATGGATGGCCATTGTTCAGCTATTTCCATATTTATGTTATAATATTTTTGAGCCAGAAGAGTGTTACAGCCACTGTACCTCATATCATTATACAATAATGGGATAATTCAGCAAATACTACTAAAATATTAATTTTCAGTCAATTTCACTCAAAACTATCATCTCGAATTCAAGACAAGTTAATGTCATGCAGGGCCCTATATTCACATTCACTTCTGTACACAGCATTTTTCTGCGTGCCTTGCAGACTGTACCAATTTGTACAAGGAGACGAAGTGGTGTTACCATGGCAACTATTTCTAACAGTACAGACAGTAATTAACCGACTGGGGGTGACCCATCCATGAATCCTAGCTTTTCCTTACTTTTTAATTACCGGTAATATTCAGCTGAGCCAGTACAAGGCCTTGTGTAAATATAACTCTGTGCCATAACCCATGTACATGTACTAGAATATGGCGCATATTTTAAGGCTGAATAATGCAATATTTTCCCTCAAACCAAACAAGAGTCAAGACTTTGTGACACATTACACGATGACATAACTTGTATGTTGTGAGCATGAATAGTATTGTATGTAAAAGGATGCAAGTCAGTGCCCTTCTGGCTCTGTTATTATTTTCTTAAAGCCCGAGATGTTATTTCAAGTAAACTATAAAAGATTTGGCCCCTGCGACTCCTATTCAATTGTCTCAACAAAATAATTGTTAAAAGTTAAAATATGGGGTCACTGTGGATTTCAAGGGGTCACTTCTTTCAGACCCTTGCAGAAGTTAAGCCCTTCCTAATATCAACATCTTTATGATATTTTTACAGGTCAAGACAAGAGCTGCATGTACAATAGAAACCAGGAATTATGGCTGCTTCATTCTTCTTGCCACTCCAATACTTGAGCAACAGGATCGCTTTGTCAGCCATAATTACCCCTAATGAGCAGCATAATTTGATTTGTCTTTTTTGACAATCCCATATGATTGATGGGCAAGGTAAGAGGGCTGTGGGCTCGGAAACTGTTGTCCCAAACAAGCAAGTTCTTTGAACTTTTGTCTCGGAAACGCTTTGTGGAGGAAGTGTGCTCTCAGAGCGACCCGCGAGTCTCGCTTTGTCCACCCGAGGTCTGCTGCGGGACGTGTTTCCTAGCGGTTCTTGTCCCTATGAGGGAAGTAATCCATATCCTGTATTGGTCAACTTTAAATTCCAGATTTTACAGCTGTGCAACTACTACAAATGAATCCGAAGTAAGGTATCTTATTAAAACAAATGGGAAAATTCAAGTTTTATATATTTTGTCTTGAAATTTTGCTATGAAATTTAAAAACTGCAGTCCTGTCAAATGTTTTATCTACATTCTACTGTATGTTCTATTGCAGAATCTTGTTAAAGACTTTCACAATTATCACTAAAACTCATAGACTGAGGAAATTACATGTTTAATCTCACGTTCAAAGTATTGGGGGGTTGAAGATGAAAATTCTGAAAGATACATGTAAATTTAATTGGCCTTCACACTGTTGCAAAATTATCATTTATGACTGGGTGTTTCTGCTTTTGTTTTAACTATTCTTTATTAACAAAGAAAGAAAAAACATCTGCAAATTCCCTTTTCAAGCCCCAATGTCCTTTCATTAATACACAATCTGCTTTTTCAAGTTTCACTTTTTACATTTCTATTAAGGTATTATACTATTACAAGAAATTAATCCATTATCTTCAAAAAGAAGAAAAAATTATGTGAATAGATACTAAAACAATTCTAGCAATAAACACAAAATCTCTGATGGCATATACCGGGTAGGTAACTTTACATCAACAGGAGATTCTCCTTACAGTGTACATGTATGTACAAACTGCACTTGTTTGGCTATTGTTACTTGAGAGCTTAAAGGTAAAGACCAGTTTTGGAAACGCCCCTCTCTCAAAAAAATGAAATGGAAGCTCTCATTACCAATCATGTGAAAGAATATGTTGTGACTAATACGTGATGATACAAATTTTGCCGGGAAAGTCGGGAAACCGCCTACTAATTGATATACAGTAAAACCTGTCTATAGCGACCGCCCAAGGGAAACACAAAAAGTGGTCTTTGTAGACAGGTGGTCTTTGTAGACAGGTTCCTTTAGTACATGTTTCATAGAGAAACCATTTTCAAGGGAAACAAAAAATGTGGTCCTTGTAGACAGGTGGTCTTTGTAGACAGGTGGTCACTAAAGCAGGTTTGACTGTATTTGGTAAATTATTGTATCTATTGGGACCAAATAGATATCGCGCATGTGCGCGCACGTGTCGGGTAGTCCCATATACATCTTTCTGTGTATAGTGCTTGTAACTTTACCAAGACTGGGCCAAATTTCTTATCATTTTGATGATTCCAGAACCTTGCAGTACACACCAATAATTATATGCTAGATGATTAACCTTTTCTGATCGATCCCACAACGTTTCTTTCACAATGCAATCGCATGACCAGAACTGGTCTTTATCTTTAAGGATCATTAAACGTTTGTTTTATGACCTACAATGAAAACACAAAGTCCAACATCGTACATGTACATTTATTTCAGCACAATATTTCCTTGTTTACACCAGCGGTTTCACAACAAATATTGATTCAATCTTATCAAACCAGGACATGAACAGTTTTGACATTCTGAAGGAAGAGTATTCATGACATATTCCACAAACACAGGAAAACAAGGAAGGGTGGATACTGTTCTCTGAGGCTGAGCATACTGTACATTCTGTTAATTTCTTCTCCCACCACCACCCCCCTCCCTCCCCTCTCTATCTCACTCACTCTATCTCTCTTTCTCTCTCTCTTCCCCCTCTCTCTCTTCCTCTCTCTCTCTCTTTCCCTCTCTCTCTCTCTCACACACTCACAGACCGAAACTTGTTTATGAAGACATTTTTAACATGAAGAATGTATGGAAATGAAGGAAGGGTGATACTGTTCTCAGAGGCCGTGGAACCTGTTGATTGATGCTCATAAGCGATCTCAACTAATCATTTCTGACTTCTGACATGAATACCGAAACAGTTTTTCGTTTGATATAAATGGATGGATACACAAGTAGAAGTAAATGAGGATTGGATACAGTGCTCTCCCAGGCTGTGGATATTGTTAATTAAATTTTGGAAACCTTTCATCTACGTTTCTTTCTGAAAATTCTCTCTCTGTATCAAGTGATTTTGAAATCATGAAATACAATTAAGGACAAGTGGAAATTGATAGTGATATTTTTCTCCTAGGCTGGGGATATTATTAACTGAAGTTTCCTGAAAGCTTCTCAATATTTTCTGAAAACTTTTCTCTCTTTATCAAATGTTTTTATACAAAATATTATAACTACTTTTCCGGTAATCTCTAATCAGCACTTCCTTGTCTAATATTGATTTCCAATATTTGTTGACACTCTGGTCAAGAAAAAATATGTAAATATCCTGAAACTGTTCACAGAAATGGGATACAAAACAGGGTCCCCTCAGATACCATGCTGTAACTTACTTCCTTGTTGCAAGGTTAATGATTTCTAGATAATGATCTTTGAAACACAAGGTGTGAACCTCTAAAACTTTTAAGAAGTACATGACTCATATCCTCTCAATCAAATAATGTTATGATATCGGTAGAAATCTACTTACACTGTACATGTACATATTTCTCTTTCTTAAAAAATCTTTTAAGTCTCTTAATGGCGCAAAGAGCTTTTTTAAATCATACTTTTGCTATCATGCTCAATATCACCGCCTTGATTAAAAATAAATAGCTGCTGGGGGTTGACTCAGCTTACTGGGTAGTTAAATCTGAAAGGTGGTATATCAGGCCCTGATGAACAATCATCACATTTGCTATCATACAAAAAACTGCAGTCCTGTTTACATGTACAACTAAAATGAGTTTAAATGTTTATGAAAGACAAATACATGTAGGGGTGGAAAGGGGAACTTCATAATTTATGAAATCAAGATCTAGTTCAAACATTTAAGTTTTGACTTTAATACATAACAATATACTGTATCAGCCAATATTTTTCGCATACAGACATTTTTCGCAGATCAAGGGTTGAAGGATAAATTCGCATTTTGTTTTAAAAAAATGACAATAATCGATACAATAGAAGTGCCCCATTACGATCAGTGTGGTATCAAACTGCATGCACCCCATGACCTGATGACCGCTAGTGCTACAGTGAATAGAGGAATTCACTGTAGCACTAGATGCATGTGCGACAAGCAACGGGACTTACTTTAGCGATTTAGACATACTTGATGAAAATATTTAGGCGTGTTGTTGAATTCACGATCAATGAGTAATTTGCAAAATTCACCAAAAAATGAACCCCAAAAAAAAAAAAAAAAAAAAAAAAAATTTAAACAAATCACCTCTTCGAATTGAGGATAGAAACCAAAACAGGTCAGGCAGAACTAAAGCCAGACGAAACAATCGAGGAGGGATGACACCATACTGAAAAGGGACAGAAACTGGTCAGAGTCACTAATCAGCAATTCATAATGAAGCATGAACTTTTTTGATCTGGGGAAAGCGTGGAAACTTCGATTTTATATTGCTGTTACGCTCTTATAAATGCAGAATTGCGATTCCTTTATAAAGTGATGATTTTATCAGGTATTAATTTCGTCTTTTAATGGATTGCCTTTATACATGAAGGGAAATAACTAAAACTGCTACGTATGTCAATTCCAAATTGTATTGTAACTTTGTCGCACACCAATTGTAAGAGTGGGCATAATCCTCACGTTCATGTACACATGTAGGGCTGTGTGTCCATGGATACTATAATTAGCTTTGAATAGAGGAAGCCTATGACTGTTGTAGGCCTACCGGTACTCGAAATAAATGGCATCATATTGCAATTTACACTCCTATAGATGAATGTTTTCAATTCCTTATCGTTATGGGTTAAAGATAAAGACCAGTTCTGGTCATGCGATTGCATTGTGAAAGAAACGTTGTGGAATCGTTCAGAAAAGGTTGATCATCTAACATATAAGTATTGGTGTGTACTGCAAGGTTCTGGAATCATCAAAATGATAAGAAATTTGGCCCAGTCATGGTAAAGTTACAAGCACTGTACACAGGAAGATGTATATGGGACTACCCGACACGTACGCGCACATGTGCGATATCTATTTGGTCCCAATAGATACAATAATTTACCAAATATATCAATTAGTAGGCGGTTTCCCAGCAAAATTTGTATCATCACGTATTAGTCAAAACATATTCTTTCACATGATTGGTAATGAGAGCTTCCATTTCATTTTTTGAGAGTGGGGCGTTTCCAAAACTGGCGTTTCCAAAACTGGCCTTTACCTTTACAGCACAGGACAAGTTGAGTTGAAAACAAAACAAGAGTGCTGGAAAGACATTCATGCTCAATTATTATGGAAATCCCTCTAGTAGTTTGTTTTTCCTTGCATTTTGTTTTCATTATAAAACTTGTTTCCATGGTAAACGATATTACAAGTACAAAAAATCCTGAAAAGCATTTAAGCTTTTAGTAAATGTAATTTTCAAACTGTAAATGTCACTTTCAAATAGGAGTGCTCTGAGCTCTCACTGCTTTGACATTCAAAGAAAAACAAAGAAAAGCAAACAAAGAAACAAAGAAAAACAAAGAAAAACACTAGCATAAAGTTCTGTAAATTTTTGCCGATGGCTAAAAATGTCTAGACACCAATTACATGTAGGCCAAAGGTCAAAGGGTCATCATCTTGCTTGAACTGGTCAGTCAAGTTTAGGCAATATAAAGACCAAGTCATAAATTGACCATGGCATGTGTCTTCAATCTGTCTGCATCCTGCCCTTAGACCTGGACACAAATTGGGCGACCCTTGGGGGACCCAAAAGAGGGCAAATACAAGTGTTTTGGGTCAAATCAAGGGATCTGAGACCAGAGAAATTTTGGGTTCATTAGACCTGATTCAGGAGTTCACCATTGGGACTCACAGTCTTGACCATGGCCTCACTTCAAAAAAAGAATAGCCTTGTTGAAACAGTGATAAAAACTCGAAAGATTCTTATGAAAGCAGCTTCATATTTAAAGCCTACATGGTGTCCAACATACATTGTAATTACAAATACCTTTAGTCACTGAATGATTTATTTTTAGAAACATCTGCTGTAAGTCTTGGAGATAATTTGTACAAATCAGTTCGACGAAATGATGTTTATCTATTTCAGAATAATCAGTTTCGCTGTGATGGAAATGATAATAATATACTTGTACATGTACATGTGTAGGTATTCACACATGCCTAAAAGAATTCCCATATCAGGGCCCCGTATTACAAAGAGTTGATATCAATCGCAACTTATTTGCGATTGATATCAATCGTAACTATGTACATAAGAGATAGGAGACTGCAAACTTACGATTGATTGGAGGACTTACGATTGATTTGGATCAATCGTAACTCTTTGTAAGACGGGGCCCAGATCTACATGTAATATACCACGCTTCATCATGGCAACTCCTCAAGGAACCATAATCTCATCTGACCCTTTCTTACTGACACTCCTGTCATTCCTGCCCAGACGACCTCTTTCGGTCCAATTTACATCACAGGGGAATTCCCCCTGGAGATAGGGGGGCTAATATTTTGACAGCGATTCCTGCTAGTTTGTACAGGCTTAATCTTCAACTATCTCACATCCCCCTCCTGCGATTGCAGACGCATCGCTAAAGAATCTGACCTGGGGCCCTCGATGTGTCGATCGCCACCGCACCAACTGTCCGGGTCAATCAGTGTCAGTGTGATGATTTCCCTTGCTTCCTTCCAAGTTAACGCATTCATCCAATGTAAATACCTATCTCTTTTCTCTCCTGCATTTGTAGCACCGACGTTTTTGGGGTGGGGTGAGGATCATTTAAATATCAAAACATATCATTCATAGCAGCGGAAGTCTAATCAATGATTGCATATAAAAGGAACTTCTCTTTCTTTAGAACCCATGCAAATTAATGGTTCACCCTTTTTCCGTCGGTTCCACAAGATAAGCATTCACACAAACATTACACACACCAAGTACATCACATATACAAACAATTCAATCATACCACAAACACATAAAACATATCACAGCATATACAGTTACACAAGCAAAGCAATCACGCTCATTCCATCACTACACACAAGAGTCTGAAGATCTAGACTATCAATCATTGTATATGTGAGTATATATATATAGGGATGTCTTTTCCCTTTATTAGTTAGAACTTATTTACACAATATTAACTTTAACAAAACAATAACATTTAACTGAACTAAACAACTACAATCAAGACTAACCCTACAAGGTCATAACTTATTAATAATTAACTTCTACATTTATATCCTATATTACAACATTTGGACATGAGGGTTAAGGGTTTCCAAGTGGAGGTGCTGAGGCGACGGCCTTCATTGTAATTGAAGTATACGACGTTGTCTCCTGAACAGAAGAAATATTAAATATTGTCAGCGACAATTAATTGGATGTTGTCTCAATGGAGGGTGGAGACAAAAGAGCGAAAGTGAATAATACTAAATATCTTTACTATTATTATCTAAATTATAAATCCTCATGTCAATACATCAAAACTAAAATAGTTAGTAAATATTTACAGAATAACATGCAACATATATGATGACGATAGTACTGTCATTATATATTTTCATTAATTAGTAATCATCAGAGATAACTGTAATAAGTTTACAAGTTCAACGAATGATTCAATAGCATTGGGTAACACAATTCCTCATCTCTACAAAACTTCACACAAAATCCGTTTAAATCTCACAACTGCGTAATCATCCACTCTTGAGAAATACATAGTGCTAAACAGTTGATTACAATTGAGTAAGATATTCAAAAAGTGTTATAATGTGCTTACCTGAACAGAAGAAATATTAAATATTGTCAGCGACAATTAATTGATGTTGTCTCAATGGAGGGTGGAGACAAAAGAGGCTGATGAGGAGGAGGAGATGGCTGACTTTGAGATGGGTTATGCCATCTCCCAACTAAAGAGGTAAAAAGCTTAAGTGCTCTCATTAATATATGTTCAGGATAAGCATTTAACAATTAAATCACACAGCATTGATAGAGATGAAACATTATATAATCACATAAATAACTTTCCCAACTGGAGAAAGATAAACAATCATAATCAATATAGTATGAACATTAATTCATAGGCCATAACACCCTTAGGCTAAGATAATGGAATGGCCCAACCATGGTCATTTTCCTTTGTCTATAGCTTGACCATCATGTTTAGGGGGACAGCATTGTTCTCCCCTGATTCCAGAGAAAGTAAACAAACAAAGTATTAAAGCAAACTTGGAAGTTGCATGGTATACCCCATACAAGACACACGTTGTATGCATAGAATATGGGCATATATATATACATGTATCACTGCACTGTATAGAGCATGTGAAATGTTCACTAAGGTGAAAAAGCATAAAGTTATATAATTCATGGATTCACATGTAATATTCAAAACATGTGATATGCGTATAATAAATTTATATATAAAATATCAATGTTGCACCAAACAGGGGCTACATATTCTTCCGCCCTAAAAGCAGATGTCCACATCACGACAACAGCCGACATACAATTATTCATGAAGCTCATTATACACAATGTTAGTGACTATCTTCAGATGTCACTGTGTGGTCTTCATGGGGATCGATTTGATACAATGGAGTCCCACGGTCTGTCCCGAGTTTTCCTGACTCACGCATCATAATGGCGACGCCAACTAGTTCATGGTCCTGCCGAATCCATGTCGGTCAGAATCTATTCGGATACAGAGATTCATCTCGGCATCCTGTGAACTTGGGATGAATACGGTGAAGTACTGTAGACTTTCCTTGTCCCAATGTTCATCCTTTTATGTATGTTTACGATGACTTCAGGGTGAATTGCAGCTTCGCTTAGAAGTACTCTCAGCTTCATTGTTTATACGCGACAGGCGACATCAAAGTTCAGTAAATGCAGAACGATGAGCACTGCATCCCCCACTATCATCTTTGGTGGCTGTATAGCTCCTTGTCCAGCGTTGCAGACCGGGACAGGCTATAAGCTGCATCTGGCAGACCTGATGGCAGCCACAGGTAGATCCCTCCGTCCTACCACTTAGATATGAGAACCCTCATTCCTATAGGACATGCCCTAACATTAGCATAATATAACGTATAAGCTAAGAAGGAATCTACAATTATTAACTACAGAAAGCAAACATATCTTTAGTATACCAAATTAATAGTATCTATTGTACTATGCCATTTAGCATGAACAAGTATGATATAATTTACAACAAATCAGTCAAGAACGCTCGCATTTGTTGAGCGAGAGCCAACTTAAAATCTACATTATTTTGTTTGCCAGGTTGATCATACGTAAGCCTACTAGGTCCTATACCTTTATTATTCCTGGTAGACTTTCTACTTACTTTTACATTTTCATCGACTCCGGCATCCGCACGATCACCATCACTAGAATCACGCACATCCGCCTCAACATCCACATTCACACCATTATCAACTGCGTTGCTTTGTGCAACCGTCTGATTATTATCCTCTTCGACAGCCATATCAAGATTATCAAAATTATTATTTTGAGTGATATCATCCACATTTCTTACATATTCATGCCTGTCGTCATGGTTATCGTCATGGTGATTTATGTCACCAGCTGAGTCGGTCCTTTGGTCTGGTATGTCAATGTCATTTTCGTCAGGTGTGGGGTTAGGGTCTGGAGTATGTTCAATAGGGATAGACTCATTTGGTATGATAAAGATGTCCTCATCGTCGTCTTCATCTTCTTCCTCACTAATTACTGTGTTAGCAGTATTTCTACTACGTGGGGTCGCTTGTCTTTGCCTAGTAACTGGCGGCTTGGTGGTTGGCACATCAGGGTCATTGGGTCTGTCATTGACAGGTCCGTCATATGGGAGGAGGAGGTTACGATGGAGGACTCTAGGGGTATCCGTGCTTCCTTCCTTCTGCACGCGGTAGACAGGGGATTCACCTATCTTATGTAAGATGACATATACGTTGTCACCCCACCTGTTTGCTAGCTTGTGCTTGCCGCGCAAGTGCACGTTCTTCACCAGAACACGGTCACCTACCTGCAAAACAGGGGCCTTAGCTTTAAGATCATATTGTTTCTTGTTTGCACTACTACGGTTCGCCATATTTCTTGACGCTATATCATACGCTTCCTTAAGCTGTTCCGTAGATTTTTGACATAAGTTGTCTTGTCCTTTTGCGACGACCACTGGGGTCAATGCCAAAGGCAAGATCAATGGGCAAGCGAGCATTCCTGCCGAACATCAAGAAATATGGAGAAAAGTGCGTTGTATCATGCTCACAAACATTGTAAGCATGTACCAGGGGCTGACATGTTTTCTCCATTCGGACTTACCCTTATCGGAAAGACATCCTAACATGTCTAGCAGGACACGGTTAAACCGTTCTACGGGGTTAGATTGGGGATGGTATGGGGTAGTGCGGACTTTCTCTACTCCGGCCATGCTACATAATCCCTTAATCAACTTAGAATTAAAGTCCTGTGCTTGGTCGGTTAAGATCTTGGCTGGCCAGCCATAGTGAACAATAAAGTTCTCCCACAGGGCTTTCGCCACTGTGGAACTACGCTGGTCTTTGGTTGGGACTGCTACAGAGTACTTACTAAAGTGGTCTGTCATGACTAGAACATTTTCTACCCCTCCATTGTCGGGTTCTATGCTTAGAAAATCCAAGCATAGAAGTTCCAATGGCTGAGTAGTCACGATGGTGCCCATTTCTTCCCGCTCCTGTTTCCTTTTCCGCTTTATGCACCTGTCGCACTGGTCAATCCATTTCTTAATGGTTGACGCCATAAACGGAAAGTAGAACCGTGTTTTTGCAAGAGAGGCACACTTGTCAAAGCCCAAATGGCCACAGTCATCATGGATTCCACGCATAGCTTGGCCAATGAAGCCATGCGGGATTACTAATTGAGCCTTACCTCACCAGACAAGGGGTCTTTAGTTTGACGGTATAAGACACCCTTTTGTAGAACAAACCTTTTCATTTCCCGGAACAGCACGCGAAGGTGTGTGGAAGCTTCTTTCCTATCTTTAGGGGATGGGTGGGAACCTGATTCAATGAATGTCCTTACCTTACCAATGTCTGGGTCATCCATCTGGAGTTGGTGCCAATCAGTGTCACTAAGACCTGGGAGGGAGGTGTTACCTTGTAGACTATTTGTGTAAGGGTCTGGTATGGACGAGGGTTGCATTGCAAGGCTTGTTGCAATTACAACTGGTGGGGACTGGGAGGGGTATTTAGGGGTATGCTTACCTTGTATCTTACCTGTCTCGTTGGCTGGCTGTTGGACATACCCTTGGAATAATGCTGATACTTCAGCGGTATCCATCTGCTGGACCCTAGATTTTAGAAACTCTACTTGGGTACTTACCTCTTCCTGGATCTGGTTGTCGTCCGGTACTAAGCCCGGCCTTCTGCTGAGAGAGTCGGCATCATTTAAGTTCTTACCTGGGCAGTACCTAATTTCAAAGTCAAACACAGACAAGTTTGCTACCCACCTCTGGCCAGTAGCGTCAAGCTTGGCATTGGTCATGACATAGGTTAGGGATTATTGTCAGTTATGACAATGAATTTCTCACCATAGAGGTAGTCAGCAAACTTTTCAGTAACTGCCCACTTGAGACATAAAAACTCACGTTTCCAAGCGCAGTAATTCCGTTCAGTCTGGCTGAGACCACGTGAAGCGTAATTAATTACCCGCTTCATGTCATCCTGCTCCTGGTAGAGAACAGCCCCAAGACCAAACCCAGAAGCATCGCAATGCAGCTCAAAAGGTTTTGACAGATCGGCAAAGCCTAGGACTGGTGCAGTTGTTAGCAACCTTTTCAGTGCCAGGAAAGCATCCTCACACCTCTCGGTCCACTTTTCCCGAAATGGCTCAAGCTGGGCTCTCCTTACCTTGGAGCGGTCAGCTGGTGTGCTGGATGATCTCCTAGGCATCGACAAACCTACCAGCAGATCATTCAGTGGTCGGCATATCTTGCTAAAGTCTTTGCAAAACCTGCGGTAATAACCGCAAAATCCTAACCACTGTCTGAGCTGCTGGACATTGTTTGGTCGTTGCCATTCCAGAACATCCTCAATCTTTGATGGGCATGGTCGAATCCCTTTACCGCTTATCTCATGCCCGAGATGTGAAACTGTCTGGTAAAGGAAGTGGCATTTCTTCTTTTCAAGTTTGAGGCCAAAGTCTCGGACCCTTGTAAGAACTTTGAGAGTCCGTTCAATGCACCCTTGCATGGTTGGTGCGTGTATGACAATGTCATCTATGTAGGCAATTGCTTCTCGCAAGGAGCAATCCCTAGGCACCTTTCCACAACCCTTTGCATTTGGGCGGGGCTGGACTTCAGGCCTTGTGGCATACGAGTGAATTCATATAACCCAAATGGGGTATTGAAAGCACTGTATTGTCTATCTTCTTCACGGAGTGGAATCTGAAAGAATGCGCCTTTCAGATCCACAACCGTGAAGAACTTGGACCCGTGGAGTGAGTTGAATAAATCCTCTACCTTTGGTATGCTGTACGCGTCTGGGATAACCCGGCGGTTTGGTTGACGGTAATCTACCGTCATCCTTAGTTTCCCAGATTTCTTGCGCACCAAGCATACGGGTGAACTATATGCACTGGTAGAGGGCTTTATCAACTCTGCATCCAGGAGGCCCTGAAAAAGCTGTCTAGCTTCTTCGTACATGTTTTGAGGAATAGGGCGTGCACGAGCATTCCACGGGGTCTTGTCAGTCAGCTTTATTACGTGCTCCACGCCCTTAGCACAGCCGTAGTCATTATCGTCCTTGGCAAATAGCCCGTCAATTTGATCTAGTTGTTTCGTCAATGAGTCAGCAATGACTTGGGAAGTGTCGCTAGCAATGTCGTAGTTACCTAACGAGTCGTCATCGTCATCTACTTTCTGGGGGGAGGAGGTAAAGTAACATGGTACAGTCAGTCCTACAGAGTCAAAGTCATGGTCTTTAGTCATTAATCCAGTCACGTTAGCGCATACTTGAGCAAGAGGTCTATCCCACATGTAGGTAAATGCCTCTGCTATTACTTGTCTATTGTGGACAGTAATGGGGACATTTGTGTTGTTACTGATACTCACCT
This sequence comes from Mesocentrotus franciscanus, assembly GCA_037976565.1. Classification (NCBI taxonomy): domain Eukaryota; kingdom Metazoa; phylum Echinodermata; class Echinoidea; order Camarodonta; family Strongylocentrotidae; genus Mesocentrotus; species Mesocentrotus franciscanus. The sequence goes on along the minus strand of CP137677.1, from coordinate 24,546,145 downwards.
TCACTTTGGCTCTCCTGCCAAACACTTCCTGGATAGCATTTACAACATGAATGTCTTGGTTTCGATGAGGATTCTCCACCTCTTGCACCAGAACATTGTGCTTACCAGGGGGCAGGGAGCTGTACAGGGTTCCAACTACCTGTAAAGCCTGGTCAGGCTCGATTGTGAGGGTCGTCGCAGTCGACAACGAACTTGTCCTACTTTTCCTGTGGTAGGATCTCCCATCCTCTCCTCATATGCAGCCTTCTGATAGCAGGCATATATTGAGGTGGGGATGTCAAGTACTGATAGAAATTTGGGGCCTAAATGTGCCCTGCAGGCAATTGCAAGGCTACGAAAAACATTGGTTCCTACAATGACTGGGGAGGGGCAAGAGACGCGACAAGTAACGATTATCGCTAAAACGTTTACCGGGAGCCTATACCTACAATCTCTTCAGGGAGGAAATGGGGATGGATATGTACCCTTCATACAACACTGACTGTCCATTCGCACCTTCAATACGCAGTGACGAATTACTCAGGTGCTGTAATGGATATGCACTACTCAAGTGGGAGTCATAAAAATGTTTCTGGATTGTGGTGACTACACTGCCACTATCTATTAGACAGGTAGTTTGAACATTATCATTACCAAGTGTACAATTAGTCTCACAAGACTCTCCTACCAACCCAGGGGAATTTCTACTCCTAAATTAGACGGAGAATTATGCTGTTGTTTGGGCACTACCTTAGGGCGCTTTTTATTTCGGCCTCTCGTCCGCCCACTAACGGAGGTCCCTACATGTTTGGGTGATTGAGAGTTTGAGAGGGGGTAAGTGGGGATTGGGGGAAGGAGGGGGCACTCTCTACTGTCATGGCCTCCCAGGCTGCAAGAATGTCTTTCCTGCGGGCCAAATTCTTTTTCTTTAACTCCTCATTGGGGCGGTTTTGCATTCCTTTTCAAAGTGGTTGAATTCGCCACAATTATAACAAACAAGAACCCTAACTGGGCAACTCCTATTGGCCGAGTTTGATTGTGTCTTAAGGGGCCTTGCCTATTCTGAGGGGGCCTGTTCTTCTTTTGGTGGTTAGGGGGGTTCCCTTGGTACATCACTGGGGTAGGTGGTGGTGGTGGTGGTGGTGGTGGTGGTGGTGGTGGGGATGGGGATGGGTAGGGGAGGTATGGGTTGGGCGCGCCAAGCTGCTGGGGTAACTTTTGACGGTGCGCTTTTGTGTGTACTTCGCATCGCGAGTGGCTTCGGCCTCTCGAATCAGGCTTATTAGTCTATAAAAAGGGGGCGCAACAATTTGTTGGTGGAGGTTTGTCACGGAGAGGATGTACTCATCCTGGCATCCCATCCTAAACCTATCCAAAAGTTTCTGGTCTGCCGAGTCCAGTACAAACTCTCCTATCTCCACCAACTTGTTTATTTTCAGCTGTATCCTCTTTAAGAAGTCTGAGGGCTTTTCTCCTTTGTCCTGGCACATGCACATGAACTCGGCTAAGAGAAGGGACTTGTTCTCTACTGCGCCATACACATTGTCCAAAAAGATACAAGTCCATGGGCAGTGGAGCTTGGGAAACTTGCCTAGCAAAGTCTTTAGCAGGTCCGCAAAGCCTAGTGACGATCTCGCGCCTTTTTGTTTGCTCGTCAACTGAAGCCATTGACGCAACCTCAATAGCGACATCCTTAAATGTCTCCCAGTCTACCTCGCCTTGTTTTAATGGCTCTTTTCCTGAGAAGAGGCCAAGACGGGGGAGACGTGGAGCATTAACTACGCCATGACTAGGGGCAGGTGGCGGGGAAGGGAGCAAGGAGTAGGGGCAGGGGCGTAGGGGTGTGGACAGGGGGAGGGTTATCTATTGAACACCCTTTCACCAATTTTTCGAGTTGGGAAAGGCTAAGTCCAGACTCTACCAAAAACTTACTCAAGGTGTCAGGGTCAGCACCAGGAGATAGTTTATCCTCATCAAGGACAAGGGGAGGGTTGTCATTGGAAGACATGATACAAATAAATCAAATCCTATACCAAATAGAAAGCAAAATAACGGTACGAACAATATAAAGTTATAAACCAAATTTCCAACAAATGATCAAAGTAATACCATATGTACTAGCAAAGAAAACAAAAACAAACAAACCAATAACCTGGCAATTGAGACTACTCTACCTTAGATAGCCTTATAGCCAGTTGCATCAAACAATATAGTAAACCCAAATACCATACAAGTACCAGTTTACTATTATCATACCAGTCTATCAGTCAAAGCAAGGGGTCAAGGTCAAGTCATTACGTTAGGTTGCTATTAAAGTCATTTAATATGTCACTATTAAAGTAAATATTAAAGTTGTATGTCATACGATCAGGCAAGAACATGTTACGAAACTAAAAACAAAAATTGAACCAACCAAAAGTGAAAAACAATAAAAAATAGAAAATATACTATAAAACATAAACCTCGCTCTGCTACCAATTGTAGCACCGACGTTTTTGGGGTGGGGTGAGGATCATTTAAATATCAAAACATATCATTCATAGCAGCGGAAGTCTAATCAATGATTGCATATAAAAGGAACTTCTCTTTCTTTAGAACCCATGCAAATTAATGGTTCACCCTTTTTCCGTCGGTTCCACAAGATAAGCATTCACACAAACATTACACACACCAAGTACATCACATATACAAACAATTCAATCATACCACAAACACATAAAACATATCACAGCATATACAGTTACACAAGCAAAGCAATCACGCTCATTCCATCACTACACACAAGAGTCTGAAGATCTAGACTATCAATCATTGTATATGTGAGTATATATATATAGGGATGTCTTTTCCCTTTATTAGTTAGAACTTATTTACACAATATTAACTTTAACAAAACAATAACATTTAACTGAACTAAACAACTACAATCAAGACTAACCCTACAAGGTCATAACTTATTAATAATTAACTTCTACATTTATATCCTATATTACAACATTTGGACATGAGGGTTAAGGGTTTCCAAGTGGAGGTGCTGAGGCGACGGCCTTCATTGTAATTGAAGTATACGACGTTGTCTCCTGAACAGAAGAAATATTAAATATTGTCAGCGACAATTAATTGATGTTGTCTCAATGGAGGGTGGAGACAAAAGAGCGAAAGTGAATAATACTAAATATCTTTACTATTATTATCTAAATTATAAATCCTCATGTCAATACATCAAAACTAAAATAGTTAGTAAATATTTACAGAATAACATGCAACATATATGATGACGATAGTACTGTCATTATATATTTTCATTAATTAGTAATCATCAGAGATAACTGTAATAAGTTTACAAGTTCAACGAATGATTCAATAGCATTGGGTAACACAATTCCTCATCTCTACAAAACTTCACACAAAATCCGTTTAAATCTCACAACTGCATAATCATCCACTCTTGAGAAATACATAGTGCTAAACAGTTGATTACAATTGAGTAAGATATTCAAAAAGTGTTATAATGTGCTTACCTGAACAGAAGAAATATTAAATATTGTCAGCGACAATTAATTGGATGTTGTCTCAATGGAGGGTGGAGACAAAAGAGGCTGATGAGGAGGAGGAGATGGCTGACTTTGAGATGGGTTATGCCATCTCCCAACTAAAGAGGTAAAAAGCTTAAGTGCTCTCATTAATATATGTTCAGGATAAGCATTTAACGATTAAATCACACAGCATTGATAGAGATGAAACATTATATAATCACATAAATAACTTTCCCAACTGGAGAAAGATAAACAATCATAATCAATATAGTATGAACATTAATTCATAGGCCATAACACCCTTAGGCTAAGATAATGGAATGGCCCAACCATGGTCATTTTCCTTTGTCTATAGCTTGACCATCATGTTTAGGGGACAGCATTGTTCTCCCTGATTCCAGAGAAAGTAAACAAACAAAGTATTAAAGCAAACTTGGAAGTTGCATGGTATACCCCATACAAGACACACGTTGTATGCATAGAATATGGGCATATATATATACATGTATCACTGCACTGTATAGAGCATGTGAAATGTTCACTAAGGTGAAAAAGCATAAAGTTATATAATTCATGGATTCACATGTAATATTCAAAACATGTGATATGCGTATAATAAATTTATATATAAAATATCAATGTTGCACCAAACAGGGGCTACACATTGTTAATAAGGCAATGGCAATATCAAAGACGGTAATGGACGTCAATCTACTGAGGTTGTACCAAATCAGGAGCACAGAAGTACAAGAATTTAGATGGGAATTTCAAGAAAGAATCTTTTAAGGGAGGGGATGTAGACCTACATGTATACTAAAGGCTACATAATATTGATGCCTGTAACACTACATGTGCATGGACTAGTCTGCAGTTGCAAATAGAACCATTTTTCTTTTACATATAACCTGGGGTCAATCAAACCTCACAGTTAACGACTGAATGTTTTATACCCCTTGGAAAATTGATATTTTTTGTTTTACTTAAACTCCAGAATGAAAGGTGGCCTGGTTGAATTAGGAAGGGCCTATGGTGAATACTTTTAGATGTAAGCTTTGTTACAGTATGTCACATTCACAAGAGACATGAATCGGAGCAAATAAATAGTTCATGTACTTAAAATGACAAAACTTGGTAAGGGTATGAATAATGTACTTTGTTAACTGTACATGTACTCTACACCTGGCCTAGAGAGTACAAGGTACAATTTTGAGTGATTCAATAAAATAATATGTGTATTCATGCAGCTGCACTGTCTCTTTACCGTTGTCTGCGAAAAGTGATAAAAGTACGTGTAATTCGTACACAGCCTGTCTTCACCATGTCTGAAGCAATTCAAAAATAATTATGAGTATTAACAAACAAACCAGCTAGACCAAGAGTACATACTTCTCTTGTGTGAAAAACTCTACATGTATAACAATCTCGTGAAAAATGTTGGAAAACTACCATAAAATTTGCAAAAAAGTGTTGTAACCATGTATTACTTATTTCCCCCTACTAGAGGTATTTATTTCTTGCTCTCTTTCACATTTATAAGTTTAATTCAAGTAGAAGTAATTGGCCTATACATGTTCACAAGTTGAGATGCACAAACTTAAGAGTTTGGTTTCGACAGTTGATGATAAACCGAATGGGATTTCCCTAAAGGTTATCTGGCGGATCTACAACTTTACCCTTCGGCCCACCGGCGTTCACTGTCCCAATGAATTCGCGTTGACACGACTCTCTCCTCCCTCTTTCCTGCGGTTACAAGATTCTCTTCCTCTCCCGTAATTTGCAGGCTTAGGGAATGATGGGAAACGAGGCGAAAGGTCGTTGAATCACGACTAATTACAATCAAGGATTACCGCTCCTCCTTCCTCGAGAGATTTCCATGGAAGCTTTCATCCTCCCAAAAGGACTTCTAATTTTCATCTTATTTCGTCAATCTAATCCCAAGTACAACATGTACATGTACTGTAGTTCCAAAACAAGATCAACCCAGCTTTCTATATCATTACATGAATGTCATGAATGTCGTACTCACTAACATTCTACACCCCTGAATTTAGTCTTGTCCAAAGAAAGAGTCAACTGAACTTTAAAAATGTTGTTGTGAGCTACATTTGTAAATCAAAAAATCAAACATTGCCAAGTAGTCAGGAAAAACTCCAAAATGTGCAGCTAATATTGATGAGATTTTTTTCCACAAGCAACACCCCTTGCTAAAAAGGGTCTATGATATGTGTAATGCCTCTAAGCATCAAAAGCTATTAATATGGAAATGATTTGGCTGCTCCTTTTCTTTATTAAAATGTTATGTAAAGAGTAACATATGGTACATCATGAAAATGCATACCACCATAACCCTGTGTACAGTACATCTACATGTATGTATAAAACTTGAAAGGAATCTGCTTTCGTGATATTTGATCCTTCCGAACTGCAGATTTTTTTACAGAGATAAAAAATACACAACGTGTGTGTCACAAATCGACTCTAAAAATATAAATATTGATGCAATATCTTAATCAAATCACCTCAACTTTATATACATGTAGTATTAGTTGTCACTATTATCAATGTGCCAAAGGGTGCGTTTATGCTCAATTTTGACAGATGGAGTGAAGTGGCTGATCAATAAATTTGCTGCCAGAGCAGGTCAATATCGTTTTAAAAGACAAAGGAAGGACAGCTGTCTAAATATCAAAGAGTAAATAAAAACTCAGCCGTTCAAAATTATAATAGATTCTTTTGCACACGGTTCAAGTCTGCAGTTCACTAATATATATGGATGTCATTTGTTGCACTCCCAATGTGGCAAATTTTTTCAGAGCGAACTACACCACGCTAAGAACACACTAATATATTTGTCAACTCTATTTACTGTACATGTATCCTACATGTACATGTACTTATCTTGAAACAGAAATTATCCCTGAACCACAGCCATCTGGCATTGGTGATTTGTCACGATTTCACAGAAGCAAGGCGCAACTAACATTTTGATTCACGTAATGACTTATTTCATTTGAAATTCCTAATCCCTAATAATTATTAATTGCCCTAATTATTAGGGCTGTGCATAACCGTGTAATGAGGTACTCGAGTACACTCCCAGCCTTGCCCGCGAATACTTGAATACTCAGATGCCATGTTTTTTTTTGAATTTTTTTGAATTTTTTTGAATTTTTCATTTTTTTTTGTTTTTTTGCCAACACCATACTACGAACAGTACGAAGGTTCGTCTCTGAAAACCCCCGCGATGTTACTTCAAGTTGCTGTTGAAAGCGCCTTTTGTGCTTTTGAATTTTTGACAAATAATTGAAACAATGTTATTTTTAAAACTAAAGATGACAGGCAAATATTCCTCCGAGTCCAAACAGAAATCGGAGATTTGGTCCCAGTTTCTGAGTGGTGAGTTGACAGTGACACCCTGTGTATGATTGAGCTGGGAAACATTTTTACCCGGTGCCGGTGCTCTTCTGGCACGGGTGACCGTCGGCCTGGACAGTGCCAGGTGAACGGGGGAAGAAAAAAAAAACGGCGGCCGAGTATTCGAGTACGAGAAATCGTACTCGAGTAGCTGTCAACAGTGCGAGTATTCGAGTATTCGACTACTCGTCGCAGCCTTACTAATTATTATTTGTATCAATTGCACATTATTCTCATGAATTCACATACAGAAGTAAAAGTACAAACTTTTAAAAGTACTTTCCAATGACAAAATGTTTTCTTCTACAGTGGTGCTTATACTGCTTTGAATAGCCAAATATGTATTCAGATTCATATTGTTCCTTGCCTACTGAGTCCAATTGAGATTTAACTTCTTCTTATAGATTCCTCAAATCTTTTAAAGATTAACCCCTTTGCCGCCCCCACACACACACACGAGTTGCAATAATACTGGTCCTACGACCAGATCATGAGACCACTTTACAACAAGTAAAGCATACGATTCAAGCATGAAGCACCTGTATGGTAAAATAATTGACTTTTTGTTGGAATAATGAACTTTGCTTCGTTGCGTCGAAATAGATGATTACAGATCCATCTCATTTCATTTGCTAAGTGGCTGACAATGGTACATGTACATGTATATCTCCATGCCTGATTGGCTTTCACTTTATCCTATTTCCTATTACTCAGCGCAGAGTACATGTTCGCATGCAGGTTAATACCCCAGTCACACCAACAAGACTGACACCAGACTAATAACCAACTGAACAAAATACCCAGATCAATATCAATATCAATATCCTTTGGCAAGATATTAACCTACACTTGCTACTCTCCACCCAGGTGTTAAAATTGGGTACCCGGTAGGAGGCGACCGTCATTGTTGGTCAAACAGTTTTTGAGCGTCAAGTAACACCTGGCTGGAATGCTCCCCAGGGAGTGGAGATTGTGCACACGGTGTGTGCGGGCAAGCACTGAATCCAATGACCGGGGTAATAGTATATCTGTAAAGCGCTTAGAGGCGTCCAAGATGTATTAAGCGCTACCGGTATATAAAAGCTGAATATTATTATTATTAAAACAAAGTGGTCAAGAATCGATACATGAAGGTTAAGAGTCAGTTTAGTGGTGTGACTGATGCCTCACTATCAAACCTCAGTCACATAAAAGAGACTGACACAAGATCAACAACAGACCAAAACAGAAAATACATTACAGCAAATGGCCAAGAACTGGTCAGTTTGAAGGTCTGACCAATACCTCAGTCACACTAGACTGACACAAGAACAACAATAAACTGAACAAAAATTCCCTTGGTCTGAATGCCCAAGAATTGGTTGGTTCAGAGTCAGTTGGGAGTCAGTTCGGTGGTGTAACCGATACCTCAGTCACACTAGCAAGATCGACACCAGACCAACAACAGACCAAACAAAAATTACATTACACCGGATGGCCAAGTGTTACATCATGGACCTACTCCATGGTTACATGTACAGTAGTTGGTTTGGGATTGGATTGGATTTGGGATTGGATTGGATTTGGTTTGGGATTGGATTGGATTTGGTTTTGCAGTGTAACTAATTTGTCAGTTGCATCGAGAATGACACCAGACCTACATGTATACACTGTAAGAGCCTGAACAAAAAATACATTAAACTGAATGGCCAAGAACTGGTCAGTTTGGCAGTGTGACTGACACTTCAGTCACATCAACAAGAATTACACCAGACCAAACAACATTTACATTACACTGAATGACCAAGAATTGGTTGGTTTAGAGTAAGTTTGGAGTCAGTTTGGAGTCAGTTTGGAGTCAGTTTGAAGTCAGTTTGGAGTCTGTTTGGATTCACTTTAGAGTCGGTTTTGGAGTAAGTTTAGAGTAAGTTTGGAGTAAGTGTGGAGAAAGTTTGGAGTAAGTTTGGAGTCTGTTTGGATTCACTTCAGAGTCAGTTTTGGAGTAAGTTTAGAGCAAGTTTGGAGTCTGTTTGAAGTCTATTTGGAGTCTGTTTGAAGTCTATTTGGAGTCTGTTTTGAGTCAGTTTGGAGTCTGTTTCGAGTCGGGTTTTTAGTCACTTTGCATTCACTTTAGAGCCAGTTTTGGAGTTGGTTTGGAGTCGGTTTGGAGTCGGTTTGGAGTCGGTTTGGAGTCAGTTTGGAGTCTGTTTGGCGGTGTGACTGAGGTATTGTATACTACATTCATATCCCATTGAGGGTAAAGATGTGAATCAAGTTGTACATTTTTTCACCTGGCCAACCAACCTTATACTTTTTTTTTCTTTTGAAATCTTTAATTATTTCATTCCTTCAACAAAGAAATGCTTAAGCACAGGACATAGAGCTACAAGCATACATGTATACATGTGTGTATAAGTTTCAAAGGAGATTATTTCAGTAGTTGCAGAAAACCTCCATAGTTTTGAGAATTGTCCCTAGAAGTTAACAGCGAAAATATGCTTTGACTGTACAGACCAGAGTGTAATTCATGTTTGTGAAGGAAAATCTAAACAACAGTTTTGTTACATGATGTGAAGGTCTACGTTGCTACCTGATCTAATGCTCCGTCAGTACCTGATGCACCTTAGATGAACCTGATAGCCTGGTTCCCTTGCCATGATAATATTTATTCTTTCTTCCAAACCATCTCCTAGTATTTCAACTACCGGTAAAAGTATCTTTGACTTTTGAAGTAACCCAACTATTTGTATATTACATGGACATGGACATTACTCTTCTTTGCCAGTGGTGACGAACTAATTCTTTTATTTCACATCTAGAAATATCACAGAAAATAATATTAAAAAGAAACAATTATCTCACAGCATTGAATTAGACTAGAACTGCCTTTTCTTATTGTATGTAAATTACCTGAATATACTATACTGTAAGATTTGTGTATTTCCTAGTGCGTACATTGTTTTATCATATGATGACACAAGGTACTACTGTATGTATGGGATTGTGAAGGATAGCAAAATAACATCCTGTAATTGGATGCCTGCCGAACAAACAGTAAATACCTTGAATCACTGTAATAGTAAACTAGGAAAATTGGCAACGCCCAAACTGAGTGGTATACTGGTATCCACTGATACCAATTACTCACGCAATCGGTGCCAGCTAGACTCAACACTCGTACAGACATACATGTAGTAAGACTATATTAAAGGTACCATCATACGTTTGGGTATACATGAATGTGTTGAAAAATGGAGGGTGGTGAGAAGCAACATTATACTGCCTGTTCAGAGCCAGAAGGGCATTAACTCTATGAGTTTAATAACGCTCTTCTGGCTCCAACCAAACAGACAATATGGGCTGTGGCAATATCAATGGTATAAATTCCCTAATGAGTTACTCCTGTATTTATGACAATATCGATGATTTACCAACAGGATTCTTACAAGACCAATAATTTTTCTTTTGAAAATGACAATTGAATTTCAAATTTTCTCTATTTTAAAAATAAATATATAAAAGAATCTATTTTCAGAGAACTTAAGGCAATTTTTCTGTAATTTAAGGTAGACTTTAAGGCCAATTTAACTACTTCCTGATAGTGTCAAATTGCTAACTACATGTAGTACCTCTAACGTGATCTGTGAGCTCATAGGTCTAAGATCTTAATTTTACAGGTGACAGTACCAGCACTCCAGCCACATAAAATATTTACATCCTACAGATTATCAAGTTTCAGATCTATAATCACTGGCTTGTAATGATGCTATTGGATTAATTTAATGTCATTTGAACAGGGTAACCTTTGTGACTTTTCCAAGTTTACATACCTGGTAATATCATGTTTGTTTTGGAATTCTTTGGGCATTAATTCAGCATGCATTTACATGTATTGGTTCCCTAAGTTTTTAATCACTTTAGACCCTACAAGTCTGAGATATATAGTGCTGGAGTAGCTAAATCATTGTTATTGATGCTATGGAAAGTATGTGTAATATCAAAAATCAAATCATTCATGTATGCTGTGCTATGATTTGTTGATTTAAAAAAAAATTAGAATTACGAAATAGTGGAAAATCATTAGGCTGTTCACATTGACAATATACACTGTACGAACCTGAGCCGTGCTCAGTGAAACAAATTTAAAGGTAATATTTACCAGATGATACCGGTGAAGGAGAAGAAGAAGAGGGTAAGAGTGACCCTACTGCATCCCATGTGTTTGCTCTCTCGTTGCACCCTCTTTCCTCCGCATCGATCACAGCATCGACAACAGCTGAATATGAAACCGGTGAAGGGCATGATGATGAAGTAGAGAATGCCAAACAAGACACACACAATGATGCCCACAAAAAGACCCATGACCTGGTGGAGGAAAAATATATAAATAAAAGTTAATTCTGCTATTAAATTGACAACCTCTTTTCATTCTTTTAATTTCTCGTTCACTTAATATCAAGTTTCAGTCCTCTCCCCGAACTCCCAAAAAGTGTTTCATACAGAAGACTATTCAGAGGGTTATGACGATACATGTATATTTCATAATTAATGATAGTAATATAAGAGTATGTATAATATGTCAACTCCACACGACTATTGTGCTTGAGGCACAAAAGAAAAGCGAGAACTTGAAAATACAAAAAAATGAGACACTTAAACAAAATCTACTAGAAAGCAATTTTCCCACATGGGAAATTACTGAGCGTATTATGATCATCGCTTTTTCTCCTTTCAAAAGAAAATAAAAATTGCATCAAAAGATGCTTATGAAATTTATCATGAAATATATCATGACATTTCAAGTAAGTGATCAATGTTAACCGTGTTAAAATGGTAATTGAAACGTGTGCTGACAGCTATAGAAGCCTTTATAACACGTCTGTATTTATAAAGTTAAAGCCCCTCTTGCTCTCGGCTCAGACAATATCATTTCTCCTTTGCTTTTTAGGTCACACTTGTCTTCAAAGTCACAAATTGGGCCTTTTCCTTCTAAAATCAAACTTTTGTGTTTGCTTCTCTGGGTTATCCTGTTGTTCAGACCACTTTGAATTGACTCTCCACTAAAGCCAAATAAACTGGTGAGCAGTACCTTCAGTATATAAAGTGTGCTAATTATCTATGGTATCTCAAATTAAGAAACATTCCTTTCTCACCTTCCATATCTCTGTCTGCCAATTATCCTCATAGTAGGTAGTTTCATTGTAGACATTTTCAAGAGCGAATTGGATGTAATCTGAGGAATGAAAAAGAAAAGGCACAAAGGTGAAAGTCAATGATATATTACAACAATGTCAAGGGCGGCCTTATGAAAACGAATGTCTACCGGTAATTAAAACTATCCCTAATAAATATGTTTCATGAAATACTGCATGCATATTTGTTTATTGCACCCCTGTTATTGTATATATGTGGAATTATATGCTACAGATTTGAAAAGCAAATTTTGTATAAAATGCTCTTCTGAACTCAATGAAATTCAGTAGAAATATGTGTTCCCTTTTTAAAATGTACTGCTACAGGTGTATGTAATGTACATTGTATCATGAGAAACAATAACAAAAAGAAAGAAGAGAGAAAAAATAGTTATCATGAGAAGTAGAGGAAAGGAGTAAACTGGAAATACATAACACATCTACATCTACATAGTATATGTATACATTGCATGCACCTCTTTATATGTCTGTAGACCTATCAATCACCTCTTTACATGTATATGTCTGTAGACCTATCAATCACCTCTTTACATGTATATGTCTGTAGACCTATCAATCACCTCTTTACATGTATATGTCTGTAGACCCATCAATCACCTCTTTACATGTATATGTCTGTAGACCTATCAATCACCTCTTTACATGTATATGTCTGTAGACCTATCAATCACCTCTTTACATGTATATGTCTGTAGACCTATCAATCACCTCTTTACATGTATATGTCTGTAGACCTATCAATCACCTCTTTACATGTATATGTCTGTAGACCTATCAATCACCTCTTTACATGTGTCTGTAGACCTATCAATCACCTCTTTACATGTATATGTCTGTAGACCTATCAATCACCTCTTTACATGTATATGTCTGTAGACCTATCAATCACCTCTTTACATGTATATGTCTGTAGACCTATCAATCACCTCTTTACATGTATATGTCTGTAGACCTATCAATTTGATAAGTTACATATGTAAAACACTTCATATTATATCAAATATAAGTAGCTCTACATGTATGGCTGCCATAATATTCAAAGTTTCAAACAATATACAACTTACATATTTCTTGTACAAGGAAATACGTGAAATGTAATCTTTAATTCTGATAGTGACGAAGGTCAAATATTGTTTTCCATCTACATGTAACTAGGACTATCCGGAGGCATTTATCAGCCTTTATAGTACCATTTATTACACTGTGTACGTCATTGCATCTTTTATGTGTTTTGAATATGTTTACACAATAGACCGGGTAAACAAGTGGGGAAACCCCTACATGTACGTGTAGTCTGATTTGTTCAAATATATTACATCATTACTCTACTGTTATTGCCTCTAGATTCCTTGAAAATGAAACACTCATAATTTCATACCCCAGGAAGCACTTCAACATACACTTATCTATCTTTGAGTACCGTACTGCATAATTGTCAAATGACCTTTGGTACAGCATAATACATACATGTACAGTTACATGTACCATTGAGGAATCCATCACACTACATGTATACAATGTACATACTACATGCATTATTTGAAAGACACTAATCCATATAAAAAAATCAAACATTTTACAATTATAAATGTTGCTCCATTTGGAAAAAATTAACAATCTGATATTCTGATTTGATGCAATTACTACATGTACAGTACATGACTTGTAGTATTTGGGGGATAAAAAACATACAATTTCCCATAATCTCCATAATCAGCCCTACCTGTAGTTGATTAGTTAATGTACCTGTATGTTTGGGTGATTACTTGTATAATTAAAGGACAGATTTGCATGCCAAGGGTCATTCACACAAAGTTATTATGTAGATTTAGATATATGTACAGTACATAGGCCTAAAGATGTTCTTCATACAGGCATAAATGTCCATAAATAAGTAACTCAGTCTTATTCTTATTTCATATGAGTTTTTCATTTTAAGGGGAAAATTTCTTCAATATTAATATCAGGAATAAATTTACACCTGAATGTTTACACATACATGTATATCACATGGCACCTTTCCTGAGGTATTGTCTGAAGAGGGATTATTGGCAAAGGGTCTGCAAAGTTGGAGGCTATTTACATTATGTACTTGTATACATGTATACAATGTGTACACTGTAGATCTGTATTACAGCCGGCACTAAGATAAGAGTGGCCCCTAGCTGTGTATTTGGTGAAGCAGGGGAATTTTTTATGCACAAAGATTTGAAAATAAAATGTAAATAAATGAATACATAAGTAATAAAAGGACAAATAAACACATAAACAAACTATAATAATGATTATAATAATAAATGCCGGTTACTTACATGTATATAGCCCTTTTCCATTATACTGACCGAAGCAAGTAGTATTATAATTAGCCTGGCCACAGGATTCAATTACATTTCTGCATATTACAGTGCACATTCTCCACTCCCTGGTGAGCATTCAAGCTACATGTACATATTGTAGTTGCCTTTTTTAGGGTGTGCACATGCTGATCCAACCACAACAAAGTTCACATCCTATACCGGGTACCCATTTAACTCCTGGGTGGAGAGGAGCAACGTAGATAAAATGCCTTGCTCAAGGAGAATGCTGGGTTCCAGTAAAAAGTCTTTATTTTATGTCCCACAAACTGTGACAAAATCTTACAGGGAAAGGTCATTTTCATATGCAGCCAATGATTTATATGGAATAACTTGCCAGAATACCATTTAACATATGAAAAGTTCAGAAGTAATTTGAAAACATACTGTATCTACTGTACATGTATTTAGCACTTTGTAAGATCTTACAATTATGAACCCAGTGTACCATTTCCACTCCTTCTGTATTCTGTTCTGTAAAGCGCATAGAGACATGCAATTATGCCTACCTACATGTATACCGGTATGTTATATATACATACGTATATACACAAGTATTTAATTATTAACTATAAGTGTCATGCCAGGACTTTGCCTTTGCCTTTGCATTTCCAGTCATGTGATGGAACCACTCGACTATGACACAAATACAGGTGTAGATAAATAATTTTATAGGTGTGAAAGAAAATAACTATTTTTAAAGTACCGGTAATCTGTAATAATCAGGATTAAAAAAATATAGCGTGATAAATCTTATCACTTAATAACAGAAATTCAACACTATCATAACAAGGAAGATTTCCAATTTTGGAATATATATAAACAAACAACAACTGCCCAATATCCTCTTCATATTGAATATCAATAGCCACAAAATGACATCAGGATAATTCTAGGCCTGCCTGATATTCTCTCTATTATCATTCCTAAAGTAAGGTCAAGTCAAGAAGGTTGCCGACAATCAGTTGGGTAGCTTTCAGGAAGAGAATCAAGTATACCCCCACAAATGGTGAAAACGAAAGAAAAAATGACAAAGAAGGGAGAAAGGGATATAGAAAAGACTAAATGGAAATAGGTGATACAAATAGAAATGAATGTACAATTAATAACTAAATTATTCATACCCTTACCAAGTTTTGTAATTTATTGAAGTACAGGGTATGTGCAAATTGATTTGTCCCAATTTATGTTTCTTGAGAATGTGACATATTAAAGCTTACACCTTAAAGTATTCAACAAAAAAAGTTGTAATTTAACCATTCCACCTTTCATTCTTGAGTTCTGAAAAACACCCCCCCCCAAAAAAAAAAAAAAAACAAACAAACTTACAAGTGGTATGAATAAATTAACTGTACATGTACTACAGGGTAATTGATGTATACCCCTCTGACCTCCTCCTTTACCCTTTGGTCCTGTTCCCTTTCATTTCATCCAGCTCGTAATTTGAAACTTTGAATACATGTACTCATTGTTTCGATCCCACCTGAACCCTCGTCATTGTTGGTGGATCCTTGTTAACTTTGGGGTTTTGCAGACTTAAAGTTTAATATGACAGCTCTGTAGGCCTGTCCTCATCAGACCGAAGTTGCAAAATGATCCGTTATTTTAACGCGCCCGATCTCAAATTAGCCAGCTAATTTGCGTTTCATCAGCCCACAGTTGCAATTAGCAGGCTATTTGGTCGAGAAATAATCCCGAGAAATCTTGGTCTTGTTTCCAAAATAACCCGCTATAACTAATTTGCGCCCGTCGAGCTAGTTTGTGATGAGCGTATCGGTCTTGTGAAGACGCAATTTCGAGCTTCAGGAAAATATACCGAGTCTGAAAATAGCGGGTTATTTAGCAACTTCGGTCTGATGGAGACAGGCCTTCTGTGAACATTGCTAAAACAATCGTAACCAAACCTCAGACCATTGATTAACACTCTATTCTTGAGATTCTCATCATCCCAGGTATGACTAATTACAGAGGGATGTGAGAGCAGTGTTTGTTTTGAAATGAGCAAGGACTTGAAAATAAAGATTAACTCCATTGTACATGTACTGTAGCTAATTTGCACTGTGACCATGTAGAATCAAAACTACAGTATGGTAGATTTTCGGAACTGACAATTTTCTTCCTGCATTGCTGTACAGTAGTTAAACCTATGTCTCAATACACACTTGGACATGAACATACAATTAGTGTAACTTTCGCGTTACTTTTTCATTCAATTTTTTTCTTTTTTCTTTAAATAAATGTATTGTTGTGGACATACTGTACAAGTAAACTGCATACATGTACAATGATATCACTAAATCAGTGTGAATCTCAAATTGGCAATGCCGTCCGTGGATTGTGACATAGACAAGGCTCCAGTGTTTTTGTGTACAAAAATATCAATAATTTCTGTTCGTCTCTTACAGTAAGTGCTTAATAATTACTCCCTTGGGGCACTGGTCAAAATATATTATACATGTAGGTCCTCTACAGAGAAAAAGACCCTCTTGAGTTAGAGATTTTTTTTCTTAAAATGAAATTTTAGTCATTTTGTTTGTTCAAACAAATGGAGAAGTTGTCCGCCACTACATCACAGACTCACCTAATTTGAAGAGCCCATACCTACAATGTACATGTACTGTACATGTATACTGATAACAACTTGCAAAATTTCATAACTTTTTCATTTTTTCAAACTTTCACCAGTCTCCTTCTCTGCTTTCTTCTAGAATAGTTTGCAATCAAGGTTGGATTTCCCTTCAACAGAAACATTGAAAATTGAAGAAGAGCAAAAAAGGAGATATCCCATATTCTTGCACACAGCACAAGCATAGAGTACAATGTAATTTGATGATTCATGTACATGTACAGTGTACATGGAATGTTAATTTCCAATTGCAAATCCTTGTTATGACACAACTGTGGAATGTTTATTGTTTATCTATTGAATAATTTACATGTAATGTCAGCTGATCAAAATATTTCAATTACTACTCACTACAAAATATTTATTGGATAAATCTTTTCCCAATTTTAATTACATTTTAGGAGGGCAACCAGTGTTTACACTGTTGATCAAAATATTTTTCTTCTGTCGCTACTCAACATAAAACATACTATCTTTTCCCATAATTTGTTTGGCAAGCAACGAGAATGTAATGTATATTGATGATCAAAATATTTCCATTACTCATAGGCAAAGTCCTAAAGACTCCTAACTAATGTATTTTTCAGTTCGCTGATTTGTTTTGACTTTAGAGAGTAACCAGTACAAATGCAAAAAGTAATCATGGTCCATGACTTGTTTAAAGTGAATTTCAACAATTAAAATAGATACCTAGTTTCTTTCTCACTGACATTCTCCTGCAGCTTACATGTACATGTATAACTGTTTTGTTTCTTTTCACCTTCCACTATTGTGTGTGGAGACTTCTTCAAACTGCATTTATAATAACAAAATAATTTTTCTAATATCATAATTATCATTGTTGTTCTTGCTCACTCATTTCCCCTTTTTTCCACTTTGCCAACATCCTCTAGTTATTTGATATTTTTGTTTTTGACATAAAATTGTTGAATACCAAAGAATATGAGGAAATATACACTGTAGTCTGTGATACTGAAAATTGTGTCATGCAATATCTGAAACCTTGATTTTGGCAAAACCATAATAACCCTGTCTCAGTGAATGCAATTTGTAAATTCAAACACATACTGTACATATACATGTACAAACCTAATAAAAATACAAAAACTCAAAACGCTGCAGAGTGCAAACAAAATGTATTTCAAAACTGTGATTCTGGGCTGAAACAAATATGAGCTCTGCCTAAAAATACAAAAACTCAAAACGCTGCAGAGTGCAAACAAAATGTATTTCAAAACTGTGATTCTGGGCTGAAACAAATATGAACTCTGCCTATGGATCCCATTCTTAGCTTCAACCCTGAAGCAAGATAATGTTTGAAATCAGAAATAAGGATGATTTGACAGAACAGTGACAGCGAGAGCGCTGGGACAGGTCGTTGCTCCCCAAACACATTAACCAAACGGGAAATTCAGAATGAAAGATGGAGGGGAAACAGGTGTTAATACTTCTGCAATTGCATTGGAATAATTTGAGAAGGAGCTCCAGATAGAAATAATGGGGCTGCAATTATCACAACCGTTTCCGAGCAGCCCAGTGTTATGTATCAAGATACTTCCTTTCAATTAAAAATTTTAGTTGACTCATCCTAAACAATATTTTGTCACTTGGTTGTATAGTTTTTATTGCCTTAGGCATGAACATTCAGATGGAAAAACGTTGTAAAACGATGAACTTGCTCATATACTCCTACATGTATTTTATGCATGATCGTAATTCATAAGACTTTGCACATACATTGTACATTTAACATTAAAAATGCTGCAACTATAGCAACAAGAGTTTAATGCATTATAAAATCCAATATTTACATTGTGTTATATATTTCCGATTAGTGAAGACTAAAGAGGGGAAACAGATTATAAAAGTTACCATGGCAGAGTTGGGTGTATTGATTTTGTGAATTTCCAAGGAATGACAAATTGACTACATGTAGTCACAGTATACTGTACATGTACACAAGCCTTCGATTAAGCAGCCAGGAGCAAGGGGCAATTTATTTTTAAAAGTTGCCCCTTGCTCACGGGGATTTACCAGAGCAAGGGGCAATTTTTTAAGAACAAGGGGCAATTTTCCAAAAACAGATAATCATAATGACAACCAATTAAAAAAGTTAAATAAGTTCAAAGATACAATGTTAATTTCATAATGGATCAATTTAATAAATAATAACTTTTTTAATCTAAGTTAATGTGATCAACAGGAAAGATTGATTAAGAACATCAACTTGCACATTAAACAGTATTTTAAAGTAACTAAAATTATTGATGAGCAAATGAATAAATAAATCGTCAATTTCACGAACATCGAAAGTCAAAAGGACTTTGCAAGTCTATCCCAAATCGAAATCACACCTCACACACAAACATTCCGCCACACTCTCGGCAGGACATGAACGGTCTGTTACCGGGACTCGAATGCTTCGCGGTGGGAAGCTGGCCGGCTAGCGTTTTGCCAAAACACCGCTAGGTTGGCTGCTGGCAAAATGAAAGTAACTACGATCGAGAACATCGTAGGTGTTCTTAACTTGTAAATAAGAGAATTCTAAATTCTATTTGAGATGAAATAATAAACAAACCTTGACAGATCTCTAATGACTATTTGAATGCTTGTTTATTTCTCCATTTGACGATTTGTTTTCTTGTTCCTTGAAACATTTGTAGGTGCGTGCGTGCGTGCGCCACAGCACCATCTAGCTAGTATATATCTAGCGATCGCGCATGAACGTACGTGCGCTAGCCTATATAGTAACAACAGGCGCATTTTCACTTCAAGCACTTGCGCCTCAAGAAATGCACACACTAAATACGAAGCTAGTAGAGAGCTCGTGCGCGGCAATTGTTTGGTGATTCGTATATTTTTTTTGTCCTAATATTTTATGGGCGCATTTTCACGGAAAACACTTGCGCCTTGCCGTCTAGTTTTAGATGATTATGGGCGCAATTGGTGGTTTTATGAGCGCAAATTTGCGCCCTGCGCCCGCTTAATCGAAGGCTTGCATGTACATGGAGGGGTGGAACTGCTTGTGAATAGCAAAAGGAAAGTTGGATATCATGTGCCCCCCTACCCCCTAGCTGCAAACAGTGCAGAGCACTATTAAGATCTAGATGTAAAATCTGTCTTACACTGTATTACAGAAGTATTCTACAATTATACATGTATGTCAATCACACATGTACATTCTCACGATTGTTAATTTTACAGCACGCATACATGTACCACTGATTTTGATGTAATAAAATTACATGAACTACGTGTACATAATGCAGTGATGTACATTGTACAGTTACTACAGTACACTGTAAGCCGGAACAGTAGCCTACTGATGTGCAGGCTACATGCGTAGTGTAGGCCTACTGCTGATATTTAAGAAGGTTCCTGTTTTTAAATAATGTGTACCCCCTGCTGTTCTGGTATGCCAAGCAGGCACCTACCACTTGAATCGGAAAATAAATTATTGTAACAGTAACTTGAGTCTACTGCAAATCTACGACCCTTTGGTAAGAATGAACTTTAAGAGATTCATCATGCCATTAAAAATGTCAGTGTTCACATAATTTACCGTGTTTTTTAAACAGCATCCTGTGCTTCATTTTTGTATCTTATAACACAAACGTACAGTTGTAACTGAGTACACATACACTGCAGGACTTTTGATGTGCACAATAGGGCCTAGTGCACAAGTACTTTTTTTCATCTCGTCTTGACATTTATTCATTTAGTACAGATGAAAAAATGCAGCTTAAAACTGCTGTGGTTTACCGCGACCTACATCATACATGTACCTGCCAACCTTTCGATTCATAGCAAAAATTAGGAATCCAACGAGGCAAAATTAGGAATACAATCATTTTGTATACTTTTTACACAGAAGTTTTCAGAAAAAGAGAGGATTCTAGGATTCATAACATTACAGGTACGGGTCAAAAAGTAGGAGTCATTCCTCCAAAATAAGAATGGTTGGCAGCTTTGTTACACTTGGCTGCTTCGATACGTTTTCCATCCTCCTAGAGCTGGAGAACCAACCCCCCCCCCCCCTTTTTTTTTTTTTTTCAATATCTGGATATGCCACTCGATAAAAACTTCACAATGCCAAGTAATAAATACTCACCAATAGGCAAGCCATTTGGTTGGACTAGGTCCACAAACCCCTCGGCCATGGCGGCCAGCGTACTGGGTCTGGATCCCGAGGAGGTCATGTTGGTAGCCGTCGGGACCGGGGGCAGCTCCCCCCAAATTATAGTACTGGGGTTATCTGGCTCTACTTTGGGGTACTGGGCCCCTACACAATCTGTGGTGTAGGAAAGGATCGTAAGCCATAGGCATAGCTTGACTGCTAAAACGCAGCTTCTAGTCCGAAATGCAGCCATTTTGTGAGGCTGTTTTTGTTGTTTGTAGGTCTGAAGCACCTAGGGTTTTCTTGAAGAGTTGGGAAAGTGTTCCTCAGGCCTCCTGTTGATGCACCTGCATAGCTGGAACTACGGATCCGCTGGTCAGGTGGTTCTATTGAGGTATGGTGTGCGAAAGTGTTAATTCTGAGATGGCGTCACTCATTCACCATATGTGGTTCCTGGAGATATATGGAAAGAGAAAGAATTGTGGAAATAATATTAATACCGGTACTTGATAATTTCACAATAAGACAAATGAGTACATGTATTTCATTTTCGTTTTTTAGCAAATTGCCTTGCAATTATATAAGCTCTAAAACCATCTAAAACTTCTGTACATGTAGTACACATTTGCATTTCCATTGAATGCTAAATATTGCTATTTATTCTTTCCACAAAAAAAGGGTTCAAAATCAAACACACACAATAAATATCTTTACACATACATGTACATGTACATTACATAGCTTTATTTGATTTTCTTTATTGCTCATAATTTCCAATACAATGTGTACATTACCAAAATCAAAGTCAAATAAAATATATGATGGCAAAATGTGAAATAAGGGTCCTATCAGCTGCAATGTTCACCTTCTGATTAGCACCTTAAGGCAAGATACAGAACATGTACAGTAATATGTCTGCACAGCTACCCGCTTGTAATCTAAAAGTGTGACTAAAATATCTGCCTCACGTACAAATGTACAAGGAGTCTCTAAGAGCAGAGAGATAACAGAAATCAACTAACATCTCAAGCAATTATGATGCACAGAGCCGATTTCAGTAAATGACGTCATTTTTTTTGAGTGCGTTGTCTTATCGAGGCTGAACCCCTCCTCCCCATTGTCGCTCTGCACACACGCATACTCGGTAGAGTCACGATGCAGCTATTTGGAGGTTTCTATTGACTCAAAGGCGTTTCATTGCATTACAGAATCCGGTTAGCTCAAAGTGCAATTTGCATTTCTTGATTATATGGGATGATAATAGTGAAGACCTACATGTCCATTGAATGCATTGGACAATTCAATGTGAACATTAAAAGTGAACATTGTGTGCGTATGTGTAGATGTACATGTACATGTACCGGTAGTTCTATTTGTACAATCGTCATGAGCAAATACTGCACACATTTATCCTGGAAGTCAATACTTGTATGTTTATACCAGGGTCCCAAGCATATGGATCATAAACATGTACAGATGATTCAAAACAATCCATATCAGACAGTTTACCCTTTCATGACAATTATTCCATATTTTGCGGTTTGGCTCAATACCTTCTGATTCAGAGCCCTAAAAAAATATGCCAGATACACAAGTAGAAATTCTTGTAGAAACGTTAAAAAAATGTGCACACCCTGCATCCATGGCTACAGTGTATATTGCATTGGATGCTAGGAATTTTTAAAAAGAAAATAAGTTTAAATTTAAAATCCTTAGATTGGCAACACATTGAGAGGTTGAAAATCATTGTTGTTAGATAAAAACTGGCAATTTGTTTAACTTTTCAACAACGTTCTCACCCGTGTTTATGAACAATCAACATTGAATCAAATGGTTACCGGTATGTATATGTACTGTAATTTGCAGGAACTGTACAGCATGAAGTCGATATGTACAGGACATACATGTACAGATGATGAAGAGGCGAAAACGCAAGAACTGAAACTGAGTTTCTACTACTGTTAGCTACAGTATACAGTACCTGTATATATACATGTATATATATTGGGCCCAAAAGTTTACATACAGTTGGTAGAAAAGCAATATACAATATCACAGCCTTACTCATTCATGCCAACTTTTCACCTCAGGAAGACAGACAAGTTTGGTCTCTGTTTTAAAATGTACCAGTATACAGTTTATACATGTACAGTGCATCACTTATAATCACTCTGATGCACTTATATACAAATGTACAGTATATGCGACTTCTGATAGGAATGAGTGCAGTTGTGAAAATGAGAGTACAATTTTTTTCTTCCAGGTGTATAAATGTAAACTTTCAGGGGGGGGGGGCCCGACTGTAAACACATATCAACCTGTGTTTTAGGCGATATTACTCAGCAGCTGTGGTTAATGATGAATTATAAAGTTTCTGATGATTAAAGTTTCAAATCTAGAACATGCTTTGTGAGGCTTTGGCCAGGGTCATCATGTGGTCGAAATTAGTAATTATGTTGTACATGATGCCACAACAAAAGCCGCAACGACTGCCATGTACAGCAATGCCACTTAAAGTCTGGGGAGGGGGACAGAAGACTTTTCGTCAACCGATGTTTGCTCACTGAATTCTACCCCTGACATGTCATAGATCAGGTGAACTGGGATTTCTAACCGCAGATTTATGACCGAACCTTGAATCCTCAATGCCAACACGCAAAAAGCTGTGACGTGCTAAACAACTTTTCTTTTTTTAATTAACAGAAAGTCCTACATGTACACATAAAACTTTTAGTTCCCATAGTTTCTTCAAAACATTTTGATGTTTCCTTTGACATGAAGTCTGCAAAACCAGACTTTCATGCAAGGCTGTGGTAAGGCCTGCAACACCCATGAAATACATGTACAACTACAAGGTGCCATGGTCTAGTAGAAAAGTATCCACCCCCAAAAAACTGATCAAATTAATGATCCTGGCCACAAAAAACAAGGTCCTTTTGCAAATGCAGTTCCTGGATCAGATCTAACAAATACCGGTAGATAATATTTACCTGTACATTTGATTTGTAGTTATAAAATTTCCTTGAGTTCTTGATCAAATTAATCATGACAGCTCGCTTTTTCTCAAAGTTCTGTGGTAATAATAATGTTCAGTACCTTGTAATTGTTTGTATCCCTAGGAAAGTAGACTAAAATCAAATGATTATTATTCCAACATATGAAGAACACACACAAAAAGGCACACCTGTAAACGTGGAACTGTTGATCCCACGTTTCTAAAGAGAATGTACCGGTATGTGGGTATTGAGCGTGTCTGATCTCTGTTGTACTGCAACAGAACTTGACGAACCCCTGCCCACAGAAAGCACAATTCTTCAGATGTATTGACTGTGCCATGCTCAAGGGTATTCAGTTATGACTCTCAGGTATTCAAACATGAAAACTGAATACCAGGTACATTCATACCACCAAGGTCATATTCTGTCAACAGGGTTGCTTTAGATTTACCCTAAGGCACTTTTTTTTTTTTCTTTTTCAAACCTCCTTTTCACCTTCCAGCACTTTGCTGGGCCTACATGTACACGTTGCAGTTTTTTTTTGTGATCATTTTGAGCCGGTCAGGTTCATAATACATCTTTTACAACATCATTCTTCAGCAAAAATCAATTCACTAGTGGTCAATTGTGGCCTACATTCAATAGCAGGCTACATGTGTATTATGATGATGTACCAACTGTTATGAATATACATATGTAGATTTGCTTTGAATATTCATGTGTTCATGTTTGTTGTAGATTGTAAATGTGGAAATTTAAACTTATCATCTGTTTGAGATACATGTACATGTACAGTGTACGTGTCATTAATCATCTTGTTTTGCATATTATTGTTTTTTTAATTGATGTGTGAGGTGGGGGAATGAATTTTTAACGTAAACTATCAATCACTCCAATGTAACAAATTGGGGGCCTGTCCGCGAGTTGCGCAGGGGACTTCCTGGACCCCAAACACGAAGCCGCAACCTAACACAAAGTCACAAACAATCTAAATCATTGCATTTGTTCATACTGCGATTCTGAAAACGTGCTTTTGGTGTTGTGCGAACGCGACTGTAGACAGGTAATATTTAGAATCCTGCTCTAATCCTCTTGATTAAAGGTCTTAACAGGACATATCAATTAGAGCTGCCAAACACCTGATCACACCTGCCGAGCAACCTACCGACTGCGAATAGCTTTCCCTGCCAGGATGCGGAAAGTCTATCAACTAATTGTGGAAGATTATTACAGCAAAGGTGCAATAAGCTGCATGAAAGGTGGCGACTGAATGCATTGAAATCTTAAAAACTTGAAAAAACAAAAGAGGAACACAAACAAATATATCTTATGAAGTCAAATCTAAATGTAGGCCCTATGGGCTATGGCATGACAAATTACATTTCACTTAATTATTTCATGCAGCATACCCTTTTTAGTCAGCACTACCTGATAAAAAAAATGGTGTTGAATTTTTTGTTTTCCTTTTTTTCATTCCTTTTGTGTGAAGAAGATGGAGTACAATATTTTAGACAAGATTTACAGTAGGTACATGACATGTACATGTAAACAAAAATAGTAACTTTAGTTTAACCAAAAATAACTTAAAAGAAAAAGAAAAAGAAAGATTACATGTACTTTTTTGGGTTAATTCTAGATCTATAATTTTGCTGTTTCTAAGGAAGGTGTATTGTCCCAGATTCTGTAGGCCATCTCATATGAAAGTATTAGTATTTATAACTCAACTTCTCCTTTAATTACCATCAAAGGGATCAAATCAAGGTTACACTTGGCACATTCACAGGAATATTTTGCCAACGCGGGAAGAGCACCTGCAGGAATATTTCCTGCCACTGCAAGAGCTTTCAGGATTAAAATTCAAAGGATATTCCAAAAATTGCATTCCCCAGGTTTTATGCAGGTTCACAGGCTAGTGGTTACTACTGTATATGTTGTGTATGCATTGCACAAAAGTTTATCAGGAAAAAAGAAATTTCAATCTTTTTTTATGAAAAAGAAATAATTTCTGATAATGTGTAACTACAATTACATGTACATGTTAATGTCCCTAGCTTTGCAATACATGAAGGACTCCTCACTAACTTTTTAGGAAGGGGGTCTAGATTCATCTTTTAAATGTCTGTACCATATGCATGAGCCCTACATGTACAGTACATGTACATGTATGTAAAAATTTGAAATTTGGGAGGTCCAGAGACTCCAGACCTAGATTTTAGGCGCCCATGTGTCCCAGGGTACCTGTTAGTGTCAAGCCCTGCCATACAGTATGTGTAATTAACGAACATATTAATCATACATGTATAAGGCACATTTACATTACATTACATTACATTTATTAATGAGCAAAGGTGAAAAGGAAAGTGAAACTAAATGTGTACATGCACATGAATTGCACATTAACAAATTATGTATTCATGCAGAAAAATATTTCCAAAGTCAGACGCCCATAACAAATCAATGACAATTAGTCAGACACTCCACAAATGCTACAATAGTGCCCTTGACAAAGGAAGGGGAGACAATTCAAACACCTTTGCCCCAAGAATAGAAATGCAATGAACGTGCAAAATATATTCCATCTACATATAGTTGTATGAACTACAGTATGAGGTGATAAATACTCCCACATTTCAGCAGCCAAAAGCAGTCAATAGCCATGTTCACATACAAAAAGTAATACTATCTTACTTCTGATTCTTTGACTAATCTTGGTTGATCATGATTCATACAATGTATCCACAAAGCAATACGGTACATGTACCGTACATGTACAGTGTTGTCCAATTTACAATATTGTTACATTGTCATGAACATCCTGAACATTGCCATATTGACTACCGGTACATGTGGCTCAGAAGACCTGTACGCTGTAGGAAGACTGCAAGGCATCAGGGGGGCGTTTCATGAAACAATTAGTCGGTGGTTTTCACCGACTAATATAATTTTCACCGACAATTTTATTGTCACCGACTATTTTCCAGGCCTCTGATTGGTCAAATTTAGTCAGCACCGACAGTTGTCGGTGGACAAATGTTGATGAAATGCCCCCCAGTTTTATTACCAAAGAATACACATGTTCACAGTGTTTCCAGTCGTCAAAATAAAAATAAAAATGAATGCCTCACACATGCCATTTTTTTTATTTTTATGAATTGCTAAGGAGGCTTACGCCACGCATCTAAAGTAGCTTGCAACAATATCAACTTTAAACGTCAAAGTATGTGAACAAGCAAGTAACAAATTTTAATTCAGAGAAAATGGTTACAAATTTACATTTCTAAAGCTAAAGAAATGATAACAGAGAGTCAGAAACAAATATTCACTTTTTCAGGTTCCCCTAAATTCCTTTGATATTTCTTGATTTTTCTCCAATTTCCTAAAATTTCCCCGAAATCATTTACCGGTAATTTCCAGAAAATTTCCATGACAAAACCAAAATTACCTGACTTTTGTGAAAAGTGAAAACACTGCATGCTCATTTACTGGTAGGTATTATATGTACATGTACATAATGTATGTACATGTGTGTAACATTATAATCCAATTTAGTACTTCAGCAAAAAACCACACCATGAACAAGTACATGTATGTCCAGGAAGAAAGCTAAAGGAGCACTTACGGAACAAACCTACATTGTACATGTATACAGGTATATCACATTATTCAGTGGTAATACCCTTTCCCATACAGTGTACAATTTTATGCCACTGCCTGCATCACAACCATAAAACTAGGCATAACATTTGTATGTACATGTAGATCTGTTTTATGCCATTAGTAAATGGATTTAGTACCAGACATGAACAAGGCTTTTGATGCAAACAATAGTTGGAAACAGATGGTCTCTGTTCAGTGAGCTGATTACATCCTCTTAATTAACATAAAGGATCAATACTTCCAACCTGTGAAAATAGATAGCTAGTATCCTGGTGCATTTAATAGGTCTGAGCTCAAACCTCCAGAACTCTACTGCCAATACATTGGTTTCACAAGTCTGCTGTATTTGCTGGCAATATCAAATAAGCCCTATTTATATGTACATATACATGTACATGTACATGTACATTGTATGTATACATGTATGTACAGTGTAGGCCTACATGTAGGCCTACTGTAAAAATAACATTATTGTATACTGGTAAAGAAAGTAGTTTTCCTCCATCATGTTCACTTTTAAACCCCTATAAACGAACAGGATTTATTTTGGGGGCTAAATTGATCACATTCTGTACATGTTTTGTTCTTCAAATTGGCAACAATAATATTTTGTTTTTATTGCTACCTTGTTAAAATAAAATGTAATGGGTAAGAATGATGTTTTTTTGAAAAATTGCCAATTTTGATTGAAAAAAAATATATTTTGAATCTCTCAATGTGTTGGCAGAAATTAAAGGATATTAAAGCTTATTTTCCTTTTTCAAATTCCTGGCATCAAATGTAATACCGGTATACAGTAGTCAACAAGAAATGAATCCAGTGTGCACAAAAGAATTTTGCCCTTACCACTCATGCATCTGGCATAATTTTTAGGGCTCTGAATATTAAGTTATGGAGCCAAACCTGAAAATGTGAAATGATTGTCGGGAAAGGGTTACTAGAAAATGCACTTTGGGTTCTGAAGAAAACAGTTTTTGTGTTTACCGGTAACACATTTTTCTTTTAAATGTCTTTAAATGAATGAAAAAGTGGCATTTTTATACAAATATGTAGGCCTATATGTAATGACTGCAGCAGTGCAGCTTACAAGTATTAAGGCAAATATTATTCATATTTCTACTGTAGTGATAAACCTTGTCATGCAGATGTACATTTATGATGTACATGTACATTGTACAGCACTGATAAGTCTCTATGTTTTTCTCTGTTTTTCAGGAGTCACAATGTCAAGGGGCAATAAGTACCGGTTCAATTCTGTGTAAATGCCCATCACATACATGTATAATGTCTGTTTACAGCTACAAAGGCGTTAATATGGCTTTAAAGATAAAGTTGAGTTCTGGGGGGCGTTTCACAAAACTTTTCATCAGTGACAAATGACAGTTTTTGTTATAAGCTCCTGAAAGCCTTGCTTCTGATTGGTTATCAGTAGATTTGTCACTGATATTTGTCATTTGTCATTGAAAAAAGGCTTTGTGAAACGGGTCCCTGGTCATGCGATTGCATTATGAAAGAAACGTTGCGGAATCGATCAGAAAAGGTTGATCATCTAGCATATAAGTATTGGTGTGTACTGCAAGGTTCTGGAATCATCAAAATGATAAGAAATTTGGCCCAGTCTCGGTAAAGTTACAAGAACTGTACACAGAAAGATGTATATGGGACTACACGAACATGTGGCATAGAAATCCGTCCGGATTTATATGATTTTACATGCCATATTTAGAATATTAAGGCATTTGAAGAGCCATGCTTTTCAGGGAACATTTTTTATCTGATGTTCTTCCACACTTGCATAATACAATAACGCTCACAAATTATTTTTCACCTCTTCCCAGAACTCAACCTTCTCTTTAAACAGACAATATGTAGCCTACAGTATTTAATATTAATCTGGATTTATTTATATACATGTACTATGTAGCATATACATTTGTAGGCCTACAGTACAATGTACAATGTGTGAACACATCTAATGTGCACATTACAACAATAGCCAAGACCATACAGAGCTGAGTGACGACCAATTGTGGTTTGCAAACTTGCAAACAAACTAATCATGTCAATATGCAGTACATACACATTCATGCACATACACTATACTGTATGCAGACATTGTACATTTGACTTGCATTGTGTTGAATTGACCCCCATGAATAGGGGCCATTGGTAGCCAGAGCTCTGTGCTACCAGGAAACAATAGAACTTATCAAATTACAATAGTATCAGTTGGTGACATTTTGCCCATAAAAACCTTTGTTTACACAGCTTACAACAAATTTATTGTGTGGGAGAGATAGGATCCTTTACAACCAAATTTTCCATCGATCAAGCAACAATAGACCCGACCTTCTGCACATGAATCATTGAATGAACAAAGCTATAAACGACCTACACCTGTAGACTATACATGTACATGTATGTACACTTGGGGTGACCTTTTTTATTGAATATAGACTTTTATCAAATTGATGATTTCAAAACTTCACTTTCAGACATGATACTGTACAATGTACGTGTATTGTAATTGTATGAATTGCAGTTGGTAATTTTACTTTATTACTCTAAGTTTTAACATTTATCTATCAAATAATTATGTGAAAGGATTTTTATTTTTATGCTTGATATTGGAAAAATATCTAGAGAAACACCTACAGTGTACATCATCATACATGTACACAAAAGTTATTGTCTTTCTCGTGGGTCTGTACTGTAGTTACAGACTGTTCCATCTTCAGCAACTTTTCTATGATAGACCAGTGTATGGACTAATGATATTTATCTTATTTACTTGTTTAAGTATTTGTAATACAAATACTTAAACAAGTAGAAGTCTAAATAAGATAGGTTACTTACTACTTACTTAGGTAATCTATGAACAATTTGTATGCTTGTATTTGTATCGTGGTTTTATATTAACATCAATAAGAACTGTTCAATAACATGAGGGCTCAAACTAAGATAAAGAAAGAAATTTTAATATCAATTTCAATTTGTATTTTGTCGCTGCCCACTGCACATTATACTGAACTAAAACATAGATCTAGACTTGTTAACTTGTTTAACAAAAGATAATTATTTAGCTAAAATTTCTAAAAATGGTCAAACTCAAAGAACATTACAAAATAATAATGTTAAGTAGCACCCAGACTCGGCACATAAACTCAACCGCTTGCAAGAATTTGCAAGCCTAATGCCAATGCAATTGCAATGGAGGCAGGAGGCACTGCACTGGCAAATGTAAACCAATTCGTGCCAGTCAACAACTACCGCCCAACGCAGCTGGGTGGAGTCCGCACAGCAAACAACGACGCCTGACTGTGTGGGGTGGGAGCTCGCGCTAATCCGCTGCCGCTGGTCTCTTCGTTCTCACAATCATTCACACAGAAACACGGCCATTTTAACAGTTTACACACCGAAAATCCATACGTTAATTTCTAAAACGCCATCGATGACTATGTTATATACGTTGGAATAACATTCAGAACATCATCTTACCGTAAAACGTGAATCTTCCGTGCAAATTTGTACTCAGTTCGTTATATAGGTGTAAGTCCGTGGTTTGCAGGCTGCCCCAATTACTCGCTGACAAATCGACAACTAGCGCTATATATATGCTACATAATAAATGCATATTCACGTCACTATATTCGCGATAGCACTGTGAATGAGCGCAGGGCCGGGGTCATGTCAACGAAGACGGTCCGTCTTGGCAAGTCTTCACACAGGGGGTAATAATAATGTGCAAAGCGTTATTTTACATTTATCTTGTCTAAAAACATAGTATCATATTATCAATCTGTACTATGTCACAGGATCTCTTTCCACTTTATTTCCGTCTTTCATTATTCTCGTGCCTCTCATAACTTTTTTAATTAGAGGGGATAATGGGGAAAGAAGAAAGAACATGCATGAAGTTGTTTGTGACGATGATGATGATGATGATGATGCTGAGTGGTGGTGGTGGAGATGGTGATGATGATGATGATGATGGTCATGATAAGGGGTACAGCGGATAATTGATGTGCTAGTTATAGCGGTGGCGCATGGTGGTCATGGTGGTGATGATGATGATGGTGATGATGAGAATGATTGCAATGGTGATGATGATGATGATGCTGCTCGGATGATGATGATGATGATGATAATGAATGTGTTGGAAGATGATGGTGATGATTATGATGATGATAATGATAATGATGGTGATGACGATTGTGAAGATGATGATGATAACGGTGATGACGATGATGATGATCACGGATGGTGATGACGATGATGGTGATGATAGTAATCATTGTGATGATGATGATGATGATGATGATGATGATGATGATGATGATTGATGATGATGATGGTAATGGTAATGATTATGATGATGATAATGATTGTGACGATGATGATGATGGCGATGGTGATGATAATGATTGTGACGATGATGATCGGATGATGATGATGATGATTATGATGATGGTGGTGGTGATGGTGATAATGATAATAATTATGATGGTCGTGATGGTGGTGGGGTGATGATGTTGCTGAAGATAATGGCCATGATGAATAATGCTTTTGAGTTCGTGAGTAATCTCAATTGTGATAAGAAGCAAACTCATTTCATTTTAGATTATGTTAATGCTGTGACCCGGATGATTGAATGAGGGCGTCGTTCCAGAATAATAGTCGTCGGGAATGGAGAAAAAAAGTATTAACGTATTCGGCGTGACGGCGTCTCTTGTCAATAGCGAGCTTTCGATTTAGGCACCCGACGTGGGCTACTACGAGTTACTGGAGCGTGGAGACGTTGCGCAGCTCACGTCCGTTCCCTTCACGGAAGTGCTTTCGATTTTTCACGACGGGGCTTTCGTCGGTCACGTGACCAATTTTTGAGATCAGGTGACTAAATCAGGTACTAAATTCACAGTGCGCGAAAATCTGATACGAAGAATAACATAAGGATGAGAGAAAGGGATAGAATGATAAAAATAAAGAATAACATAAGAGAAGGTGATAGAAGGAAGAAACAAAGAAAAACATAAGGAAAGACAGAAAGAGAAAGTGATAGAATGATAAAAACATAGAATAACATTAGAGATTTAAGGTGATAGAAGGAAGAAACAAAGAATAACATAAGGAAAGACAGAAAGAGAAAGTGATAGAATGATAAAAATAAAGAATAACATAAGAGAAAGTGATAGAAGGAAGAAACAAAGAAAAACATAAGGAAAGACAGAAAGAGAAAGTGATAGAATGATAAAAACATAGAATAACATTAGAGAAGGTGATAGAAGGAAGAAACAAAGAATAACATAAGGAAAGACAGAAGGAGAAAGTGATAGAATGACAAAAATAAAGAATAACATAAGAGAAGGTGATAGAAGGAAGAAACAAACAATAACATAAGGAAAGACAGAAAGAGAAAGTGATAGAATGATAACAAATAAAGAATAACATAAGAGAAGGTGATAGAAGGAAGAAACAAACAATAACATAAGGAAAGACAGAAAGAGAAAGTGATAGAATGATAAAAACAAAGACTAACATAAGAGAAAGTGATAGAAGGAAGAAACAAAGAAAAACATAAGGAAAGACAGAAAGAGAAAGTGATAGAATGATAAAAACATAGAATAACATTAGAGAAGGTGATAGAAGGAAGAAACAAACAATAACATAAGGAAAGACAGAAGGAGAAAGTGATAGAATGATAAAAATAAAGAATAACATAAGAGAAGGTGATAGAAGGAAGAAACAAAGAATAACATAAGGAAAGACAGAAAGAGAAAGTGATAGAATGTTAAAAACGTAGAATAACATTAGAAAAGGTGATAGAAGGAAGAAACAAAGAATAACATAAGGAAAGAGAATGTGATAGAATGATAAAAACAAAGACTAACATAAGAGAAAGTGATAGAAGGAAGAAACAAAGAAAAACATAAAGAAACTAGACATGTAATACTTGTTTCGGAACAAGTATAGGTGGGCTGTTCCAATTAATGCATACCACACATGGTTAGTGAGATAGTGATCAGTGAAATGTTTGACCTTTGATCCTAATTTACATACTAAGTAGTTAAGATACCATGCATGATTTGACCTAAATTTTTGAAATAATCCTCTTATTCAGGTCTATTAGTGTGCCAAATTTCATGTCTATACAAAGCATTGTTTTAGAAAAACCATGTACAGTATATTTGACCTTTAACCTTAAAATCTAAATAACATAATGAAATATGCATATTCTAGATTTTGTGTTTTTATATGAAATATTTTGTCTTACCTGTCAACATGCAACGTTTCAAGTCAATTGCGACCAGTATACAAAAATAATCCACATAGACATTATACGTGAACAGAAAATGGAATTCTCAAATCCCACTTTGTAGTCAAAATATCACCATGATCTCATTATCTGATTAAAAAATGAATGTCATCCTCTGTGTAGAGAATCGTCTCAGCTACAACATATCCGAAGCTGGCAGAAAATCGAGCAAAAATAATCGAGATATTGCTTAAACAAGACTGGAATGTAGAATGAAGATTTCAGAAAAAGTCACCTCCCATAGAGAATACACGAAAAATTAGGCATTTTATTACATTGTTTGTGATTGTATGATAATATGTTATAATAGTCGAAGAAGATCATAAAATCAAATTTAAAACGACGGCAAAAAAAAAAAAAAAAAGACCCACCAGGAATCGAACGTGGGTCGCCGGAATGGGAGGCAAGTGCTATGACCACTATACCAAAATAATCCCCATAGACATTACACGTGAACGAAAATGGAATTCTCAAATCCCACTTTGCAAGTGAAATATGAGCATGATCCCGGCATCTGATCGAAAAATAAAGGGCACACTTGTGATAGCTTATTGTCTCAGCTACAACATATCGAAGCTGGCAGAAAACAAGCTAAAACGACGAGATATTGCTCGCGAAAGACGGGAATGTAGAATCCAGTTTTGAAAAAGTCATGTCCCATAGAGAATACACGCAAAATGTGAAAAATTGACATGCCTCCTTTAATCGCAAAAATACGCCATGATGCCTTTGTCAAAATGAAAAATGTGAAACTGCATTTGTAGAGAATTGTCTCAGCTAGAACATATCAAAATTTGGAAGAAAATCGATCAATATTTACAGAGATACAATCAATTTTCCAAAAATATGCTGACGTCATAATATGCAAATTGAAATTTTGAGTTCGGAGGCCATTATGATGACGTCATGAGTTAATTGAGGGTCAAATGAGACATGAAATCATATCTCCGACTCATAATCTATCCAAATATGAAAAAAATTGGGAGTTCCCATCCATTCTGAAGAGTTACAATGAATTTTGTATAGGCATGTTTTTGCCCATATATGCTATGTATTACAAGAGCTCGCGCGCACGGACATTTATCTTGAATGGACGCTCATCTTGTTATTAATGGTCATAAAGAGATAAACATGGTATCAAATTGTTCGAAAAAATATGGGAATATCGTGAAAAAAAAAAAAATGGCGATTCTATGTTCTGTAATGGTGTTACGCGCGAAAACGCGCGCGCATGTGCGTGTGCGCGATTTTTTTATAAAAACGCTTAAAATGGCCTGAAACGTATGCAAAATGAATTTGAGACGATTTGGAGCATTTTTAATTTTGCGCGCGCTCACGCGCGGACGTATGCATGCGCGCGCGTTTTTGACCTGAAATTGACCGGACGGATATTGACCTTGATCATGATAAATATGAATGAGAAACGACTTTTCGTTATGAAGATATGACCATGAGTAGATTTTCAGAAAATTTTACAAAATGGCGCCTAGATGACGTCATCAGTCAAGGTCAAGGTTGAAAACCTTATTTTGATTTTTCCATATGCCTATACATATGTATGCCAAATTTCAAGGCATTTGATTCAGCTATTTTCAAGTTATCTTGCTAACAAAAAAGTGATTGGAAATAAGAAAAATAAATAATAACTAGAAATGTAATTCGTCATGAGGACGAATTAGGTGGTCTGTTATGTAATCTGAATAACTGATCTTGTAGAAAATTGTCTTAGCTACAACATATCAAAATTTGGAAGAAAATCGATCCATATTTACAGAGATACAATCAATTTTCCATAAATATGCTGACGTCATAATATGCAAATTCGTATTTTGAGTTCCAAGGCCAAAGGGCAAAGGGCAGAGCTGTAGAAAATTAAGGAACATTACAAGACATAATAAAAGGAGAACGAGAACCAGAGGCGGGAGAGGTAGAGGGTGAGAGAGAAGAAAAGAGAAGGGCAGAGGCAGAGGGAGACAGAGCAAGAGAATAAGAGGGAGGCAAGGCAAGAGGTCGAGGTAGAGGGAGGCAGAGAGAGAGGGAGAGGGTAAAAGAGTAGAGAGAGATATATATGCAGAGACAGAGCAAGAGAAGGAGAGGGGCAAAATGAGAGAGGAGAAGGGAAACAGAGCAAGAGAGAGGAGAAAGAGAGAGATGCAATGGAGAACGATGCATTCAATATATCCAGCATAAATAGAATTTAATATAGAGAAAGAGAGAAGTATAGACAAGTAAACAATTCTATGTCCACGGGAGAGACGTAAACATGCATATACCTTGGGCTGAATAACTGGAAAAAGAAAAACGTCTGGGAAGGAGACTAGCAAGGTGATTTGATATTGTAGCAGAGTTGGGAGATAAACCCTATATAAGGTTTAATACCAGATTTCCCATAGGGTTGTACTCAAACGATTTACATTTTTCTCCCATAGATATAACACGCAAAATTAGGCATTTTATTACATTGTTTGTGATTGTATATGATAATATGTTATAATAGTCGAAGAAGATCATAAAATCAAATCTAAAACGACGGCAAAAAAAAAAAAAAAACTAGACATATAATACTTGTTAATAACAAGTATAGGTGGGCTGTTCCAAGTACATGCCACACATGTTTAGTGACATACTAAGTAGTTAAGAAAACATTGGCATGATTTGACCTTATTTTTTTGAAATAATCCTCTTATTCAGGTCTATTAGTGTGCCAAATTTCTAGTCTATACGATGCATGGTTTTAGAGAAACCATGTACAGTATATTTGACCTTTGACCCTCAAATCTAAATATCAAAATGAAATATGCATTTTCTAGATTTTTTTTTATAAGAAATCATATCTCCGACTCATACTCTATCCAACTATGAATAAAAAAATTAATACACGACAAG
Organism: Mesocentrotus franciscanus; assembly: GCA_037976565.1. NCBI lineage: Eukaryota > Metazoa > Echinodermata > Echinoidea > Camarodonta > Strongylocentrotidae > Mesocentrotus > Mesocentrotus franciscanus. The sequence continues at coordinate 24,509,075 of CP137677.1, read as the reverse complement.
GACTCAGATTTCCATAAGGTTGTACTCAAACGATTGACATATTTCTCCCATAGATATAACACGCAAAATTAGGCATTTTATTACATTGTTTGTGATAGTATATGATAATATGTTATAATAGTCGAAGAAGATCATAAAATCAAATTCAAAACGACGGCAAAAAAAAAAAAAAAATTGACCCACCAGGAATCGAACTTGGGTCGCCGGAATGGGAGGCAAGTGCTATGACCACTATACCAAAATAATCCCCATAGACATTACACGTGAACGGAAAATGGAATTCTCAAATCCCACTTTGCAAGTGAAATATGAGCATGATCCCGGCATCTGATCGAAAAATAAAGGGCACACTTGTGATAGCTTATTGTCTCAGCTACAACATACTCGAAGCTCAGCAAAAACAAAAGTAAAACGACGGAGATATTGCTCAAAAAGACTGGAATGTAGAATCCAGATTTGAGAAAAAGTCATGTCCCATAGAGAATACACGCAAAATGTGAAAATTGACATGCCTCCTTTAATCGCAAAAATACGCCATGATGCCTTTGTCAAAATGAAAAATCGTGGAGACTGCATTTGTAGAAATTGTCTCAGCTAGAACATATCAAAATTTGGAAGAAAATCGATCAATATTTACAGAGATACAATCAATTTTCCAAAAATATGCTGACGTCATAATATGCAAATTGAAATTTTGAGTTCGGAGGCCATTATGATGACGTCATGAGTTAATTGAGGGTCAAATGAGACATGAAATCATATCTCCGACTCATAATCTATCCAAATATGAAAAAATTGGGAGTTCCCATCCATTCTGAAGAGTTACAATGAATTTTGTATAGGCATGTTTTTGCCCATATATGCTATGTATTACAAGAGCTCGCGCGCACGTACATTTATCTTGAATGGACGCTCATCTTGTTATTAATGGTCATAAAGAGATAAACATGGTATCAAATTGTTCGAAAAAATATGGGAAATATCATGAAGGAAAAAAATGGCGATTCTATGTTGTGTAATGGTGTAACGCGCGAAAACGCGCGCGCATGTGCGTGTGCGCGATTTTTTATAAAATGCTTAAAATGGCCTGAAACGTATGCAAAATGAATTTGAGACGATTTGGAACATTTTGAAATTTTGCGCGCGCGTTAACGCACGGACGTACGCATGCGCGCGTTTTTTACCTGAAATTGACCGGACGGATATTGACCTTGATCATGATAAATATGAATGAAAAACGACTTTTCGTTATGAAGATATGATCATGAGTAGATTTTCAGAAAATTTTACAAAATGGCGCCTAGATGACGTCATCAGTCAAGGTCAAGGTTGAAAACGTTGATTTTTCCATATGCCTATACATATGTATGCCAAATTTCAAGGCATTTGATCTAGCCATTTTCAAGTTATCTTGCTAACAATAAAGTGGGTGGAAATAAGAAAAATAAACTAGACATGTAATACTTGTTTCGGAACAAGTATAGGTGGGCTGTTCCAATTAGTGCATACCACACATGGTTAGTGAGATAGTGGTCAGTGAAATGTTTGACCTTTGATCCTAATTTACATATTAAGTAGTTAAGATATCATTGGCATGATTTGACCTAAATTTTGAAATAATCCTCTTATTCAGATCTATTAGTGTGCCAAATTTCATGTCTATACAAAGCATTGTTTTAGAGAAACCATGTACAGTATATTTGACCTTTAACCTTAAAATCTAAATAACATAATGAAATATGCATATTCTCGATTTTGTGTTTTTATATGAAATATTTTGTCTTACCTATCAACATGCAACATTTCAAGTCAATTGCGACCAATATACCAAAATAATCCACATAGACATTACACGTGAACGAAAAATGGAATTCTCAAATCCCATTTTGCAAGTGAAATATGAGCATGATCCCGGCATCTGATCGAAAAAAAAGGACACACTTGTGATAGCTTATTGTCTCAGCTACAACATACTCGAAGCTCAGCGAAAACAAAACTAAAACGACGGAGATAATGCTCGCGAAAAACGGGAATGTAGAATCCAGTTTTGAAAAAAGTCATGTCCCATAGAGAATACACGCAAAATGTGAAAAATTGACATGCCTCCTTTAATCGCAAAAATACGCCATGATGCCTTTGTCAAAATGAAAAATTGTGAAACTGCATTTGTAGAGAATTGTCTCAGCTAGAACATATCAAAATTTGGAAGAAAATCGATCAATATTTACAGAGATACAATCAATTTTCCAAAATATGCTGACGTCATAATATGCAAATTGAAATTTTGAGTTCGGAGGCCATTATGATGACGTCATGAGTTAATTGAGGGTCAAATGAGACATGAAATCATATCTCCGACTCATAATCTATCCAAATATGAAAAAAATTGGGAGTTCCCATCCATTCTGAAGAGTTACAATGAATTTTGTATAGGCATGTTTTTGCCCATATATGCTATGTATTACAAGAGCTCGCGCGCACGGACATTTATCTTGAATGGACGCTCATCTTGTTATTAATGGTCATAAAGAGATAAACATGGTATCAAATTGTTCAAAAAATATGGGAAATATCATGAAAGAAAAAAATGGCGATTCTATGTTGTGTAATGGTGTTACGCGCGAAAACGCGCGCGCATGTGCGTGTGCGCGATTTTTATAAAATGCTTAAAATGGCCTGAAACGTATGCAAAATGAATTTGAGACGATTTGGAGCATTTTTAATTTTGCGCGCGCATACGCGCACGTATGCATGCGCGCGCTTTTTTAACCTGAAATTGACCGGACGGATATTGACCTTGATCATGATAAATATGAATGAAAAATGACTTTTCGTTATGAAGATATGATCATGAGTAGATTTTCAGAAAATTTTACAAAATGGCGCCTAGATGACGTCATCAGTCAAGGTCAAGGTTGAAAACGTTATTTTGCTTTGTCCATATGCCTATACATATGTATGCCAAATTTCAAGGCATTTGATTTATCTATTTTCAAGTTATCTTGCTAACAAAAAAGTGATTGGAAATAAGAAAAATAAATAAATAATAATAATAATAAATAAATAAAGGCAATTCTAACGAAAACATAAGGTGGTCTGTATTATATACAGCCCACCTAATTAAGACAGAAAGAAAAAAATGATAGAATGATAACAACAGGGATACCGAGGAAACTGCACCCACGTTGCCGTTTTCACGACGACGGGGATTCACGGAAATTGCCCCCGACTCCCGTCGTGTGATTTGGAAGGGAACGTGGGCCCAGAAGCTCGCACATGCGCAGTTGATAAATATGACGTCACGCGTCGTAGCCCACGTCGGGTGCCTAAATCGAAAGCTCGCTATTGTTCTCGTCAAACGCAAAGTAAATTGGTTATCACACTGACGACTGACGGGAGCGAAAATAAGTTTCCGCTCTGGAAAACATTAAAAAGTCCTCAATCTTTTTTGTTCAACTTGAGGGGGAAAAAATAAAAAGTTTCCCACAAAGATATGCCATGAGGGGAGGCTGCACACCCCCCCCCCCTCCTCATGCACATGCACCTTTTCTTGCATTGTCATTTGCTCCGGATAGATAAAGTTGGAGAAAATTAACTGTCATCGTATTTCCTGACCGTGCATTCTTTATTAAGGCCCATTTCGTGGACTAGATTAAGACAAGGAACAATATAATGGAAATGATAATTATTTAGAGTTTAGAATCTGACATAATGACGTACATGTAGGCCTACTAAGATCACAATTTAAAGGAAGGCCCGCCGACATTATTTTTGTTTAAATAAATTTATTTTTAATTCTAAAGTCTAGGTATAATGACATTTTTAATGTTCGAACAGTAATGAGTACAGTAAATAGCACAATTTATATGATAATTTTTATCTTAGACTTTCTCTTCATGTTATAATTTGATGAAACTTATTTCCTACTACATGTATTCACAATTTTCTTCATCACCTGTGTTCTTTTTATCATACTGGGCTTGGTGAGTCATCTAGTTTAAGATCATTGTAATACGGCTTCGGTAGCCTAATGAAACATAATTGTAGCAGGAAGGGGAATCTGTCAGTACCCGATCAGCATTGTCAAGATGGACCCCTCTCCCCTGCGAGAACATCGAAAAAGGTATTTTCAATTAATTTTTGAAGTTGTATTATACGGAGGGGGGTGAAATGGGTTGGAGCGGGGCAGGGTGTAGGGGGGGGGGCAGGGGAACTCACCAAAACGTATGGCAATTTGCACATTAAAATAAAAATAAATAGGTCAACAACATGCAGTGACAAAAGTACACTATATAGTAGAGACACAAATGCACCTCTCTCTCTCTCTCTCTCTCTCTCTCTCTCTCTCTCTCTCTCTCTCTCTCTCACTCACTCTCACTCTCTCTCTCTCTACATCCCATCTCTCACTTATTTTTCTCCCCACCTCTACACCTCCCAGTTTCACGTCTTCCTCTCTTCCACCTGCTTCATACCCTTCTCCCCCACCCTCCCTGCGCCTCCCCCTTTTTTTTCTCCAACTCAGTTTCCTCTCGGAAGTAATCATTTTAAAGCCATCAGGAGACAGAACCCAATGCCCCATCGCGAGATGAGTAAATTAACCAAAAATATGAAAAGTTTCTGATATCCCGCCAAGTATTTCGTGAGAGATTGCAATCTTTGCAGAAAATAGATGATGTAATATTATTTAAGATTCACGCAGAGGTGCCCAGTGTGAAATCATTATTTTAGTCGAAAAATTCTCAATTATTACTTCATGGACAGTTATTAGCAGCGAGGAAGTTTGGTCTATTTAATCTATTTGTTTTGTAAAATATGTGCCTCAATGAGTCAGTAAAACAGCTCCTAATTTAGTGAATGACAGAACATTAATTTTCGATCACATGGATAATACTTTGTAAATTGCATTATCGAAAAAGTGAAAAGAGAAAAATATTTTCTAAACGTCAGGTACGGTTCTTTTATTAACCACTTTTAATTCCTATCATGTATATTACTGTCATTTCTCGCTGCCAGAAGAAATAAATTCTGCTGCTATTTTGTATTTTGAATTATTTTTAGAACTTACTGGAAATTACTGGTCGATCCTTCATCACCGAAGGAAAAGATTGTTACATGTGTTTAACTAAGTTGTAGATAATTAGTCCCATATGACAAAACAAAAAATTGTTTATACATGTTCATGTTTATGTTTGATCTTTTCAACACTCTATTGATATCCTGCGCATAATATAAACATAATCATCCCAAAGAATGATGCGATCATAAAGCTATATATAATATCTATATTATATAGATATATATAATAGCTCTATGGATGCGGTCCAGGGTGTTTATCATCTTATTAAAAGAGCGCCAGCTAGCGGACAATCTCTTTCATGAACAGAACTTTCGACGGTACATGTAGTAACCAGGTAACCTTGCGAACAGTAAAGCCAGTAACAGTCTTATCACGAATCTTTAAATGATAAATCTATGGGGTTATGGGGATATACAATAGGATATTAAAATTGCCCTCAATTTTATTTCTCAAAAGTCTTCGCAAACGTATTACTAGCATAATGTTTTGATGATTTTATTTTTATCCTTGTCATTTTTTCTTTGAACAATATTTTTGTACAGATCTTTGCATAGGGCAGCACCTTATAAGTTAACAGCATAACAGCATAACGGTCTCTATTAGCATTTATCTTGTGAAGTTTTGATCTGCTCTAAGAGGAGATGATAATGAGACAATTAGAGGTAAAGATGCGAAATGAAGAGAGTGGAGGAAGGAGAGAGAGTGAAAGAGAGAGAGAGAGAGAGAGAGAGAGAGGTGGATAGAAGGGGGAGAAGAAAGAAATTGGGAGACAGACATGAGATAGAGAGGCAGAGAGGGAAACAGAGAGAGAGAGAGAGGGGGGAGAGTGAGAGGCAGTCAGGGGGTAGAGTCAGAGAGAGAGAGAGAGAGAGACGGGAGGGGAGAAGAGAGGGGAAGAAAAAGAGAGGCTGAGAAGAGAAGAGAAGATAAATATTGTGATGAATAATTATGAAGGGGGTGTAAGAGGCGACAGGAGGGGAGAGAAAGCGCAAGGATGAATATTGGAAGGAGTGGGTTGAGGAGATAGTAGAATCTTCTCTCATCCTTCTATTTCCTTTGATGAACTTCCTGACAGTAATCAGGTGATTATACATATTTACTCGCATTCTATTCAATTTACAAAGAGATTTGAACGCTTTCTCCGTTGCTATCTGCTGGTGCAATCAAACTAGCTACATACCAAAACATCCTCGACTTCCTCTGCAAAGAGTGATTTTATTGTCTTTCAAGTTCGCTTGTTTATTGACAAAAATTCTTAACGCGGCGCAATCATCGCAAAAATGAGATTATGGTGAGCTACCAATGCACGTGCGGTGTAAAGGTGAAAATGCCCCGCAACCTTATTTCAATTACATCTAATTACGTCCAATTATTTACAGCATCCCCGGGCTAAATCCAAGGGTAGTGTTATAACAATACCGTTATCTACCAGATAATTAGATTGCAGCGGCTTCTGAAAGTGTGAAGCCATTTCGAGATAAAAAGATATCACCTTGTTATGTTATCTCTTCCCCCTTCCTGGATTGTTTTATTTCGATCAAGCAGGTACGAAGAGTACTAATCTTCAATAAATTGTCGACATTGTTACCTTTAAATCCCTCTTAGCATTTTCTTCGGAGGAGAAAGGGGTGAGAAAACACAGAATTCAAATGAGATGTCCGCCCTCCCCAAGAAAGAAAAAAAAATGAATAAATAATAACAAAAATAATGAAAATAATGATAAGATAAGTAAGTAGAAAATGAAAAGAAGTTTTATAGAAAATGAAAAGAAGTTTTATAGAAAATGAAAATTTGTAGAGACTTGAAGTCAGATTGTCTGAATAATTATGATAAGCTTTTTATTTACTGGGCTGAGAGAAAGATATAATTCAAAAAAAGATTAATTCAAAAAAGAAAAAGAAAATACATAACAAGTCATGAGAAATTGAGAGAAAACATACATTTAATATTGACCTATAGAAGGAAACATATATGATGATAGAATGTCAGTAATACGCCACAAAATTTTTCTTATAAAATATACATCAACATCATCATCATCACCATTATCAGCAGCAGGAGCATCATCAGCAGCAGCATCAGCATCATCAGCATCATCATCATCAGCAGCATCAGCATCAGCATCAGCATCATCATCATCATCATCATCAACAACAAAAACATCATCATCAACAGCATCAGCAGCATTATCATCATCAGCATCATCATCAACATCATCGGCATTATCACCATTATAATCAGCATCAGCATCATCATCAGCATCAGCATCAGCATCAGCATCATCATCATCATCATCATCAACAACAAAAACATCATCATGAACAGCATCAGCATCCGCAGCATTATCATCATCAGCATCATCATCAGCATCATCGGCATCATCACCATTATAATCAGCATCAGCAGCAGCATCATCATCATCAGCAGCAGCAGCAGCAGCATCAGCATCACCATCATCATCATCATCACCATTATAATCAGCATCATCATCAGCATCAGCATCAGCATCATCAGCATCATCAGCATCATCATCGTCATCATCATCTTCATCACCATCATCTTCATCACCATCAACATCAGCAGCAGCATCAGCATCATCATCATCAGCAGCAGCATCATCATCAGCATCATCATCAGCATCATCAGTGATCAGCATCAGCATCAGCAGCATCATCAGCATCAGCATCAGCATCACCATCATCACCATCATCATCATCATCATCAGCATCATCATCAGCATCAGCAGCATCAGCATCATCATCAGCAGCAGCAGCATCATCATCAGCATCATCATCAGCATCATCAGTGATCAGCATCAGCATCAGCAGCATCATCAGCATCAGCATCAGCATCACCATCATCACCATCATCATCATCATCATCAGCATCATCATCAGCATCAGCAGCATCAGCATCAGCAGCATCAGCATCATCACCATTAGTGATCAGCATCGGCATCAGCAGCATCATCACCATTATAATCAGCATCATCATCAGCAGCATCAGCAGCATCAGCATCATCATCATCATCATCATCATCTTCATCACCATCGGCGGCAGCAGTATCATCATCAGCATCATCATTATCATCACCATCATCATCACCATCACCATTATAATCAGCATCATCATCCTCATCAGCATCAGCATCATCAGCATCATCATCATCATCATCATCTTCATCACCATCGACATCAGCAGCATCAGCATCAGCACCATCAGCAGCAGCAGCATCAGCATCAGCATCATCATCAACATCAGCAGCATCAGCATCATCATCATCATCATCACCATTATCACCAACAGCACCATCATCAGCATCATCATCCTGATTATCATCGTCATCACTGTCATCACATGACGGATATAGCCTAGATGAAAACAATGTAGTCGAAATATAGAGAGGATTAAGACCCGGATTAAGATTAAGAGAGAAATGACGATGAATTCTAAATTGCTAAGATACGGTATTCCAGTCCGTTCCTCTGTTTATTGTGAAATATCTTTCAATATAAAGGAAACACATCGATAATTCAGCATTATTTTCGCATTAGTTAGAAGTAAGAGGATCCTAAATGCATTATTTGCTAATCGTGGAGAAGGAAATGAAGTTATGATGCAAGACGCGAACAGCAGTTACTAAAATGCCCCAAGATAAATAGGCGTATAGCCTAAGATTATTGAGTTACATGCGATAGAGAGGGGACGAGTACTTTTCCCGAATCGTTGCTTGGCATTTGCAATGTTTTTAGAACAGCCACTAAAAGTCGAATGCCAAATGAATAATTGAATGAATAATAAATAAATAAATGAAAAAATAAATAAAAAAGTAACTAACTAACTAACTAAATAAAGAAAGAAATGACAATTAAAAAATCAATCAATCAAGGTACGTACTTTTCATTTTCGCCAATGCATTCACTTTATCTATGTTATTTATTTACATTTTTGTCTGATGTATCAGCTTTAGACTAGTACTATTCAAACTTTCTTTCCATATTGTTCAATCTTGGACCTATGAGAGAGGAGGTTCTAACAAATTTAATTGGGTATTTATCTCACATTTCTATTCCAGTATCTCTCAAAACACGATTGCAAAAACTTTGAAGAAATCAACTCAAGAGCAATTTCAACATTCTATTGTAATGCCTATATAAAATAGACTTGGATTACGTCAATTTTTCACATTAAAGAATGTCAATATGTGACGTATAAAAATGCCACTGTCATTGTTTATTATTTTGAAAGTTTTTGCGATTATGACCTTTTCACTCATCCTTCAAATTTCCATTCGAATAATTATATTCATGGTAATCGTATTCAGGCCGCCATTCTAAAGTAAGTTCAGGTATTATTATACTTGATATGTTCCTGGTAAGTTTTAACACACACACTAATGTGATTCGTGTCGACATAATATTCTAGGCCTATATCATTTCATTAAAAACATATTTAAAGAACACCTACAGAACAAACAAACAAAACAAAAACAGAGATTAGCGGTCTGAAATGCATGGTGATTGCGGGAAGGGGACAGTCTATCCGGGTCCTAAGACACGAATATTATTATGCAAAAAGATACCATACGGAATCATCTTCTTGGCTTGCTTGAGACCACGCTCCTTAGCTATCAATTTATAGCGGGCCGCCCGGGGGGACTATCATCTCTCGCTCGGTACCCTCACACTACATTACACAATGAGATTTGAGGGTGAGATTAGCCCGCGGCCGACCCCTGTACCTCTCCTACCAATCGATCATCCCCCCCCCCTCCTCCTCCTCTTTCTTTATCCTCCTCACCTGACGAGAGCGGTGAGATGGGTTTCTGGCGTGGTCCAGTTGATTAAAGATTATGTATCTCGTTAACCTTTGACTTTGTATTTTCGCACCACTATTCATTTGACTCTTGCCAAAAGGGAGTTGTCTCGTTAATGCCCTTCTAACTCCGAACAGAAGCAGTTTGGTTATCATGGTGGGGCTTGTGTTATTTCATTCTTTTTTAAATGAGGAAAATCGAATTATCAATGATGATACAAGAAAATGAGATTTTATACTCGTTACTGATCTTCTATTTTAATCAATATCTCCATCCCCCAAACCGTAGGAGCAGGAGCAGGAGCAGGAGCAATACGACGAAGATTAGTAGGAAGAGAAGAAGGGTGAAGGGAAGAGGAGGAGGGGGAAAGGAGAAGGAGGAGGAGGTGAGGGGAGAACGAGTAGGAGGGGAGGGGATAAGGAGGAGGTTGAGGATTAGGATGATGATGCGTATGGTAATGACGATGACAAAGAAGAAAATGATGACGAATAAATTGATGATGAGGAGGATGTAATCAATGGTCGCGATGGTGTTGATGATAGTTGGAACCACTTCGAAGTTCTGAGTAAGGAGCACCTTCCTGAATGGACGGCGAAACAAAATTATATATCCGAGTGTCCTCATCTTGGCTGCCCAATGTGCGAAAGGTATCTCCTTCCACGACACGGCGTCGCTTTGTACGCCAATCATCCTCATTTTGGCATCTCATTGGTTGGAAGAAAGTAGAGATGGGCGTGGTTTAACTTTCTCTTTCTTGGTCTTGCCCGACCAAAGTCATCATGTTCCGCGTTACATAACATCTCTTGTGTTTGAATATCCAAACGCATCTTGGGTATCTCCCTGGCGGAAAATAGTCTTTTTAGGACCTCAATCACATTGTGATGCAGGAGAATCAGAGTGCTGGTGGATATGCCTATATTAACACAACATTGACGCTAAACAACCTGAGAACTTCTTCCCAGTTGTTGAAATCACTGTTCAATATTTAATGACTGCTTCTGAAAGGTTCAAACAGTGAAGAAAAAGAAACAGGCTGAGCCAAGATAAACTGGAAGTCCTCAAACACACACTTCTTCTATCGTCGTGTCGTCTGCAGTAGATAGCTAACGTCTAAAAACGTCTAAAGACAGCTTCGCCATTGTCAGCAGAAGGAGTGACCTTGAACTTGAGAAGTAAGTCACTGTTTAATTATTGTAGTCCCGTTATATTTTATCACCCATAGATCAGTCATTTTTTTTAATGTACCGGTATGGTGAAACAACGTTACATTCTGCTTCTTGCTTTTTCCTCTATCCTTGGTCATTAGTCGAATGTTATATTTGCCTCTGCATAAGCAGATAATAATGAATGCATGTCATTTTATATATGACACATTAACGGTGTATGTGGTACACTATTTTCTAATAAGCTTGCTGATACTGTATTCAATTCTTTTTTTACCCTCATTAATAATTTTTCTAACATCGCATTTTCATTGCTCAGATTTCAATCAATTGAATATTTCTTTTTAAAATATGCAACATCTTGAAAATACATAACACATTTAGGTATAAGTGATAAAGAAATATATTTGCCGGAAACAAAATGACCATCGTACAAGTACAAGACAAACTATGTCTTGGTGTGGTAAGAATAATAAAAAAGATCATGAATGCAATTTTGGGAATGATAAGAGGAAACAAAGGACCTTTGATAAGAATATGGTCTTTCTATCGCAGGTGAGGCCAATCACAAGGACTAGACCAGCGAGGTGGGTCTAGATGGTCTATATCATTCCTTTAGACCTACCGCCTACCAAATAAACCAATCGTCCTTGTCGCGTTCCACTCTCGCGTGCCTCCCTAATTCGACTTTTATCTCGCATCTTATCTTACTGTCATCATCAACTAGCTATGAGCCTCTCGTCTGTTTGGTAATTAGGAAATTGCTATATAGCTTAAAGAGAAGGTTGAGTTCTGGGAAAGGTGAAATATCACTTGTGAACTTTTTCATTCTTTTTTATGTTAGTGTGGAAGAGTGTCATTGGAAAATTGTCCCGTGAAAAGATGGCTCTTCAAATGCCTTCATATTCGAAATATGACAAGTAAAAGCTAAAGGTTGTCGACTGCGACTTTCATGCCACATGTTTGTGTAGTCCCATATACACATTTCTGTCTACATTGCCTGTGACCTTCAGCAAAACTGGGCAAATCTCTTATCATTTTGATGATTCCAAAACCTCCAAGTATGCTTCATGATCAACATTATCCTATCGCTTCCACACGGTTTCTTTCAATAAAAGCAATCGCATGACCAGAACTCAACTTTATCTTTAAAGGTAAAGACCAGTTTTGGAAACGCCCCTCTCTCAAAAAAATGAAATGGAAGCTCTCATTACCAATCATGTGAAAGAATATGTTTTGACTAATACGTGATGATACAAATTTTGCCGGGAAAGTCGGAAACCACCTACTAATTGATATATTTGGTCAATTATTATATCTATTGGGACCAAATAGATATCGCGCACGTGGTCGCGTAGTCCCATATACATCTTTTGTGTACAGTGCTTGTAACTTTACCAAGACTGGGCCAAATTTCTTATCATTTTGATGATTCCAGAACCTTGCAGTACACACCAATACTTATATGCTAGATGATCAACCTTTTCTGATCGATCCCACACCGTTTCTTTCACAATGCAGTTGCATGACCAGAACTCAACTTTATCTTTAAGCATTCAGTTTCTGAAACAACCAAAGTTTGGACAAAGGTCTTATGGATTACTTCTTGAATTTTCTCCTTGGGGGCACGTGTCACATCCTATCTAGAAGTGACTAATACCATGGACCTATACAAAGTATGTCCATGCTAATACATAGGGTTTAAACAAAAAATATTTTGAAAAGGGGGGAAAAAGAGACAAACAAACAAAAAACATCAAGAGATATAATGACTTGTGTACCTACATAGCATCATGTCTACATCAATAACCCACTTCTTGTAATGGTCAAAATTAAACTGGTTGAATCTTTGCGCAGCATAAAACGTACGACCATTCGGTACAATGGTCTGAAAATCAGAGTATTATTTACTGGCTCTATAGCTCCTAAGTCGATTCGACAACTAATAGTCGTTATTTTCCCACTTAAAGACATTTTCAAGCCCCCCTTTTTTTTTGGGGGTTCTAAATTAGTATTGTCTTTCAAATGCCGTTGGAATTTAACCTTTTCATTTTTGGCCTGCAAATGGGACATAGTACCTTTAAAGAAAGGGGAAAAACAGCAATTATCTTTACTATTTCTATTTAAGTATATATTCCAATCACTAAATAGGCGCTCACAATCCTAAGATTAAGCACTGAAAATGGAACAAATCGAAAGAGAGTCGTTCGATTTCAAAATTCAATTATAGGCAACTTGATAATGCGAAGATAATTATATATTGTATCTTTTGAACTGTCACACAAACGTTTCGTCTTCCCGCTGATGATCAAAATATATCCCTTGTTTTTTGTTTAATTATTTTTTTAATGTCTGTCTCGAGAGAGAAAATCCCAGGTTAAAAATATTCTCTTCACGGCACTATTATTATTTTTATTTAAAAAAGGGAGGGGGGGGGGGTCGAGACTAAACGTGAAAATAAAGTCTGTGTTGACAGACTATAATTATATACAGCAAATGAAATCGAATTCTCTTTACACAATTAACCGCTCTACAGATTACGCAATGTATGTTATCGAGTCAAATAACAAACCGAAGGAGGATAAACGATAATGGAAATACTATCTGATGGCGAGCTCCCAAAGTGAAATAAACAAAATAAATGGGTGTGATACGAATCCAGGATTTCATCGTATGAGGTAACTGAAGTCGGAATTCGTGCAAGCTAAATTAGAGCAGGGTGCATAATTACTGCATGTTATAATTAACTGCATGAAAATAAGGGTCACAAACAAAGGCAAGCGAGCATACTTTCATGGGGCGGGGTGGTGGTGACGCTTGACTGAATATCAATTTTTTAAGTTCTAAAATTTTGACACAGTGTCAAAATATAATGTTGTTCTAGAATATAATAGACAAAACGAAAAATAGATCATCTCACTGTCCGAAATGAGGTTATTGGTGCCAGAATATTGCTACTAGTATAAAAAGAAATATCTCGGGCTGCAGCCCCCCTGCTCTCGATAGCCTTTGGCCACAAAGCCACGAATAAACTAATCACTTCTCTTCATTTGCAGTTGACAACTAAATTATTCATACCCTTACCAAGTTTTGAAGTTTTGTAAGTTTTTAAGTACGCGAAAAATTGATTTGTCTCGATTGATGTTTCTTGAGAATGTGACATATTAATGCTCACATCTAAACGTATTCAACTAAAGCCCGAATTCAACCAGTCCACCTTTCATTCTTGAGTTACGAAAAATACAAAAAAAAAATTACAAGGGGTATGAATAGTTTAGTTGTTAACTGTATGTCGTACCCATGCATGGTTTTGAACCAAACACAGATTTTCGTGTATTTTGTTGGAAGGGGAGATGGGGTGATAGAAAAACGAAAATTCTGACAAGTAGGCCTAAGGCGAAATGAGGCCTCAACCAGTCATCAACATAATAATCAGGTTTTTTCAAATAGAATGAATTAATTGAAAGCAACATTACAGATCCAATGTAACTCCTTACCATGCGATTCTAATTGGTTGAAGTCAAATCGCATTTGCGTTTCATTTAGAAACCCCACCTCCGCGAAACAAAACAATGTAGAAAGTGTTACTTCATCACAGGACTGTCCAAAATATAAATCATAAAATTTGATGAAAATATTTGTCAAGTTCTAAAACCAAAATACACCGTTCGCCAGCGAAAATGTGATGTCTATAAGAATAGTATTACATGCTACATCTCGTTTATCTTTCCCATTTGTATTTACTAATCAAAGACAGATATTTTCATTCATTCTACAAAATCAATTTCCGGTTACTCCGGCCAAAATTTCTTCGCAGCTACGAATTTCGTACATTAATCAAACTTTTGACCAAACACTATTATACCCAAAACCCTTATACCCTAAACCATGTTAACCTAAAACTGAAATCCTATGCAACATTAACCTTTATCCTGTATACAATCTGGAGCAAAAGTCGGGTCAAAGAGGTGACCCGACATCGGCTTCAGCCCATGAAACCGACAGCCAACGAGAATGACGGCACACGAGATCGATAAAGTCGGTCTCGCAGGCCTTAAAAGTGTTCTAAGACTGTTCTCGAGCCTACTTTCCATTGAAGCGAGAGTCCGATCGACATTTTAGTCTAGCCGGCCTCTCATACAACTTTTTTGGGGGAATTCACGAGACCGACATTGATCGGTCTATGTCCCTTTTCAACTTCAAGCCTCTTATAGTTTCATGATGAAACTAGGGGTACAGCTTGAACATTTTTAAAAACTTTATGTACAACTGAACTCAGTAATCCCATTACATCCGAATCATTCAACCATTGAGCCGCCGGCTGCAAGAACAAGATCGTTCATTAAAATATCTACAATTTAATTAGAAAGTTAAGATTTGAAAAATATAAAAGCAACATTCTGGATCTAATAAACAATAAAAATCATTAATATAAGAAAACAGAACGCACAATGGTGTTCCCTAGTATATCTAACGCAATCGGTCGAATAAAATAGTGCAGTGACTTTGAATCGGGCCTCAAGGGCGAGCAGACATTCCTCGCAAAAATATGATTTTGACCGCGGGCAAAGTAGGGCGTTTTCGCCTTCTAATCGCCGTATAATTTGACGAGGTGAAGCGCGCTCTCTTTTTCAAGTTTCAGCGATTGGCCCGCGATGCCTCTCCGCTCCTCGCATCCCTTCGAATTTCCCTTCCAGCTAAAAATCAAGGTCAGAGAGAAAGAAATAGAGAAGTGACGAGAAAAAAAGAGAAATAAGGGGAAAGAAAAAAAAAATCGCGGGAATTACACGCTACGTTTACGTTATGCGAATAAAAACCATAAGAGGTGGCGGGGTGATGGATACTTTCTGCGGGATGAGACTGATGATCTGATGATGCGTGGATAGGTAATCCAGAAATGAAAATTTGCTTGGGGGAGATTATCGTGGTAGAACGTCATTGTAAACCAATTTCTTTGCCGTTGTCAGTTAGGCATATCGCATGAGGATACAACGGTTCAGTTTTGAGATGTTCTTTTACTTGGGATCCATGCGTTAGTCACCTCAGCGACAAGGTAATTTCATTGTTATTCAGTAAGGTGCTCAGATTGTTATTTTGGCTTTAAGTAAGAGACAGAAGACGAGGATAAAGAGAGAAAAGATGAAAATAAGAGAGAGAGAGAGAGAGAAAGAGGCAGAAACGTGACAGACAGACTGAGTGAGTGAGTGATCGTGATGGAGAGAGAGAGAGAGACCACACCCATCATCAGCATCCGATCACCACCGTCATCATGGTTCAAAATTAATCGACATCGCCATTCACACTAATTTCATTTTTAAAGATTCTCAGAGCGATGTTGCTAAACAACCTGAATTATTATCAAATAATAACAATATAAAAATAATCGAAATTCATCAACCAATGCCAGCCCTGTTCAATATATTATCTTTCCTTGTCATGTCGTACTTTCTTTGTCATGTTTGTAGGCCTGTATTTCTTTTACAGTAACATGTTTTTCTGTTGGTATATGCGTGTAATTGAATGAAATGTATACGTTTGTATTTTTAAGGGGGTATAATGGTTTTATAATGGAGTCAAAGGATTTAAAGTACTATGATTTAAAGTACTATGCTTTGTCTTAATTCAAGCGATAACATGGAAAAGGTATAATGAAACTGTATGAGACGTGAGACTTCTCCGTTTATCTAACACTAATAATTGCCTTTCTCTTTTTGTTTCTCTTCAGTTTTGATCAAGCTATATGATTACCATGGAGGACACACTTTTGCTAAAGCAGGAACATGATGATGATGTCGTCTTACAACAAAGTCCTCTCGATGAAGACCAGTTGAACAGTCTTTCAGAGTCCGAATGTCCTACAACTCCTGGCGTTAACTCACAACTATGCTCTGCAGACGACACAAGTCCTCCTCACACGCAGCAACAACAACAACCACTACACCATCAGCAACAGTATTCTAACGACCACCTCCACCACCAACACCACCATCACCAGCAACAGATGCAATACGAGAACTGTCATGGATTTCAACACCAACAACAGCAGCAGCATCGTCACCACCGGCAGCTCAGCCCGTCATCAGCCGCCTCTGTCGGGCAGCACCACGATCTCCAACACCACTCGTACTCACGGCGCCATCGTCTCTCTGCACGACTCAATGGCGGGAAATGCAGGCCATAATATTTCCGGGGTGCTCGCTACGTCGTCGGCTTCGGCAGGTGAGGGCATCTCGGGCAGCGAGCGTAACGAGACAGGGTGCATCGCCCTCGGCAGCCCCGACGAGTTTGCTTCGGAGGAGGAGAAAACGCGGGAATTGCTACAGCGGAAGACTGCCAGCGACAGAGAGAGGTATTTGATATGATAAGATTGTGATATAAGTTTTATACCGATGAAACCATGGAGCTAGAAGATTCTAGTTCCATGATGAAATCGACAATTTCAGAAGTGAATCTCTCGACATTGGCGGGAACGGATATTAGGGGGCCTACTAATTCCGTTTTTTATATCGAGAGAAAAGTAGGCACGAAACATTATTTAAATTTTTAACACAATCTTGCTTCTGTAAAGTTGAAACTTATTACTAACTTTTAGTAATGAAAAAGACAGAGATTTAATTGTGTACAAATCTATCTGAAACATTTCAAATACTTGGACCGCTGAGGGCAAACCGTTCATCCAGGATGTCCGAGAAGGCAAAATGGCCTCTTTCATAATTCTTTTATTTTTTTAAATAAATTTAACGCTCGAGGGCTTAGAAAGCGAATACTACAGAAAAAACGATTTATTGTTGGTTTCAGTTACGTTGATGTTCCAAACACTTTTGATGAATATCATGATGGTTATTTATGATTTAATATGTTGCCATCCACGAATTATACTCTTAAGCAGAATATTACCGGCTAACAATAGGATTAGAAATCATTACAAATATTTAATGATAAAATGATCCATTGATAGCTCCATATAACATTCATATACCTGCAGGTTATGTTTGTTTTGTTTTATTCTGACCTTCAAACAAGGGAGGGGTGGGGTGGGCCTCCTTCGGGTTACGCCAATATTATTGTTGTGTTACATCAATTTCCATTTCCAGATTTCATAGTTTCATTTCTTTTTATTTCACAACATCATAATAATCCTGGTATAAAATAAGAAGACAGTTTGAGTGTATTATACAAGGAACAAGAAAATACAACAGAAATGTAGTTGAGTGTAATACATAGAAAGCAGAGATGTAGAAAAAGAGGAAAGAGGTGTTATTGAGAGAGAGAGAGGAATAGACTATTACAAGATGTATATCAACCTAAATAGATTCCTCTTTCAACAACAACAACAACAACAACAACTACAAATAGCTTTCGTTCTTCATAAACCTTTCCGCTTCATGTTCAAGATTTGGCAAGTTTGATATAAATAAAATATATAAATTTTAATTGAGGACCCCCTCCCCCTCCTCTTTTCCCGTCCACTCATATCGGCACAATCTTTTAATGGAAGCACTTCGACGTTATCTCGCCCCAGCAATGCTATTCATTGACCATCAATTTGAAACTCGTGTCTAATTAGATGGGAGCCCCCTCTTGATAGATCTTAATCGTTGATCCTAAACAACGATGTCATGATCGGTTAACGAGACAATACGAAATTTGACTGTCAAAAGATTTCATAGGTGGAGCCAATGTACCATACATCACAGAGAACGATTCCAAAAATACTTATATGCAGAACACAACGTAAAAGGAAAAGTAACTTGTCGTCAACGAAATTATCTTGATCTTTGGAACATAGCAAATGTCTAGAGAACGATGTTCAAGAATTGCATGGAAAAACAATAAAATCCTACTAATTAATCAATTTAAAAACGCTTTTAAAAGGGATAGACTTATTTATTTGGAGTACTCAAGATAGTATTGTATATTACTGTTAACATCAAATTATTACAGACTAATCAATCTATTTTAAATGAGTTATTTGCGAATGGATTTAGTATTCTTATGTGGAAGCAAAATAGAATGATGTGCAATTTCTGATATATGAAACAACGTGTTATATCAATGTCAGTTATGCCAATGATGTAACATAGCTAAATATAACACGGTCGCAAAGACTTTCGAGATATCAACTCAAGGGCAAAGAACATTACCCTATTGTAGATTCCACAGAAATCGTGTTCGGAGCAATAAGTGATCGACACGGCTATTGAAATTGCCTAGGTTGACCTTTCAAAAGTCTTTGCGATCTCTTTACTAGTGTACACTGTTGCCCGTAAAGTTGGAATCACCTTTTCTTACCTCTTTTCATGATATGATTGTGACAATACGATTTATTCTATAGATTAAATATTATATAATATATATTCATTATTCTCAGAACTTTACTGATCAATAAAGATTGATCAATAAAGTTCGATTAAGTTCTGAGAAGACTTTTTCTATCAATAAAAGATCTCATTGTCACAATCATTTCATGGAAATAGGTACCAAAAATTATTCCAACTTTATATAGGCAACAGTGCAGATATTTAAGTTCAGGGGCGCCAAATCTTGGGGGAAGGGGGCTATAGCGGCTGGCAAATGATTTTGGAATAAAATGTGTGTTTTAATGGAGCATAAATCTTTGATTAATACTTCCCCCACCCCATCTGTCAGAGACTACCCTGTCTCACAACTTCATGGTCAAAATAACATTTATCTTGAGATACACAAGCCTTAGATCACGGTGGAAATAAGTGAGTGGCGTTGCAGAGTCGGCCGTCACATGATAATGAAAATGATGATTGTGAAGGCGAACCGACGCCTCTGTGTTATTCATACAATTTTCAAATTTAAAAGATGATAGTAGGTCTATAATATATGATATAAAATTGAGAATAAAAATCTCATCATAATTTCCTCTCTTTCTCCCACTATTGATCGAACCAATCCAGGTCGCGTATGCGTGACATGAACAACGCTTTCGAGACTCTCCGCATCAAGCTAGCCCATCGCAAGCAACCGGGCAAGAAGATGTCCAAGATCCAGGCATCCGCTTCGCCATCGAGTATATCAACGATCTCGAAGAGACGCTGACGATGACGACACGGCTGCCGACGACTGGAGGGGCGTACTACCACTGGGCGAGGGCCAGAGGGTTCATCTGGGCACGCGAAAAGGTACCCACATATTTTCTCTCTTTTTTGGGGGAGAAACAATTATATCTGTGGTAAAATAATTCGGCATCTGAGACATGGTCTTCTTTAGGTCTTACTATATTTAAAATAAATGCTCGGCAAGATGCTCATTTCATTATCTGCGCCATCAAAATATACCAGATCCAATAGCGGTTCCAGAGTGGGGCAAGGGGGCTGAACCCCACCTCAAATATTTATTGAATTTTAAGCGAGGTAAATGTAGAAAATGAATGCAACAACCTCCAAGCTGAGTTTAGGAATCCGAAGGAATGTTTATTTATCCAAAGATGATGGAGTTTTTTCTTCAGAAGATTCACCAATTTCAAAGTATCATTATCCCAAATATATAGGCCTATATAATTGTTACTAAAGATTCGTTACTTTGAAGGGTATCGCCCCGTCATCAGTTTACATCAACGAACCTCATTTCATTTTCAGGAGAAGAGACATCTTTGTTAAATCATATAGTTGTGTATTCGGAATCAAAAGCCTTTTAGAATGTTGTGCATAACCATTATTGTATTGATGTTATAACCCATAAACTCCTCATTTTGTTTTGTCTTGCGTATCACAGGCAAAGATGCACGACTACGGCGGTGTTCAGCCCGGAATGGAGATGGCCCACGACCCGGCAACCAACGGCGGCATGGTAGGCACCGGCTCTATTGACTCGTACACAACGTCTTTGCAACCTCTACAACAACACCACCACCAGTCACAGCAACATTTGCTTCAGCAGCAACAGCAGCAGCAACAACAGCAACCACAACAAACAGCCGATATCATGTTGGACTACATGCAACAGAGCACTCAGTACCAACCCACTACGCCGCAGTGATGTCGTCATTTTGAAAACTTGTGCAACTGAGAGATTTTATAAATGTTATGTTTGCCGTTTCAAGACTTTGGAATAGGACATAAATAATTATGAGACAATTATTTCTTCACTGAATTGAACTACATGTAGATAATTCGACTTTATATGACTCTTTGTTGTGCGTTTCAACGGTTGACGGTCTTCATTAGCTAGAAGAATAGAAGTTGACGTGCTCAGAGATTTTGCCTCTATTAATCTGCAGAATGTTTTCTTTGGGGAAAATGCGCTAATTATGAAATTTGTTTGATTAATTACGGCTTGTGCTGACGGAAACGCTGTTTCATAAGTGTAACACCATGTGCAACACTGAAAACATTTTCAGATCGATTTTAAATACATATTCAGAAGCATTGTCCTTTAAAAATCTAACACTGATGTCACGCTGATATTTCCTAAATTGGCAGTTAAAGATAAACTTGAGTTCTGGTCATGTGAAAGAAACGGTGTTAAATTGATCAGAAAAAAGTTGATCATGTAGCATATAAGTATTGGTGTGTACTGCAAGGTTCTGGAATCATCAAAGTCTTGGTAAAAGTAACAAGCACTGTACACAGAAAGATGTATATTGGACTACACAAACTGTGGCATAAAGATGAGGCCCAATTTTTAAGCTGTTACATGTCATATTTAAAATATGAAGGCATTTGAAGAGCCATGCTTTTCAGGGAACATTTTTTCTCTGATGTTCTTCCACACTTGCATAATAAAAATGAAAACGCGCACAAATTATTTTTCACCTCTCCCCAGAACTCAACCTTCTCTTTAAAATGTATGACCACGGATTTATTGCATTTTTCTGTACAAAAGCTTTCACAAGTAACTATGAATATAGGTCTGATGTTTAAATTCTTTTCATGAACAGATTTCAGCTTGTTGCAAAGGTAATGAATGGAAGCATTCTCAAAATATTTCCTACTTTAAACTTTTAGGGGGAGAGTGCCTCCATTCAGCGCTCTAATGATATGCTTTACATGTCTTAACAACTTATAAAAGGTCAAATTTTGTGAATATAAACTTTTTGAAATAGTACCTACCTCACTGTTGATAATAATAAAAAAATAAGAGAAAGGAAATCGATTAAGACGAAATTAATTCTGAACTAATCTTGTTTTTAAGTGTGATCACATGTAGATTGAAAGGCTACCACAGACGACATTTCGAGTCATGTTTGTACATTTTATTGATGAGCTTTGTAAATAATATTTATTCTAGAATTAGATGTCATCTGACAAGTAAGATGTATGATAAGTCTATAGTACTATAGAAAGCTGTAATTATCATCATGTTACTTGAAATCAGTTAGTATACTTTTGATTACGGTATAGCAAACCATTTCGAAATTTCAACAGTGATAATTCGCTTTTCCATGCCTAAAAGGCTGGGTTTCGGTGATAGAAATGATTAAAGGGTGTCTATGGAGAGCTGTTTCCTCATAGTCATGATCGCATAGACTATCGAAATATAATCTAAGGGCAATTTCAATGGTTGTGTCCACCATCTTTTGAAATGTGATAAAATTAGTCATTATACAATGACGTATAAAGTATTAGCAAACATGATCTCTATACAAAAGGGTAATGAATTGCCTATGAATTGACTTTTCGAAAATGCTTGCGATCGTGTTTTGTATACTCTAAATAGATGAAATTGAGGACAATAAAAGGAAGATATTAATAGAAGAAAGAGGACGCAGCTTCTGTGTCAAACGGGCTGTAAGTCTTCATTGCACGACGAATATAAACATAGAAAAGAAAGTGATAAATATTACATGTTTAAAATGATAAGCGAATGACAAGCAATGAAACGAGTGTATCCAGATTAATTAAATTCTTGCCGATCAAATGTTTCAAAATCGTTTTATTATAATGCTGAGGATACCTGTTTTACATACAACAACCTAATTGTATTTGTATAAATGAATATAATTATGTGAGCCATTTGGTAGGAGCAATGGATTCATGTACAATGGCATGAACAAATTCATCAGTATATTACAGTCAAAGTTTGTTTTTTGCGATTGCCGTGACTATTATCCTCCATGACTGTTAAGAGGAAGTTACATCATGACAATAAACAGTAAGAAAATCCGTGATTTCTCACGTGATATAATTATAATTTATTAGATATTGAGCTATAATCGAGGTGTTGAGAGTTGAATTTCATTGAAGATTAGTGGCCAAGGTAACCACGTTTCCTTTATAATTAGTGGTAGGTATACTTTCAGGGAAGTGGAGACGGTGCACATTAGCGTGGAAGCTTGAAAACTAATGACAAAGGCGTTATTCATTAAAGAAAATAATGTTAAGGGTATTGACACATATTTTATATCGTGCGTTGTATCAATGTAGAATATAAGTTTTTAAATCTTAATACAAGATAGCCGCATAATATCTTTGTAAAATCAATCGGAAGTGTTCTTTTAATTGGAGACAACTGACAGGAAGGAAGCATGGAAGTTTTGATGTTGTTGTTTAGACAGGGGTCATTTTCCAAGGGAACATGATGAGGATAAGGGGAGAAGGTAGTCCAATCCTTTAAACTTCTGATTTCAAACTCATTCATGATTACATCCTAGGTGATATCGACTAGAGGCTTGAAGGCATCCCATGTCATCTGTCGCCTGAAAATGCTTATCTTTAAGATGGAAACCTACAGCGGTTTGACCGCAAATAAATACTCGACTCCATTAGCTCTCTTCACTGCTCACTCTAGTAAATATCGGCGGGGGTTAAAAACCCGAATCGATTTGTCAAAATGGCGGATATCTTCCAAGTCATTATTTTCAACCTTTGAAAGTGATATCGATTTGAGCTATTGGGAGGAAATGGTGAGCCGAGGGTGAAAACGAGATATCAGAGGTAAATTGTAAAAAGGAGAAATAGAAGGGGTGAGAAGAGTGGGAGAGGGAGAGAGAGAGAGAGAGATGGGGAGGGGGAGAGAGGTGGGGAGAGAGAGAGAGAGAGAGAGAGAGAGAGAGAGAGGGGGGAAGAATATGAGAGAGGGAGAGAGAGAAAATAAGAATGAGACAGAGAGAGAAGAGAGAGAGAGAGAGAGAGAGAGGGAGATAGAGAGGGAGAATAATGGGGAGATACGGGGTACTAAAAAGAGAATGAGTGAATGAGAAGGTGATTAAAGTTTCGTGGATGGGGTGGTTCGCAGTTCGAGTCCCGTCGCGGCACTTACATCCTTTGGCAAGAAATTAATATCCGATTATCATGCACTCTCCACTCAGGTGAAGTAAATGAGTACCTGGTAGAAATTTATTGATTTGAGCGCCTTAGGGCAGATGGGCTAAAGCCAGGGTATTAATAATACTTTGTAGGCGCCCGGTGAGCATCTCTTGGGATGGATACATGCGCAATATAAATTTAGTTATTGTCATATTATAAAGTGATGTATTTTACGTTGGCATTGTCACTGAACGTAACTAAATGTAAATATAATTACATCGCCTATTTCGCTGTGCTTACAATGTATTTTAATTGACCTTAGTTACCTTCTCCTAACAATACTGGTTCTTGACTTGTGTGTATGCGAGGTGCTAAGTCCTTGCAAAAGTGCATGCGTGTAGAGTTGGTTACATTTAATTATTTTACACGCATAGCCGACTTCTTGTTATAGGCCTAACTTTGTCGAGGTGATTTTGATTTAGTTATACCTAAATGAATCATAGAATACCATTAAATAACAAATAAGTTACAACAAATGTTCAATGAATTCTAAAATTATTTATTTGTTATTAAAATTGAAGAAATCACATGAAACCCCATGAGACAGACTTTTTAAAATTTCAACGCACTTCACTTGGCCGCGCCGACAAACTTTCTAAACTTTTGCTGCGCGCGCACCCTAACTATTGATGACGTAGATGCAAACGCGATACACGGTTAACAATGCGCATGCGCACAGCTCTGGTAACCAATAGCACTGCATTATACAGTTTTGCGACACTCTTTATTCATCTCTCTTGAGATTCAGGAGTTTTTGAGCGATTTTCGGAAATTCTTTCGGAATTCTTTGTCAATTTTCAAAATGGGTTCTGCTAAATCCAGACCCCGATCTATCTCTAGAAGTTGAAGGTCATTCTGAGACCACAAAGACCTGCTGTTGGACAGGAATCAGAAAGTTATTCTCCAAAAGCAAGAAGGTAAGGGAAAATGTGTGAAGAATCTCCCTCCCCCCTGTCGTCGTATCCCCTACTTAAAGGTACTTACAAAAATAGAAACCGTTCTTCTTCCTTCCCTCCTATTTGGGGCCGTTTGGCCAAGATCATTGTTTGCCCTATGTTTATCAATAATTTTCCTTTAATAGTACACTACTGATCACTGATATGACTGTCCTTCCGTCATCAAACCTGTATGATTTTTGATCATGGTTTAAATTCAATCTGTATCTTTTTGATAGACAGACAAAATATAAAAATTCATTAACAAAAAAATTACCAAGTAGAATAAAAAATGTGACCGGCGATTATATATTTATAAAAAAAAGATGTAGAAGATGTAGTCTAGATCTAGATAGTCTATTAATCAATGTAATGCCATTCAATCAATGAAATACCTAACACCCTACATTTTTTAGGTGATTTAGACATACTGAATTGACAGGATCTCTTTAAAGTTATAAGTAACCATGGAAACGTTACTTTTTTGTTCTCGTAAAGAGAGAGAGAGAGTGAGAGAGATAGGCAGAGAGAGAGAGAGAGAGAGGGAGAAAGGGGGTGTATATGGATGAGATATGTCGAGGTAATTTTGTATTGTTTGCTTGTTTTTTATTGTCTGCGCCATTAAACAATGGGGGGGGGGGGGCGTGTACCGGCTCCCTTAAACGTCACTGTTCTTCACACAAGCATGGAGTTAAAACTCTTTACAGCATAGGACGTGTCATGCGATTAGAAACAGAGTTCGACCACGAAAGAAGAAAGACAATTTACATAAAATTGATTAAATAAATTACAAATTCATCGAACTATATAGCCCTGATTTATAATGATCACGATTGATAACATTAATTGTTATGGTATTTATTAAAATAGTCAAAATCTATGGCAATGCACATAATGGAAGACGAAATGGACAGTGACGACAACAACGATGACGTCATCATTGCCAATGACTCCATCAAGCCATCTGCTGCCTCCATACAATCAGTCACTGCCGTCGAGCCTAGGGACCTCCACAACTCTTGGTCTGCCCCTGCTGTACTTGGCCAAGATCGCCACCAGGCCATGATGCCAGCAGCACTGAGCAAGGTCGAGGACGAGCTGCCCTCTACGTCCTATCCGAAGGACGTGAGGGTATCCTCCGAATACTTCCTGTTCTATCGTAAGTTGCCCAATGGACGTGTCTTTTTATTATATCTTCATTTTTGTAATCAATTTGAATAAAAGTGTCAGAAATTACCTGTTTACTCTATAATATAGGCCTACGTCAATTGGAGGCTTACATTTTGCTCTTTTTTTTTTGGGGGGGGGTAGAATATCGTGTCTTTAAATTACTTATTATTAATTGAATAATCATGGTCTTGCTTTTCATAATATCATTATAGGTGACTGAAAGTAAACATACTTCTTCATGATTCATGTTATTGTTTTACCAAGTGTCTTTGAAAACCAGAGGCACTCCGAGGGAGAACGTACATGTATATATTTGGACAATAAGATAAGACATAAGATAAGACACAAGATAAGCTTGCTGGTTAGGTTATAAGTAGATGGGAGAGAAGCAGAATAAACAGATGGAACAGAAATGATAAAGGGTTGAGAAATAGATACTTAAAAGGAAAAAGGCTTATTTGAAATTGACTCTTACAATTTGACTCATAAAAGATCGATACATCAAAGATGAGGAGAAGGATGACGAGTCGGTGGCATCCGACATCGAGTACAAGGACGAAGATAATGATGCTGACGTCGATTCCAACGCCAATGACGACACGACTCCAGTCCCTGGCCTTGTATATTCTGAGGATGAATGTAAGTATTTTGTGGAGAAACGGTTCAAGAGACGAGGAAAACAATAGTAATAATGACTTACTTCTACTGAGTAGAAAGAGAAGTAGAAAAGTAAAATAATTTTTGGAAGTATGCTTTAGCATGTTTAGAATACGGAGATAGCATTGACAGAGAGACAACAAAATTGAATATGAAATCTAGAAAAGATAAAATATGATGTAGATACGTGGCCGGGATAAATACGGGGAGAGAGAGAGGGAGAGAGAGAGAGAGAGAGAGAGAGAGAGAGAGAGAGAGAGAGAGAGAGTTTTGGTTCATTGAGGTAGATTTTTCTAGCAAATCATTTATCTTGATGAGCAAAAGAAATATCTTAACTACATTTTTACATAGTTTTATCGTCAGTGGTAGTTTTTTAAATTTATTTCATGCTTCTTATTCGATGAAAAGACACCGATGATGATTGCGTCGTTGATCAGAAGGAGGAGAGTGAGATAAAGAATGCAATCGAAGAGTCCAGTGAGGATGAGACCAGCTCACAGGCTAACCAGACCGTGATGGCCAAGAGATATGACCATGTTCTTACGACCAAGGTCAAGCAGGCCATGAAGCAGACAGGTGAGCTGAGTATCTTTTTTCGGAGGGTTGTTTTCTGTCGCTGTTATTTTCTTCTTTTTTGTTTTGTTATTATTTCTTTATTTCTTTTTACAAAATACATGTATCTTTTTTACATTTGATTATTAGTCACCAAGGTATGTATCAGGTAGACGTTTATAAACAAAAAACTCACCTTTGAGGGTAGTGATTGTATACTCTCATTTTTACCCCCCCCCTCCTTCCCCTTTCCTCACTTTCTCTAAAGTCATATCCATCCATAATCATCCAACCATATATCAATATGGAACCAAGACGAAATAAATAATAATTTGGAACATCGAGGAAAGCAGATTTCTACTTCTGAAGATCTACTTTTTAATTATTATTTAAAAGACATTGGCAAAATGGTTGCATTTACATATTATTGATCCTCTTTTTATTGTGTCGACAACAGTGATATTTTGTGTACATTGACATTGCGGTAGTGTTGAATAGGATGTAATGTTTGTTTGTGTGTTTGTTCTTCTGCTTAATTTATATCTATCTTTTATTTTAATAAATTCATTTTGTTTCCAATATTTTTGTCGTTACTGCTCTAGATGTAAAACGAATCAATCAAACTTTGTTTACCTAAAAATTCTCCGAAATAGATGAAGATAACAGCAGCTACCTGTCTAGCGGCCTATCAGGTAATGACGTCACAAGTGACGATGAGGCGACCTTACTGGGTGATGGTGTTTGCGTTGATGAGATCACAGCCATGTTTTTGATCTCCCTTTTCTGGGCCTTCATCCGCAACCCCTTCTATGTCATCTACCAGGCCGGCTTCCAGTTCGTCCACAATTTCGTGATGGAGAAGGAGGACGAAATGGACATTGACGAAGAGAGAGCCGTGGTCGTCCGTGGGAAGACAGGAGATCGTACTCCCAAAGGTTTGTTGATAATCATGATGAAATATTGAAGAAGACGAAGAAGAAGAAGAAGAAGAAGAAGAAGAAGAAGAAGAAGAAGAAGAAGAAGAAGAAGAAGAAGAAGGAAAAAAGAAGAAGAAGAAGAATCCATACAATAATGAAATAAATAACATTCAACTAGAAAGGAACCCCCCTACAACGCACATGATATATTATACTCTCTTTGTCACTTTTGTTCTTCCACTTTTTAAATTTGGGGCCGATAATCTATATACTGACCTTTTCCCGCAATCCTCGTACTGTCACATCCTTAAACTTCATGGAAGGAATGTACGTTTAACCATGTACAATGATCTTGAGGAGAGATCAAGTCTCTCTGTCTCCTCTCTGTCTGTCTGTCTGTATGTCTGTTTGTCTGTCTGTCTGTCTCTCCCTCCTTCTCTCTTCTGTCTTTCCTATTCCATTTAAGACTCCTCTAGTCATGCCGATATCAAGGAATTTCAATAAGTTTTTATTATTATTATTATTATTATTACTATCATTATCATTATTATCATTATTTTTGCAAAACTGAGGGTTTTAATATAAAATGCATGGGTACCGCCCCCAAAATAAATATGTTAAAATGATATTCATTATAATTATTTGCACCACTCCCTGGATCGCCTGAACGGCATCCTTGAATTTAACCATGCCATCAGTGTTTACAAGATAAAATGTTATAAGTTTAAACGGCCCACCCCCTCCAAATTTTGATCACTAGTTTATATCGCTGTGTACAGCGTATTTCATTTTAACTGGAAATAAAAAGGAAAAAAAAATCTCGTAATCGGCAGGATTCGAACCTGCGCGGGGAGACCCCAATAGATTTCTAGTCTATCGCCTTAACCGCTCGGCCACGATTACCTTGATATCAGATCGTTGGTCGTTGGTCTGTGGTTCATAATGGCTGATTAAACAGAATATCAATCTGTATGCTGATGGTGTTCATATTTCACTATCCACAATTATATTCTTCTTTTTTTTCTGCAAAAAAACTATATTATATACCCTCTAAATGTCTTTTCTTACAAGAGAAACAGTATAATTTAATACAATAATATTAACATGCACAATAACTCATATTTATAAGGCAATCTACAATTTACAAGCCAAGATTTTTTTACTAGATTCCCTCATATTTCATTGTAAATATATATCTCTAATTTCTGTTTAAACTTCATGCAATAGTATGTATATCTTTGTATCTTATTTCGACTCTGTTATTAATTTCAGGGCTTGATATCGTTGTATGTTTTCTGTTTCATGCAATTGTATGTATATCTTTGTATCTTATTTCGACTCTGTTATTAATGTCAGGGCTTGATATCGTTGTATGTTTTCTGTTTCATGCAATTGTATGTATATCTTTGTATCTTATTTCGACTCTGTTATTAATTTCAGGGCTTGATATCGTTGTATGTTTTCTGTTTCATGCAATGGTATGTATATCTTTGTATCTTATTTCGACTCTGTTATTAATTTCAGGGCTTGATATCGTTGTATGTTTTCTGTTTAAATATCATGCAATTGTAAGTATATCTCTGTTTGTTATTCTCTATTATTACTTTCAGGGCTTGATATCGTTGTATGTATTTTGTTTACCTATTGAAAGAATAGTTTTTCATTCTTCTTGCTAATTGTTTATGATTTATGTAATGAATGTGAATATGAAATATAAACTAAACTAAAATGAAAAGGAAAACTGAAGACCAACTAAAAAAAATTCACTATCTCAAGCAGGCCACCCAGAAAAATATCCTGACTCCACATTTAATATCTGGGACTGCATCCGAAAAGCTTGCGATAGTGTCTACCAGACCGGGCTCCAGTTCATCCAGGATATCTTGATTGGGGAGGATGAGGATAAGATGGACGTCGAGGAGGAGAGAGCCGGGGTCGTCCATGGGGAGACAGAAGATCGTATTCCCAAAGGTTTGTTGATAATTATGATGAAATATTGAAGTAGACGAAGAAGAAGAAGAAGAAAAAAAGAACAGAAGAAGAATCTATACAATAATGAAAACAAATAACATTCAACAGGAAAAGAACCCCCGCCCCTACAACGCGCATGATTATACTCTCTTTATCATTTTTGTTCTTCCCTTTTATTTCTTTTTAAAGTTGGGGCCTATAATCTATATAGGCCTTCTGACCTTTTCCCGCAATCCCCGTACTGTCAAAATTAGAATGTACGTTAAACCATGGTTTAACCATGTACCAGAGAGATCGAGTCTCTCTGTCTCCTCTCTCTGTGTCTGTCTCCAAGTTTTGATCACCAGTTTATACCGCTGTATACAGCGTATTTCATTATAACTAGGGGAAAAAAGGAAACATTCTCGTAATCGGCAGGATTCGAACCTGCGCGGGGAGACCCCAATAGATTTCTAGTCTATCGCCTTAACCGCTCGGCCACGATTACCTCGGTTTTGGAGAGATGGCCTTTGCTCTGTGGTTCATTATGGCTGATTAAACAGAATATTAATCTGTATGTTGATAAGTCTTATTTATAAGGGAATCTACAATTTTACAAGCCAAGATTTTTTTACTAGATTCCCCCATATATTTCACTGCAAATATATATCTCTAATAAGTCTAATTTCAGTTTAAATATCATGCAATTGTATGTATATCTTTGTATGTTGTTTCGACTCTATTATTACTCTCATGGCTTGATATCGTTGTATGTTTTTTTAAATACATATTAAAAGAATATTTTGTTCATTCTTATTGCTAATTGTTTATGATTTATGTAATGAATGTGAATGTGAAATATTAAATAAACTAAACTGAAAAGGAAAACTGAAGACCAACTAAAATAAAAATCACTAACTGAAACAGGCCACCCAGAAAAATATCCTGACTTCACATTTAATATCTGGGACTACATCCGCAAAGCTTGCGAAAGCGTCTACCAGAACGGGCTCCAGTTCGTCCAGGATATCGTGATTGGGGAGGATGAGGATGAGATGGATGTCGACGAGTAGAGAGCCGTGGTCGTCCATGGGGAGACAGAAGATTGTACTCCCAAAGGTTTGTTCATATAATAAATTGAAAAAGAAGAAGAGAAAGAAGAAGAAGAAGAAGAAGAAGAAGAAGAAGAAGAAGAAGAAGAAGAAGAAGAAGAAGAAGAAGAAGACGTCGAAGAAAAAGAGGGGAAAAGAAATAAAAAATAAAGAGAAAAAGAAAAAGAAAAAGGAAAAGAAAAAGAAGAAGGAGAAGAAGACGAAGAAGAAGAAAAAAAACAGAAGAAGAAGAAAGAGAAGAAGAAGAAAGAAGAAGAAGAAGAAGAAGAAGAAGAAGAAGAAGAAGAAGAAGAATCTATACAATAATGCAAAAAATAACTTTCAGCTGGAAAGGAAGCACCCTGCTCCCCCCCCCCCGCCCCTTCAACGAGCATGATATATTGTACTCATTTTATCATTTTTGTTCTTAGACTTTTACTTCATTTTTAAAGATGGGCCCAATCTATATACTGACCTTTTCCCACAATCCCCGTACTGTCATAATTATCCTTAATACTTCATGTAAGGAATGTACGTTTAACCAATGATCTTGAAGATAGATCGAGTCTCTCTGTCTCCTCTCTCTCTCTGTCTGTCAGTTTGTCTGTCTGTCTGTCTCTCCCTCCCCCCTCTCTTCTGTCTTGGGTACCGCCCCAAAACAAATATGCTAAAATGATATTAATTGTAATTATTTGCACCACTCTCTGGATCGCCTGAACGGCACCCTTGAATTTAACCATGCCATCAGCGTTTACAAAATATTTTGATCACCAGTTTATACCGCTGTATACAGTGTATTTTATTATAACCAGGAAAAAAAAGGAAAATTTCTCGTAATCGGCAGGATTCGAACCTGCGCGGGGAGACCCCAATAGATTTCTAGTCTATCGCCTTAACCGCTCGGCCACGATTACCTCGGTATTGAATAGATGGTCGTTGCTCTGTCTTTCATAATGGCTGATTAAACAGAATATTAATCTGTATGTTGATGGTATTCATATTTCACTATCCAAAATTATATTCTTACAATTTCTCTTGCAACAAAACTATAATATGCCCTGTAATTGTCTTTTAAGAAAGGTATAATTTAATATAATCAACATGCACAATAACTCTTATTTACAAGGGAATCGACAATTTACAAGCCAAGATTTGTTTACTAGATTCCCTCATATTTCACTGCAAGTATATATCTCTAATTTCTGTTTAATTATCATGCAATTGTATGTATATCCCTGTATGTTATTTCGACTCTGTTATTACTCTCATGGCTTGATATCGTTGTATGTTTTTTTAAATAAATATTGAAAGAATATTTGTTCATTCTTATTGCTAATTGTTTATGATTTATGTAATGAATGTGAATGTGAAATATACAATCAACTAAACTGAAAAGGAAAACTGAAGACCAACTAAAAAAAAATCACTATCTGAAACAGGCCACCCAGAAAGATATCCTGACTTCACATTTAATATCTGGGACTACATCCGCAAAGCTTGCGAAAGTGTCTACCAGACCGGGCTCCTGTTCTTCCAGGATATCTTGATTGGGGAGGATGAGGATGAGATCGACGTCGAGGAGGAGAGAGTCGGGGTCGTCCATGGGGAGACATAAGATCGTATTCCCAAAGGTTTGTTGATAATTATGATGAAATATTGAAGTAAACGAAGAAGAAGAAGAAAAAAAAAGAACAGAAGGAGAATCTATACAATAATGAAAAAAATAACGTTCAACAGGAAAAGAACCCCCGCCCCTACAACGCACATGATATATTATACTCTCTTTGTCACTTTTGTTCTTCCACTTTTTAAAGTTGGGGCCGATAATCTATATACTGACCTTTTCCCGCAATCCTCGTACTGTCACATCCTTAAACTTCATGGAAGGAATGTACGTTTAACCATGTACAATGATCTTGAAGAGAGTCTCTCTGTCTCCTCTCTGTCTGTCTGTCTGTATGTCTGTTTGTCTGTTTGTCTGTCTCTCCCTCCCTCTCTCTTCTGTCTTTCCTATTCCATTTAAGACCCCTCTAGTCATGCTGATATCAAGGAATTTCAATAAGTTTTTATTGAATTTAATTATGCCATCAGTGTTTACAAAATAAAATGTTATAAGTTTTAAACGGCCAACCCCCTCCAAATTTTGATCACCAGTTTATATCGCTGTTGTTGTTGTTGTTGTTGTTGTTGGGTTTGTCGGCGCTATCCATCGATTCCGATGATTTCCGCCAGGCTGTGTGTGAGGGCGTCTTGCTCTCACTTCTGGTGCTCTACGTTTCTGTGATTCTGATACTTGCCCGGTGTGTGAGATAAAGATTTACTTTGACCTTTGTTATTGGCGAAGTGCAAGGTTATGGAGGATTAATGTGCTCGTTACTCTTTATTTGTTAATCATTTAATGTTAGAACTGGTTGGAACTAATATCATGAAGTTTGGGTGTCAATTTATAGAGTTAATGATGAATAATGTGTCTTATATTTAATCATAGTATGCGCATTTAATAATCGGCTGCCATCTTATTATTTTATTCCGGCTTCGTATGTCCATCATCTCCTCCATCATCTCCTCCGTCACTCTGTTACTTTTACAGCGTATTATACAGCGTATTTCATTTTAACTGGAAATAAAAAAGGAAAAGAAAAAAAAATCTCGTAATCGGCAGGATTCGAACCTGCGCGGGGAGACCCCAATAGATTTCTAGTCTATCGCCTTAACCGCTCGGCCACGATTACCTTGATATCTTGGTAGATGGTCGTTGGCATCTGGTTCATATCTGATTAAACAGAATATTGATCTGATTGTTGATGGTGTTCATATTTCACTATCCACAATTATATTCTTGCAATTTGTTTTCTGCAACAAAACTATATATATATATATATATATATATATATATATATATATGCCCTCTAATCTACAATTTACGAGCCAAGATTTTTTACTAGATTCCCTCATATTTCACTGCAAATATATATCTCTAATTTCTGTTTAAATATCATGCAATATTTATTGTATGTACATGTATCTCTGTTTGTTATTTCGACTCTGTTATTACTTTCAAGGCTTGTCGTTGTATGTATTTTTATTATTGAAAAAATTTTGTTCATTCTTCTTTGTAATTGTTTATGAATTATGTAAATGAATATGAATGTGAAATATAAAATAAACTTAACTGAAAAGTAAACTGAAGACTAACTAAATTTTTTGTTTACTATCTCAAACAGGCCACCCAGAAAGATATCCTGACTTTAATATCTGGGCTTACATCCGCAAAGCTTGCGATAGCGTCTACCAGAACGGGCTGCAGTTCGTCCAGGATCTCGTGATTGGGGAGGATGAGGATGATATGGACGTCGATTAGGGGTACACCGTGGTCGGTACTGAGGAAGCAGGAGATCGCACTACCTCAGGTTGGTATAAATTATAAGCTTGAGAAAAGTAGGGAATTAGGGAAGAAATGTATTATCATTGGTGATTAAATAAAGGCGAATGCGTCATGTATCTATTAGAAGAACAAAAAGAACAACAAGAACAACAACAAAAACAACAACAGCAACAACAATAAATCAAAACAAAACACTGAGTCTTGTCAAGTAAGGGCAGAATTAAAAATAGATAAATAAATAGGTATGGATGTTTTTAACAGATAATCAGTTAATATGATACTGATCATTAATTTTGTATGTCATTTATGATATCACCTAGCCAACGAAGATTTAAAATACAGTTTTATCATACCTT
The DNA here is from genome assembly GCA_037976565.1 of Mesocentrotus franciscanus. Lineage (NCBI taxonomy): Eukaryota > Metazoa > Echinodermata > Echinoidea > Camarodonta > Strongylocentrotidae > Mesocentrotus > Mesocentrotus franciscanus. The sequence continues at coordinate 24,473,729 of CP137677.1, read as the reverse complement.
AGTTAGTTAGTCGATCATTTCAATTAATTTTGCTTTTTTAATTAGGTTGCCCCGAGAGGCAGACAGATTCTTCATCACTGGGGCCGTCATCAACAACATCAGTTTAAGCGTCTCTCAGTTCCTATATGACACCATGAAGGAGGAGGGAGAGGAGATGGAGGAGGAAAAGTAAATGGGGGAGGAGAAGAAGAAGTAGGAGGAGTAGTAGGAGAAGGAGAATGAGGGGGAGATTGGCGTCGACGAGGGGGCTGGGACGAGGATGATAGCGATGAACTTCATACAACTATCACCAAGAAGCTCCTTCGTTGCTATGGTGAAAACAAAGATGGAAGCCAATAATCGGTGAGCATCTCCACCCCACCCCCTTCAATGGAAATCATGATATGGCTTCGATTAAATTCAGATAACTTATAAGTAAGAGTGGTCGGCAGTATTGATAGGATCCACTCCTACCATCCATCCTCTCCAACCGGCGCTATAGTTCTCCTTAGAACTATAAGCTAAGAAAGATATTCAACAGTCTTTTTCAAGGCTACACCAACAGTCCCTTTTTTCAGGACTACACACCCTCAAGAAAGAATGAATTACCGAGAGTCCTTTTCAGGACTCCCCAATCCTCCCTCTCTATCACATGGTGCAACCGCAAGCCTACTGTATAGTATTGATATAGTTATCATATACTTTGATTTAACTTGTTTAATTAAAAAAAATCCATAGGTTGATCTTTGCATGTTTTATCCTTTTGTTGTTAACACATTATCGTTCTTTATGTTTTATATTTGAATCATAAAATAAAATGAGAAATATGCAAATTCATCTCATTGAAAAATACACTATTGCTGTAATACATGTACGTGAAACACCGTCTTAGTAGTCAATGCAAGCTTTCAAAAATTGAAAGTAAAAACATGAAAGAAGTTCGTAAACCTTCCTCTGCTTATTATTTTATTTAAACAGTGAAATAGCAGCATGGGCGAGCCGTCTTCATCACCAGCCCAGCCCATGCACATCGGGTACATCACAGCGATGTATATAATTATGTAATATATGTATATAACAGCCGAGCCTCGAGAAACAATGCAGGAATTAAATTGGAATGCCTCTCGAATCCATTCCTTGGTACTAAACGCGGTGATGGGGATCATAATGATGGTATTATCAAGGTGATCTGTTGCAATGGCGGAATAAAGATGAGGAAATCATATTTTCACGGTGAGCAGTTTCTAGCTCTTTGCTTTAATTTTTTTTGTGTAAGTTTGAATATCAATAGGACTACAATTATTTCAAATAAGACAAGATTAGGATGGCTTATCTATTATGACAAGTCTGGAATTTTCGCCTCTACTTTTAAGACTAATTTGACGGTGTTAAACATTGAAATGAAACTGAACAATTTAGCCACATGTTTAATGTTAATTAATCATTTGTTTCTTCTTTCTTAATTATTTTACAGAAAACTAAGGCAACACGAGCAGGGCGTATACTGCCCATCAGCTCCAAGACAGGCTTATATAGGTCATAACGGCGTGTTTCTCAGCAACTACCCTATTACCATGATTATGTCCAACGGTTCCTGTGGTACCATGGTGGAATGATTTTTAGTTAATTTTGTTATGATGAAGGAAATTGAGCCGATGAACACAGCAAGAACAGCAAGAAATACAATCTCAAAACAGAAAAGGAACAGCACCAAGTATACAACCCAAACAGACCAAATCGTAGCAAACGTTATTGTGACGGCAAACAACAAGAATAATAAATTAAGAAATACTGTGAAACGATAGTTTGATATGGTTGTGTTTTCTTTATAATACACAATGAATATAAATGGATGAACTACAAAACTTGGCTTTTATTGCGAAGTCAGCGGGCCTTATGCGATGTAGATATTGTCCTTTACTGTTAACTGATTGATGGTCATTCCACAAAATGATAAGTCAACGAAGAGAGCAAATTAGATAGAGAGAGATAGATAGATAGATAGAGAGAGAGAGAGAGAGAGAGAGAGAGAGAGAGAAACAGAGAGAGAGAGAGAGAGAGAGAGAGAATGGGGCGAGCGGAGAGATGGGGATTAATAATTATATTTATGACTTATGCATGCGGGAGGGATTACTAGTAATTACGAATAGATATAATGTATAAAGTTATAGATACTTATTTATAATTATAGATAGGAAGATAGATAAAAACATGTGAATATAAGTTAAATTGAATCGGAAATTTTCTCAACTGAATAAAGTATTCAAAAGATTTGAAAACCTCTCTCCGTGGGCCTTTTGAACCCAACTCAATAAAAACTCGAAATGTCCTGTCCAAAAAAAACACGTTGGAAGGATATAGGGGCAAATTTCTGACAGGGAATCATCGACTCGACCTAAATGCTAAAGATCTTTTCCGAATCAATATCAGCCCAATAATATAGCTTGGAGCCCTCATTCAACCACGTGGAAATGGGGAAACACTCAGTATCTAATCTGGCATTCTCTCCCTTCGCGGGCATGAGCCTTGGTATCCGTCGGATAGCCTGAGAGAGAAAGAGATGCCTAGTCATCCATTGTGATATGGAGGGCATCCTTTTTGTCTCGCTCAGACGTTCTCGTCCAATCAGACACCAATCCGCTCTTCTCCATCTCCCTCTTTGGCTTTTATTTCCCCTTTATTTCTCTCTCTCTCTCTCTCTCTCCCTTCTCTCCCTCCCTTTCTCTCCATTTCTTATCTATATCTTGTCTGCTGCCCTTTGAGTTTTTTCCCTCTCCTTCCTTCCTATCTCTCCACCCATGTCTCTACCCCCTCTCCTTTAATTTCCTCCCACTGGTATACGACTCTTTTTGTGAATTGTGTTCTGTATTGTTTTCTTTTGTCTTCACTCCTTGAAAGAGCCCAAGTCATCTATTTGCATTCTATCCTATATTGTAACTTTGCAAAACTCTGTCAGTCTCTCTCTCTCTCTCTCTCTTTCTCTTCCCTTTCCCCTATATATCTCTATTTTCCTTCCACTCTGATTCTCTACTTTCTCTCTCACCCCAAGCTATGTTGAAGTCATCATTTCTTTCAACACAACTCAAACATACAAGCTCCCTCAACTAATTTTAACCCATTCTAGATTATCTCTTCTTTAGGCAATAATTGAACTACATGCATTTGACTTTCAGCTTTAATATGAACCATCCGTGAACCTAGTCTGCAGGCACAGACTCAAATTCGACACTTTACCACAATTTCTAATGCCTTGAGCAGAGCCTAGCTCTGTCAGTCTCTGGCTGTGTACCGGAGCAGCTAAAGTCAGCCTAGTCGCATAGTGCAGACATTGTTACGCACAGCGACTAACAAGGTTTTGTGCCTGCAAAATAGTGTGAACCTGTCCATAAATACACAAAAGTCCCTCTTTCACTCGTCTAAGAAATTGTTCTACAAGGAAATAGACTTTCAACTGGTGTAAAAATAAATGGGAGCATGACAAAAAGTTTACCTCTGAAAAGATAAAAAGATTGCTTCTGGGAAATTAGCTCTAGAAAAAGCAAACTTAACAAGTATCAAAAGAAGAAAAAAAAAAAGATAACATAAAATAAAAAACAAACAAGGAAAAGAATAAATTGAGGAAAATGTCACCTTTAAATACTACATAAAGGTGAATGAGAGCTATGACTTTCAAGCTCAGGTTCAACTGGTTTTGATGACAATAGGAACACATTCACTCCCACACTCGGCAAATTCTACACAGAAACTATTGATCTAAATGTTTGCATACTAAAGAACAACACACTACCAATTCTAGAAGTCTATGTACAGACTATACATTTTATTTTGATGAATATTCAAATATACACATTTTTTCAATCTTTTGTTGTGTCAGTACCTTTTCACATAGAAAACACTATACAAAATATTGAGGCATTCAATTCCCAACTCCCCATTTCATTGATTTGAATAAACATCGAGAGAAACAATAAAATTCTGCTAAAGGCACCTTCTTACATTACAGGTTGATAAGATTTGTAGGGAAGTATGTGACATATTTTGTAATTTCTAAGCAGATAATATATTGAAATGAATTTTCCTCAATTTTATTGAGGAGAGGAACTTTTAGAATATGAAAAAAATAATCATTGATCTATGAGTATTTTCTAATTCTAAAAATCTGAGATATCATTGACAAATACCAAGTAATTTGCAATGGCACCAATGGATGATCATACAAAATCTTAATACCAGAAACCTATTCTTTGCAGTTGAAATTGTTATACAAAAATCAAAGCAGATAGATAAATGTGGTACATATACTTGTATCTTCAAGGCAATCAACACTGAAAACTGCAAAACATATGCATGACTTTGGAGGAGGAGGATGGCAAATTAACTGCAGAACTCTGCATAGGAAGTCAAACCAGACAGACTTAAAGATGTGTTTTATAGCTATGTGAAACATCTCTCAGGCATCACAGATATTAGTCTTCATTGACACATGAACCATTTTAACTACTGTTTTAAAGGCTTATAGAGTCAAGTTCATATTCCTGGAACATAATTCTTGCATCACAATTTGTTCCTTGGACTTCATAAGTAAAAAAGATAGAGAAGTTTTCTTTGGTCACATACGCAAAGTGAATAGCTATACTTCTTAATCACATGCTCCTTTCCATCTCAAAGATAAAATGGTACAGTCAAAGCTGTCTTAGTGGCCACCTCTCTATAAAAGGCCATGCATTTTGTCTCCCTCAAGAGAGAAATGTGTGTTGTAGAACCTGTATAGAAAGCTAGTCCACTTTTTCTGTTTCCCTTAGGTGGCCTTAATAGACAGGTTTGACTGTACCTGTATATGAACATACATCTTCTAGGTTCAGTTTCTGCAGAAAATGAAGGTGTGGGAATATAAATCATGCCTACATAAAGATGTGATGCAGCAAACAATCCTTATTCTCCAAAGGGTGTCTGCTGTAAGCCATATGCAGCCAAGGTACATCATGGCACATGTGGTTGTATAATCATGGGTTATGATAGACAGAAATAACCATCTGGTATGGGGAATTATTTAATAAAACTTAAATTATCCAACCTTCCCCAAACACAAATGATAACCCTGTAGCAATCAAAACAGTCCTATACTTCTGGAGTCCAACATCGAATCTGTAGCATAGGTAAAGACAATCCATCTGCAGTGATCCATCTGCAGTATAAGTGGGGCACATGTAGCACAAGTCCATGCTGTGACAATGGAAACAGTTCCAATAATCCTGTAAAACCCATTATAGTGAATCTGTAACAATGGTATATAGATACACCGTATTGTTGTACAAGTTCTTACAATCTTGTGATCCATCTGCAGTATAAGTGGGGCACATGTAGCACAAGTCCAAGCTGTGACAATGGAAACAGTTTCCACACTCCTGTATAAAATCGATTATAGTGAATCTGTAAAAATGGTATATAGATACACTGTATTGTTGTACAAGAACAATGGAAACAGTCCTTTATCTCCTGTATATATCCCCATGTTGTATCTGCAGCACATATATGTAAAGACACATTTCGTTGTCATACAAGAACATGGCATAGCAATCAAAATTCTCTTTATATCCTTTCACACATCTGCAGCATTAGTCGAGGCACACACCAACGAAACAATGCAGCAGAGATGCTTGCTATGTCAACAGAAACAGAAACTCTTCATTTGCAATGAATAAAAAACACTAGACTGCCACATATTTTGCAGTACGTCATACATGTACATTGTGTGTGTGACAAAAAGGTTGACTGTGGCACTCCCGTTTTGTTCCAATGGTCGACGAAAGCAGGTAAATAGTTAAGCTCCACCCTGTCCAGTTCACTGCATCCCACAGTAACAGTCAAGATGCAACATTACATATACATGTACATGTACATCGTGTGTGTGACAAAGGTTGACTGTGGCACTCCCATTTTGTTCCAATCGTCTAGCAAAGCAGGTGAAGAGTTAATCTCCACCTGGTCCGATTCAATGCATCCCCATTGTCAATCACAATGCATCAAATCTTTGTACAGGAGTGTGCTCTTGCAATGGAAACAGTCCTATTATTCATATGTGTTTACTGTGCAGCAGTGGCAGCAGAAGAAGCAGGAAGGGTTGCGCTCTGGAGACGATTCTTTCGCTCTGCTTCCATCCTCTTAGCTCTCTCCCAGATCTGTCTGGTCAAAGATGGCTGACCAAGTGATAAACTCAGTAACCTGCATGATGCAAAATACAAACAAAATACATGTTTGATCCTTTCTACAAATCAAAATATACCACTTACATATTGAATTCCAATTTGTGAAAGAGTTCCCCCAATGATGAATAATTTCACCTTCACCTGTTTTGCATCATAATAATGTTTAAAGTCTAATATATTTTGCATATTTTGCACCAAACAAACAAACAAACAAAAAACTGATGTGCATATGAGACAATAACTACAGAACACACTTTCAGAAATTTTTAGATTTCATTTACTCACCTTGTGATGACAAGAAGATGTTGGAAGTCTTCTGGAGTCATTTTGTTTGGGTCGCTCTTCCTAGCTTCAACAAAGTCTTGTTCAACAAACTGTGAAGAAAAGAAAGGACATTGATTCATCAAAGAAAAAACCAAAAACCAATCCTTAACACTATTCATATCAGCCACATCATTTTAAATGCTTTGTTTTGACAGAGAGGGATAGTTGGATGGGGTCTAAATATTTTGATATACATGTACATAGTCGCCCTTTTTTCCCTTTTGCAGCCAACATCAAATTCTGTAGAACTTTACAGGAATTATGGATATGTTATGTATGTCCTATCTGTGGAATTTAAACGTTAGCGGTGTCCTAATATTCAAATTAAGCAAGGAAACCCGTTTACTTTCTAGACTTCACTGTCAGACACTATTGAGTGACTGACTGACATCTTTTTTCTTTGGTATTAACATACATAAAATGAGCTGTAACAGGTACATGAGCATTTGTCTACATCAATAACCCACTACTTGTAATGGCCAAAATTAAACTGATTGAATCTTTGTGCAGCACAAAACATACGACCATTCGGTAAAAGGGTCTGAAAATCAGACTATTACTTAGATGATTGCAATCACTCAAGTTGATTTGACAACTTATGGTCATTATTTTCCCACTGAAAGCCATTTTCAAGCCCTTTCGTTTTGAGGGAAGTTTTAAATTAGTATTGTCTTTCAAATGCCGTTGGAATTTAACCTATTCATTTGTTTGGCCTGCAAATGGGACATAGTACCTTTAACCAAGGGACTGTCCTGGTGACAAATTTGCTCTGCAGTCAAATTTTCACAATGTCTGGTGTCGCGAAATTATGACCATATGCACATGGAAACTGACGACCATCTCCCTTTAAAATGACCTACCTTCTGTACATCTTCTGACATGGTGTATTCCAGGAGAGGCAAGACCTCTAGAAAGGTCCTGATCTTATCCAGGTTGATGGTTCCAGATTTCAGAGCCTCTTGGACAGAGGCCTGGACGTCAGCCATAGAGACCTGGTCTCTCTTCGGCTGCAGGTGAACCCGACAGTCAGTCTACATAGGAGAAATACAGAACAATATGTAAGTTTGTTTCGTATTGCATTCATTTGAAACAAGATATTTTGGATGGTTTTATTTCAAAATGTTACAATAACTCGACAAAACAGACATCATACTTCATGATTTTTCAGACAAGCATTTTCTAAAACTACTATTTGGTTCATGTGGAAAGTTCAGGTTCTAAATCCCCCAAAGAGCGATGCAATGTAGATGCATTGTTTTGCCATTTTGATGACAGTGAGCCCAGTTGAGCGAGCGCACATGCTGCTAGAAGTCTGTTGTGTTTTGAAAACCAACATGCTGTTAAGGTGATGCAAATTGGTGGGCTCTACAACTCTGACTGCATGTACTGACAGCACTTTGTATTTAAAGTCCATATTCATCTGCTACAAAACTGTTTATCGAGCCCTGAAAATAGTACTCACTGGCAGGATAGACTTGGCATCTGACAGGACCAGGACCCCGATGTTAGTATGGAACTCGGTCTTGTGGTAGTTGAAGTCATAATCCACCTTCTGCCACGAGATGACATTACCAAGAGCAGCTAGGTTCATTACACCTAAGGATAAAAACACAAACACTGGTAAGAACCCATCTTGAATTTTATGATATTTTAATTGATACAGACAGCTTTACACGATTCCACATGAGATATTCATCAACAAATAGTGTAGAGCTGTTTGAAAAATCTTGGTGACATTATTTTGCAATGTGTTTGTTGTGTGTGCATGTGTGTTTAATGTTAGAAAAAATATTTGGGAAAATCTTTATTCATATACTGCAAAGAGAATGATACCCATCACTTTAATTACAGTGGACACAAATATAGGTAATTTTGCAACAATACAGACCTCAAAACTGCCATGTCAGCTTCTTTGATACCATGTTCCAGTGTTCACTGGGATTTATTTGTATCTCAAAATGCCGTCTATGCACACATGCTCAAGCATCATTTGGAAGATAGAAAACAAAATTACTTGCCAAGACAGTTGTAAATCCTCAACTCACCATTAGCATCAAGCTGGCCTGGCTGCAAAGCAGTCTCATCTAAGACAAGATGTGTCCGGTCTGTGAGCTGAAGTAAGCCGCTTGTTAACCTGTTGGCCGTGTAGTCTTTCTTGGGTGTTAACTTCAGCTTGTTCATGTTGCTTAACGTCAGAGGCAGTAGGTGGGACTGAGTAAAAAAAAAAAAATCTTTAAAGTCAAAGTCAGATATTGTTTAATACGTACTGTGACTAGATTAAAACAAAACAAAAATTGTTACAATGACACTTGCTTCACAAGGAAAACAGAAACGAAGAATTTACATACAAACCCAATTTGCAATTTATTTTTTAAATACTTTCAAATTGCAAGCACTGTGTTGTCTTACTGCAATATGAGCTAAATCAGTCACATGATTGATCAGCCCCTATAATTAAACAATAAAAATGATGTCTCATGTGCATCAGGTATTGGCGTTTGTATCTGGTTCTTACATCTATGGGCCACACTCACCTTTGAAACTAGTTGTTCAATCAATGTGTAGAGGGTCGTCACGAACTCAGGATCTTGAGGTATTCCCGTTAGATTTAGACTTAGCTTTCCCAGAGCACAGACCTCTCTCCTAGCATACCTGGAAGGCCAGAGAGATGGAAACAGAGAAAAATTAGAAAAAATATTCATTTTGAATTAAATAAATTGCTCATTACCTTAGTCACACAATCGAGACTAACACCAGATCAAGGAAGGACGTAACAAAGAGGTTACATTACCACGAATGGGTGAGAATTGGTTGGTTTTTAGTCTGAGTCATGTCAGTTTGGCGATGTGACTGAGGTATAAGAGTGCAGTCTTTTTTTCAGATCTAAAGTCTGGTTAGAATGTTTTGGCTATTTTGTTGAGAAATAAAACTCACACGGTTGTAGCTTGGATTGTCAATAAAACTGTATTTATCACCTTTTTCCCCCTCTATTCTATTTCATTCTAGTGTAAAACATTGCAATGTTTGTTTATATATTGTTAATCATCCAGTTTGATCAAAACAAGTTTACATCACATCTATGTTTTGGCATTACAATATTTGTAGGCATTTGTTTTGTTTGTTTGTTTTACCTGACTGCTAAGAAAGCATGCGTATGCTTGTAAGTAAGCAACCGGGGGACAGACGGCTTGAAGTCCTCTCCGAGGGACCTAGTAATGAGGATTAATGCCTTACCAAAGGGCACTAACACATCAACTTGGTTTCGAAATCGGGACCTCCCGGTTACAAGACCACTGCTCTACCACTTAGCCATTGCGCCTCCTTAAAATTACTTCGAGAATCTTCAAGTGACTTACACCGATGATAGAAGATGGAGGATGAGGTAGTCGGCTGTGAGGGCATCACATAGAAGGACTTGACTCAGGAGCCATCTCAGCTGGTCTCTGATCACACCTGCTTCCTTCAAGGTGTTCTCTACCACTGAGGGATTAAGGAGAATTCACATTAATACAGTAAAACCTGTATATAAAGACAGCTCAAGGGAGACAAGAAAAGTGGTCTTTATAGACAAGTGGCCTTTATGTATAGGTTCCTTTAGTACATGTTTCAATGAGAAACCACTTCAAGAGAAATGCAAAATGTTGTCTTTATAGTCAGGTGGTCTTTCTATACAGGTGGTCACTAAAACAGGTTTGACTGTAGTATTGCAACCATTATACATAGTCTGTCTTAAATATTAGAATGACTTTCACTCAAGGGGCGATGTACCATTTTATGTATCTTTTCAAATTTACATATGTTATTGCTAAGAATCCTTACAACCAAACCATTTCACATTTTGGATAGGATCTCTGTGGATGGAAAACACCATGCACACAGTAATTGTTGATATGTCAGGCAAGCTCCTGTAGGATTTAGTGTTGTATAAAGCACCATTTTCAGAAGTAGATATTGAATTTGAAGACCTCTGTAAACTGGACTAGTGAAATGGATTAACACGGCTGTAATCCTGAATTGCCTCATGTTCAATAATCAGTGAACAAAATGATAAAAAGAAAAGCTGAAAAATGAATGGCTAATATCAATAAAGTTGATAAAATCAATAAATGAAAAGTCAACAAAGTAAATAAATGAAGGCTAAATTAAAAAAAGAAAATTTAGTAATTTAGTAAAGGGGAGTTGCAGATTTGAGGATTGGACTGATGAAGTTACAGTGAAAGAACTATTACCGATTTTAAAAAGGGTGGTTGATAAACTTAGCTATAGAGAAGATACTTTATTTATATGAACTAAACCTACGTGACTTTCCCATGATGGAGTTGATGTCATCCGGGATGTGCGGGTTGTTGTGAGAGAGCTTCCGGGATGCGATCACGTGTAACCTAGGAACCAGAGACGGAGGCGGAGAATGAGCGTTCTGCTCCTCTATGCATTCCATAGATTCAACTGCATCTCCCAAACCTGACCTATTTGTTAAAAAAAACATCTGACTGAAACAATGGCAACTTATTACATTGCCCAGTACACAAGAAATTCATAATACAAATCTTTGTGCAGGCAAGCTCAGATTGAATTTCCTATTACTGATTTATTACACATAATATTTAATCAGGTACAATATAGATTTGTTCTTTCTTTTCAAACATTTTTTTCAACTTTGAAGAGCCTTTTTTTTTTTTAAATTGCTTTCCTTAAATGTTTTCAGCTCCTCCTGTACAAATACATCTTCTTTACTGTTTGAAATGAGAAGAAAAAAAAACGACCCAAAACTTACTCTTGTTCTGAATCTGCAAAATGGGCCAATGCAGGATCTACTGAGAGGACACCTACAAACTCCACCATTTCTGCTACTTTGAAGACATCTATCTGATCATACACCTTTAAAGTAAACCAAACCAATTATTATTACAAAAGCACATCCAATATGTACAAGACAACGTAAGAGAACATAATTTTTATACTGGATTTATTCAAGACACATTAATAGCCTTTTTTACTATGTACAAAAATCACAACTTGGTTTAAAATAGTCCTTGTACTTGTAGTAATAAAATGGATAGAACCGATTCAAAATTGTGATAAATGAGGGCATTGACCAATGCAATGTTAAAGCCTAAAGAGTAATCTGTGACAAATACTTCCTGGACTGCAACTACCCAGAAAACTACTGTAACATCTGAACCCCAGTAAGGTACTGTACATGGACAAACAAAGCATAATCACTATGGATGCAGTTTTCCTAGTGGGGGTGTAGGGTACAGTGTCCTCCAGAGGAAGTTGTGCAGGAGGGGTAGTTGCCCGGAAGGGGCAATACACACTCAGGGTTCACATACTGATACAATAAAAGAGTATAGAATTTGAATAAAATCTTACTTTGACAAGACATGCAGTTCCTTTCTCTCCTGGAATAGGGAAATTAAGATCTATCGTGGTATTGGCTCCTCCTCCTCCTCCTCCTCCTCCAGCTCTTCCTCCATCTCCATCTGTCGTTCTGCTCCTTTTCTCAGCATCTCCTTCACCCCCTGCATTCTCCATAGCAACCTCGTCACCATTTTCATGAGGGGTAACCGAGGAATCTTGTGATGGTGAGGACTCATCTATGTCGAGAGCTCGCTTGACCCTGGAAGTAGAACTCGAGCTGGGGTCAAGTGGAGGGCCGGTCATCTGTTGGTTAGCCTCCTCATAGCCGTTAACTTACAGTTAAGGTATCATAATACAATATTAAAATGTTTAAAGAACTAGTTTTTACTTTTCATCAACACAGCCCTTTCATGCCTCTGGAAGTCTTGATATATATTTTAACGTAGTAAAATGCACACATGTAAGAACAACTGGTGAATCAAGAAAAATACTGTGTTACATTGTAATTTGCTACAGTATTCAAGAAGGTAAATAAACTGTACTTTCATCAAAAGCAATGTACAGGTATCTCTAAACAATTATCTCATCTTTTATGTCCTGTTAGGATGCGATTGTAATTTGCATAATGTCCATAGCTTTCATACTGGAGCAGTCTATAAAGGCAAGACAAAAACCAAGTGACACTGGTTGGTTTTCTTAGAAGGCAGGGTACTCCACTACCCCAGTAACTATTTTCATATGTCAATACTCAGGGTCTTTATGCATGAGCCCCTAGTTAAATTGTCTATACTTTGGGAGTCCTGACTTCGATTTTGGACACCCATGTGTGTGTGTGTTTGTGTGTGTGTAAGTGTTTTATACAATAGGGCTTGAACACCAGGCCCAGTACTTGGACTAACACTGCATGAGAAACAAAAGGATATTTGTTTGATCCAGTCATTCTCTGCCGGTATAGGAACACAGTAGAGTGTCTGACGATCCCAGGTTACATTCTGCCTTGATTCCAGATTGATCAGCTGATCTCGACTGCACTCTGCTACATCCTGGTACTTCCCCGTCTTCAAAGACTTAAAAAAATATAAATATCATGCAGTTGGTAAATAAGTTTTCCATACTCATGAAATCTCTTTCAAAAAGTATCATAGGATAAAGAATTCACAAATCTTTCTACTTCTAAACTGATTTTGGTGCATTCCTGTTTGTTGTCTACATTATGTCTAAGAACACGACCCGTTACTCAAAGTTGAGATGTCTTTCGAGAAAATAATAAACATTTTCCTATAATTGAAGTGGTCTTTTTGATCAAATCAGAAAATCTTGTAAACTAATGTTGCTCGATGATTATCTGTTTAAATTGGGATATATCAATATCAGCAAGTTAATGGAGTACTGCCATGTCACTTGCTTCATGTACAAGACTTTGCCAAAAATACATGGTTCTAACTCACTGGAATGTACATTTGATCAAAATGAAGAAGAACAAAAAAATTGTAGATTTTATTTCCTGAAATATGGCATGCTAAAATCGAATTTAAGGAAAAACTTCTTCTCTACACTGTGATGTACATGTATCTTACTTTCAACATCATTGAGAACATAAATAAAAAGTGTTATTACTCAGAAGTTACATTTAACTTTTGGCATAACTAGCCGGGCCGGCATGACTAAACGTTAATTTTGACCATAGTTTGCTGAATATTTTTCTAGTCTGTTATATTCATATTCGTTACTCTACCCCTAATTTTGAACTCTACTTACCTTTAAGCTGCTAGATCTATTCTGGACTTCATAGACACCAAGGTAAAACTCTGGATCAAACATATCTTGGACCATACATCGGAATCGGACCAGTGAGTTAGGCTTGAGGGTGTGAAGGGGGGTGTGGTTCAGGGACGGAATCTGAAAATCAAATGCATCATGACAATAAAGTATGATAAAAGAAAAGAGAAATGTAGGAGAGAGGTGTAAACAATAAAGAGACCTTCAAGTTGCTTGATAATTGGAATTTACCATTGACATATATTATTCCTCAGTCTTGGACATACTTTTAACTTCAAATCTTTAAGAAAAAGTAAGAAATAGACAACTTCAAAAAAATACTTTGGAATAACTTACAATAATATTTAAGTGGACAATGGCTAATCACTAAAAATACTTTAAAGCTAATCAAACCATTTCAACTCAGTGACAGGCTGTGTGATTGTGATCATGTTCTCCTCCCTCTCTGGGAATAGTTATAAGTAGGAAAAGAATATGTTTTATTAAAGATGAGAAGAAAGAAAAAAAATCGAATTAAAGGAAAAGAAAAGAAAAAAAAAAAAAAAAGGGGAGAAAACTTGAAAGAAAAGGGAGGAGATGAATTCCACTTGTAAGGAGCAAATCATCTCTTCCCGAACAGAATCATTTGACATCAACCAACAAAAACAAGAAGTGCACTCACCCTTTGCCACGCTGTGAAGTCACTTAGACGATTCTTGAAGAACCCATCAACATTATTACTCCACTCTTTATTTCTTGCATCTGTAGATCAAATAGAAACGGGTCAAGGAAAAGAAAAAGATTTAAAAGTCCAGACTAAGACTAAGAGTAAGATGGAATTGTTACCCGTTTGACGCTAGAGCGCTCGGGTCTAACTTAGAGTAACTTAGAATTAGATCTAGATTCTACATGTGCATTTAGAGTTAGGCGGTATTCTTCTTTTTTTCTCCCCCTCTCTCTCTCTCTCTCTCTCTCTCTCTCCTCCCTCTCTCCCTCCCTCCCTCCTCCCCTCCCTCCCTCCTCCTCCTCCTCCTCCTCCTCCTCCTCCTCCTCCTCCTCCTCCTCCTCCTCCTCCTCCTCCTCCTCCTCCTCCTCCTCCTCCTCCTCCTCCTCCTCCTCCTCCTCCTTCTTCTTCTTCTTCTTCTTCTTCTTCTTCTTCTTCTTCTTCTTCTTCTTCTTCTTCTTCTTCTTCTTCTTCTTCTTCTTCTTCTTCTTCTTCTTCTTCTTCTTCTTCTTCTTCTTCTTCTTCCTCTTCTTCCTTCTCAGTGATTTGGACCTCGTCCTAGATCTACTGTACAGTTTTTAAAGTAAACTTAAAGTAATTAAATCTAAGCCAGGATTGTCATACAATCATGTCTCATGATTGGCAAAATTATAGTATAGTATAGATCTAGACCTAGATCTATCATAGGTCTAGTCTAGTACTATTAGTATACTATTATTTAGTATTTTTTTTTATAGATCTTTTCTACAGTTCAAAAAGTTTACTTACCGAATAAACTCTGAACAATATCAAGAGGTGAATTCACCCAGTCATCTATTCCCGGCATAATGATGCTGATGATAACTATCAAACACAATATATCAAGATCGAGGAGCTATTTCTCCATAAAAAATAATTCAAAACAAAGAGGAAGCGAGTCAGCAGTCGGTCAGTCACTAAGATCAGACAGTAGGCCTACACGCGAGTCGAAGGGGTAGTTAGAACATGCACAATTTAAATGTCCCACTGCACAACAATGCCTTCACACACATGATCCATTCATCGCGCGAAATTTGCATTGTGGCGCGGGAAAGTCCGGACATTTAAATCGACCTTTGACCTCACTTAATATGCGGATATTAGTATGCGTAACGTGACGTGTACACATCGAACAGAACCAAACCGGCGAATATGGCAGACCAAAAGGGAACAGCCCACCTCCATTATTGTTATGTTCGACTAATGATAGCATCACACCCGGGATTTTTCGACCCGTGCCCGCAACAGCATCTTTGTTTCCTACAGGTACGAAGTTTTAAATATTATTTTTGGTGGATATTTCATGTATTTTTTCAGCAATCAAACCTGGCGCTGTGTTTATTATGGTCCCATCTCATCATTCTGATGTCATGCTGACTGAATGTTGTTTTGCATTTGGGATGATTGTGTTGTCTGACTGATTTGTGAATTTGTTTGTTTTTTGTTTAATTTTTTTATTTGCCTTCATATGTGTCTATTGTTAATGATTAGATTTATTGTAGAATACTGTAGAGTTATGTCATAAGACATAGATCTAGTCTAACTGAGAGTGAGTGATTTCAAGTTCAGTGTTGAAAGCTGGTTGGTGTTGTGAGAACACCAACACCAGCTACAACACCGAACTTGAAATCATGCTGGTGTTGAGGTTGACCTCGGAAAATATGATGCATTTCCGGTAGTCTGTGTTGAGGGCTGGTGTTGAATGTCGTCTGCTGAACCAACACCAGCGCCTAGGGATTGGGAAATTCATGATTTCAAGTTTGGTGTTGGTGTTGTCACACTTAAGTCGCGCTTAAGTTAAGTAGGCCCTCTCTCACTTAAATTTGAAACAGCTGGAGCGTATCGGCCAATCAGAGCGCGTAAATTCACTGTACATGGCTCTACGGCAATAGTTCTACGTGCGTGCATCTGTCACGAATCTCACGATCAAGCCAAGGTAAAATCCATTTTCCAGTCAAAACAACTGTAAATAATGGGAGCTGTATATATTTTTCAAGAGAAATTATATTTTCTCTATTCATTTTTGAATATGACTTTACATTTGATATACGATATGATGTAATTCATTGGAATTTCTGAATGGATTATGCATTTATCGCAAGACTTTTCGCGTGTAGAGTAGGACGTCACTCGGTGTTGAGGGCTTGAGGCTGGTGTTGAGCTATCGATAACGTGATCGGTATCGTCCTTCTAAACTAAAAGGGTTAGGGTTAGAGTTAGGATAAAATGACAAAAAATTGACTGTTTTTGCACTGGTGCCAAGTTGTCCCCAGCTCCGAGTTAGCCCAGATCCAACTGAGAAGATGGGGGGGAGTTGCATTAGCCAAAATTGCAAAAATACTGCTTGGCGCTAATGAAATTACTGGTAACTAATATGCGTTGCTGGAGTTGGGAGTTGTGTGTCTGAATGCCTAACAAACCAAAATAATGCAGTCAATTTTGCCTTTGAATTGAATTTTAATGAGACATGCGCCTAACAGGCAGTCAGCTCAAGTTGTTTAGCTCCTGGATTTTCAACTTTGTGATCATTGTGTAGTTCAATGTCCTGCAATTTCTGTGTACCACTGGACAAAGTGTATATCTGGGAAGCTCCAGAACAAGTTTGATACTGAACTTTATGCTTCCTGTTGTGATATTTACTGGAGAACACTTCTTTATGTTTGCTGTACTGGGTATGTACTGAAGCCATGTTCATGTAGTCACTTTGCTGTGTATGTTGAGTAGTGGACAAGAGAACAATAGTAGTGTCCCCCTCACAGGCCCTCAGACAATAGAAGGGTAACATCATTTAAAAGCAAGGGACAAAGGCCAATACGCTCCGATGGAGATGCACAAGTTAAGCGTACTTCTTATCCTTCTCTTAACAAGTGCTTGCCCCAGGCAAACGCCCGTAACTGAATATGCTCATCGCTTTGAACCTGTACGATATCAAAGTAGTCTACACAGAGGCTACCATGGAGCCCGTATTCCCTACTACGCTAATTCATATGTCACATTTCAACTCTCGATAATATGTAGTGGAGATATCGAAGTAAATCCAGGCCCCTCTACCAATTCAGCGGTTCAACATAATTTTAGTCAGCTATCTCCAACCAACTACCGTTATAGCACCAATGATTTATATGATATTGGTGCTACCTGTAGCAGAAGCAAAGTCAATATTGACGATACCACATGGGACACGATCAAAGAATTAAAAATCGAGCGAAAACCGTATAAGCCTATACACAGGGGTACTAGATCAGGTCGAAGAAAAGCTAAACACCGTCTCCCGATACAAACTATTGTGAGCCCTTTTCCAAAGAGAACTACAGAACCAAGATCACGTGATCTATCCAACCTTATAAGTGTCCCAATACAAAGGCTAATTGATAACAGTCATGACAGATCTAGTTCTGAACTCCCATCAGTCTTCCTTTGCAACGCTAGATCTGCATATAATAAATTCGATGAACTTGCTGCAATCATACAAGATAATGATGTTGATGTGTGTGCTATCACTGAAACCTGGTACAAACATGATCTTCCACTTGAGTTGGTCTCCATTCCAGGTTATTCCATGTTTGTAAAGTCTAGGGAGCATCGGCGTGGAGGAGGCGTAGCCCTGTATACCAAACACCACTTAAATGCAACCACACCTAACAACATCGAGGTGCCAGACAATTTAGAAGTTGTTTGGGCCAAACTGCGCCCTCATCGGCTGCCTCGATCTGTATCCTGCATATTTTGTGCTGCGGTCTACTTCCCCCAACCTGACAACACGGTCGAAGTACAACTGGTTGAACACCTCCTTGCAACCATTGACGACCTCATCACCCGCTATCCGGAAGCTGCAATCATCGTAACTGGTGACTTTAACCAAATGGATATTTCCCCCTTAACTGCCGACCCCCGTTTTGAACAAGTTGTAAGTCGACCGACAAGAGGAGATAGAATCTTAGATAAGATTATATGCAATATAGGTGACAGATATAAAGATGTACTTATTTGCTCCCCCGTAGGACAATCTGACCATAACTCAATATTATGGATTCCGCGAGACCACATAGTCCCCACCAATACTAGCCGCTATCGAACAACTCGTCCAATGCCCGATAGCGCTAAACGATCCTTCGGCAGGTGGCTGAACAGTGTTGATTGGTCTGAAGTTATCAACATAGTGGATATCAATGAAAAGTATGATGTATTCATCCAAACTCTTCAATCGGCAATAAATAAGTTCTTTCCGGTTCGTAGAGTAAAACTTCATAATGGTGACAAACAGTGGATGACTACACGAATAAAACAACTCATTAATGAGCGACAAAAAGCCTTCCACCGACATGACGTGATTGCTTGGAAGAGATTGAAAAAACATTGAAAGTAAGCATAGAAAACGCAAAAAAGGAATATTATGCATCACGTGTTCAACGCTTAAAGAAAAGTAACCCTTCAGCTTGGTTTCGACAAATTCGAGTAATCACTGGTAACGCAAAGGACCCGAGCCCCATTTACGTTCCTGACATACCATCAAACGATGAATTTGCAATAGCTTCTGCCATCAACTATTTCTTTGCTTCCGTTGCATCTGACATCCACCAATTTAACCCAACTGACCTTCCATCATACTTACCCTCTAGGAGTCCATGTCCGACTGTTTCATCTTGGGAAGTTTACAAAGAACTGTCAAGAGTGCAACAGACAACGGCTGGCGGTCCAGATAATATATCAGCTAGGATCATCAGAGAATTTTGTCTTGAACTTGCGACCCCACTTGCAAACATCATTAATACCTCTTTCAGCCAAGGCAAGGTTCCAATGGACTGGAAACGAGCCATCGTTATTCCGATCCCGAAGACAAACCCCCCTATGATTGACAGACTTCGCCCGATTTCCTTACCAACCATTTCGCCAAAATAGCCGAAGGTTTCATGGCAAAGTGGATTCTACAAGATATAAGGCCCAAAATTGACCCTAATCAATTTGGTAATAGAAAGTTCCTCTCAACAAATCATTACTTGATAAACATGCTACATCTGTTATTCCAAAATGCTGATAAACCCAAAGCTACATCTTCGGTAATTGTAACTGATTTTACCAAAGCCTTTGATAGGGTTGACCACACGATAGCTATTAGAAAACTTATCGACCTTGGCACCAGGTCTGCCATTATTCCATGGATTGCTGATTTTTATGTTCCCGTCAGCAGTGTGTACGATACCATTCAACGTGTTCTGATTGGGTGTCATTACATGCAGGTGTTCCTCAGGGAACTAGATTAGGTCCCATAATATTTCTAGCGATGGTTAATGACATTAATCCATCTTTCCAGAACTCAACTACCTTCAAATATGTCGATGACCTGTCAATTGTGGAATGTAGAAACTGTACTCAACCATCTGATTTACAAAAGTCTATGGACTATCTTCTAACCTGGTGTGATCATCATCATATGAAGATGAACCCCCCAAAATGTGCTCAAATGAATGTTTGTTTCCTACGGTCTCCCCAAATCGATCCTGCAGTTTGTATCGGAAATCAAGTACTGGCAACTGTTAAATCCACCAAAATATTAGGAGTCATTATTCAGAATGACTTAAAATGGGACAAAACATAAATGATATCATAAAGAGAGCAAACAGTAAGATTCATATGCTTAGACTATTGAAACGTCATGGTCTACCCTATGATGACTTGTTGACCATATATAGGTGCTACATAAGGCCTGTAATTGAATATGCAGCCCCTGTATGGAATGGAGGCCTCACCCAAAACCAAATCACCAGGTTAGAAAGAGTCCAAAAGAGAGTTTTGAGAGTGATTCTCGGTGCACGTTACTCAACTTATGACACTGTCCTAGATCAATTGAACCTCGAATCTCTTTCTGATAGAAGAAAAAGTTTGTGCTTGTCGTTCTTCCAAAAGACCCTACTCTACACTGACCAATTTAAGCAGTATTTCCCTCCGGAAAATAATTCAAGAACACTAAGACGTAAACCACAAATCCCTGAACTGAGATGTAAAACGAAACGAATGCAAAATAGTGCAATTCCGTACCTCATCCGTGCACTGAACCTAAGTAAACGATGAACGATCATCCTTTTCTTGTATCCTTCAGGCCTGGCAATTTTATCAGCTTTTTGGTTGCTTTTGCTTTGTTGTTCTTTGACTCCTTCTTCTTCTTCTTCTTCTTCTTCTTCTTCCTTTCCTTCCTCTTTTTTCCTTTTTTTTCCTCCTTTTATTTCTTATTTTCTTTATTTCTAGACTTATTTTCTTCTTCTCCTTCTTCCTATTCTTCTTCTTTCCCTTCTCCTTCTTCTTCTTCCTTCACTCTTTGATTTTATTGCATTGCCTTTGCCTATGTTTATACTCCTACCAATCTTGTATTGTATTTGTTTAATGAATTTTACCATAGTTTTACCATATTGAATTGAATTTAACTGAAATTAACTGAATCTGTCATGACAATAGTTTATCACCCCTCTTCACTCCCTTCTCTTGTCCATAGGCATGGTTGTATATTTTGTATATTTTGTTTTCACTTTATTTTGTTCTTTTACTCTTTTAATTTCCTTTCTTCTTCTTCTTTTTCTTCATCGTAATCTTCTTATTTTCCCTTCTCTTCTTTATCCTCCTATATGCCTTTTTTTCTTCCATTTTCGCTTTCTACTGCTTGTTCTATGCCTTTCCACCTCTCAGCCTTTGCTCTTCCTCTTTAAATCTCTCCCCCTCTTAATTTCAATAATTTACATTGTATTTGCAAACATTTCTCCTCACTCTTCAGTTCTACTCTCGATTTTCTCCACCACATACACTAATTGCTCCGTTTACCCCATTACTGCCTACTTCATTCCTTTTTCTTTCACATGATTTCAGCAGAACTATGTTACTTTATGCTAATTCTGATTTCTTTCTAATTTGTGTTACCATATGTTGCAATAATCTATATTTCTCGTATTTATACTGATTTATTTGTCAGATTCAATACACCATGTTATGTTATGTTATATATTACATTATGTGTCATTAATTTTGCTTGTAAACTTTTGTAATTCGGCTAAACGCCGCGATGAAAGTTTTATTTGAAATAAACCATTTTGAATTGAATGAATGAATGAATAAAACATAAAAACATATGCGTCAAATAGTTCTTACCATTACGAATATTTATCCTTTTATATTTTCCAACATAACTCATAAGTCTCAAAAGATTAATGAAATATTGTATGTTGCTTATTGCTTAGAATTACCATTTGAAATCAACTGTCCAAATAACCAACCTGTCTGGACACGCAATGTGTGGGCATACTTGAATACAGATGGATTCTGAAACTATCTCAGATGAGTCAGCATCAACTTGTGTCATGATGAACGGCAAAGAAGGCAAAATCCAAGATGAATTTATATCTTTAAGATGGGGAAGGGACATCATAAGCTTTGTCAGTTTGTGTTTAAAGGTTAAAATTTCATATAGCCTAAGGCTAGATGTTTTTACACAAATTTCTTTTATCTCAATCTAGTTTATTCTGAAGTGTTATTTAATGGGTTAGATCTAATAATTAAAAAAAACAAAAACAAGGATCATTGCCTTTATTCAAGTCATTATCAATGTCCGTATAAATTTCTGTAAGACCAAAGTATTAAGTCCTTAAGCAATACACAATTTAGTAAATCCTCAATATTGCATCAGACTGTTTTCTATTTCACTCTGAATGTATAATGTGGCAAGATATTAAATAAAAATAATAATTTTTCTGGCAAGCCTTTATGATGATTCTTGTTGCCCAGTTACCTCAAAATGTTTAGTGCATGATTCATGTCCCTTTGAATATTTTAACTCATTCAGTCAGGCATGTGATATGAGCTTCATGTATGGTATAGTGCTATGGGTATGTTTCCAAACTTTAGATATCTAAAATATGTAGCCATTCCCAATTCCTTAAACAAAACAAAAAAGTGTACACTGTAGATGAATTTTGGACACCCCTTCATAGTTTCCTTTTGATTTTAAAAAGGTTATTTTGAATATTAAATTTAATGTTCTGTCTTAAACTTTGAGTTAACACCCTACCAACACCTCTGAAAAGTTCAGACATAACTGACATATTCATCCATCCTACCTTCATCTTTTCTTGTGTCAACAGATGAAGATGGTGAAGCAGATAGTTTCTTGGGACAAAATGATCCTCCTGATCTACAAGTAGGGGCTCCGCCCCCCCTCGAACCAACAAGCCGCACCCTCAACGTTCTCATACTTCCAGCAGCAGCAGTTTTCTGGTCCTCCACAGTCAGACCCATTTGCGGGGATATCCACACAGAGTCCGTCCTCCTATCCCTCACCTCAACCTGCCTCATTAGCAGGCCCAACAACTATCCCAACATATGCGCCAAACAACCAGTTTGCTTCACCCCCCTCGCTGCAGGCAGGGCCAGCCCCACCCCAGGTGGTGCCATTCACATCTTCACAAAACGTACCCCTTCAGCCTCGTGCAGTACACTTTCAAGATGAGCCATCCGCAGGTACATCTTGATAGTTTCCCATCTTATTTCTTCTGCACAGATCCAGGAGGGCGTTTCCTTGTATCCCTATGCATTGAGTCACCATCCTTCTGCTTCTTAGCAAACAATACAATTTATATGTTTTTAATAGGAATGGGTTAATATTGAGGCATTTTGATAGTATACCTGTGATTATATTTTGATGATTTGTTTTTAACTCTATCTTGATTTTAAATATTCCTAGGGATTTTTTTTGTTGTGTTGAAATATTGCTAGGGCTTTTTTTATTTTGTATGATTAAAATGGAATACCTTCTTCCATGTTTTATTTATCGGTATTGTGCTTCCATTTTCTATAAAATGGCACAATAATTTTTTTATTTTGTTTTTGTTTTTTGTTTTTGTAAACCAATAAATTGTGAAAAGGGTATAGACAATACATTTTGAGAAAAAATATATGTAAAATAATGTAATTCAGTATAAAAAATGATATATTCAAATTTACAAAAACAAACATCAGATTTATGAATGTGTAAATTTAATGATTAACTTAACATCAGTATATGATTTATATATTTTGTAAAACACAGGTCCACCACCACCAACTACCACTTATTCTCCCAGTGCTCCTCCACCTACTGGCACCCCTCCCTCTGGACAAGCTGCTCCAAGATTTGGTATCAAGGGGTACCAACACAAGCCCATGGCATACCCCATGGGGGGTGTGACACCAGCAAGTGGACCCTTACCACCAGGCATCTTAGCACCTCCTCCAAAAGTACAACAGGTAGGGACAAATGTCTTTAATAGACTTTTTATAGAATACGTATTGAAGTTTGTATACCATCACGCAAGGATGGTGCAAAAATTACGGTAACTAATAAAGAGGAACTGCCTGGAGGAGGTTGAATTTACTGAATACCGGTACCCAAATTTCTTTAATGTCACAACAGTGAATAGAAGAAATAATACCATTTTCATAGAAATATGAACTTAGTGTTGCAACATACATTATAATGCAAAGAAAATTGCCATTTATATCTTAATTCATTGGTTATTTTACTGCAGTAGAACAAAATTGCTCTTGCATTTAATATCTTTTGTTAAAGGTTGGTTTGTTTGTTTTACCTCGACTGCAAAGAAAGCATGTGTCTGCTTGTAAGTAAGTAACCAGGAGACGGACAGCTTTAAGTCCTCTCCAAGGGACTTGGTAATGAGGATTAATACCTTACCAAAGGGTACTAAAGGGTACTGAATTGCTTTCGAACGTGGGACCTCCCGGTTACGAGACCACTGCTCTACCACTGAGCCATCGCGCCTCATACATACAGAAGAAGATAACGTGATGATAAAATAAGTTGAGAAAATTTAGAGACAACTGTCAAAGTATAGCCAAACTGGAGGTTTGAGGCATTGTAATGCCGAACAAATTCTCAGTAACTGCAGGCTTATTTTGAATAATTTCCAGGCAAAAAAAATAACCTCTTACCTTATTTCAGCTAAAACTCTGTGGCCTTATCAATCCGATCATCTCTTCCTTTCTATTCCAGTATGATGCAAGCAGACCTCCACCCACAGCAGCTGAGGTCCAGCAGCAGACCCAAACATCCCCCGATGAATCCCCGAGGTCTGGGGTGCCTACCAGTCCATCCAGCCCCATTGGTTCTACTGCAAGGAGATGGAGAAGAGGAACATCTGGGTGCCATTCAGCATCATCGATTCTATCAAGCTGGAGGAGGCCATGCTCAGAGGTAAGTCAAACCTGCATATAAAGACAGCTCAGGAGAATCAGAAAAGTCTGGTGGTCTTTATGTACAGGTTTTGATGAGAAACACTGACCAGAGGAGACAGAAAGTGTGGTCTTTCTATACAGGTGGTCACTAAAGAGCCTAAAGCAGGACCCACCGTAGAAAATATTCTGCTTTGGCATAGTATCACATTGTGGAATAACATGTGTATGCATTTCAATACTGCTTCATAAATTATTATCTGCCTGTAGCCTTACTCCCTGGTAATGTATGGTAGGGTATGCAAAGTATTACTTATTAGTAGTACACTTGTTTTCGGACTTGTGGGTACTCTGAGTGAATAAACCGGGGGAAAATGTAATTAGAAATCTGATCCTTGATGCATTTTCCTTGCAAAATCTTGTAAGTGTCTAGTCTATAATAAGCTTAACTGATTGCTTACAACTAGCATTTGCACATTCTATTTTTTCACATAGCACAAACTTCATCAGAGAGCAACATTATCATCTCCACCAATGGAGGGCGCTATGATGTGAGTCTGTCGGAGAGATTGCGATTTGCCATCTATTGGGATGAGCAGCCTTCTCCAGTGAGGAGATGTACGTGGTTTTATAAGAGTGACAGTGAGAATCGATTCATTCCCTATGAGGAGCAAATGGCGAACATGCTGGAGGTTAGCTATGGCCTTGTTTTCATTTATTAAAACTGGATTGCTAAATGTTTGTTGTAGGGATTTTGAAAATTAAATGTAGTGATAACTAATGTATTTAGGCCTCGATATACAAGTACAGGAATACCACTCTCTGTAAGTTTTATGTTCGTGGATGTGTTGAGCTTTCTACAAATATGAAAAATGATGTGAACATATTAACTGAAATTTGAATGACAATGAATTGAATTGAATTGAATGCATAATGAAGAAAGTGTGTTATGTTCAGATGAACAGACTCTCTAATTTTCACACTACAAACTTTATTTCATAGTCTCACTGATTAGGATGCAGTCATTACAAAGCAAAGAGTTTAGTTGAAAGTATCTTTTGCTTCTTGTGCCACTAAATCGTATTGACTTTATTCTACCAGTATGTAATTATGACTGTGTGACTATGACTTAGTTGTCCATGGTTGGACAACTAAGTTTGTTTTGTTTTTTGGCTATTTAAATGTTGCTAAAAGGCTTTGATTCCCCAATTTCCATGCAATAGCAAACCATCTAATCAATACCAATATCTATCTGAATTCAGGAGGAATACCGGACTGCATCCATGCAAAACCAGTGGCACCGGAGACTGGAGCTCTCTGATGGTGAGACCATCATCATGCACAACCCCAACGTCATTGTCCACTTCCGACCCTCCACTAGGCCGGATGAGTGGGGGGCATCTCCGGACACGCAGATGAGACCTAGGGTGGTCAAGAGAGGTGTTGATGATATCGACAGCATCCAACAAGGTTGGTGATTAAATCATCTTTTCCAAGGGTGTCAATAATTTTGTTGACAATTAGAAAAACAAATAAATATTACAAAAGTAAATTCTACAAGTTTTTTTCTTCCTGTCTTATGTTCATGATTCTAGATCTGAGAAGCTTTGGTATTCGTTTACCCTTGTAGTTAGATTAATAAATCTAAGGACTTTATTAAAGATGTTAAGAATGTTGTACACATCCTTCATGGCCATCTCGGGGATGGCACTCACAACCTTTGCATCTCCTGTCAAAGTTTAAACCACTCAACCAGTATGAAATCTCGATGTCATCCTCACGTGATTGTGTTTCTTCTAGATGTAAATAAGATATGATATTTCAGTTTCTGAAACCCTCTATTCTCGCATCTCCGTCAAGTGTGTGATTCACTTGACTATGAACCCTCTGTTATGTCATCGTAATCTGATTGTGTTTCTTGTGTGTGAATCAAATATGATATTTTAATTTTATGATTTTTTTTTTCCTTCTATCTACAGGAGAACCAGGTCAAGTGGACCACCTTGTCTTTGTGATTCATGGAATAGGACCCGTGTGTGATTTGAGATTTAGAACCATTACAGAATGTGGTAAGTCGAGACTAAAGTCTAATTTATGTGTAAAGTGCTGTTGCTATTATTTCTGCTATCATGTTCATGCTATGGTAACTTATGGTAACTGACATGATGGTTTCTGCAATCTTATAGGCTGTAGGATTTGTATATATTTTTGAAGATTTTTTGAATCATGTGCAGTTATATCCTTGATACTTGATAGAACTGCTGTAATAGTAAAAACCTTAGAAAACCTCAAGGGTCTGAGAAAAATCATTTGTTTATATTTATACCATCTGTTTTGGGCCATAAGGGTGCTAACTCATGTACATTATTATCACAGAGTTAATGCCCTTGTTGCTTCAAACGGGTGATATATTAACTGACTTAGAAACAAAAAAACGTTATATCCCTTCTGATTCTTCTTTCCTCATCCTGTATAGTTGATGATTATAGGACACCATCTCTGAGTCTGATGAGTTTCTACTCTTTGTCTATTCATAGTATCCATGGATTAAGAAACATAGGAAACAAGTTTGTAGGAACACACCATTCACATTGATATCTCTTTTCATTCTTGCTCCTGTCTAGTTGATGACTTCAGGTCATTGTCTCTGGGTCTGATGAGCAGTCACTTCAAGCACGCCCAGGAGGAAGGCAGGGCAGGGCGTGTGGAGTTTCTACCAGTCTACTGGTATGCAGCCCTCCATGGGGACGCCACAGGAGTTGACAGGCAAGTGTATTTCTTTTGTAATATCCCTATGTTGCAAGAAGCTCTGTTCGGTTCACAGCTCTATTTTGAGAGAAAGTGTCTGTTCGGCTTAGGTGTTGTTTAGGCGTCAGCCTTAAGCTTAAGTTAGCAGTCAGTTATTATTGCCAGTCACCAATCTCAGCATATCAGTTTTTAATGTTGAATGTTTGATACTCACATATAGTTGGAATCTTGTTTAATTCTTGAGTTATACTCATAACGATTGTATGATGTACATCTGTAAAATGTCCCTTTTCACTGGTATTCATTGACTTTGTAGTATACCCAGTGTTACCCATACGACTTTTGTCCGGACAGGTTGGTTTCCTGGACATTTGATTTCGAACAGTACTTTTAAGAAGATGACAAGCAATATTCATAAAAAATTTTAAGTTTTGTGTTGGACAGTATTATAAGAGACAAATACTGATGGTTAGTGCTATTTGGTGGATATTTTTTGCGAAATCCAGAGGCAAAAGGAAAGGATTTGTATTTGTTAATAGTCCGGACACACAATCCCCAGCATACCAAGCATCTTTGTATTTATGCTTTCTGCCTTCTTTGCAACAGGCGACTAAAGCGTATCACTCTGCCCAGCATCAACCGCTTACGGAACTTCACCAATGAGACACTTCTAGACATTCTCTTCTACACCAGTCCTATCTATGCCCAGCAGATTGCAGAGGTGGTGTGCTCGGAGATCAACAAATTATATGCCAAATTTAGAGAGAGAAACCCAGATTTCTGTGGCCAGGCGTCCCTCATTGGACATAGTTTAGGTGAGTTTTATGATAGTGGTGTACTTTATCCTTGTGTAATTTTGGGTGACCAGACAGTTTCTCGGGTAGCCATTACTGCTAAGAAAGTAAGTGTATCGCTGCTTGGGCGACAAAACCTCGTAACTCAACAAAAGTTAAATGTTCAGGAGAGTAAAAAATATGGCTGCCATAACACTGTATCCAATGGGATAGTCTTCCCTTTGACTTGGTGTAGTGGCTTAATTTTTGGAGATAGAGAGCTGGGATTAGGATAGGTCATCACTTGACGGATCATCTAGTCATTAAAATAAAAAAGTGATTTTCCCCAAATTTTGAGATACAAGGTCTTGTCACCCCAGCGACGGTATGCTTGTAAGTAGAGTAGGTAAGCAACCAGGGGAATGACGGCTTTAAGTCCTCTCTGAGGGACTTGGTAATGAGGATCAATGCCTTACCAAAGGGCACTAGCGCTTTGACCTGGTCTGAGACCACTGCTCTACTACTGAGCCATCGCGCCTCCTTATTTCATCAACAAGAGAGGATCAGGTTGAGGATTTGTAATTGGGTTTTAGGTTAGGTTTAGGGTTAGGGTTGGGTATAGTGTTTTGAATGAGGGTTTAAACTAGGAATTTGATATTGATGGTGGAGCAACTGTCTCTAATGCACATATCTTATGACCATGTATGCAATTCTTCTCTTGGGGTTTATTTCCCAAAGTCAGATTAGCAACAATATGGCTTTGATGTGTGCATTGTTATTCATTAGTCTCTGTTGCCTAGATCTTTGGTTCTGAAGAAAATATATTTCCTATGTTGAAGTGAATTACTGTCTGCAATGCTGTGGATGTTGGAAGGTATCAAAGTAGTGTGTTAAATGTCCTGAAAGTATGTGGAATATAAAAAGCTGTTTGTGCTGACAATTGCAAGGGATTTTTCTGAAGAAGAGTTGCAAAGTTGTAAGATACACCTACAATTGCCTTATCACAACTGATTCAACAGACATGATCAACTATTGCTTATTCTTGTAACTCTTCTGTAGGTTCCCTCATCGCTTTCGACCTCCTCAAGCACCAGGGGGACGGCGACGTGGTGGAATCTGAAGAGAACCTCATCAAATCTGAGATCTTTAGGGATAAGCCCCCAACTCCAGCACCATCTGCGGAATCTCTTACACCATCCAGCAGCAATGCATCCCTACTGAGTGGGGCTGCACTGGACGAAGGGCCTGCTGTGATGTCTCTGGAGGAGTCCCTGGAATCTATGGGCCTACTGGACCTGCTACCTAAGTTCGAGGAGGAAAGAATTGACATGGAGAGTCTGGTATGACTTTTATATTCCCTTCTTTAACCACATATATACATGGAGCTATGGATGGCATATCCAGCCCTAGAATTATAACGTTTGCTTTAAAAAAAAACCTTTGAAAAGTAGCTATTCATTTTACCTTGAAGTAGAAAAAAGTATAACATTGTAAAGTTTTTTCCCGTAGAAGATGATTAAAGCCAGATTTAACAATAAAACAGATATTTGGAACCCTGAATTTGTGTCTTGAAATTTCATATAAGATAAGCGATGGCAGTCCAATTGGCATAAAAAGGGTTTAGAATGGCAAACCTGATTGTAGCTTGTTGTATAGATTTCTTGTCCATCCTGAAGTAAAACTCACAGCATTCCATTCAGACAGTTAAAGACACTGTTTACCCAATAACAGGTATTGTCAATCACTGGGATTAGCCTTCAGTTTTATGACCAACAAGCATTATGTAATGCTTTGTCTTTTCCCAGTATGGTAAAGTCCTTATCTGACATTTGCACCACCCGAAAACTCTTCGAGAGACAAGGGGGTTGTTGGGTGGACTACGAGTTTGCTGTGTGCAGAATTGTACACCCATTAATGATATTTCCACCAAGTCTAATGTCAGCGAATTATGACCTTCTGCACATGGAAACTGCCGACCCACCCACTTTAATTCTCTATATGCCATACAAATAACTCCTTGTGCCACATCATATTCACCATGGGGATAGATATTGCAAAGGCTTCAAGATTATGTAACAGGTTTCCAGTGACTGATTAATCTATACCGATGTAACAAGGGTTGTCATGGAGTTAATCAAAACCAGAAATGGGTAAATTTGGAAAACCACTGTGTTGCATAAATCAATACTTTTGTCAATTGGTTCCTATTGCTTTGTGCAAAATTGCATGTGTGGCAAATGAGCGACCGTGCAGAGATTTGAAGGAAGGAACCGAAGTGTTAAAGAAATGTGATTCAAGACAAATTAGAGTGCCGTTGCTTGCCACATGTATGACAGAGAAAAAAATTGCATGTTCAAAACAGCAGTCTTTCCTATTACACTGCTGCTTTGCAGTTAATGTAGAATAAAAATTAATGAGAATGCTTTTAACAATTAGTACAGTAGTGATGATATTTTGAATGCATTCTCCCGGCATGTTTTGGGTGCTAATCCACACAGAGTGGAATTTAGTGCTGTGCATAAGAGGTGATGTGCATTATTATGTCTGTGTTTGTAATGATGTTAATTGTAGGTGTTTGAGTTATATATGTATTTAGGCTAGAGCTATTAAAACCCTTTCCATTATTAACACCATAATACTTGAATGCTGCTTTGTATCAAGATGATATAAAATTAGTATAACTCTGGTGTTAAAAACCAAAACACTGCACCAGAAATGATCCTAGCAATGTTCTTCTCATATTTGATCTTACCCTTAACACCAGCTCCTGTGCAGCGATGCGGATCTGAAAGAGATGAAAATTCCCCTTGGCCCCAGGAAGAAGCTAGGGGGCTTCCTGCGGGATCATGCAGCAAAAGAGGTAATTTTCTTCAAAAATATGCCAGATTTGTTTTTAATACTAAATTAAACATTTAGAGTAAAAAGGAAACTAGGTTTCTAAAAACCAAGATCCTGTTATCCAGAAGTTACACTTTTTGAAAAGTTCACAAATTTTAAAACATGAAAATCTATTGTAAAGTATTGTAAGATTGGGGCCCTTATATTAAAAATTGAAGAGAAGATATGAAGGAAACCTTACAGTTAACAACAAAATTATTCATACCCCTTTAAAAAAATTTTTTTCTTCTTTAATGAAAGGTGGACTGGTTGAATTAGGGCCTTTGTTTAATACTTTTAGATATAAGCTTTAATATATCACATTTTCAAGAAACATAAATCAGGACAAATCAAATCTTCACATACTTAAGAAATTACAAAAGTATGCATGAGGTAGAAATAAAATAAGCTAAGCTGAGCTAACATTGTCTTTGAAATCTAATATTTCTATGAGTGATAGCATGCTTAGGCAGCAACTAACAGAGATAATTTGCATGAATTTGAAATAGTGAGCATAGAGTATGAAACTGTACTAATTTTCTAGTTCTCAGACTGTAAAAGAAAAAAATGATTGTATTGATTTCAATTCTACCTTATTATCAAAGCCAGCTACCTTACATGTCATTCAGAGTAGAGGAAGAAGTTGAATATGAATAAAAAGGTTTCATGTCATTATTCCACCATTTAAGTTAATGTTACTACAATTCATTGAAAGGTAGTTGGTCATGCGTTGGTTCACAGGCCTGTAAGTAAGACACATTACATGACATCTATTGGCATTTCAGGCAAAGCGGAAGGAATCCCTGATGCAACAGCAACAGGCAAAGGCTGAACAGAAGGTTGTGGAGGAGGAGAGACAGAGACAGGAAGAACTGAATGCTTCAACAGCAGTACAATCCTCCAGGGACGCTCTTCATCCTGCAATGTCTGTCCATGTAGACTACGAGCCAGGGCTAGAGGGTGAGTACTGTTATTTGGAATGTCAGATGCAGGCTACCCTTGGTACATGTTATATTTTATTTGCTGATTAATGAGCTAAAATGAACTTAAATTATGTCTGTTTCATAAAACTTGTCCTGGGGCCCATCATTTAAATAGTTGATATTATTCGCAACTTATTTGCGATTGATACCAATCGCAACTAAGACATACATATAAGAGATAGGGAGCTGCAAAGTTTGGATCGATTAGTGGACTTGTATTTGTTTTGGATCAATCGCAACTATTTATAAGATATGGCCCAGGTGTTAATCAGCCATTTGTCACTCTTATTCATCACTATTTATTTAAGCCATACCTGTGTTGTGTGCCAAATAGTACTTGTTACATTTAATCTAACTGATCATTTGTGAGCTGAAATGAACTTAAATATACAAATAATGCACAGGTGTGAGTGCGTTATGGTCGATGCAGCACATGAGGTTATTAACTACGGTGCAATAAAATTCACAAGGCGTAGCAGAGTGTATTTTGTGCCATTGTGAATACCCGAATAGCGCTGCATGCCATAACGTCACAAACGAAAACCTGTGTATTATTTGTTTTATAAAATGGGTCGACAATCTTACTTAGCAAGGCGATATTAAACATTGTAAACATGCAACCTTCATAAGAAATAACGTGTGCATACAGTACAGACGATCGTGGCAGCAATGGCCTAGCTCATAAACAGACTGTGTATGCATTGCAATGCGCATTGAAGGGCCGCATGTCGGTCGTCTGCTGCTCAAGCAGCTTTCACGCATTAAATGTGATCAGTGCCGCGGGCGTCTTGCAGTGCGATAACATGTCTCCCCGCAACCTTCATAACAAATAACGTCCGCACACAGACGATCGCGAGAGCAGTGACCTCGTAAACAAACTGTGCAATGCATGATACACATCCATTGATTTACACGCAGCGTGCATTATGCCTTTTTGTTGCGCACTTTTTGCACGGCTCATATCACCAAAATGCGCGTATGGTTAAAATTAATGCACGCACACATGATCCATTTTGACGCTTCTCATTGGCTACATTCTTGAACCCATTTTATAATGAATTCTATTTCCTTGTATTACCCAGGTGTTGGGCAGCCATTTGTCAACTATCCGCAGCTAGACTTCAATCCAGCCTGTTTCTTTGCCTTGGGTTCTCCCATCGGCATGTTCCTCACAATTCGAGGTGTAGGAAGGGTGGGCGAAAACTATCGACTACCGACCTGCCCTTACATGTTCAATGTGTTCCACCCTGTAAGTAGATTATTTCCTCATTCTTTCCTGACTTTAATAACCCGGGCATTTCTATGCAGGGTAGAATTTTTGTTATCATCCCCTAAGATAATTGAATTTGATAGCCATATGATTTTGTTTTGTTGCTATTTTGGTTTTCTTTGCCACTTTGAGAACAACTAGTATTGTGACAAAATATTTATAATTAACAAGTAAATTAGTCATACCCATTGTAAATTTCATGTTTTTTTTTTTTTTTTTTTTTTTTTGGGGTGTGTTTTGTATTTAAACTCAAGAATAAAAGATGGACTGGTTGAATTAAGGTCTTTTTTGAATAGTTTTGGATGTAAGCTTTAATATGTCTCATTCACAAGAAACATAAATCGTGACAAATCAAATTTTCACATACTTAAAGATAAAGTTGAGTTCTGGTCATGCGATTGCATTGTGAAAGAAACGATGTGGAATCAATCAGTAAAGGTTGATCATCTACATGTAGCATACATTGTATGTATTGGTGTGTACTGCAAGGTTGTGGAATCATCAAAATGATGAGAAATTTGGCCCAGTCTTGGTAAAGTTACAAGCACTGTACACAGAAATATGTATATGGGAATTCACAAACATGTGGCATAAAAATCCGTCCCGATTTTTATGCTGTTACATGCCATATTTAGAATATTAAGCATTTGAAGAGCCATGCTTTTCAGGGAACATTTTTATCTGACGTTCTTCTACACTTGCATAATAACAATGATAACGCTCACAAATTATTTTTCACCTCTTCCCAGAACTCAACCTTCTCTTTAAACAATTACAAAACTTGGTAAGGTTATGAATAATTTAGTTGTTTACTGTATGCTATTTTGTTCCATCTTTTCTTTTTAGCTTGACCCCGTGGCATACCGTATTGAACCCCTAATTCACCCAACTCTAGCAGATATCAAGCCAGTTCTTATGCCTCATCACAAGGGAAGAAAACGCCTTCA
This sequence comes from Mesocentrotus franciscanus, assembly GCA_037976565.1. Taxonomy (NCBI): domain Eukaryota; kingdom Metazoa; phylum Echinodermata; class Echinoidea; order Camarodonta; family Strongylocentrotidae; genus Mesocentrotus; species Mesocentrotus franciscanus. Next base: position 24,439,555 of record CP137677.1, on the reverse strand, counting down.
TCTAGGTGAGAAAAGGTTCAGCCACTCTACCCCTCCATCTTTTCTCTCTCAGACTCTCTCTTTCTATCTCTCTCTCTCTCTCTCTCTCTCTCTCATGCTCTCTCTCTGGCTCATTCTTTCTCAATCTTTGTCTGTTTATCTGTCTCTCTTTCTCTATGTCTGTTTGTCTGTCTCTGTCTCTCTTTCTCAATCTCTGTCTCTCTGTCTGTCTCTGTCTCTCTTTCTCAATCTATGTCCGTTTGTCTGTCTCTGTCTCTCTTTCTCAATCTATGTCCGTTTGTCTGTCTCTGTCTCTCTTTCTCAATCTATGTCCGTTTGTCTGTCTCTGTCTCTCTTTCTCAATCTATGTCTGTTTGTCTGTCTCTGTCTCTCTTTCTCAATCTATGTCCGTTTGTCTGTCTCTGTCTCTCTTTCTCAATCTATGTCCGTTTGTCTGTCTCTGTCTCTCTTTCTCAATCTATGTCCGTTTGTCTGTCTCTGTCTCTCTTTCTCAATCTCTGTCTTTCTGTCTATGTCTATCTCTCTTTCTCAATCTCTGTCTCTCTGTCTGTCTCTGTCTCTCTTTCTCAATCTATGTCCGTTTGTCTGTCTCTGTCTCTCTTTCTCAATCTATGTCCGTTTGTCTGTCTCTGTCTCTCTTTCTCAATCTCTGTCTTTCTGTCTATGTCTATCTCTCTTTCTCAATCTCTGTCTCTCTGTCTGTCTCTGTCTCTCTTTCTCAATCTATGTCCGTTTGTCTGTCTCTGTCTCTCTTTCTCAATCTATGTCCGTTTGTCTGTCTCTGTCTCTCTTTCTCAATCTATGTCTGTTTGTCTGTCTCTGTCTCTCTTTCTCAATCTATGTCCGTTTGTCTGTCTCTGTCTCTCTTTCTCAATCTCTGTCTTTCTGTCTATGTCTATCTCTCTTTCTCAATCTCTGTCTCTCTGTCTGTCTCTGTCTCTCTTTCTCAATCTATGTCCGTTTGTCTGTCTCTGTCTCTCTTTCTCAATCTATGTCCGTTTGTCTCTGTCTCTCTTTCTCAATCTATGTCTGTTTGTCTGTCTCTGTCTCTCTTTCTCAATCTATGTCCGTTTGTCTGTCTCTGTCTCTCTTTCTCAATCTCTGTCTGTCTGTCTTTGTCTCTCTTTCTCAATGTCTGTCTCTGTCTTTCTTTCTCAATATATGTCTGTCTGACTGTCTGTCATTTTCTCTCTCTCTCATTCTCTCTATTCTCGCTCTTTCTATTTTTTTGGCATGCATATCTTTCTTCTTTTTTTTCTCTCTGTTTATGATCATCTTCTTACATATGGTCTTCTGATAAATAACTGCATTTTAATTTTTGAAAAAGTACCCCTTTATCAGAGATTTTGGGAATGTGCATGCATGGGGGGTGGGGCGGGCGGGGAATTGCATGACAAGTACTCAAATTTCACACTATCTTTTAAGATTTTCTGAAAGTTAGACTTGAAGTTGTCTGTGCAGCTTTAGCATTTATGCTACACTCACTGCAATATCCATAATTTCTACAGGCCCATGGGTTTCCTTGTTAATTACACATTCCTCCTTGTTTACAAATTCTGGCCAAGAAATTACTCCCTTGTTGATTTCATGTAGATTTCTCCTGTAATTTACAAATAGTCAATTGCAATTCCTGTGCAGCTGTTAAGTGTCAATTTCACTCTTGGTATTTCCTGAGTAATATACAACAAACATTGTCATGTACACAATTGTGTGACCTACTTTTCTCCTAAACCACATTAAACCAGTTCAAAGATGACGTAATAAACACAGACAAATTTGTTACCCTAGGGATAATTTTTTTTGGAGTTGTTGAACTCAAATTTTCTTGAGATGATCTGATTTGGGTCAAATAATTTGTCGTACATTTAAAGTTAGAAGGTCTATAATTATTTGGCTCTGTCTGGCCTCCAATTTTTTGAGAGAAATTTAAGACAATAATTACTAAATCAACTGCTGTGATATATCATGTATTTCACATGATAACATTTTCTGAAACAGAACTATGCTAACGAGCCAGTCTATAGGGCCATGCTCAGGGGCGGATCCAGCCGGCGGCAAGGGAGGGGGCCTAAAAAGGGGCCCAATTCGTGCGAAAAATTGAAAATCGTGCCGGTCGATTTTTCGCTCAGTGGGGGTAGTGAGCAAAAAAATTTGGCACCGAAAAATGTTTTCCCTATGGGAAGGGTTAATTTTTTCCATACCCCTTGGGCGCCAGGGGAGGGGGCCCAACTTCTTTTTTTCAAAAAAGGGTGTTTTTACCTGTTTTTTTTTCTAGGGGAGGGGGCCCGGCCCCCCCTGGATCCGCCACTGGCCATGCTCACAGACACTAAAACTTTCAATTTTGATCCCATGTAAAGAAAACCAAAAAAAAAGAGTTAGTATAGAGCACTGCTGGATTTAATTGTATTTATTTTTTCAAACAGAACTTCGAGAAAGCCTGTCCCACTTCGGTTCCGACCTCAAGCGCAGCCTGATTGAGTCGATGAAGAAGACATGGGCCACCCTGCATCAGTTTGCCCTGGCTCATCGGACGGAAGAGGAAGATCAAGAAACCGATCCCAACAGTGTCACTGATGAGCAGATGGAAGCGGTTGCCGAGCAACTGAGTAAACAGCAGGTAGCCAATCAGCAAGCAGAAGCAGACGGACAGTCGAGAGAGCAAGGTAGCTTTTAAATGTTCAGAAAAATTTTATGTCTCAAATGATGGACTGAATCTGTTTCATCTGAACAGATTTAAGTGTGCCATCTGGAATATGATCAATATTCTTCTCATAATTTATTTTGGATGGGTTTCAGTTCATATTCTTTCCTTTCTTTAAAACTGGAGACTAATTATCATCAATGTAATACCTCCACTGCTTACCACTCATTATACCAGACGTATAGTAGTACTTTCTTATTATTCTCTTGAACTGGACTATGTATACGAGCATCATTATCAAGCTATTCTCGTTATGCATACAAAAAGAACCTTCCCTATTTTTTTCTTTAAGAATTTTTTTTTCTTCTTCAGTATTTATGAAAAATTTGTTCTTTTGTCTTCCATACAGTTTAATATGTACTTGTGCAAAAGGTATCTGTTTTGTTCTAAAGATTAATCAAATATTCATGCACTTTGTCATAGTAGTTTGGAACAGAGTATAACTTCATAACGAAACAGTTGTATTTATATATATAGTAGTGCAAATATTGGCAATTCAATTCTATCTTTTCTTTTACAGAGGAAAACCTAAGACTTGGTCAGTTGAATGGAGGAAAGCGAATTGACTATGTCCTACAAGAGGCTCCCCTAGAAAGCTTCAACGAATATCTATTTGCTATGAGCAGTCATGCATGTTATTGGTAAGAAGATGCTTAGCTAAGATGTCAAGGCAATGTAGTTCGGGAAGCTTGTAAAATGGTTTCATAGAGTGTTGATGTTGTGCCATCATATCATACTCAAATCTACTGCATGTACAACTAGCATGGTAGACAAAAACATACAAGTGTACACATGCTCATTTTCAGCATCACAGATAAAAATTGATTATGTTCAAGTCTTATATTGATTTGTTTATTTGTTTGTTTATTATACTTAAGATTTTGTTTTTTAAATGTTGCATGTCTACTTTTCAGAAAAGGGGAGGGGGAGAAAGATGGACAAGCTACATGTATCTTGAAACTTAAAAAGACTTTTGGAACAAAAAATAATGTACATGTAGATTTCTCAATGGTCAGCTATATATATAAAGCAGCTGGATGAGTAAGAAAGTGGCTAATAATAATAATGATGACAATAATGATGATAATAATAATGATGATGATGATGATGATGATGAGGATGAGGAAGAGTATGAGGACGAGGATGACATTAGCAATATTAATATGTCTTATTTCCCCAGGGTAGCCTCATCAGTATTAATACTGTTCTCCCTGAGGGCCTTGCAATCATATTATTACCCCGGTTTGATACTACAAATGGAATCAACAATTAACCTAGATCAGAATATTTAAATCGTGTTAAGATTCCAAGACCCTGTGTATCATTTAGTGTACTTAACCACATGGGAAATGATATTCAGGTTTACAACAACACACATAAATTAGATTTTCTCTCTTTCTCCTTTCCTGCAGGGAGTCTGAGGACACGGTCTTGTTGGTGCTAAAGGAGGTCTATGGTGTCCTAGGAATCTACCCTCAAATATCTGGACCAAGATCAGACTCAGCACCTAGTACCCCTCTCAGATACTAGTCTGGTCATTGACCAGTTTGAAATGGTATCAAGCAATGTAGACCACTTCCGGTACCTATTCCTGGTCCTGTTCTTAATCTGTCAGTACCCAGGAATGATGTCAAGTCAAGTTGGTACTGTTCCATGTCTGTTCCTTTTTATGTTTGAACTCATTGTTGCAAGCTTAGAACGTTATTAAGCAATGTAGATGATGTTTAGTACTGTAGATGTACCTGTTCCTGCTCTTATCCTATCCTTCGATCAGAGTTAAGAATAAAACCATACAAGCTTCTAGTACCTGTTTTGTTCTGGTTCGATATTACTCATCCATGCGAGGGATGATTTCATGCCATGTAGACAGCTTCTAGTACCAGTTTCAGTTCTGGATTCATATTAGGAATCATAGCGAGCCATGTAGACAAAATTTGGTCCAAGTAATCTGTTACTGCATCCACTCTTTGATCCACAATGGGAATGATGTCAAGCTAGTAGTACATGTACTGTCTTTGGACAATGTCCATTAGCTGACCCTGTTTTTGTTCATACATGTGTTCTGTAATCTGAGCTCCAAGTAGGAATGACTGTGTCAAGCTACCTGGACAACTTTGATTACTTATTACTGTCCATTTGTTTGTTTGTTTTACCTGACTGCTAAAAAAGCATGTGTATGCTTGTAAGTAAGCAACCAGGGTACTGACTGCTTTAAAGGCATTGTTTAACAAGGCCAAATCTGAGATGCATGGCCCTACGTGTTATCAGCATCTGTGATATGGTGTAATATTGAAGCCCTGAAAAAAAATTGTGCTTCAAAATGATCATGAAGTGCCTCAAAAAAGTAAAAATCTTTGAGTGACTGGTTTTACCATACTCATTTTCCCCAATAGACTGTAGTGTTATAAAAACCGTTATCCCAACGGTTTTGGAAATTTAATCCAATCATATAAATATCTTGATAATCAGATGGGCGATCGGATTGTAAACGTCATAGGATTCCTGACTGACCTAAAGGCTTATAATTATGATTGCAGCATGAGCTAAATCCAGGATTTTGTTTAGAATCTGAGGCAAAGATACCCAATCCCTTTAATATAATTTCTTCAGATTTTTGGTCATCAGAAACAAAATCAAAACCTTAATAGGATGGAGCTTCTTTAGGGCTAATAAAAAATGTATTACTCTCATGAAATATTTGCAGACATGTTATAGTCACCCCTATTCCCCCTATGATATTATTCATTTCTCTTATGAATATTGCTTTAAACCAATTTATATATGAGACATGTTTTGTTCCTGCACTATTTCTATACCATGTTTTTTCATGGAGAAAAAACAACAACAAATAATAAACATCTCTAAGAAGTTTAAATGTATGTAGAGATTACATATAATACCGGTAGTTACATAACGTATACAATTTTTTTTATTCATTTGCAAGTTATTTGAAAAGATACTATAATGAAATACACTTATATCATATGTGATTTTAATTTCTACTAAATGAAGTTAATTACTTTACCGGTATCCATTTATGTACCATGTACTTGGTATGATTGTCTAGTATAGAATTTGATGACCTGATTAATTTAACACGTGAATGGAAGGGATAAAATCAAAAGCATTCTCATGCCTGTTTTGTACCCAAATGGTATGAAGGAACAGAAGGATACTCACTGATTAAAGAAATGAAAAATCGCTAAAACAAACGCTATACATGTATGTATATGGTGCTTGTTCAAATAGACCGGTTTATTAACATATTAAAATTTATGGACGTTTCTTTCTTGAGGACCTAGTGACAGGTTATTCCATTAACCAATTATTAATGATCGACTACAATACTTGGAATCCAGTCTGCATACATTACTTTTTGCTATGTCGGGCAAGCCTCGGACAAGCTTTCAGGTTGTCAAGAACAATCTTTGTCTAGATAGTATGCATAACATTTGAATATGTTGGTAAACCGGTCGTAAACCGGTCTATGGGGGATAGTGGTATTAATAGAACATTATCTTCTGCTATGAATGTTAAATTGTCCTATAAAGTCATGATTTGTGCAAGGCTTTGATTAGGTTTATGTTTTTGGTAATTAAAGTTGTTAGTCAGGCTGGTGAAATAATCCGACTATCATCTGCCAATTGCCCAATAGGGCACAGCCTTTATGTAAACCCTGTATGTAGATATATATTTATTCTCTTAAAAGAATTATTTAGTCTCCAGTAGATCATATTTAGGCAATTTATTACAGATTATTAGTAATTTCTTGCGCACTGTTTGCATGCTGTTTGTTTCTGACCTGGTCAAGATTATTTCTTCTGCCACAAGCAAGCTGCTTTTTATGATTTTGAAAAGTATTAAATATTCCGCAGGTACTGTATTACATGTGCTCTGCTAGTATGTTTGTCACAGTTGATATTTTGAAGTATTTCTTTGGACACTTTTACATGCAATTTAGACTTGTATGGTGTTTTGTTTATACTCCCAATGTACACTTTTTATGAATTCAACAAAAGTTAGTTATTTTTTGCAGCAGGTATACATTTGATTTTATTTGATGTGTATGCAATCCATATACATCAACATACATGTATATACATTTACAATCTCTAGATGTATGATAATGACATGGTACACCTGTATATACAGAAAAGGTGTCGTCTTAAAGCCCCACTGCACTACTTGTAGCTACTTGCTCCATCTATATAGAAAACAATGCCTAAGCGGTGCCCGTTGGTCCCCCATGATCCTCTTTTTCTTATGTTAATTGAGAGCTGAGTTGATGAGATAACCACCTGTCAGTGACCACGCTGGGAGGTCTAATCCCTCCTGGCCAAACCAGTGCAGACAGGCTTTAAGCATGTATGATAAGAAATGAAATTAATCCACTTTAGTCAACGGGGCATCCTTGCCATAACAGAGTTAGCATACTTCAGGAAATGCTTTAAAATATTTGCACAGAATTATTAAGAGTTTATATTTGTTTTAGTCATTATTGATAATTTGCCAATTCTAAAGATTCAGATTATCGACATGTACTTTAAGATGAACCTGCAATGTCATTTTTTAGTTAGAAAATGTGGAATTGATAAAATATGAAAAGTGCATTAAAGAAACCATCATAAGCCCATGTTAGTATACCGTGCAGTGGCAATACTTCATGTACAGGTGTACATGTCATATGAAGAATTATATGATTTTGAACATCTCTTTCTGTCAAGTATTATTTTGACATGGGTCACAAATGTCCATATTGCCATTTTATTGCTCACCTTCTGAAGCCTTGTTCAAATTACATGTAGCTTTTAAAAACTTTGTTGTTGTTACAGAAATGATGAAAATGAAATCATTCTGAGAAGTTTTACTTTAGATGGGAATACGATAAAATTGTTGTATTTGCTGCTCGTACATGTATTTGATCCAAAGGGCCTTGTATTGGAAAGTGGATGAAAGAGCAACAAAACTCTTTATATCTGTTTTAAAGAATTGTTAAAAGAATTGAGAATCGAGTATGATACAGGGATCATAAGTATCAAAACGGATCCTTGTTTTAATGCATTGTATCTTCAATTTATTGTTAATTTCTAAAAATGTATCCAGCCAATTACAGCCTATTATATGAAAGCATATTAAATCTATTGTTCAAAATGAGATCTCTGGTTTTAAGGTGCCATTTGATTTGCGAGTGTGTAGTGGTATAAAAGATGTGAGATGGAGGAGTTTTATGGAGCTTGTGTAAATCAATTATATTCTTTGCGAGAGGCAGTCTCCAACAGCAAAATGTGCAGCGTTTACTGTTAATTACATGTATTCAAAGACAATTATTCAGTATAGTTAATAGCTTATTACCATTATTAAAAGAAGATTGCACTCTTAAAATCCTTGTACAAAGATGGTGCAGTATTGAGAGTGAATATATTTGCAAGTCTTATTCAAACTTTGGCATAAAGCCTATTTGTTTTCTTTCAGTACATACATACATGTACTTCTGCCTTACAAGCAAAGGGCTGAAAATTAAAAATCACTAGTACACCACACTTAACAAATTGAGTCAACAACAATAAATCAACAAACTTCATCTTTTACTCTGTTTATATTCATATAGCTCTTTTATTTAAAATACTATTAAAGTGCATCTCATCACAACTCTAAACACGACACCACTTCAGATGCAATTCTGGGTTAATTACTTCACTCCAGTCAAGGATATAAATCTTTCACAATGTGAATCTGTAGCACTGTACTTCAAGGTATGTCTTTTTGAAAATGACAGTCCTGATGTATGTATGAAATAGACAAATGAAGAACAAAATGAAGACAGCTTTGAGCTACAAGTAGTATACCTGTTTAACAGTATTCTTTCTCGATTGTTGAACATCCAATTGGCAATTCTAAGCTATTTAATCCCATATGTTACTGACCACATCCACGATTTTAGCATATCAGATGATTGTATCTGCAAGCACTCCTAGGGCTTGGGTCAAATGAAATGTCAAGGAATGCGATAATTTCTAAGTCGATTTATGCTTGTAATACTATGACACCTGGTAACATATGGGACCCCAAATAACCAAGTACATGTACATGTATTTTGGACTTGCCCTTAACTAGAAAACAGCTGTTTTTTTCTTCATTTTTTCATTAAAAAAAAATCATTCTGATGATTAAAATATAAACATATAACACTTCTTCAATACTTTTCATATTGCCTGATATTGAATGCAACAAGGCATGGATTATTACATGTTTTTATTAGATTACAAAGATAAACATTAAATAGAAATCTAAAGATATAGAAATATTGCAAACACATTCTACTTCACTGATGAAAAACTACATTTCAGCTATGGGGTACATATTTAGGGGAATACGTCATGTATTCCCATTCATTAACTTTATCAGTACTATTGTGGGATATGTAGTAGCAAGAGAATTCAGTTCTCATGCACAGACACAGCACAAACTCTCTAACACCACACATGTTTTATATAAAAACATCTCACTCTCATACTTAAAGTAACTCATCAACTTCTCCTTCAACAAATGCATTGACAATGAAATTCAGTGATGTGCTATCCAAATAAGGGTCCATTAAGCTGTATGGCAGTTGATTATGACATGAAAATCAGAAAATTGACCTACTAGACCCGGTTAGGGGACATAAAAACGATGCCACTTGAATGTGCAACCTGATAAAGCATGGGTGATTCTATTACTTTAATTGTGGAATTAGCCAATTATTCACATGTGTTAATAGGCAATCTTGTAATGAAAACTAATGTATATATATATATATATATATATATAAGTTGTCACTTTGTCATGTCCTCCAATATATTTCACACCAGTAAACATTCAAGAAATTGAATGACACAACAAATATAAAATATTGTTTAATTTTCTTCATTTACAGACTAACATTAACTACCCTGTATTGTGTAAGATGATGACTATTGAAAAAAGAGTCTGGCACAAAATAGCATTATAGTGCTCTAGATGTACACTTCATTTAACACTTTGTACCCATAAACAATTTTGACCACATGTCGTCGGAGTAATCTTAATGGTATTTCATACTTGAGAATTTGAAGGATGTATTTGAAAGATTTGGCCGAAAATCCCTCCATAACATCGATAACTTTTGACCTTAAAACCTCTGTGAAATGCCTTTCAGAAGAAAAAAGTTATGCAAAAAGCTTGCAAAAGGTCTGTTTGAAATATAGTTAATCCACCAGTATGTTGTCAGGTCGCAGGTACACTGTTATACAGTTTATATGGTATTTGTATTTAATTTCCCTTTTGGGAGAAGGGGTGAAGAAAGTGGAGAAGCATATAAACCCATATAACACAAGACAAATTATCTGCAAATATGAGTGGAGTATGGCATACTAACATCGATCAGTTGTTCCTTTTAAAGGAAAACTTTTGTGATACTGAATTTATTTCCAATCAAGAAAATGAAAAATAACAATTCAGACATTACTGTTGGGCAGCTTTCCATATTTCAATGATCTTTAATGTAGGTCTTTTTCACAATAAATACACAAATTATTGCCATATCCATTATAATTGTTCACTTCACTTCATATGCAGTATCACTGATGTGTAATACAAAAACTGAGAGAAATGCATGCATTATACATCCCTATAGCTTGAGCCAATCATCCCACAATCATACAGGGAGCTCACAAAATCTCATTTGGCTGGACTTATCAATAACATAACCTTGAAAATATAAAGGATAGCGTATGCAATACATGTACACACATTTTGTTTAAATATGTGTCTATTTGTCTACGGTGTACACTTCATTCAGCAGGTCGAGGGTTCAATGCCTTTCTTATGGTACGAGTGAAATGCCCCTCATATCGGCAGGGATGTCATGACCCATTAACTTGAGTACTGTTGGTGCTACATCCTGGAGTGATGCATTGTGGGAAGGGTCAACCTTGTACTTCTTCCCAGAGTTGTACATGGTGAGAGGTACTGTCAATTTGACAAGAAAAATGTGAGAAATGAGGTGAAAAGATACAGGTATATAATTTGTCCATCTACTCTCAAAGTTTTCTTTATTCCTATAAAAAATTAGTCTAGTTTATAGACCTAATATGTCAAAATTATTATGTTTTAAATATGGACAACACAGATTGGCTCAATAGGTTATTGACATAAATCACTGTCTGATTCATTTCACCAAAATGGCAACAGGAATAACCGAGTGTTTCCACTTAATGTGATTCAGTTTGAGTGCGATAGTGTGTGGTAACAATTATGATGATGGTGATGGTGATGATGATGATGATGATGATAAATAATAATAATGTTAACAATACTAATGAACTAAAAGATTCTGGATTTATAAAGCATACCTTAGACAGGGCAGGGGTGCGCGTAGTGAAACTAACCTCTCTGCATTGCCAGGTAGTTAAGGGAGGGGGGGCAGAGGTAAGAGTAGACAGGGGCAGGGGTGCACAGTGTTTAACTCATACCTCTCATTGTTGTGTGATTTGTACTTGGGCTACCATCATGGACACGCATGATCTCTGCATTGCAGGGTAGTCAGAGGGGGAGGGCAGCGGTAAGGGTAGACAGGGATAGGGGTGCATGGTAAAAGTCTTACCTCTCATTGTAGTGCGTTTTGTACTTGGGCTACCATCATGGACACGCATGATCTCTGCATTGCAGGGTAGTCAGGGAGGGGAGGGCAGCGGTAAGGGTAGACAGGGATAGGGGTGCATGGTGTAAAAGTCTTACCTCTCATTGTAGTGTGTTTTGTACTTGGGCTACCATCATGGACACGCATGATCTCTGCATTGCAGGGTAGTCAGGGAGGGGGAGGGCAGCGGTAAGGGTAGACAGGGGTAGGGGTGCATGGTGTAAAAGTCTTACCTCTCATTGTAGTGTGTTTTGTACTAGGGCTACCATCTGGGGCAAGCATGACCTCTGCGTTGCCGTGGTCAGCTGTCACTAGGAAGACATAGCCACTCTCTTTACAAGCATTCTTCATGGTATTAATAGCAGCATCTGTCATATATGAAAGAGAGTAGTGCATAGGTAACACTGATTTCTTTTTAAAGAAATAAGTAGTAATCTTTCAAAATCGACTCCCAAAGGGACTAGACAAGGGCTTTTCATTTGAAACAAAACAAACAAAAAATGTATATAAAAACACACACACAGACTAGTGTGTAGTAACACTGTTGATATGCTCCTACTTTTTAATGTACATGATAGTGAGAAAGTACTGATGTAGTGCAGTAGCAGTATTTTGTTCTGCCTAGGCCTACATGACCCTAAAACCTGACTAATTTACAATGATATCATTCGTACTGTATCAGAATAAGAGCCCCTTGGACTTTCACCCCACAGACAAGAAGAACCCCAAATGGCAATTACCCCTAGACAACCAAAGGACACAATTGTTTTTCTAACATTCGTATTCTGTCAATATGAAGCTCCTCAAAAGTTTACTATAGGGCTGTACATGTAATAGGAGAGTGGTTCATCAGTTATGCATCGTGAATGGGTGAAAAGGAAACAAATCCTTTTAAGTTCTATGTACAGATACATTATATGCGTAACGCCACTGACCAAAATGATATTTCATGGGTCACTGCACTGTCCAATAATGTCAGACAAGTAAGATAGATGACCTCATCACCCATTTACATGGGGTCAGACAATAATCATAATATAAATATCATGTAGGAGATTTGTCAGCTACCAAAAGCATTTGAAATATCAAATGCTCAAGGCGCACTAGTGCAAAAGATAAAATCGCATAAAAGCACTATACACAAAAGTACAACATGAGTAGGATAGAACATAAAGAAAATAAGAAAGAGAATGATTACATATAGTCCCATGGGGTCAAAGGACACCATAGCTCTATAAAGAAAAAAACCCTTGGCACACCTGTTGCTTCACAAGCCGTGACAGTGGCCTCATAGACTCCAGTGTGTCCAACCATATCAGGAGGAGCGAGGTTACACATCACAAATGGGAAACGATTTGACTTTACTGTAGCTGCTACCTGTGAGGACAGAGATACATGTAGAGTGGTAGGGAGGGAGGGAGGGAGGGAGGGAGGGGAGAGGGTGTGAAGGGGAAGGAAGATAACGTAAGAGAGCAGGAGAGAGAGCGGAAAGTAGAGGTCATATACAGGGCACCTTCCACAAGAACTGAATAAATTTTAACAACTGAATTCATTATCATGGATGAACTCAGTTGGAATGCAGTATGTTTGTACATGTATACCATGAAATAATGTCAAAATAAATTTGGATTCAAACTACATGTATAATCTACCTTTTCTACTACAATCTATCGTTCATAGCTTTACAGTTCGTCCTAGTACTACTCTCCATTCCATTACATACAGCACACTTCAAAGAACTGTGAACTTGTACATCTTGTTGAAAAGAAATGATTTTCTATGACTTAAATACAATTGTCTCTACAAACACTGGCATTTCTGGCAAAACAACATGGTTTTCTATGACTAATACAATTGTCTGTGCAAACACTGTAGCACTAGCTTCAACGCTAATGGGACTCTACAAATATGAGGTAGAAACATTTTTTGTTGTACATAACAATATCTCTTGATACAGGTGGAGTAAATGGTAACTGATTTAAAGATATTTCAGTCAAAGCATTGTGTAATAAAACAGTCTTGAATTTTTCATACAAATGTTGCCATAACATCTATGCTTAGGTACAGGGCCCTGTTTCATAAAGCTTTTTATCTATAACAAATGCTTAAAGGTAAAGATCAGTTTTGGAAACGCCCCCCTCTCAAAAAATGAAATGGAAGCTCTTATTACCAATCATGTGAAAGAATAGGTTTTGACTAATACGTGATGATACAGATTTTGCCAGGAAACCGCCTACTAATTGATATATTTGGTCAATTATTATATCTATCCGGACTGGATAGATATCGCGCACATGTCGCGTAGTCCCATATACAGCTTTCTGTGTACAATGCTTGTAACTTTACCAAGACTGGGCCAAATTTCTTATCATTTTGATGATTCCAGAACCTTGCAGTAATATGCTAGATGATCAACCTTTTCTGATCGATTCCACAACGTTTCTTTCACAATGCAATCGCATGACCAGAACTGGTCTTTACCTTTAATTTCTGTGACAAATTTGCTCTCAGCAAATCAGATGCCACGATTTCAGTAGCTTATAACTGTTACAGTTATGGTAACTCGTTATTGATAATAATTTTTATGAAACAGGGCCCAGGTCAATGTGCATTAACTAATGTGTACATAGCAAATTGAACAGCAAGTGAAGTTTAATTTATTCAGTGCAGACAGTATCCTCTTTACCTCGTCTGCAACACCTTGAACACTCATCTTTGGTTGGAGGTCATAGGTCGCGACCTTGGGTGAAGGGACCAACTTCCTTTCCTCCCCATCAAACTGTTTCTCCACACCACCGTTGAAGAAGAAGGTGACATGAGCATACTTCTCAGTCTCTATAACAGCAATAAAAATATAAAACATATACACTATAATCAGTGGTGCTCTGACATATGCTTTGAGGTCATAGGTCGCGACCCCAGGTGAAGGTACCAACTTCCTTTCCTCCCCATCAAACTGCTTCTCCACACCACCGTTGAAGAAGAAGGTGACATGAGCATACTTCTTAGTCTCAATTACAGCAATCAAAATATAAAACATAAACAGTCAAACCTGCTTTAGTGACCACCTGTATAGAAAGACCACCTGTCTACAAAGACCACCTGTCTACAAAGACCACATTTTTGGTTTCCCTAGAAAATGGTTTCTCATTGAAACATGTACTAAAGGAACCTGTACATAAAGACAACCTGCCTATAAAGACCACTTTTCTTGTCTCCTTGGGTGGTCTTTATAGACAGGTTTCACTGTACACTATAATCAGTAGTGCTCTGACATACGCTTTGGCAATAATTGATAATGACTATATTTAGATATCGGGTTAGGATAGTGTCGCTAAATGTATTGGGTTTTAGCTTAAGATTAAGTTCAAAGGAGGAGAGACCCCGAGGGTCATAGTGATTAAAGTGTTCTTTTCCCCTCTCAGGTCACGGTAGGTGATGCCAAATCTTTGATACTGATAAAAATAATGATAAACAGGTACATTGTAGGATTAAGGTAGGTACGTGTATAGTGTTGGTCAAGAATTGAAGTTGAAAATTTGGTAACTGTTGTAAGCAGTTGTTGCGAAAGCACAAATTGTACAACCGAGTCAGTACCAAGATTTAAAAACCCCACTTCTATAACATACATGTATGGCTTCATCCTTCTAATAAAATCTGATACAGCACAGTTAAAGTGCCCATATATCGTACAAATACAAGGATCATATTCTAAACATGGCTGTATGTTGTTCCCCTAAGATGGATGAAATGAAATAACATTTTTTCCCTTTAATAATTAGAGAAATATGATGGAAACAGTTATTAAAGGAGAGGCATCAGTTCACCTCACTGAATTCCGAGTGAATTGACTCACGCAAAGATTTTACAGAGAAGGAATATCAGTGGAAAAAGAAACAGCACCAAACCAGAAAACCTGGGAGTAAACACACATTAATCAATACCATCCATATTCACATCTACTCTATATCTACCATTGTGAAAGAAAATTACTCTAGCAACTATGAAGGAAGCTGATGGGATCTGTGAATTTTACATGTAAAATGTACCTGCGCAGTGATACTGTGGTATGCCCTTTGCTGATAGCCATTCTGCCAAGACGTTCTTAGCCTTTTCGGGTGGAAAGATGACTGGAAGGTTAAAGTCTTCTTTGTATTCAGTCATACAAGTCACACTCTGAAGATTTTAAAAAAAAAAAAAAAGTGAACAATATGACTCTTTAAAGGTCCAGAAAACTTTCATTGGTTAGGGTAATCATAACATGTAGTTTAAGACTTTCAGATCTGGAAAAAAAAAAAATATATGAGTAATCATCCCACACAAAGGTGTTTTATAATTCTCTCTACATATAAATTGAACTCTATGTTCATGGATGACTTATGCATGAAGACAGACATGGCCATATCCATTTTTTTACTTACAATATTTTTGGGGACAACGCTCGTCTCAAAGTTGCGCTTGATGGCCATTGCTTCAACAATCTGCCTCATGCGATCAGCCCTGAAGTCAATAAACATCAAAGTATCCCCATCTCGAATGCATCCTTCCTTATCAACGATGATGGGCGTCAGGAACTCGTCTGTCTGTCTCTCACTGCCTTCCTTGTCATAACGAGATTGCACCAACTGGGAAAAGGTAGATGGAGAAATATCAAAGTGGTATTGCATATATAAGCCTTTGTGCAATTGAACAAGTACTGGTAAATCTCTTTGTACTACTGTGTGTATGTACTTTGAGTTACCAGATGTAAGAAGATTTGAAATCTCATAAATATTTGTCATGGTCATTGTTTATTATTATCGATGTGACCTCCATGATTTCCCTCAGAAAATACAAAACAGTAGATAATAGAGTGTTGCCTGCTGTGTAAAAGAACAGGCCAATATGCATATAAAATTGCACAATTCACATTTCCTTTCATTAAAATAAATCAATGTGAAATACATTAATTTCTTTCTTCATTGTTGTCTTACATAGCACACACTTTTTCTAGAGTTAAAACATCAGGTTGCTTTAAAAATTCAAAAGAAATTTAAAAGTAGGACATTGATAATGGCAATGTTAAAATCCTTGAAAACAGACGAGTCAAAAGAGTGAATACGTGTACGTCATCTGCTCAGAGCTAAAAGGGCATAAACTCTGTATTAACATATCAGAGTTAATGCCCTTCTGTCTCCAAACAGACAACACAATCTCTGGCTCTTAATGGGAAACGATTTTTAAGAATGAATACATCTACACAGATGATTTTCATACCTGAATAACATTTTCTTTGGTTGTAGCTTCACCAATACCCTGTACCAAGCCCTCAAAGGCGACCTTGATCCTCTCATCTCGCTTATCTCGATCCATTGCATAGTAACGACCCATAACTGTTGCTAGGGAGCCATATTGTAGTTCAGCGAGGTAGTCTTGGGTTTGCTTCAGGTACTTCACTACAAATTCAGAATAAAATTGGAGAATAATTTCATGAAAACACTTTCTTTTTCTTCGTCTTCGTTACATAATTTGAGATGAAGGGAGGGAGAAATCGATTACATAGTCTCCTTTACAAAGTTCTGTACATTTGGAAAATGTAAGAAGGAGCATCATTCAATATCATGCAAATATAAACTGCCTGTTACTTTTTCATGTCCTTTGTGAATCAATGGACTACGATAAACTAGGTTTAAATGTCTGAATGATCAAATCTGTCAAATAAATTCATGACATATGAGAAATAAATTCATGACATATATGAGAAGTAAATTGTTATGAACACAGTTCTTCACCTACACTTTTATTCCCAAAATTCATATTTGAAAGCTAAACTAGATTTAATTTAATGAATTTGGATATTAAATTTGTTTCAAATGAAATTAATCGGTTATATTTGGGAAGGCAGCATTTTAAAGTAGGCTAGAGAACAATGCTATAAATTCATGTGCACATAGTTCAATAAATGGACAACTATCAGCAATTAAGAAGTACTTAGGACATTCAACAAGTCAAAAGCTAAAATAATAGATCTTCAGCCACTTACCACCACTGGTGGGGCTTGTGTCCCGGCCATCACCAAAGAAATGGACATATGTCTGAGGTACGCCAGCCTCCTTCATACCGCGAAGCAGAGCAAACAGATGCCGGATGTGAGAATGTACTCCTCCATCACTTACCTAGCATGTATGAACACAACACACAATTTAGGAAGAAGACACTAAACATAATGAAAGCCCCATCTGTTGCCATCTTCAAAGTTTTGATGAAGACCCACATATTTTGTAGATTTTTTGTGTTCGTAAAGTGCCACTATTAAAATTTTTTTTTTCTTTTTCTTTCTTCTTCAGCGCAGTAGAGTACAAGTATATAGAAGCTGTGCTGCATAAATCAATCTTACAATTTGTATCATTTTACTGAAAAGTAACCTTTTAATGATTAAAATAACAATTTGCTTGCTCTCTCCTTTTTAATACATCACACTTGAAACATTTCATGTTGAATTAAATGTGGTTCAGATAATTGTACTGATATCTAGGAACTTAAAATAAGTCCCACATTGACTTAAAAAAAAATGAATACATGAAGATTAATATATCAAAAAGTCACTTTGACACAACTTTTAAAATCAGACACCACTGTCTGAAACTCTGAATGATAAAATATGTCATTAATCCATTAAATATCAAAAGCACCGTTTCACATGGACACCTCACTTCACCTAATCTTCAATTCCAAATTGCAAATTTCATAATTAGATTTATAAAAAGATGTCGTACAACACATGCTCCTGCAAGAAGTGCTTCATTTCAGTTTCCTATACTAACAAATTTGTAACTTCAACCCTGGACCAACACTATACCTAACCCTAAAACTAACCTAGACCAAACTGCAACCCTAACCTTATACCTTTGACAAAATAAAGCCTGAAGCGATTGTTGCTGGAGGCATATGTCAGAGGCTCAGAGCACAATTATTAGATGTCCAAATGCAGATAAAAGTCTCACCAAACCCAGCAAATGCATCCTGCCATTGCCCGCTTTCGCTCTATGACAAGCGTCTAGGTAAGCCTTCTGAACGAACAGCCCTTTCCTTGATGGCCAGATCAATCTTCACGATACTCTGGTACATCGCACGGCCAGCTCCGATGGTCAGGTGACCGACTCGCTGTTACCCATCAGGCCTTCTGGGAGACCGACCGCAAGGCCAGAGGCATCCAGGGAGACGAACTCACCAGGAGCCTGGTAGAGTTCGTCCATGACTGGAGTCTTAGCATTCAGGATGGCATTGCCTGTACAGGAAGATTAGAAGGGTGTGTAATCATCATGCAAAAAGAAAGAATACTACATCTACATTACACTGGGATTCCCCATTAGGCCTAAACAAAAAGATGTTGTACTGCCCTTGAGGTGCCAGCACTTGGGTCGGTCGATCCCTCTTTGGGCTGATATTTTTCAGTTTTGAATGCTTTAATAACTATTTTTTTTATTCATTAAACATTTTTTTCTCTAAAAAAATGGTAAAAAAAAAACTTTAATAAAGTTTCATTTTTGAAATTCAACTATATTTTTTAATGAAATCATTTATAAAAGTATATATTTTTTTAATCAATAGATCCGCTAAAATACAGTGCGTAACAAATTGATGAAGGATACTTAAAAAAAACATTAAAAAAAGCATAAAACACTTAGCTTGTACAGTAGGAAGCACAGAGGAGAACTCTTGTAAATGTGTCAATCAGTTTGCAGCTTTGTTTTGGGAATGTTAAGAGATCATTGGATGACCGAAGAACATTCTACATCTCTGTAAATGCAACATCGCAATGATCAGATGAATATTGAATAATTACCTCTCGGGTCATCAGAGATACCCCAGCCATCAATCACAACCAGACAGACATTCATGATGTATTGATATCAGCAAATCCCCCTGCAGAAAGAAAGATAAAAAAAATCAGACATGTAGATTACGATTAAAACCTTCAATATTCAATTAAAAGTCTACCACTGTCAAGGCTCAGGCAACACGAGTCACGACAGTCACTGCACTGCACTGGCTAGACCGAAGCTTTCTGTCTCTTTCGTTCGTTAGCCTCTGATTTGGGTAGGGTTGGCTCCTCTCTTTAGAGACAGAAGCCGACCATATGCATTTTGCCATTTATGGCCAAACTCTTGCCAAAATACTACATGCATATCCGATGCATTTATTATTGTAGCCTATAAACTACATTCAGGTATGACATCGATTTATCGCCGAAATTGAGCTCGTGTTGAAATTCTTGCAGCCGTATTTTAAACTGTTACTGCGCATGAAGGAAGATGACGCCATCCATTGACAGTAACAGTTTAAAATACGGCTGCAAGAATTTCAACACGGAGCTCAATTTCGCGATAAAAATCCGGAAAAAGACCCTTAAGCGCATCATACAGTAAATCTGGTAAGTGGAACCGATGTAGTTTAGCCTAGGCCTAATTTACAATAATAAATGCATCGGATATGCATCGGGTAAAATGTAGTATTTTGGGCAAAGAGTTTTGGCCATAAATGGCCAAAATGTTTTCACAGGAGCGCCTATGGTCGGCTTCTGTCTCTAAAGAGAGGAGCCGACCCTACCCAAATCAGAGGCTAACGAACGAAAGAGACAGAAATCTTCGGTCTATGCACTGGCAAGCCCAAGGCAAGTGAAAATGAAATGCAACATCAATTTCCAAGCACAATCACAACTATTGTATTGAAAACATACAGAGGCACGATAAATAATGATATTGCAGGCATGTCATTAAATTTATACAATCAAAATAGGAATCTGATTAAAGTCAACGTTTCAAGTTATATATCGACCTAACGGACCTAAGCCAAGCCGTCTTAACACCAGGTTCAGCGATATTCCAGATTGTTATCCCGGGTACGACACGGGGAAAATGACTGGCGTTTTCCGGTGCCAAACAGGCCTGAGGAGATTCCGACTCTCACAGCTCAGCTCAGCTCGATAATATCCTACAAATTACTAATTTATTAATAAACGAATTGTTTATATGATATTGTAAATCAAAACTACATTAGATAAACATCAACATCATTATAAAACAACGAATCAGACACAAAACAGAGGGATTATAGTCTAGAGTTTAAAAATTACCTTCAAGATACCGGCAACCTTGGAAGCTGAAGTGAAGGAAGCTATTCCGAGGTCAGTCTTTCTGAGCTAGCTAGCTGCATGTATTGCACGTACACGGCAAATGTAGTCTCTTTCAGATCTTTGTTATTCTTGAAATTTCCTAGCATGATTTTGGTCACAAGATAAAAATAAGGCAGCAATTAATATTGAATTAATTTAATAATTGGAATAAGAAAATTAAGTTTTAGTAAGTCAAATTTCCTAAACTACATTTCACATCCAAAATAAAAACAATGTTTTTTTTTAAGTGTCTGATATAAACATCTAGGCCTGTATAATAAAGCAAAACCCACATGAATGACTGAATGAATGGCATATAAAGTCACAAAATATTTATTTTTCAGGCCGGTGCATGCCTATCGATAAATATAATACTTTAAAAATACACATGTCCCTCTATCTGTCTGTCTGTCTCTCTCTCTGTCTCTCTGTCTCTCTCTCTCTCTGTCTCTGTCTCTGTCTCTGTCTCTGTCTCTCCCTGTCTCTCTCTCTCTCTCTCTCTCTCTCTCTCTCTCTCTTTCTGTCTTTCTCCTCTCTCACATTTGTTTATATCTATCTCCAATCTTATCTATCTATACCTATCTATCTATCTATCTATCTATCTATCTATCTATCTATATATCTATATATCTATCTCTCCATCTATCTCTCTATCTTTCTATCTATCTATCTTTCTATATCTATCTATCCATCTATCTATCCATACAACTTGCTCTCCTCGTAAATTCCATTAATCGGAATATAAAAAGCTCCATCAATCGGATAACAAAACTTTTCTAACGAAAATTATTCACATTACATTTCTAACTTCACAATAAAAGTCTTTCTTACACTTTTTAGTTTATGACATGAACTTCACTGTATTAAATGAAAGCACAGCCACATCAAACTATATTGTTTCAAAGTATATCAGAATTTATCGCTCTTGCATTATCATTTTTTTTTTGCCATCAAAATAAAAATGGAATGATTTGCCACACTATCTGTTTGGATTTCTAATTAGTGATGCGGATTTTTGGGGTTCCCAATGTTTTCTTACTGTTTTTTTTTTCTTCTGTAATTAATGTCTTGATGCACGATCATTTTTACTCCTTGCCATTGATGCTCGTGAATTAAAGAAGGTTGGCTTGGTTTCCTTTCTGAAGAAGTTCTGTTGACTGATTGAGATCCATTGAAGATGTTGAAAGTTCCACTTCTAAGTTTCCTCTGCCCTTCGTCATGTCCGTGTATGTTATTTCATTAGCTTATCATTGTCATGTAATTTAAATTCCTTTATGACTATTTTGTTACACTGTCTAAACTCTACCGACATGTTAGAGAGAAATTCTGTTTCTGACCCTATTATGTTTCTGCATATTGTCTCAACAGAACTCGACGAATAATGTGTTACCAGGACTTTCAGGAAGAGTATACTGGTCCCGGGCCTTTTAATTCTTATAATTGGCTTTAAATATAGGACCGATCCTCATTAGTCGGCGGGCTGTTTCTCCATTCTGATTTATGTTTCAAATTTTGTGTTAGGGAGACTTTTAGGAATAATTGTCCGCGTGTTTCTATATTAAGTATTACATTTCCTCTTTATTGTTCGACGGGATGCACCGTGATTTGTTTTTTCAAGATCTCTGTTTTTCTTATTCGATGTTTCTGATTATTTCCCTAACCCGATTTAGCCCATTATGAGGAATACTTTCAGGAATATGATCCACGGTCTTATTGCGGTGTACCCCCTCTTTCTGGAACAGTAGTTTCCAGGGGCGGATCCAGCCGGCGGCAAGGGAGGGGGCCTAAAAAGGGGCCCACTTCGTGCGAAAATTTGAAAATCGTGCCGGCCGATTTTTCGCTCAGGGGTGTAGGTAGTGAGCAAAAAAAAAAAATTCTGGCACCCGAAAAAAAAAGGAAGGGTGATTTTTTTTCCACCGCCACCCCTTGGGCGCCAGGGGAGGGGGCCCATCTTCTTTTTTTCAAAAAAAGGGGGTTTTTACCTGTTTTTTTTTGCTAGGGGAGGGGGCCCGGCCCCCCGGCCCCCCTGGATCCGCCACTGGTAGTTTCTTCATGATATACAATTCTTTGTAAAACATTACAATAGACAATGTTTTATCTCTTGTCATCTCCAGGCTTTTGTATTTTCTTTCAGTTTTTCTGTTTTACTTCTTCTCTTTTTCTTCTTTTAATTTCTCTTCTTCTCCTCCTTTTCCATCTTCTTCTTCATATTCTTATATCTTTCATTTTTACTTTTTTCTCTCTTTCTCTCTCTCTCTCTCTCTCTCTTTTATGAATTAAAGATGCGCGTATTAACCGTTTACGCCAAATGCGCTTTTAATGACGCCTCTAGCTCTATAAGCTTAGATTTAAATGTGTACATTTTAATTGTGCCAATTGCTTCTAATTTTGGATCATCCCTGGCCTTGTAATGCCCTACAAAAAGCACTGCAAAAGTTATCCAGAGAAGTTTTGATCGACATGGCTGAATACGAGGACTGTGACGTAGGATCGCCAGGTCCGAATTCGAGCCTCACCTTGGAAGATTTACGACGAAGGGTGCGGTGTCTGGTGGAGAGTTTGGGGCAGGTTCGAGAGATGGTCTCAGAGACCTCTTGGGGGTTTCAGCACACACTCAACAGACTGGATGGGGTGGCGCAAGGGATCAAGGAGATGAATCGAGAGGTTAGTGACGGTTATTTCTTTCTCATATTTTGAAAGCTGTAGTTTTTCCTCTTCCCATATCCAAAGTTTTTTAGAACTGTATTAGACTTTTCTAGATGTTTTTTACCATTTTCATCTACATCATCATCACTTCTTCTTCATCCTCTTTTTCTCTTTCTTCTTAATCTTCTTCTTCGTCTTCTTCTCCTTCTTCTCCTGCACTCTTACATGCATCCTTCTTCAATAACTTGTCACTTTTTTTTTTTTTTTTACAAATAAGGTAAAATGGTAATGGTAAAACTATGTCTTTGTTCGATGATAGCTTAGGATTGATATAGCAAGAATTTTTCTTTTAAAAATGAGTGTTGTAGTCTAGACTAGATCTATGTTTTTTTAATTTAAAAGCACCTGCAACGCATTTTGAAAAAAAATTCTTCATTTAATTAATACTTATATAAAGATGGGCCACTACTTTTGATATATGATTTTGAAAGAAAATAAAGAATTCAACAAACAAGTAAAAAAAAACTATCTAAAACATTTTTTTTTGACAGAAGTGAATAAATCAAGATATTTAGACCTCTATACGTCGGGAATAAACAGCCTCTAGCTTCTGAGTGGTCTTGTTTCTACCAAAAAAGACGATTATTTGGTGTTTATCATCTTTTTATTTATTTTCGTGTCCAGTTAAGGAGCACTCGTGAGGCCATGGAACAAGCGAAGGCAAAGCTGGACCAGGAGCTCGATCCCCAAACCGAAAGAGCAATGAGCAAGTTCTTGAGGGAGCACCTCAGACCGGCCACGTCCAAAGAGGACCTTGCATTGTGTCGGAAGATCCGCGGTTCGTATCCCGAGGTGGACAGGGAAACCACGAGGACTGCAGGGCCAATGGCCCAACCAGACTTCGCAAAAAGCGGTCTTTTTCTGTTTTAAAGAATGTGGAACTCAAGGGAGGGGTATTAATGATGAAAGGGGAGGGTGAGTGAATGGAGATAGATACACAACTTTGAGAGAGATAGGCTTTCGTAATATCAGGGGTTCATATACCTGAGGTGGACAAAGAGAGAGAGAGAGAGAGAGAGAGAGATAGAGAGGCTTTCGTAAGATCAGGGGTTCATATCCCTGAGGTGGACAAAGAGAGAGAGGGAGGGAGGGAGGGAGGGAGGGAGAGAGAGAGAGAGAGAGAGAGAGACAAAGAAGGGAGACATGTAATTGGGGAGAAATGAAATGAAATTGAATAAAGACTGGAATATGAAATAGACAAAGGAGAGAATTGGATGGGTAGTAAAGAGAAATATTAATAACAAATAGGAAGTATGAAATGAATACAAAAGGCAATCATATGTGTTCAGAAAAAAAATCTAAAGCAGGGTGATGATTCTCATATCAATAAGAGACAAAAATAAATAAATTTAAAATGTATCGTCTTCAATGTTATACCAGAAATGCATGACTTTTTAAAGTTTGGAATGATGAATAGAGAGCGACATTTTATCCTTCCAGTGTGTACAGAAACAATAATGCATTTACACCATACAAATAAATTAAACACTTTCAAAAGGAAAATTTGAGATTGGGTTTTTATTTTATCACAACATTTGTGTCACAGCAAACATAATGACAATTGACATACTGATTGTTAGTTTAATGAATATAAAATAAAGTGACCACGCGATCTACATCAGGGGTGATAGTGAGCACTGAAAAAAAAATAGGTTTTTTGTTTTTTTCCCAACCACCCACCCTCTTGACTAAAAAAAAAAAAAGCATTCGGGGAAAAAAAATGGCATCTAACAACATTCCCCCCTTTTTTAGTAAGAAAATTGGGGAAAATTGTGAAAAATCAGGAACAATCGAGAAAATAGGGGTAAAATCGGGACAATTCAGAAGAAAAAATCGGAAGAAAAAAAATATCAGAAAAAAATCTGATTTTTTTTTTGCCCCCGTAGCATAAAAATTCAAAGCTACAAAAACTTGCAGCTCTGGGGGAAGTGCCTGATTCCGTCGGGTGTCATGCTGTAACAGAGGCCGAATCAAATCAATGACATGGATACAACCATCCCGCGTAAATCGATACTTTCTAAAAATATCCGCGTCATCTAATTCTAACGGCTGGCTGCGATCCCGGAAGATGCGTTCCCTCCTCCTCGCCCTTTCAGCAGCACGATGTTGAAATACAGCAAGTATGGCGGCCATAGTTACGGTAGTGCTACCGCAAGCTCAGAGGGTAGCGGTAATGTTACCGCTGATCTTTATAGACTTACCGCTCAAGTCCAGCGGTAACTTTTTATGCAACGGATATTTACAGTTGATCTTAAAGTTACCGCTGCTTTCAAGACTTACCGCTGAAATGAGCACTTACCGCTACGGTAAGTGCTTTATGCAACGGGACCCTGGAAAAAATCTGGAAAAAATCAAAAAAATCGGGAAACCGATTTAAATCGGGTAATTATCAGGCCTGCTACATGTATACTTGAAAATCTACTGTACATAAATTAACAAAAAACAAAAAAGAGGGCAAATTGTATGTGACATTTACATTTGGTTTAGTCTTTCTTTTATCATTTTTCTTTATAAGACTGAAATTGGCAATAATTGTAATACTTATATTTCTCATTGTTTATGCTCGTCTTGTTCCTGCTACCTGTAGTGCCAAACTGCAAGACACATTCACTATACCATACAAAAGCAACACTCTTAAAGATACTATGTCCCTTTTGCAGCCAATATCAAATTCTGTAGAACTTTGCAGGAATTATGAATATGTCATGTATGTCCTATCTGTGAAATTTAAACGTTAGCAGTGTCCTAATATTCAAATTATGCAAGGAAACCTGTTTACTTGCTAGACTTCACTGTCAGACACTATTGAGTGACTGACTGGCTTTTTCATCTTTGGTAATAACATACATAAAATGAGCTGTAAAGGGTACATGAGCATTTGTCTACATCAATAACCCACTTCTTGTAATGGCCAAAATTAAACTGATTGAATCTTTGCGCAGCATAAAACGTACGACCATTCGGTACAATGGTCTGAAAAATCAGACTATTACTTACTGGCTCTATAGCTCCTAAGTCGATTCGACAACTAATAGTCGTTATTTTCCCACTTAAAGACATTTTCAAGCCCCTTT
The DNA here is from genome assembly GCA_037976565.1 of Mesocentrotus franciscanus. NCBI lineage: Eukaryota > Metazoa > Echinodermata > Echinoidea > Camarodonta > Strongylocentrotidae > Mesocentrotus > Mesocentrotus franciscanus. The sequence continues at coordinate 24,413,261 of CP137677.1, read as the reverse complement.
TTTTTAGGGAAGTTTTAAATTAGTATTGTCTTTCAAATGCCGTTGGAATTTAACCTTTTCATTTTTTTGGCCTGCAAATAGGACATAGTACCTTTAAAGATAAGCTTGAGTTCTGGTAATGATAGCAAAATAAATTCTCACAGAATCCCACAAAACTGACACTGAATGGTCAAGATTACAAATAGCTGACGTGTGCCAAGCGATTTTGGTAGAAAATGTATAGGGGCTGAGTATTAAAATGAGCATAGAAAAATAAGGAAATCAAGGTAAATATAGGCCTGACACCATGTCACCACAGGTCACTATGTGCGGATGAGAGTTGTGGTTTTTATTGAAGATGATTTCCAGCAAGTTTTTGTGAGTTTGTTTTTATTTTACTGGTTCAAACAATCAATCTACTGCAAGATAAACAATCAATGAATTATAGCCGCCATGTTCTCTCGACATACGATTCCCATACCAGAGCTCAAGATTAGCTTCAATTAAAGATCATTCAGATATAAAGCTGTAAACTGCCACCTTTAAAAAAAAAAGTGTATTTAATGAATAACAACTGCGCACAACAAACGTCCTATGCGTAGTCGCTGACCTCTGTGTTATGAGATATAGAAATGTGAAGCGCATTACACTCACGTCATTATAAAAACAAATGCCGAAGTTTAATGTTTCATATCTGAATGCGGCTTTACTAATGACATGATTGACTGCGCTCAAGGGCTATGAACAATAAGAGGGAGTGCACACAACATGATTTCAGGAAAGTTTGAGTTCTATACGACACAAATATCAGAAGCGATTGAGATGGATGATTCTATACGACCTAATTAAGTAACCATTTCTTTAAAGGGCAATCCATCCTTTGTAATAAGTTCATTTGTATGACAGCAGAAAAATGAATGAAACAGAATGGCAAAAAAAATTGAAATAAATAAGACCAATAAGAAGAAAGATATGAATGTTTAAATCATATGGCACCATTCATATAATACTTACACATTTCTGGAATGCAATTATAAGAAACATGATGGAATGATTATTTACTTTGGTCTAATTTTACCTTTGATCTTTTCACACTACTATACATTATGCATATCTGCTATATAAATTCTTCTCAAGATATAATTTATATAAACTATGTACTGAACAGATGATGTACATTTCTTAATTTACGGCTTTGTCTGACATTACTATTAGTTTCTTTTCACACACAGGAGTCCTAGAAATTGACTTAAATGACAAATACATGCTATCACTTTTTTTCCTTACTAACCAAATCAAAAATTAAAATAAAAGACAAATGAATAGACAAGACAAATGCCACTACATCTCCTATATGCTTCTACCCTAAACTAGGTATATGAAATAGTTGGAATTATTTGTGACATATCACAATGTAAACAAAAAGCTTATCTCTTGTGGTTATTGAGATATCGTGATAACAAAGCTATATCTAGAATTTCAGAAATTGACCCCTGTGGCCTTTGACCAATTTACCCAAAATCTGGAGATTTTGCAATGACGAGACTAATAGCTGGAATATGACCTGGAAGTTGACCTCTGTGACCTTTGACCTAGTTACTCCAAAATCTAATCAGATTGTCTTCTTTTGGTGATACATGCTATCATCATGTTTAAAGTTCATATCTCAAGTGGTTCTTGAGATATCGCGTCAACGAGAAAACGGGACGGAAGTACGAACGGACAACCCTAGAACATAATGCCTCCGGCACCTCCTTCAGTGGGCGGAGTCATAAAAGTAAATCATGTCATAAGAAAGAGATGCAGCTTCATAAGTATCTCAAGGTGATGAAAACGAGGACTTTAGGGCCCCATTTCACAAAACTTGTCATCAGTGGCAAATGACAGTTTTTGTTATAAGCTAGTAAAATTCTTGCTTCTGATTGGTTATCAGCAGATTTATCACTGATTTTTGTCATTTGTCATTGAAAAAAGGCTTTGTGAAACGGGTCCCAGAACATACAATAAAGGAAATCATAGAAACATACATTAAATTTTGATGAAAGCACTGTACATTTAATACAATAATTTTTAATGCAGTAAATTTCAGTTCTCAGACAACTGGAATCCTCTAGATTATTTACTTCTGACATCATCATGACATCACAATGCCAGTAAGCAAGGGTGGCGGAATGTTCTTCTTGGTCTTTCTCAGTCCTAGATGATTCTTATCCTCAATAGACATTATTTATGGAGGTGTCGTGGTAAAGTGGTTCATTCATTGACTCTCAATCCAAAGGGTTGAGTGTTTGGATCCCAGCCCAGCACTGTCGTCCTTTGGGTAGACGTTAATCCACTTTTGCCACTCTCCACCCAGGTGTAAATGGGTGACTGACCTGCTGATGCACTACATATTTGGCTGCAAGTTATGATTAGGGTAGTAATGTTGGAGCATCACAGTGTAATGGACATTTGAGCTATATCAGAAGCAACCATTATCATTATTTCTCTTAATTAATTTTGAAATCATTAAGACATCAAAATTTCCTTAAGTGAGGGTGCTGAGATGTTCTTCTTGATCTTTCTCAGGCCAAGATGATTAGTATCCTCAGTAGAAGCTTCTAAGATTCCATGATGAAAAAATGAAATTGGATAAATGGATGCATCTTGACATTAATATGGCATCATAATTTTTGTTAAGTGTGACTGTGTTCAATATCTGTCTAAGTCCCAGATGATAAGTATCTTCTTTAGAATCCTTGATGAGTCAAACCATTTGTGAATGTCCTTTCTGTCATTCATTCAATTTGACATCATTTTGACATCACGATTTAAGAGAGAGAGATGCAAAAAAAAAGAGATTCTTCTAAATGATCCTCAGTTGCAGACGATCATTATGACATCACAATTTCAGTAAGTGAGGGTGCGGAAATGTTCTTCTTGATCTTTCTTAGTCCTAGATGGTTCGTATCCTCGGTAGAAGCCTCTATGAGTCGATGACGATGTAACTTTCTCTTCCATTGCGTCGTGAGAGCCTTGGCTTCTTGTGCTTCAGGGTTGTGGCTCTGATCCTCATTTTCCACAGATTTTAGGCCCTGTAAGTAAACACAAATTTCATAAGTTCGAGAATAAAAAACCTCCTGGCAAACATTGCAACAAATATAATCAAACCCCAATATCTATCAATTTTGATTTTGTTGACTAATCCCCACACTAAAATGACAATTGCACCTTGTTTCCATTTCATACAATAACTTGAAACCAAAAAAAAATCAAAATATATAATTGTAACCTGACCTTGTTATCCTTTTAGAATGAGTCCATAATCCATTCTATCATTTTCTAACAATGGTGTGTGCTGTGGTGTAGCAAAAGGGGGGCACAAACCCCCCCACCAAATACAGATAATATAGAAAAAGAGAGAGAGAGGGAGGGAGGGGGAGGGAGAGGGAGAGAGAGAGAGAGAGAGGAAGAGAGAGAGAGAGAGAGAGGAAGAGAGAGAGAGAGAGAGAGGAAGAGAGAGAGAGAGCTAGAGAGAGAGGGAGAGAGAAAGAGAGAGAAATGGAAAGATGAAAGGACTCCTTCCTAGATTTATTCCCCCCGGATTGCAGTCCTTGTTAATTCAAATTATATCCACCTACATGTAGATAGACTAGTGCTACCCTCACCCCCATATTGTCAATGCCCCCTCAAACGCTAAGCCACTGGTGTTGTGGTATGCCATCTGACACTCACTTTCACACAGGCAGCTTCAGCAGCCTTCAATGTCCTGACTACCGCATCCATGAGGTTCTCAGCATTCTTGACCAGGGCAGCGTTAGAGGTCAGGTCATCCGGAGTCGAGGCCTTCACGCTGGCGATGATGTCAAGCTGGGTGCTAAAGGTTGGAATGTGCTGGGCTTCGTCTTGAAGCTCCTCGGCAAATCTACATGCGACATCCGAATAAAGATAACCGTTAAATTTCTCTCGTCCGTAAATTGACTTTAACATTCGAGAAAGGAGTGTTTGTTTATTTTGATGCTTTTTCTCACTTTGATTGACTTTGGAAACAGACAACCGTCTACAGAAGTTGACTTCTGTCACACTTCTACTGCCTACAGAACATACATGTATACTCCAAATGACTGGGCAGTCTTTAGATCCAGTTTATGGATAAAGGAGGGTTAAAAGAGGGTACTATAACTTACATCTTCATCTATTTACATGTATAGGTACATAAGAGTACCAGGTAATTGTGCAACAAGAGTACTTGCAAGCAATTTTCTCAGGCAAGCATCAATCAAGAAATCAAGTTAAATGTGAGAACAAACTGGTTAAAATTAATGATGTGAAGTACTAAAAAGCATCCAAGTGCAGCCTGCAATTTTGTGATGCTTTCATCTTTTGCATACATTTTATACAGAGTGAGAGTCTAAATTGCTCAAACAGTTTGATCTTACAACCTTTCTTGAACTCACCTCCTATCAGTACAGTTCCTGGCAATAATGTCAGCAAACTTGGCAATCTTCAAGCCACTTGCAGCAACCGCTTTAGCTGTAGCAATGAGTTCCTCTTTATCCTGCAGATTCAAGAAAAAGGCAGAGCATACTTAAAGTCCACATTGGGCTTGAAATGAAAGTCTCTATCTAAAGATATTAACAATTACAGTAGCTGTTGAAAAAGTACTGATGTACTATCAAAATGAACCGTTGATTATTGAAATGCACATGCCTGTACATATGTAAGCTACAAGAAGCAATGTTTTGTTTATGCTAAAACTAAAACCACAAGAACGAACTTGAAGTTGTGCATTGTGTCTTACATCCAGGTATGTAGTCTAGGCTACAGTAAAATCTCTCTCACACCAAACTCATGAGTGTTTGCTTAAATGCAATTGGTGAACATTCCATGGGTTTTTCCTGATGGTTTCACTGATATTCCTAATCAAGGGGTCTGGAATTGCCTATACAATTCCTTTTTAACCCCTTCTGTGCCACTACTTTTTGATTTTTTTTCACAAATAAACTTACAAATAGCATTACAACAAGTCTAAATTGCATTATTCTTACATGCACACATCATGCAAGCATCATTCTTACACTAGGGTATATCATAAATGTATGGGAACCAACCATTGGTAACTTTTTCTGTTTCAGGAAGAAACCTGGCAATTTTTAAAGTCTCAACAGATTGCACACCACTCACATTCTGGGACGGGATTTGCTGCCGAAGACACAGAAGGGGTTAGGGCCATAATCTTTCTGTATTAGCCATACAGTTCTGCACTTTATGAAGCACTATTATAATTACAAAAATGTCCGAAGTGAACACGAGACGTACCTCCATGCAGCAGTGTCTGCGAGCAAACGTGGCCAGTATCCTCATCTTTTGTGACATCATCCTCGCCACCTTAATAATTTCATTCTTGTCATCCTCCCATCGATCAGTCTCTTGTTGCAATGCCAATGCTGCTGCCTGAGATAGAGGCAAAGAAATATTAATACTTATGAATCTAGAACTGAATTTTGTCACAAGATCCTAGCCACCCAGACGGTTGCATTTTGATCCTCCTCCCATCGATCAGTCTCTTGTTTTAGGGCTAGTACTGCTGCCTGAAATAAAGACGTAATATAGGAAATCTGTGTATTGATAAATCTATACGAAAATGTAACTCATTTCTCAGATACGATCCGATAGCCTTCAAGATTGACCCCCTACCGCTGAGAGCATCAAAATAATCTGGTTCCCGTTGCATAAAAACTGAGCATTGATGGTAAGTTCCATGGAAACCTTGATTTGATTGGCTGTTGAGTAATGCTGCCATGGGAGTAAATACTGATGGCAAAGTTACGGTTAGTGGTAAGTTTTATTCAACAGGGCCTTGGCCTTTTTAGGGTTAAACCTACAGTGTGGACTAAAATAAGCCGATATACTGCCCGTTCACTGGACTCCAGGCCACGAATATAATACACATTGTGGAAGTTCAAACTGTGGTTTTGATCATCTTCCTTTGTGAATTAATACTTTATTGGGTTTTTTTTAATCTATCAGCTTGTAACACATCCTCTGAACCTCTGTGAGGAAACACCATTCATTTACGTGCAAATTTGTCATATAACAATATCGAACAGTTCAAACGATAATCAACTTTTTAACCAATGCCTAGGACGAAAATTATAAATCACAATGTTTGAGGAGTGTATCATCATTAGACGTCACATCATGAGCACTTTAAAGTCATGATTACTTACGGTAATTGAGTTGGAGTATTGCACTGATCCACTTTCTGACACGGCAGTACTATTTAGAGAATGAAGACTTGATGTACTTGCAGATTTCAGCTTCAGAGATTTAGTAATTCTGTGAAAGAAACCCCAATGAGAGTGATGTAAGAACCCTGCAACACAATTCACTGAATATAAATGACAAGATAAGTTAACAACTGAATTATTCATACCACTTGTAAATTTGATGTCTTTTTGTTTTTTGTAAATAAAGAATGAAAGGTGGACTGGTTGAAGTATGGCCTTTGTTGAATACTTCTAGATATCAGCTTTCATATCTCACATTCTCAAGAAACATAAATCGTGACAAAACTATTTTCACGTACTTTAAAAATTACAAAACTTGGTAAAGGTATGAATATTTTAGTTGTTAACTGTACATGTTCACTATCACTGACTAATGTACAGTTTCACAGATCTCATAGATAATTCTTTGTTATCAGAGTGTACAATGGACAGTCTAACCTTATAGACACACATATAGTCTTTGGGTGTACATGTAACTCTGGTTAATGGTACATATAACAAATTCTGAAAATCAGTCCTCTGTGATGTACTGATATGTTTCACAGAATAAATTATTAGAACTATACATGTATATCACAGTAGGGAGCAGAGTTTGTGTTGCTTAAGAACATATTCTACCTGTACATGCAAAATTATCATACAGACAGTTACTATAAATAGTGTAAATACAAAATCCAATGATCTTTATTTTTTAACTTGTCTTTCTTCTAACCAGAAATTGGTAATTACATCGCAGGGTTTCACTCTGTAGACATGATTTATTGACAGTACGGTATAGTTGTGACAGGGAATAATTTCTTCATTTTGCTATGAATTGTACATGGGAGGACTTTGATCCCTACTTTAAAGATAACTACTTAAATAATTGCTTTCCTTACTCATTCATTCCCAGTGTTCGACTTCTGTAGGGTCTGCAGAAATGAAACAGAAAACAAAAATTTACCATTAATTCCACTGATACATTTCACTTCAAACAACGGCCATCTGTCCAAAATTCTGCATTTACTTACTTAATAGCTCAACCAACCAGGGTTACTGAGTGTAATATTATGCTATAAATTGTGTTAGTGAACCATGAAGATCTCTTTTTTAATCCTTGCCAAACAATGCAGACAATACCTGGGTACTAAGAGATGTCGTAGTCGAGTGGATATGTCACCAGACTGTGGATCACAAGGTCCGCGGTTCGAGTCCCGCTGCGGCACTAATGTCCTTTGGCAAGACATTAATCTACATTTGCCACACTCGACCCAGGTGAGGTAAATGGGTACCTGATAGGATTATTCCTTGAAATGCACTGCATGTGCGCTGATAACGGCTGCCGGAGCTAAAGCTAGGGTAATAATTTCCAAAGCTCTTTGGAAGCGCATAGGGATGTTATAATGTGATATGCGCTATACAAGAACGGAATATTATTATCATTAAATATCACTACAGTGTATTGCTCAATCTGAGAGCTCTTTTGTGCTCTTTTAATCTATCCTTCCAGAGCACAACAGAACCCTCAGATTGAGCAATCCACCTCATTCAGCAGTAGCAGAACACACCCTTAATACTGGACACAACATTGAATGGGATGATGCCAATATTATTGACTTTGAAACACATTTCTGGTCAAGAAAGGTTGAAGGAATCCATCCGGATAAAAAGGATTAATCCATCATTAAATAGAGACTCTGACTATTCATTGTCACCTATATAGCTATCTTTGCTCCATTGATCTCGAGGCAGCAGACAGCAAGAAACTGTGTGAATAATCACTTGGCTTGAGAAAGTCCACAGGAGTGGACAAAAGCTTGCCTACTAAATTGTAAGGTGGGTAGGAGCTATAAACTACATGTTATGATTACCCTAACCGATGAAAGTTTTCCGTATCAACAGTCCACATGTATCTCTTGATCTGAAATGTCAATGACTGATGTAAACGGTCAGCCCCCTTACCCTGGTGTTCCTTCTGATTGAGGAGAAGACTTCTTGGTTGGTGATGTCTTCTGATCATCCTCTCCTCTTCCGCTGAGATGACTCTGATGTAGAGATCGTAATCGACCAGGTGAAAGGTCACGAGATGCAGCGACTTGATGTCTGGATAAAGATTATAAAACCCAAATAAAAGTGTGTGAAAGGAGTTAATAGATGATAAAGGAGCCTCCATTGGTCATTACTTTATCTGGATGCAAGGATAATTCTCTTTACTCTTGCACTCCATTTCTCCCGTTCTTCGTTTCCTTTTCCGCGCATTTCTAGTCCTTTTCTTGGTTTTGTCATTCTAGCACTTCTCCCTCCTTTTTCCTTCCCGTATTCCCAGTCCTTTCTTTCTTTCGTCTGCTTTTCCAGGAGACTTATCCTCTTTGTTTTCTGAACTGTGCACACTCAGCAACTGTTGCCCCCTAGCAAGAACGTTGGTTTTGAATGAATTTGTCATTACTTGACAAAGGCTTATAGCCGAAAATTTGTATATTTCGTATCTCCTACGGTTGATTCATTATTTCTTCTTCACTTGTCTATTTTTCGTCAACTACTGCAGGACTATATTCATTCTTGTAGGGTTAGACATATACTACATGTAGGTAAATAAGCAGGGAACCTTTGGCTATAAAGTCATTTTCTGCAAGAAAAAAAAGTGAAGATTCATTATAACTGTTCTTTGTTTGACAACCTTGTGATGTGGAGAATTGGAAGTTCCCTAGAAGGACAAATCGGCTATGATGTTGGTGTCTTTACTCAATCACACATACTTTTAACCGTTCCTGTTCTACTAGGGCTGCAGACAACTACATGTATCCTCAAAGAATTTTTCAACCTTTCAGGCCAAGATTTATTTCAAGGGCTGAATTAGTAACAATTGTGTTGTTCTTCAAATTGGCAACAATAATGTTTTTCTTTTATTGCTACATTGTTCTAATAAAATGTGATGTCTCTAAAAGCGATATCTATGTGTGGGAGCTTAGTCCAATAGTTTTTAAAATTGTCAATTTTGATCAAAACTAATGAATCTGAACCTCTAAATGTGTTGCCAATTTAAGGAATTTAAAGCTTATACTCCTTTTCAAAATTGTCACGCAAGAAAGATGGATGCAGTATGTGCAGAAATCTTTGCTCTATCTACTCATGCATCTGGTATAATTTTTAGGGCTCTGAATCAAAACTTATTGAGCCAAACCTCAAAGTGTAGAATGATTCTCCTGAGGGTCAACTTGGGGGAGGGGGTCTTATCTCTTTGTTTCATTGTCATCTTTTACTCTCAATACCGTCTCCAGGGAAAACCTTCCTCATGTATGTACCTCTTTTTACTTCATCATAGATATTTTTCATTTACAAAACAAAAGAACATGAATAGTTCTAGGCAGGATTTTCCTCCCGATGGCGGCTCCCAATAGATGATTTCACTTATAAAACAGCAACATTCATCAATCCACATCACAAAAATACTTGTAGTTCATTCTGTAAAGCTCGATGATTTGTTATCAGAGAGATGCACTTTCCTCACTGAAGGTATTTGAAACACTGAGTAAAATTTGTCCAAAGTGCTACAGGCAGGAACACAATAAAGAAAACAAATGGGACGTGCAACAGTTCTTCCCCAAATGCAATATATCTTGATAATCACTGCAAGTTTCACATCAATTTTCTACATGACTCATGTCACAAAAGCAGGAAAAGTCACTTTTAGATACATGTTCTTTTCGATACTTTTCCTATTTAAGGTTTAGTTTGAAACACCTAAAATATATTTGTGCAGAATTCAAACACAGGATGAAAAAAAAATTCAACACTGTTCCTAGCACTGCATACATGTGTTGACCCCTCAAGTCACAAATTGTACACACAACTTTTGATGCTCTTACAAATAATTTGAACTAGAACTACCAAGCTGGATGCAACCATATAAAACCACTAGTCACAATTCTAGACAAGGACCTTGATTGCAGTGGAGAATTGCTCTAAATAGCGGTTTCCTGCAAAAAGAAGAGGCACAAGAATGATTTCTTTTGTGAGGGAATAAATCAGCCACAAAATGTGGTAAATAATGCTTGGAACAAAACTTAATATCTGAACTCTGCATTTATTGTAACTTCATATGTTGACCTTAGACATGGTTATATCGTTACCTGATGTTTGGTAGAGTTTGACAGACAATGAATATGCCTTTAATATAACCTGTTTCTGACATACAGATGAGATTGAACAAATATTTACAGAGAGTATTTACATTATATAAAGAAGACACTTCACATTTGCAGATATAACAGAGTATTGTGAAAGATTTGTTGGCAGGATGTATTGTACATGTATGTTGTAAAAGGTTCATACATAAACTTGTATTAAAGTTGATACTTATAGGAAATGAAATCAAATAAAAATAGTTTATTTTATAATTGAATGAGTTATTAAAGCAATTTATGCAGCTAACATGCCATGAACGTGTGCAGTTTTGTGTTTTATGAAAATCAAATTTCACTAAATTGACTCTATCCTGACCTACGAAATCGCCTAAGGGAAAGTGGCTTTGTGAGTGACGTCAGAGCCGGATATGCTTCACGCAGCTATAGAGACTAACTGCGATCTACACACAAATGTTCATAGATCGATGTCAGTTCCACTCTCTCAAAACGATTGAAATATTGCCTGAATGGTCAATATCTGGCATACAGTTGTCCTCTCCCGTCCTGAAACATATCCTAATGTCAATATTCATGTCATTATTGGCATTGAAAAAGTGACAATATCCGTAAAATAACTGTTTACAACTCAACTTTTTCACCGGCTTTAGCTTGCCAGCTGAGCTGTATGTACACGGAGATAGTATGAAAAATCAACCTAGCTGTGTTTCAAAACATAATTACCTTTAGTAGAATCATGTTCCGAGGTGGAATTTCCTTTGACATAACAATGAATAATGTTTCTTCTCCATTTTCATTTGTCGATAACTATAATTACATAGAATAGTGTATTTCTCGCCGTTTTGTTTTGGTTTGGTTTCGTAAGGGTTTCGTCTATCGCGACTGAAATGCAAGCGTACAGTACTGTGTGTGTGCGGTGTGCAGTGCAGTCACGTTTACGTGTGTTTTGATGTGCGCGCAGGTAATGTAAATCCGCCAGCGATACTAAATTCAATCAGCGATCAGCCGTGTATATAATGCGGCTGCCAAGAGCCGCACTACTCGCAGATGAATCGTAAAACAGCAGAATCGCCTCGATTTTTCCAGCTAATCTAGCCATGATACGATCGACTAAATGAAATATTCTTCGATTTGTTTGAATTTTATTTTATTCATAATAATGATTAAATCAATACTAACTGTTTTTTCCATAGTGGAAGAGAAGAAGTCTCCGACTGATATGTCAAAGTAAATTAACTACATGGTGGTATAAAATCGCCGGCACCCAAATCCCATTATATGCAGGCTCGCTGTACAACAAAGCCGGGGACCCAGCCATAGTTTCACCTTCTTTTCCCCATTTTTCAACGTTTTATTTCACAAATAATACATTTCTTAGAATATCAAGATGGAAATATTAATGAGAAGTAACTTACAAACGATGTTGTATTATAATTTATTCTATAGTAAGGGTAAAATAACACATAAGTTGAAGCTGTGTTTTCAGCCTTATAATGTATACATGCGTTCTACTAGATACCCGGAAGTGGCACACTAGCCACGCCTCCCTTTCCTACGTCACAGCTAAAGGCCGTTTCGGATGACAATTTGTCCCAGAGAATAGGGTGATTGTTTTCACCCTAATTTCGCTTTTTCGGAAGTGTTATATTGTTTGAATGTCATCCAAGCTCATTGTATGGCTTATAAGCTTTGTGTAGATATGAATATCTTCATATTTAGGGCTCTTCTATGAATATCACCTTTAAATGTTTCTGAGTGCACTCTTTAATTCTGTCAGTACAAATGGGGGTCATGACAGGGTCATCAGGTAAGAGGTAAGAATGCAAGTATCTGCTCCAAAAAGAAACTTGCATCATAATTTGTTTAACAATATATCACTCTGCTAATCAGAAGTTGCATTTGATGACTCTTCAAACATGGGCAAGACTCATCAGCAAATTCCTTTGCTCCAGTACTAGTTGGCAAGACAATATCGGGGATACACGGTACACGATATTTGAATGTGTATTTGATTAGTACTAATAATTTGTCAACATATCTGACCAGCATACCTTGGAGATGAAGAGGGTTCAAAAAGCCTTGGGGATACTCCAGCATGATTGGGTGTGGTCATACCAGAGGTCACATGATGATGGAAGTTGCCATGGAAATAAGGTGAAGCTGCTCCAGATGGTGTCTGGATCAACTGAAGGCCTGGAGGATTTTCAAAGGAAACGAGGACAGGAACATGAGGAGGTTTGTAAAACTGGTTGAGAACAAAATATGGGGTCTCCCTCAAAAGCTTTTTTATACTGGATCACAAATCATCTCTGCGCCACTCTTAAACCAAAAGTGACACAAAAGTGAACGATTTTGAATAGAGATTGAAATCATACAGTGGTTACTATGACAAATGGCTGAACTAAATACTCCAATTCTTCGCAAGGAATAGACAGTGATACAAAAAAGAAGGAGCAGTTTGTTGTTTTGTATTGAGCATAATTGCTGATGATACTGTAATTGTTAAGGTTGCACATATTAACTGGAAGTTTGTAAGCTGAAATTAGCATCATTCATAATGAATCAATAATGGAGCCCGAGGGCATTATAAATATCCTGTCAAATTAAAAATGATGGACCTTTATAGCAATGACTGTGCCCTCTTATTAAACACTCACTTCTGCTCCTGGCACTTTAATGAGGCGCGTTGGCTCAGTGGTAGAGCAGTTGTCTTGAACCCGGGAGGTCCAGGGTTCGAAACCAAGTCGATGCGCTAGTGTCCTTTGGTAAGGCATTAATCCTCATTGCCAAGTCGCTCAAAGCCGTCGGTCTCCTGGTTGCTTACTTACAAGCATACACATGCTTTCTTAGCAGTCAGGTAAAACAAACAAACAAATGTTACTAGCCCAGTCAAAACCAAACAGCCAAACGGTAATGCTCAAGCATAACAGATACCCATTCATACCTGGTCGGGGTGTGACAAGCATATATTAATGTTTCACCCAAAACATCCGTGCCTGACTGGGATTTGAACCCTAGACTGTCCCATAATAATTTGAATACATGAATAAATGTGTATACTCACCATGCTGGGGTAAGGACTGGAGGACTCTCCACTGCTCTGGGGTGAGCTGTGGTACAGTCAGAGGGTTAAAGGTACCCCCTACCCCTCCCCCTGGGCTGGGGTACATGACGGTCGAGGAGGCCGACGAGGGGGGCGGAGAATGATCCTGGAGAAGAGACCGGGTCATCTCTGTGGGAAGGATAGAAGTAAACAAGATTAGGATGGGATGGAAGAAAAAAAGAAGGGGAATAAGTTACCAATATCTAATTTATGACCATGAACATGTCTAGTGAATTACTATGTTAAATACATCTTAAAATTGATCAAGTAACATCTTCAAGAATGATATAGACCATGTACAAGCAAATCTTTCAAATATCTGCTTTGCAAAACATTATCTTCCTCGATTACAGATTTTTTAAATCACAGAATTTCAGATTAAAAATAAATCTTTACCTTTGGCCAAATACAGCTCTCTCAAAAATAACACTTCAATGTTTACAATGATTTTCATAATTTATGTATTATAAATATTAAGATATCAGTGTGAGTATATCTCAAGTGATGTTTTAAAATTGAAGATTTGTTATCTTACACAACAGTGAAAAAGCACTGAGATGTCACAGAAAATTGACAATTTTAGAAGATTCTTTTTCAGATCTTATTCAGATTTAAATTTTAATATACCATAATAAAACAAAAATTAAAGGGTATTCAGAGAAGACAGCTATAAAATAATACAGATGTTATCTTCATTTATCCACAAGAGAGTTAAAATGGTCTCACCTTGTTTTAAAGCAAAGTCGACTCCTGGAAGATTATTAAGGCCTTGGATAAGGGCCTTGGCATTACACGCCCATTCTCTCTTTTGATTCATCAGATCATCATTGGAACTCATTGAAGAATGATCTATCATAAGAAGAAAGAAGAAAAGAAAAATTAAAATTATCATTAGATGAATGATGCTTTCAAGTCAATGTAAAGAAGAATTTGTGTGTAGTAGAAGAGAATGTACATTAAAGTTTTGTATACAATGTCTAAAACAAACACACACACAAACAGACAGACATTATAATCTTACCTGCTATCATCCTCAGCTTGGCAACCACCCCCGGTGTTATCCTTGACAATGCATCAGTGCACTGCAGGATGGTCTCCTTCTCTGGTAGGTTGAAGACTCCCTGGAGTAACACAGCACAGTCATTCTTGATCTTTGTTACTGCCTGGGTTAACCCTTCAGCCTGGGCCTGGAACTCCTCCATGATCTGCTGTCTGGACGGTCCTAAAGCGCAACACGAAAAGACACAATTATCTTTATGGTCTGTTTGGCGATGTTTTCTGTCATTTCGAAGGTGACTGAGATACAATAACGTCTTGGGTTTTGATATAAAGATGGGTGTGTGTAGCGCATGCCTTGGCCTACTGTGATTGTGAAACTTGCCGTGTCCCTCCACACGCATTAAAAAAAATGCTGTCTTCTCTTCTTTTTTCTTGGTTTCATCGGTTGACTTTGTTGAAGAATTTTTCTGAACCCCAAACCCCACTTTTGCGACGAATTTGTTTGATTTTTAAGTGATTATTGCATATCATGTCACTTAATGTGATTTATGTCAACAACATTGAATCTTTGTCGACATGTTGTGTTCCCTTCAAAATAAAATCAGAAAATAGAACAAAAATGACAACCAGC
This sequence comes from Mesocentrotus franciscanus, assembly GCA_037976565.1. Classification (NCBI taxonomy): domain Eukaryota; kingdom Metazoa; phylum Echinodermata; class Echinoidea; order Camarodonta; family Strongylocentrotidae; genus Mesocentrotus; species Mesocentrotus franciscanus. Next base: position 24,398,159 of record CP137677.1, on the reverse strand, counting down.
TACATACCTTGGGCTTGCCTCGCAGCCAGAGCTGTCCCGGTTAGTCGGTCAAGCGGTATCAGCATCTCTATGATCAGACCTTCTAGCATGCACTCCACTACTTGTGTCTAATAGCAAAAAGGGTGCAAAAGCATGAATGAAGCTCTTCATCAACTATTTGACAATTTACGCTAATTTCTATGTAGAAACGGGCTGTTTCACTCATTATCACATATTTACTCACATATAGAATTTCAACAAAATGCAATAATCTTGTACCTGCTAGGTATTTGATATTTGATTTGTTCATCCATTTATACAATTGTACTATAGTTTTGTTTGTATATAATTAGCTATAATACATGTAACATTCCAATTTTTGTTTGTTTATTCTATGTACCATACAGTGCTTTACTTATGTTTTTGTTAATCCTTTTACGTTACAGTACAAAACTGTTTATAGCTATTGTCATGCGTATATTATATACATGTATTTTCAAATGTAAGAGTAGTGACATGAACTAAACCATTAGCTTCCAAGAAATTTGAGTACAAAGTCTTTAACATTTTCACAAATTATCACTGCTAAATCTAAATCAAAACAATGTGTAATAATTGATTCCAGCAACAAAAACAAACAAACAGATGACTTAATGTCGGTTAGATCACATGTATGATGATCTTAGGTGTAAATATGGTGCTTCAGATTTTCAAATCTAACTATGTTTCTTTACAAACCTTAACAATCCATTCTCTCTGTAGTAAACCAATCTTCTGGAGCCTAAAGCCATTGACTCTTGACCCCTGACCCTTCAAAGCAGTTGCCATGGAGATGGAGGATGTTGCGAGCGATGAAGTACAATTCTCCATCTCCTTCAATGCCTTGTTGAGGTCCAACTCTTTAGCAGCATCACCACAACTTAAAAACAAACAAACAAAACAGTAAGCAAAATTACGATGATTTATTTGGGATTAAAACATGAGAGTACCTTCAATCACTATGATTAAAATACTATTTTTCCTAAAAAAAGCAAGACAATTTTCATACATCATTAGCACAGCTTCATTTCTTATTAATACCTGATTAACCCATTATCTCTGTGTTACAGGAAAGGAGTTAACACCCTTCTGGCTCTCAACAGACGATTTATAGTACAGTCTACTGTTTTACCAGTGTTAGAGATTGTGTACTTGAGCTGCAAATATACTTAGTAGTTGCACATAATTGCCTTTACTTCATTGGAACCAGTAAGCAATTGCAACGTGAAAGCAAATGTGCTGGTTGACTAAAAGTTAAATAGCCTTTTTTTACTCTATGATAAGGTGCTACGTCATTTGCTCTAATGACATTTGCTCCAGGCTTTATCTTGTTAATGATAAGGTTAAGGGTTCGGGTTAGGGTTGCGATTGGGTTTTACTTAAAGTTTTGGTTTTGGGTTAGGGTCAATGTTGCAATTGGATTTTAGTTTGGGTTTAGGTTTTGGGTTAGGGGTAGGTACAGTGTTTATTCTATGGTTGAAATTAATAATTAGTTGAGTGTAGTATACTGACTGCAATTGTCAGCAAAGCATGGTTAAAATACATCTTCTGCAACAAGTTTTTGCAAGCAGTCTGTTCATCTGCTACATGCATTTTCAAAAGCTGATAACTTCTGGAAACCTATTTCCAATTGTATTGTTTTAAGTACGGCAAGGATTTGAACAAATTCGTAAGGCTGATGGAAACTTTGAGTAATTCTTTCGTTCTTCATTTAACAATTTTACAAAACTAATAATGATGTACCTAGATAAACTCATACAAGCTGCCTATAAAGCAGAAAGATAAAATACTGACCTTGTGATTGCTTTTCTGGATTGCTCTTTCAACTTCTTACATCTCACATTCAGGCCTTTGACCTCCTGCATGACCTGATCTTCTTGACCCGACCTGATTGCCGTCACCACGCCAACAAACTCCCTTGACCTTTGACCCAAGATGATGTCATCAAGTGTGACCAACAGCTCCTTGGTACCTATGGACCAGCTCAAACTGACACTCTCCAGTTTGTCTGCAAGCTGGCGATCATCTGTGGCCAAAAAAAATGAAATAGAATGAGACATGCTATCATTGCCTAAAGCAGAGGCCACGTGTCAAATGTGACAACGTCATGTTCCTCCTGTAAGAAACATGACCTTTGTGCTGGTTCATTGCCAATATGAAATTCAGAAAGTAACATAGGAGCCAGAAGGGTATTAACCCTTTTTTATATTCAGCCCTTTGACCTCCTGCATGACCTGATCTTCTTGACCCGACCTGATTGCCTTCACTATGCCAACTCCCTTGACCTTTGACCCAAGATGATGTCAGGTCACTTCACCCGTATAAAACAGGGATAATGCCCTTCTGGCTCTAAGCAGATGATATGTTGTTTAAAAAACCATGAAGTAATTCTCAGAAGAAATAAGTCGATTTTCAAAGGCCAGTCTAAAAATCAGACACAAGGCCTTTCTAACTTTTTGTGTGTGTGTTGACCACATGCTATTGCTACATGTATCCAGTCATCTGGATGTTGCCAACAGGAAAGCACATGGCCCTGTTTCATGAAACTTGTTATCAATAATACATGCTAAATCTCTATGACAAACTGGCTCTCAGCCAATCAAATGCCACGCTTTCAGTAGCTTATAACAGTTATTGTATCTTGCTATCGATGACAAGTTTTAAGGAACAGGGCCCTGTTGTATGTCAATGTTGCAACAAATGGATCACATGTCGAGAGTCGAGTCGTAAGATCAAATATGTGATTTCTGTAAGTTGCAGACATTGAAGGAGATTCAGACTGGCTACAACTTAGGGGCAGTTGTCTAATTGTAATTGTAATTGAATTTGAACTGAAATGGTATTTATTAAAAAACCCAAATGGCAGCCCAAGGGCTGAATTGCATAAGGTTTACAAAGTAAAATAAAAAACACTCACAAAATGTCTTACCAATCTATACATATATCATTGTCATACAGTAATATGAAGGAGAGAAACAGAGAAAGAGAGAGAGAAAGAGAGAGAGAGAGAAAGAGAGAAAGAGAGAGAGAGACAGAGAGAGAGACAGAGAGAGAGAGACAGAGACTTAGAGAGAGAGAGACAGAGAGAGAGAGACAGAGACTTAGAGAGAGAGAGAGAGAGACAGCTAGAGAGAGAGAGAGAGAGAGAGAAGAAGGCAGAAAGGAAAGAAAGAGAAACAGCGAAATTGAGGCAGAGGTGTGACAGGCTAGAGGACTGCATGCATAATACCTACCTGGGCTTATCAAACTCTCATTGGCCAATGAGTGTAGGTCATATGTCACCCTGGACCAATCAGAGGCCCTGCTCTGCATCTGTTGAATATGCATGGCATGAGTGGGTGTGTCTCCTCCATCTGCAGCCTGTAGAGATTCCTTCCAACTTACAGTGACACTAATCAACCTCATGACATCTGCCTTTATGGTGGTCACCTGATCAATCTAATCCATGAATTAAGTCCGCATAAATAAATCTCATTGTCAGTAATCAAAGAGTGAAAGTCTGATGCTCAAGTTTCATTTTTGTTTTCTCTTCACAAGCAATTATTGAAATATAACAAAATTATGGGTTGATGCAGACACCTACATCAGTTGGTGAAATCGAATCAGGCCAATCATTTACAAAGCAATAACACTCCAACTTACCACAAACTAATCTTAAAATGCCCATTTTCCCTATATTTTTCAGATTTTTTAAAATACCACAAAACCAGTGGTCATCCATTAATATATATTTACTTTATATGGTCTCAAAATTCAGGTTGCATTGTTAATCAAATTGACATAGAATATTTTAGAAATGAATTCTTTGAATGAATGCTCATTTTAATAACAATAAGAAGAATTCTAATAGAAACCCTAACATTATAGATACATGTAACACTCTAACTAGAGGCATTTAGTTGAACTTCAAGGAAATTCCATAACATAATCACAGTCCATATAATCTTGCATCCCATTACATTGTGGACTAATTTTGCAACATGGTTTTCACAAGCAGATAGCAATACAAGACACTTTCAAGTATAATCCAATCATATGCATGGTTCTTATACATGTACCTGTGACTGCAAGGTAGTCATGTGATCATTCCCATCATGCTTTGACATCACACCGCCTAATCCCCCACACCAACCAATCAGCTCTCTCGATTCTGCTGCCACCTCGGTCATGCAACTGCTCCATTTCTCCGCTCTGATCACAGCGTCTGCCTTGTCGCTGTCGTTGCCATGGAGAGACGATTCAAAATGGCGGATGAGGTTAGAGGTCATCTCCTGGAGGTCTGTGACCTTGGCCTCGGTTGATCTGGTAAGAATGGCAAAGTCATGGTAAATAAATTAAAGTTTTGTCTTCAAACATAGATAAAGAATCATGATTTATGAAACTGATTGAAAAAGAATGACAAAATTATTCTAATATAGCTAAATGACAATATAATTGGCTCTACATACTTTTGAAATATTTTTGTTTTGGAAACTGTCAACGATCTGGGTCAAGAAAGACAACCGTAAACAATGCTTTGATCAGTATAAGTAAAAGCGATTGATAAGAAACAATTATTATCATCATTACCACTGCTTTCAATGTTAGAGCAAGAAGAATGTATTCCAAAAGCAAAACCAACCTGACTTTTTGGTTGTCCAGTTTCAGGCTGTGCATCCTAGTCATCAAACGAAGGTATTGGTCTACATTCTCCCTCGTGTTCCGACACAACAAGGCTACATGATCTCGTTGGTTAGTAAACAGCGCCCTCATAAGCTCATTCATTGGATAGGCCATCTCTAACCTCTGTATCATATCTGAAATCAAGCGTTGCATGGAAGAAAGGAATGGGGAGGCTAATTTAAACAGATGTAAAGGAAAAAACTTCTTTTAAGGCAGTGAGACCTGGGTGGTGTAACTTTTAATTGACTCTGTGTATGCATGATAGTCAGAGATTTCACCAAAAAAGAGGTACTCTTCTAGGGTGTTTGGGAACACTTCAATGTTCATGGATTGAAAAAAGAGGGTATTTTTGTTCTGAAGAGCAAGAAATTGCAGGAAAAAGGGTTATGTATTTCAAAAAGGAACTTGCGACTTGTATACTATCAGGCAAATTATAATAAAATAGGGTACTTCGATAAGCGAAAAAGGTTAAATTTAGAGCACATTCCCACCCCCACTCTCCAGTTTTAAGGCAAAACGCAGTCTTATTGTGTAGGAAATATTCTTGAAGGGACAGACCATCTTTAAATTTCTTTGAACTGAGTAGTCATGACTGTTCTTAAGTTAAACAAACCTTTCGTAATCTTCCTAGCTGGTAGTGGGTGATCCTCATCACCAATTCCAGCAGCAGCCCTGCGTTTGGGCCGAATGAACGATGCCCCATGTGGAGTAGAGATGGCATCCGAGGGCAGATGAAAGGACGGAGTGGAATCTAAGAGTGACAGATACCTGACTGATTTGCTCAAGTAATCTTCAGGGCTGTGGTCTTTGGAATGTTGCCTGGACTTGGGTGTTAGGTGGAGTCTTTGAGCAGGAGATTCATCAGGAAGACCTTTAAGAAAGTCTGGAAGTGTGATAGATAAGAGGCGAGGTTGAGAAAGGCTTCTGAGATGCACTACAGTATAATTGGAGTTGCACTGAAAATAGGACAGCATTAGTAATAAATAATATATAATAAGATACATCTCATTTCATAGTAGCCTTCAGACCTTTCCAATATATTTAGGGGTTACCATTCCAGATGAATGCTCTCACACATGATGAAAATGGCCAGTGCGTAGTCATCCTATCAAATTAAAGAAGACATCATCAACGATCATACAGTGTGTCATTATCATATTTCAGCCAATTTACTTGGTTCTTAAGATATTAATCATCAACTTCATGTGGCGCTGTAAAGCGCTGCTGTGGTCTTCACGAGAGCACACCATACAACTCTTTCACCTGCCATTTGTGTTGCACCTTTCATTCCTTGTCCAGACACTTTCTTGATATCATCAGTCCAAGATATTGGTGGACGACCTCTACCTGTTTTCCTTGCAGTATTTGCTTCTCAACACCTTCAGATCTCCTAAGATCTCCTCTTAAGATATTGGGGCTTGAATAATCACTTTTTATTGACTTGCACATATTACTTACAACATGTACAATGAATTCACTTAAATATTCAGGACTTACCTAATGAATCCTGATTGGCTGTAGCCTGGTGACCTCTGACCCCTCCTCTAAGCGGACTGAGAATGTCTGGATGGTTTGAGGCGTCTAACCCAGAGCACAGGTTGTGTACACACTGCAGGAGATGATAGTTGTGTTCCGACAGAGCTGCCATCGCTCTCTTGTTCTGGATGTTACCAACCGAGTAATGGCCGCCGTTCTTGACTAGAGGGAGGGCTGATGGTACGGGGAATGAGAAAAAATAAACGCAACTGAGAAGGGGCATAACAAGGACTCGAAAGGATATAGGGCAAGTAAAACTCAATGTACAGAACTGCCTCTGTTATGTGCCCTCGCCTCTATTTAATCAATGTGTCAATCGTTTTTTGCTTAAGCCCATTTACCATGACTTTAAATAACAAACAGTGATATTTGTCTATGAGTACAAATGAAATTTTAAAAATCCTTAATGATGAATACAGATCTATACTATCAAATATTTGTTTTACCCTGATTTCTCTATTTGACGTTTTGTTAATATTATTACTAAGGTTTATTGGCATTATTATCAGCCGTATCTGTGCCTGTTATGATTCTCTTACTACTGTCACAATGAATGCTTTTGTAAAGTTTCAATATTTTTAAAGTGGAAATAAATAAAATTTGATTTGATACTGATTTTCTGTACAAAAATAGAAATACATTTACATGTACCAGCACAATACAAACTTTTGTATTAAGCGATTCCGAAATGTAATTCATAATCATTATAATCACATGTATATCACTATTTCCAATCATGGTTGGACTTTTGTAGTCAGTAACTTCATCTACATCTTCAAGACTTTTGAAGAATGCGATTACAAAAAGACAGAAATAACTTTCTTGTACCTACCATTCTCTAGCTGTGAGATAAAGACCTGAAGACCATTTCTATACACCGCATCCTCATTCTGGTCCTGGTGTTGCTTAGCAACCTGTAGCACTCTCGTGCAACGTCCGAGGATATTACTAACTGCCTCGGACAGGAGTTCCGCATCGCTGATGAGACCAGCTTGGCGACACTCCTCAACGTCCTTTTCAAGGCATGATTCTAATAAACCAGAGAAGAAACGATTACTGCATTATATAGATATTAAAAATGGCTGGAATCTTCTAAAGTCCATGTATAATTGTCATTTACACAGTTTAATATCATTAAATGGTTTTATCAGTGGGTTGAGCGTATCTTAACTTGAGTTCTAGTCATCTAGTCATTGTTTATATTACTGTTATTATAAACACTACAAATATATAATGTCTATACCTAACAAGATTGATAGACAATACTCAATAGCCTAGTACATATAATGAGCAATAAAGGATAAAGATATCAGCAAAATTTGGCTCTGTTATGTTTGACTATATGATTAAACAGTAAACAAGATTGCAAATAAACCACCTCACCACCAAAATACTAGGCGGTGATTGCCCATACATGTTAAACAATTTTTTTTTGGTGGGGGGTCTGCAGCCCATTCAGATGCACTTCCCTCCTCACACCTACAGTATACCTTCTACTCTAGAGGATACGTCTAAGAAGCAGAATTACATCTCACCCGATACTTCCAGGAATCTTCTGGCTTCGATCAGGGCGTCGACGATGTCCACCAACTGGTGCACACCGCTGTGCCACTCTCTCCTGACTAACTTGAGATGCTCCACTGCTCCTTTATTGGTTAGATCTCTACGCACTGAAAGGCATGATGGGAAGATATCGGCATCCAACTGCTCCATATTGCTGACGAGGGCAAGGATTTCCTGTCCCTCTGGATATATTGAATTCAATTGAATTGAATTGATTTATTGTCCACTAAAAAATGGAAATTTGTTGCTCACTGAATAGAGATGGACAATTTATGGGTAATTCAGAGCCTATGTTCGGAGTAGTAGCTGATTTAGGCACACTGTAAATAATTAATAAATCATCTCCTAGGAGTGCTAGCCAAACTTACAATTCTCTTGCAAAAACATAACTCAGGTACTTAATCCAGTCCTTACTTTAAGAATGGCTGTATTCTCAATGATTGTTTAAACAGAATTCATGTACTCTGAATCAGAATGTTTCCAGTAATTCTTAAAAGTTTCAAAGAAAATGGCCTATATCTAATAATAGTCCACCAAAAATCTACAGCCCACAGTCCATAGAGCTTAAAATATTGTAGACTTACACCATTTCATTTTACAGAGTAAGAAGTTTTTGTTGTTTTTGTTTTCTAATGCTAATGCACTACTTGGATCAACCCAAATTGAGTTTTCAGAAACACTCATGCATAGGATTAATAACTCTGAACAAACAAAGATTTTTTTGTGTGCACTTTGTTCCTTTAGCTTCAATGTATTTTGTCTGGTTTTGGCTTTCTGTTCATTCTTGCGATTTACTTAGATGAGTGCAGGATGAAAAGCTGTAGTACCTGTACGTCTGTATTTCTTGCTATTCTTAGATAAAGAAATGTTCTACATGTATTATGTATGCTATATGTATACAGCTATCATTTTATGTAAGTTTGAACTCACGATTGCTGTCCACACAGCTGGCTGCCACAAAGTTAGCCATCTGAAGAAGTCCGTCTGCATGGTCATGAAAGGCACCATCCAACGGCTGGAGAAGCTTGGTACAGATGTCCTCTCTCAATGGACCTTTCTCCTGGAAACAATACAAATTTGACTCTGGTTAAATGTTGGTTAATTCAGGTTTATACCAGTTAATTCTGGTTCCTATCCATTAGTTCTGGTGAATTCTGTTTAATTCTGTCTGCATCATTACGGAAGACATCATCCAATGGTTGGACAATCTTTGTATAGATGTCCTTTCTCAATGGTGATTATTTCTAGGTAAAATACAACAAATTTTAATTAAAAGATAATCGATTCCTGACTGATACCCATCAATAACATTCACTGAATATAATAATCCGAAGTTTCGACTTAAAAAAAAAAATTGGTGGCCATTTTTTATATTCTAAAGATTTTTTCAGAAAGCGTTATTAATACAAAACAAATAAAAACCTATACCTTTGAAGGCAAAGAACAAATCATGCAGCCTTTTTAGGATTATAGATCCACATAATACCAATAACCCCCATTTTTCATTTGATGTCCCGAGGATCCTTTTTGTGAAACTTTATATATTAATCAAGAGGAAAGAGTTGTTAGTCAAATGTTGTTGATTTTACTTCAGTGCACAGCAAACTCTGGAGTCAAGCTAATTAAGTTAGAAATTTGCTGACAACTTTTTGTCAACACAGTATTAACATCAGGATAATTTTACATTGACAGGTAAGTGTCAATGTAATGACAGCACTGAAATGGTATAAATGAAATGGGACTGCAATTTTATTTCCAATGTCAGACATTCCTATTCACCTTTAATCTCACTGTGGACGTCTTCACCAGCCGATCCAGCGGTTCCGTCGTCTCCGTGAAGGCATCCACCACCTGATGAACGAGGGCACTTTTCACCAAACTCTCCAGAGTCAAGAGGTCATGGGCTAATTGCTCACAAGACTCCTTGAAATCTGAGTCAAGCTGGCTGTATGAGGGGTTGTCTTGTAATGCTTCTAGGTCCTTCATCACATCCGATCTGAGTTGTAATATCTACAATTCAATAACAACCCCCAAATGATGATTATAAATAGATATATGAATCATCTTTTGCATAGGATATAATGCCCTTGACCCTACAAATAAGTTACAGAAGGGTAGAGGTATGGTTTGAGATGGTAATTTAGGGGCTATTTCAAATAAGTGCAAGACATTTAAAAGAAAGTAACACAAGGAAGGTTTTCTTTGGGGAGAAAATATACAATTTCATGATGGAAATATGGGACACAGAAGCTCTTTCAACTTATTGTTATATATCAAAACACTCTCTTCATTGCATGTGATCTAATATCTTTTAAAACCCTCCCAATTCATTTCAAATTGGTACATATATAGTAAATTTATCGTTACTCATATAATCACATCGATGGCAATCTTATTCTAATTAAGATGCCTCTCTCTAAAATTCTTTCAATTACACACTTACTATTGCAGCCATCACACTATGCTCATGTACATGTTGACCAATGATTTATTCAATAACACCATCCAAACTTCAGCCATTTAAACAGACTGTGAAGAGGCTCTATTCGAGACATGTGAATTGGTCAAGCGGTAATGTCCATGGTACGGTCAGCTCTCTGTCTTTGTCTACAAACTGACTCAGGCGGACCCCGGTTCGAGACCGGGTCACGTCTTTCGTATGGCGACGTTAAAGGTCGGTCCCCAGACACAAATAATCGTATCTGATTGATACAGGTCTGTAAAAACCCAATTACACATACATACACACACACACACATGCTCTATCTCGTATAGATAAGACAGAAAGCCCTGTTCACATTGACCCTCTATAAAAAGGCAATGATCTCCTTATTTTCATCTAACCCACTGACCCTTCACCCTGTTCATACTTTTGAACCATCTTGGCCATTTATCCTCACCTGTTTGCAAACGGAGACTATTTCATCTCTGATATCTTCTCGAGAAGAAGCAGCAACACTCATGCCGTGTCTGACAGTCTGCTCTAACACGTCATCAAAACCTTTGTCTAGTTTGAATCTCATGTTGGGTGACAGCAGCTCCACCAACTATAAAGAAATAATAAAAATAATAATAACAACAACAACAACAATAATAATAGAAATAATAATAATAACAATAAAAAATTTTTAAAAATATTTTTATTAACAATATGTCTTGTTTACCCAGGGTAGCCTCATCAGTTTCAACATTGTAAAATAAGGCTCCGTATCAATACCTCTTATGGGAATGATGAAAAAAGGGACAATAATTGCTGTGTGGTTGCAATCACACACAAAATTCTTAACTTTAACTTTAACTTATGTGCAGATAATGATTCCACAACATTTCTTCTAACAGCACTGACAATCAATCGAAACCATATTGTACAATGGGTATCAGAAAGATGTATACATGTTCTGGTATAGGGATTCAGATTTGAAATTGACAGGAAACCTTGTCACTTGTTAAATCAGAATATTGGGAAATGATAATTAAAAGATCAAAGTGAAAAGAACATGATTGAAATTTCCTAAATTTCAACTCAAATACTTAACAATCAATCCTGACACATTCAGAGAAGGTAATTCTACTGAGGTAGCTCAGAAAACTAAATTATCCCTGATTGGCTAGACCAGATAAATCTTTAGAAAACTGACATTTCTGGCATCTTCTCCGAACAATTCGATACCTTTTCCATGTTATGAGCGAAGTGACCCGGTCTGTCATGAGTAGCTGTGTTCTGCCCTCTGCCGGAAGCCTGTGTTAAAGCCTCTGTGATATGCCTCACACACTCCCCAACCTGTTTGCATGAGTAATCTCGACTCGCCTGTTATTAACAGAAAACCAATGAACAATGTCAAACTTACAAAACCAATTTCAATCTTCATTTATATGTGATCTGTGATTGTGATCTATTCTTCTAACTCTTACTGACTGTGTCTCTTTGTACATACTATTCAACTAGGGCACATATATATATTCTTAAATTTAAATAAGAAATTAAACAAAAAAATAGTATGATCCCTGAATAAAAATACCTACAGTATTGGGATTTAAGTCCTCTACAAAGTTTCAAGTAATTTATAGCATATTAAATAGCAGTAACTATTCTCAAAATATTTGCACATTAAAGTAAATTTTTTCACTCTCCTTTGTACTAATAAGAGCATAATCTGATATGTAATTAGAATCAAATCATCTTGCAGGCACAACTATAATAAAGTTATTTTCTTCATTGGAAAAGCTGTAATCTGAAATTAATGATTAAAGCACAGACCATCATCATACCTTTGCCTGTACATTAGTCGGGTACTTGACATAGCTTTGCATTGAAGAGTTGAGGAGAGGCATCGCCCTCTTGAGTCCCGACAGAGCGGACAGAATCCTTTCTTTCTTTTCGGGGTCGTTGAGATCCTGCTGTCTCTTGTCACATAGATCACAGAGTGTGAGAACAGACTCTGTGAAGTCCTAGAGAGAAAAAGAGCATAAAATGTGAAAAATGTGATGGAGATTCTGAATATGGCTTTATCATGGCTTAAGTTAACCTTTAAAACAAGTACAACATTTTACTAATACTCTTCAGTTTTAAATTCAGCTCTAACAGAGTAAACGGTAAATGCGAGTTTCAACATAATTCAAATCTAAATGTCATTTCTCTGCAGTGCATCTTTGCAATGTTTAACCAGATGGATTGAAGTCGAACAAAGCTTCATAAAGGTACATGTACTCTGCATCCACAAGATCAAAATAATCTTCCAAAGCTACGTGTATAATGAAACTTTTAAATTAATTTCTGCTAAACTCACATCTAACCATTAGAATCAACAGATTCTAAGCATTCTTAGAGATGCCAAGTTCAAAGACCAGCTATGCGTGACATTTTCATGACTCGGCATGCGAGCAAAGGTATAGCGTATAGTGTATAACGTACGTATAGCGTATAGTGTAAGTCTCGAAATCACGTGCGTGCGTGACGCGACGTGTTAGCCGGCCTGCATGCATGCTACGTGCATGCGATATACGTACACGAACCCTGCGAGGAGCTAGCTGAGGCCTCGAGGCGGTCGGCCAGTATGTAGTCTAGCAATTACTACCTTTTTTTTCTTTCTTCCCAGTCTGGCCCTGATGCGTGACAAAAACGGTTGCCATGCGTGACGGCGTTTTCAGACCCTTGATGCGTGACTGTCACGCATAATGAGTGACACTTGGTAGCTCTGCATTCTACCTATTTAATCGCAGGAAAGCCAAAGTTTTACAATGAGCATTATTTCCCATGATATTGGATAGATTGAACCAACTTTCCACAGTCACAAATCATGAAAACATTGAATGTGAGATATCACCAAAAGCCACAGAAAAGGGTGCGAGTAGTTTTAACATGGCTTAGCACTAGCGACAATAAAGGCTGTGTCATTGATGCTAAGTGCTGAAGGTTTCACGTAGAGGATGCCCCAGAGACATACCTTGAATGTAGTCACTAATTCCTTCATAGAGCCTACAGCTCTAATGTTCTGTAGTCCTTCTGTCACCCACTCACAGGTATCTAGGATCCGATGCACCTCTGCATCATCAGAAATAAGAAGGACCTGAAACAAAGGATACATTTAGTTGATAAATTTGTTCTCATGAAAAAAAGAAAGAGACTGGAAGTCTCCTTGTGCCAATCATCATTATTGCTAGCTTAAAGGTAATGCAAAATTTTGGGAAATTTTGAAATTGGGTGGATAGTAGTTCTTTAAATTTTTGATATATTTGGATGCCCCTGTAGATGTATTATAAGCACTAAAAGATTTAGCCCCTAAAACACTTCTGCTTTCGAGCAAATTGAATTATCAAAATTTACCGGTGCTCCCGGTAAATTTAAAATATTTCAAATAGCGCCTAAGGCCATTTCATGGTAGCTGCGACCATGAGAATCTCAGAATATGCAGTTCTGATATATAATTTCCAAACGGGAATAGCAAATCGGTCGATTGAAGTCAAGAAACATTGTTTTAAAGCTAAAGTAATATCAGTCTTGAGAGGGCGCTATACAACATAAAGAGTCTATTATTTACAATTTCATCACTTTAGACTCGATTTCAACCGTGACAACGATCATTGAATCTTGTAAAATCGCATATGCTTCCAATATGTTTATTTGAACCAAATTCATGACCCCATATCAAAACTTTGTAATACCTTTAACTGAAAAGGGTTTAGCACATGTTTGAATGTATGCAATTAGGGGACTTGCACACTAAATCCTACTCTAGGGGCTATCTAAACTTATACAGTAGTAGTCTCTAGCAGTCTCCTTGTTGCAGTCACCATACTGTCTCTACCTGGGTAAGAAAGGGGTTTAGCACAAGTATGGAACCTACATACTTAGTCCTTTCGTAGGGACTACCTCTACATGTACATACCTTCATGGTAGTCTCTAGCAGTCGCCTTGCTGCGGTCACCATATTGTCTCTCGCTGGCTCTGAGAGGGGTTCAGCCTGAAGGCGCTGTACGGCCATCAACATGCTTCGACCAGCGGCTATGCTTGCGTCACATACTTCTGGCATCTCTCTCTGTAGTTTCTGCAAAGCAAAGCCATTATGGGTTGTGTCAGTAAGGTCATTTTCTTTTCCATGTACCATTCTTCAACTGTGAAGACTTTGAACTAGTGTTAGATGATCAAGCAAACTGGCTAAGATAATCCCCCAAGTTGTGAGTTTAAATATTGTAATCCACCCGTCTCAGGATTTTTTCCTTCCAAACACATACTTTCTGAAAATCTCAAATTCACTCTCGTCTACCAGCAGAAATTCATTTTATAGAACATGTGCATTTTCAGTACTATGATTTATGTCAATTTCATTTCAAGTAAAATACATAGTATATCTGGAAAATATAAATTTCCATAATTTCCTTAGATTTTACATGAGGAAAATACTTACTTTGTATTTCTTGTTTCCATCTACCGGTAAGTTCTAACGTGTGTGTATTGGGTTTTTACAGACGTGTATCAATCAGATATGATTATTTACGTCTGGGGACCGACCTTTAACGTCACCTTTAACCATCTAACTATAGTCTAGGCAGAGCTTTGAACTGCTTCATATAACTTTTCTTTTCAGTGAGCAAAATAAACTACATGTATAAATCTGTGATGTATACACTTAAATTCGCACTGTGCTAGTGACAAATAATACATTGTTATAAGTACCTCATCATCTGTATCTCTTGCCATTTTGTGGCCAACCTGCACAAGTTCTTCTGTAGCTCTCAGGACAGTCTGGGCAAACGGAATGAGATTGGGCAACTTGCCCCCTTCCCTCTCTGCTGTCTCATTCAGGATGATAAGCTGAGATACCTGGATGTGTATAAAGCAGAATGAAAGCATATAACGTTTCTCCTGAATTTCTATATCGAAAATAGGAAAATGTATAAATACCACCACACATCGTATTAAAGGAAAATGGCCGCTCTTTTAAAGATCTTTTCTTCTTCTTCTTCTTCTGTTGATCTTCAAAGGGCTACGCAGCCAATCACAAAGATCTGGATTACCAGTTGTGTGCAAGCTCACTAAACACCGGGTTTACACCCCACTCTTTGCGAGAAGTGAACATGCATAGCAGGGTTTGACTCTCCTACACATAGGCCTCTACTTAATGTTCTATGGTCAAGTGCGTAGCCAGGATTTGATTTTAGGGGGGGGGGGCAGTAGTGAGCACGCAGTGAGCACTTACAGCACGCTTCTTCTGTTTCTTTTTCTTCCTACGTCCTCTTCCTTTTTTCTCTTCTCTTTCTTTTTTCTTTGTTGGCCGGCGTTTTTTTTTTGGCCTCTGGTTAATGTTCTAGTCCGAGGAACAGAGTGTTTTCCCCTGAATCGAGAACAGAGGGGATAAGACATGAAATTTTAGAAAATCTGTTTTCTTTCTTAAGGTCCAGAACAGAGGGGATAAAACATGAAATTTTAGAAAATCTGTTTTCTTTCCAGAATGATTATACAATGTCGAATGTGAGGGGTATTTTAAGCCTTTTGGTTGAAGAAAAATCCGAGACGGGTCACGATATACAATGTAGCTAATGCATAATGGGGCATTTTCTGCATCTGGCAGGCTTGAAATATTACTCTAGTGTTTAGACTAGTTGTATTGCAAGTTGGTACCTTCATGACAAAGAACCTTCATTACTATCAGACATCACTAGACTCTATGATCTATCTTGTTCAATTTCTTTCAAAATCTAAGTGTCTATAGTAGATTTTCAAATATGCCCATCCAAAACCATTCAAGTTCATTCCTAGCACACATAGAGATACTGTAGTAGAGTGCAAGGTCCGTCATTTTTCTGTACCTTAAAATACAGATAACTGATTTAAGAATGCTCAGGTCAGGGCATTTGTTGTGCATGTCCCCCCTCCTCTTTTTGACATTCACCTGCCATTCGTTTAACATGTAAAATATCTCCATTTTGACACAGCATTTTTGTTTCTACACTTAGATTAATTTCAGAGTTTAATATCATTAATGTTGAATGCAAGAGATTAAATCAAGTTTAAAAGCTAAATAATAATCTTAATTCCATACCGAACACAAAACTAAAACTGAAAGGCTACAAAATTTTAACCAATAAATAAATGAGAAATTATCACACAGGCATACACCCTCTCACACACCGGGACAAACATTCACTGTCAAACTTGGCAGCATTTCACTAAACCATCATAGACCCTAGTCCCTAAAGGCCCAAGTACAAGTTCGCCGACAACTCGATGAAATGTGTGTAGTAAATTCAACACATGTTTTAATCATAATTAATGGGATGTTGGTTAAATTTTACTTTCTACGGTTTCATGAAACGATGCCCCAAAGTCTTCCTCTAACCCAAGTTAATTAATCATGACATGAATCATGATTAGACTAGGCCTAAGTCAGTATGGTCAGACTTCATGAAAAAAAGAAATCCAGAAAACACACAAATTATTGCAGAAAGCGGTGGTTTTTCTAATCTTTGGATGATCAAAAAGTGATAAAGCAATGAAAAATTTACTGCAATACTTAATAAATTGAGTTTTAGTCTCTGTTTGACAGCAAAGTGTGTAGCTCATTAGTACATTACAAACATTTCGCTAGCGCAGCAGTAGACCGAAGATTTCTGTCTGAAATCTTCGGTCTAGCGCAGCAGAAGCAGCTGGCGCGCCGCGCTGGCCTGGCATAGCCATATATTATAGGCATAGCGGGCTTGTGGCAGTCAGCGTTCCCTACGCTTCAGGCGTAAATAATCCTCGTTGTTGCTCGCTGATCGTACCTGTGCTGCAATCGGAGCAAGAGCCCTTTCAATTGAACGAGTTTGAATTGTTGATTGGACACTTTTTCCATGATGGCCTCTGTTTTCCACTTCCTTACGATGTCTGGAAGACGTTGCCGCTTTCTTTCTGGAGGTGGACTTTTTAAACATCTCTAATTAAGTAGATTTTAAATTTTTAATCCATTATCTTCTTCTCGTCTTATTTTTTGAAACGTTGTCAAGAATTCAGCGTCGGTTGTCGTTTCGCGTCAATTTACTTCCGGGAACTAAATCGTAGTCTGATTTTACAGGACTTATAATTTCTTTACCTTAATTTGTACAGAAAAGCAAAATGAAAGAATCGTTTTTTTTTCTTTGAATTTTAGATAGGATAATAAAAAAAAATGTTTTCTTTGAAATATAGTATTACATTAAGTTATAAAAGATTTTTTTTCTTTGAACGTGGATTTTACATAAAATAACAGTCAACCGATTGGAAAAAAAATCATTGTAGGCCTAGATATATAGACTACAATCCAACTAATAAAAAACACCAACTGACAATATTGAGAATATTTTTGTTTTCTTTCGGGGATAGCTTCGATCCATCATTAGAACCTCTGTTGTATACACTTACTCGTATATAGGCCATAGCTTTTCATTTGTCTATAATGCGGATTTGGGCTTTTGGCCAATAAAAAAAAACACATAACAAAGTCAGTGTTCCATGAGTTTCATTGATGATGTGCGTATAGAAAATTGCCTAGATCTAGGTCTAAATTTGTATTTTTGTATACTTCTGTTTTGTTTTGGTTTCTATTGCTACATAGCTCTCAAGATAATAGGCCTACTTGGGAGTTTCAAAGTTCAAACATACAACAAAAAGATACGATTACAAAGACATAAAGACCCTATATATTGAGGTGAGGTTTCTCTGTCTACGGTCCAAATAAGTTAACAAAAATAAAAATTAAAAATAGAAAATAAGAATAAAATTAAAAAAAGTTAACAAAATTAAGGCAACAAAAAGGATTCCAGGATTTATAAATATATCTTATCGGGAACGCCTCACTAAACTTAAATTACCAACTCTTACTCATAGGCGAAGGAGAGCTGGAGAGGTGATAATAATTTATTATGATTGGTGAGATTTTTAAGTATGATGATCGACACAACATAATCTTTTTTATTTGGCACATGCAGAGGAGGTCAAGAGGTCACAAAATGAAACTAGACAAACAGTACTCTCGGCTTGATATGAGGAAGCATTTTTTTTTAGCAACATAGTTGTGGATTTGTGGAACAGTCTTCCTGAATATGTCACTCTCAGCAACTCCTTCTGTAAACTGTTTTAAGAATAGACCAGACAAATACTGGTCTCAAAACCATGATCTGGTCTATGAGCCTGTAGGCCTATAAGCACTATAAGCTGATATTGCAAGTTTGCTCACATTTTTGTCCTTTCCCACTTATTTCATTTGAAATGACAAGGATAATGTATAACCACGTACAGAAGAAGACATCTATATACGATCGATGAGCAGGCATAGTCCTATAGCATCGCTGGATGATAGTAAAGGTAAAGTAAAGTAAGTTATTTATTAAATCACCTCATACACAATGCCTATATATTTTTTTCTCACTCGATATTTAAATAGGAAATCATAATAGAAAGCATAAAGTAGGCCTAGGCTATATCCTGGCATGACGTTTATTAATTAGGCATACAGGCTTTTGCATGTTTCTTAATTATTTTATTGCTTTGATTTCGTTGTTGTTGTTTTCTTAAAATTTTGTTAGGGTATAAACTGACCGGATCATAATAGGCTGAATACCATAGGCAGATTCAGGCCTAATAAAAATGCAGGTGATAATTATATATAGCCTCTCCAAGGAAAATGTTTTGGAAATTTTTTCCTTCAAATCAGGTTATTTATTTATATGCCCCATCATTTAGGTCCCATCATATTTCCCCAAATATTGAAAAACTACTCAGGCATATGCATGCCATTATATATTTTGTTGTTGGTTTGTTTTATGTTTTTAATTGTTTCCTTTCCTGTTGTTTTGTTGAGGATCAAAGATATACACGAGAGGGAGAGAGAGAGAGAGAGAGAGAGAGAGAGAGAGAGAAGACAACAGCCACCTCGACCATGGGGGGACCTATATGGATCTATATCCATATAGGGCAACTTGTCTGAGCATATATGTGAAAGCCCTTGATTAATTGGGGGATCTGTAATTCCCTCTGTGATCGGAACTCAAAAATTTAGGCCTCCCCTCAAATAGGCCTATTGGTATGGGGTGTTAGAAATGAGCTCTTGATTTACTACTTATTATCATCATTCTTTCTTAATTTGTGTTCATATATAGTTATTACTTTGTTGTTGGCGTGATGTTGCTGCTATGTGGAATGATCGAGGCTTAATTGTGGGAAGGGGGAGGGTAATAAAGTGGACTGCTTGTGACCAACAAAGTGGGGGTGCATATTTTTGAGGCAGCCCAATCAAATAAGCCTGCATTAGAAAGAGTTTTCTATAAGCTTAGTCCTCACTCTATTTTCTGAGCCACCCCCTCTTCTATCGCTCGCCCCACAGCTCCCAATATAGCCTGTATATAGCGGTAGGCACTTTTGAGGCGACTTTGACGTGAGCGGAAGTGAATTCACAGTAAAGGTCACGAAGCCTGATAAATATTCATGAGGCAAATCTAGAACTTTACGAAATGAATATTAATCGCGTACTGACCAATCATAGACAAAGAAATCGTGAAAATCTTCACACATACACTCATAGCCTACACCTCACTCTACGTTCGCCTCACCTCATTGTACGTTCGCCTCATTTTCTCTCTGGGTTCTCTTTAGTAAATACAACATGACTTTGTCTTTGTTTGCAACATTGAATTGTTTTGATTTCTATAGTGTAGATTAATAGGCCTATAGGAATATAATTATTGTGCCAAATCTCATGTTAGCACCTAAATACATAAGTCATTACGAGAAATGAAACATAAATGTTTTAATTAATTCACTATAATATAGGCCTACGCCTCACTCTACGTTCGCCTCACCTCACTGTACGTTCGCCACATAATTCTCTCTACATAAATCCAACACTGACTTTGTTTGCATTTAATTGTTTTAAATTCTATAGTCTAGAATAATAGGCCTATATATGAATATAATTATAGTGCCAAATCTCATGTAAGCACCTAAATACAGAAGTCATTAAGAGAAATGAAACATAAATGTTTTAATTAATTCACTATAAAGCTAGCTACGCCTCACTCTACGTTCGCCTCACCTCACTGTACGTTCGCCTCATTTTCTCTCTGGGTTCTCTTTAGTAATCCAACATGATCGACTTTGTCTTTGTTTGCAACACTTGAATTGTTTTGAATTCTATATTCCAAAGAAGAATCTGTTCACTCTTGCAAAATAAAATGATCCATTTAGATAAATTCAACGTAGATCTAAAATTAATGTTTTAATTCAGTATCTATACACCTCACTTTGCGTTCGCCTCACCTCACGGTACATTCGCCACATATTCTCTCTACTACTATCTAACTTGATCTAATTGTTATTTGCATTTAATTGTGTTTGAATTCTATATCCCCAAGTACCACTTGAATTTAATTATTGTACGTTATATAATGTTGCTAGGCCTACACCTATAATCTATAATACACCTCACTCTACGTTCGCCTCATTTTCTCTCTGGGTTCTCTTTAGTAAATCCAACATGACTTTGTCTTTGTTTGCAACATTGAATTGTTTTGATTTCTATATTCCAAAGAAGAATCTGTTCACTCTTGCAAAATAAAATGATCCATTTAGATAAATTTAACGTAGATCTAAAATTAATGTTTTAATTCAGTATCTATACACCTCACTTTGCGTTCGCCTCACCTCACGGTACATTCGCCACATATTCTCTCTACTAAATCCAACTTGATCTTATTGTTATTTGCATTTAATTGTGTTTGAATTCTATATCTCCAAGTATCACTTGAATTAAATTATTGTACGTTATATAATGTTGCTAGGCCTACACCTATAATCTATAATACACCTCACTCTACGTTCGCCTCACCTCACTGTACGTTCGCCACATCATATACATACATAAATCCAACATGACTTTGTTTGCATTTAATTGTTTTGAATTCTATAGTCTAGATTAATAGGCCTATATAGGAATATAATTATTGTGCCAAATTTCATGTAAGAACCTAAATCCAAAAGTCATTAAGAGAAATGAACCATAAATGTTCCAATTCACTATATAGGCCTACACCTCACTCTACGTTCGCCTCACCTCACTGTACGTTCGCCACATATTATTCTCTCTTTAGTAAATCCAACTTGACTTTGCCAGTTTCCATTTGATTATTTAAAATTCTATATTCCAAACTATTAATTTCATTCAATTCGTATTGTGCATAATCTGTTCACTCTTGCAAAAATAAAATGTCACATTAACAGTTGCATATTAAAGGTACTATGTCCCATTTGCAGGCCAAAAAAAATGAAAAGGTTAAATTCCAACGGCATTTGAAAGACAATACTAATTTAGAACTTCCCTAAAAAAAGGGGCTTGAAAATGTCTTTAAGTGGGAAAATAACGACTATTAGTTGTCGAATCGACTTAAGAGCTATAGAGCCAGTAAGTAATAGTCTGATTTTCAGACCATTGTACCGAATGGTCGTACGTTTTATGCTGCGCAAAGATTCAATCAGTTTAATTTTGGCCATTACAAGAAGTTGGTTATTGATGTAGACAAATGCTCATGTACCCTTTACAGCTCATTTTATGTATGTTATTACCAAAGAAGAAAAAAGCCAGTCAGTCACTCAATAGTGTCTGACAGTGAAGTCTAGCAAGTAAATGGGTTTCCTTGCATAATTTGAATATTAGGACACTGCTAACGTTTAAATTTCACAGATAGGACATACATGACATATTCATAATTCCTGCAAAGTTCTACAGAATTTGATGTTGGCTGCAAAGGGACATAGTATCTTTAAAGCAGGTTCTGTCATTAGCAAAGGAGAAGTTTCCATCTCCTGGCTTTTTGGCTGGTGTGCTTTGTAAGAGTATTTTTCTTGAATCAAAACACTGCCGATGATGAGCAGAAATGTTGAGAACTATATGATTTGTGAGATATGAACAAAATGTGCACGTTTTCGCACGCTCATGTAACAACTAGAATGCCATTATCTTTATAAGCCCGTCCAGTGTAACTAAAGAATAAGATGATGAAAATGGGTAAAACAGGATTCTAAATCTTAAACAATCAAACAAAATATAACCTCTATTAATAATAATAATAATCATAACCATATTTATGAAGCGCAACATATCCATCCCTAGAGATGCTCAAGGCACATACAAATAATTATATACTATCAACAAGTTTTCCAAAATATAACACACGGTTCACTGAGCATCGATATTCCATGATCAAGTGATTTAAGAGGTCAAATCACTGTCTTTCTCACGGCTAATTGGCGGTGGACCGATCATAAGTATAAAGTGGAGAAACATGTATGGAATGTTATTGACACGGCATTGACGTAGACAATCACAATAAATTAATAAAACAAATGAAAGTCCATCTGTATATTAGGTCGCAGCCAGTGGCGGCGCCACAGGGGTCAGGGCGGCCGCCCTATCATTTTCAAAAAAGGAAGCGGAAGAGAATGAAAAAGAGGAAAAGGAGAAGGAAAAGAAAAGGAAAAAAAGGAGAAGAAAAGAAAAGGAAGGGGAAGGAAGGGGAATAAAAGGAGGAAGGCCAGGAGGAAGAGAACTATAAAATGTAAATATGTATGACGTAAGGGTAGGGGAGAGGGAAAAGAAAAAAAATAAGATAGAAAAAATAATGACACTGGCAGGTTACTCATTCTTTCTTTCTCTCTTTTTGTTATTCTCTTTAACATACCTTTTAAAAAAAGTCGCATCCAATACACACATGTCATTTAACAAGACATTAAAGATACCAAGGAACAACAATCAGATCACAAGGCATTCTCTTAAACAGTGTCTCCTGTTCATCCAAGCGTGAACACATGCCACACAAAAATGATACCAAATGATTTGGGATAAAACACTCTTTCATAAGATGTATAATAATTTACTGTTCATAAATGATTGTTAAAATAATTAGCAATTTTGTAATGGAAAACTTTTGTTTTGACTCACACTGTAAAGTGAATTCAAACATGTTTGTTTCATTTCTCTTAATGACTTTTGTATTTAAGTTCTAACATAAGATTTGGCATAATAATTATATTCCTATTATGGACTATATATAGAATTCAAAACAATGCAATGCAAACAAAATCATGTTGGATTTATGTAGAGAGAATTATGTGGCGAACGTACAGTGAGGTGAGGCGAACGTAGAGTGAGGTGTAGGCCTATATAGTAAATTAAAACATTTATGTTTCATTTCTCTTAATGACTTTTGGATTTAGGTTCTTACATGAGATTTGGCACAATAATTATATTCCTATATATAAGCCTATTAATCTAGACTATAGAATTCAAAACAATTAAATGCAAACAAAGTCATGTTGGATTTATGTATGTATATAGAGATAATTATGTGGCGAACGTACAGTGAGGTGAGGCGAACGTAGAGTGAGGTGTATTATAGATTATAGGTGTAGGCCTAGCAACATTATATCGTACAATAATTTAATTCAAGTGATACTTGGGGATATAGAATCAAACACAATTAAATGCAAATAAAAATTAGATCAAGTTGGATTTAGTAGAGAGAATATGTGGCGAATGTACCGTGAGGTGAGGCGAACGCAAAGTGAGGTGTATAGATACTGAATTAAAACATTAATTTTAGATCTACGTTAAATTTATCTAAATGGATCATTTTATTTTGCAAGAGTGAACAGATTCTTCTTTGGAATATAGAATTCAAAACAATTCAAGTGTTGCAAACAAAGACAAAGTCGATCATGTTGGATTACTAAAGAGAACCCAGAGAGAAAATGAGGCGAACGTACAGTGAGGTGAGGCGAACGTAGAGTGAGGCGTAGCTAGCTTTATAGTGAATTAATTAAAACATTTATGTTTCATTTCTCTTAATGACTTCTGTATTTAGGTGCTTACATGAGATTTGGCACTATAATTATATTCATATATAGGCCTATTATTCTAGACTATAGAATTTAAAACAATTAAATGCAAACAAAGTCAGTGTTGGATTTATGTAGAGAGAATTATGTGGCGAACGTACAGTGAGGTGAGGCGAACGTAGAGTGAGGCGTAGGCCTATATTATAGTGAATTAATTAAAACATTTATGTTTCATTTCTCGTAATGACTTATGTATTTAGGTGCTAACATGAGATTTGGCACAATAATTATATTCCTATAGGCCTATTAATCTACACTATAGAAATCAAAACAATTCAATGTTGCAAACAAAGACAAAGTCATGTTGTATTTACTAAAGAGAACCCAGAGAGAAAATGAGGCGAACGTACAATGAGGTGAGGCGAACGTAGAGTGAGGTGTAGGCTATGAGTGTATGTGTGAAGATTTTTCATGATTTCTTTGTCTATGATTGGTCAGTACGCGATTAATATTCATTTCGTAAAGTTCTAGATTTGCCTCATGAATATTTATCAGGCTTCGTGACCTTTACTGTGAATTCACTTCCGCTCACGTCAAAGTCGCCTCAAAAGTGCCTACCGTATATAGCTAGCTCGATGAATGAAAAATTGCAGCGTTGTTGTTATTTGCTCGCGACCATATGCGAAAATTTCAAGAGCGAAACTCCAAACTTGAAAGTTGCAAAAAAAGAGCACACTGCTTAATTGTACAATTATATTCAGACTCTCAATTTATAATTAGTATAGAAGAGGAGGAAGGGTTGTCGTGTGATAACTGGCCTGAGCGTAAAGTATTTGGTAAGTCGGATTTTCCTCAATAAATTTCTATGAATGGTAAATGCTCGCGCTACAAGTACAATGCGTGCTTCTACGGCCGTGGCCGAGCCTGTGGAGACGGCGCGGCCGCGGCCTGGACCTTTCGCGCGGAAAAGTCCGTTCGGGTACCGGGAAGTTTGTTGTTGTTTTGGTTCTAGTTTAGTACTTCTTCATCTTTTCCTTTTCCTTCCTGATGAGCGACTGCATGCAATCAGCAATAAAACAAAACTATAATTTCAGTCAGACGTATCAACTATCATAGTACTCGTACTCCAGAAAGAGTAAGGAAATGTGGTTGGCGTAGGCGTAGCCAAGGCCATGCAGGTGGGGCCGGGGGGCTTAATATAATACAGGCTCTGTATTAAATATGGCGCTTATTCAGAATCATATCCTTGCTCGCTTAATACAGGCTCAGTATTAATAAAGAAAAACAAAACTATAATTATATGATCCCAATTACTCAATAATCATGCTAAGCCTAAGGCAGACTAAAAGAAGTCTAAGATGAGCAAGAATGAATTCAATGATGTTCAGTACTCAGTAGATCTGCTATGAGTATGAGTCATAACTTTATTTTGTTGTATGTTTTATTGCGGTTGTAAATTGTAGTGCACATACAGGGCATGGTATTTTCATATGGTTCATGATATAAATTCTTTTTCTTTTGATATCATTTTATGAATTTTTAAGGATAGAGACTAGAGAAGGGTATTTCTACTGATTGAAGCATCAAATCATCAGCATCGTCATGGCAACCCAAGTTGTTGATGTAGCAGTGCAGAGCCTTGGGAAGATGAAGGGTAACATAGCTAGTGGAATGGACGACATCCTGAGTGTAGTAGGGAATTTAGCTGAGGGTGAAGGTAAAGTTTTTATTACAATTTTAACATGCTAATAAATATCGCTAACTATATATCTCAACATTGAATTTGATGAAAAATCTGTTATGTCCTACAATGTCACATAGAAAAAATATCAATTATTTCTTCAAAATAATGAATGTTAATATTTAAATGAATGATTACCGTATGGCAGTGTTTTTTAAGTGTGTTTGCAAAGTGGACTTGTTTCACAAATATAATCGTGGTAGATCGTGGTAGAAATATAACTGTCATTATTTTGCTCAAAATTGCTGTTTCCCTAGATTTAAAAAACCCTTGTGGATACATTGTTAATGAAAAGAAGAAAAAAAGTCAGGGGCTTCCTATTCCAGTCGGTCTGCCTGTACTATATAAAAAAGGGAAAAATCTGTCGATAAAGTTATATGCAAAAAAAAAAGTATTTGAACACAAATAGTTTGGTATAATGGCCTTAACCGGAAAGATAAATTTTTACCCTATAATTCCCAGCACAAGTAGTCAAACACATCTGAGTACCTTTTCATGATATTCTTTTGTTTTTCTCAACAAAATGCAGAGTCATTTGATGGTGAGAATCTTGATGCCCTGGAGGAGATGCTGATAAATTACACTTCAATGGAGCGCACTTTGAAGCAATTTACTGCAGCAGTGTCAGATGTCAAATCCCAGGTACCCTGTTCAAATTTTTGATGCATTTACAAGATATTGGGCTCTATTGCTCTATTTCAAAGAGAGTTTTTAATTTGGCAAGTTTTTGTTGTTGTTGAGGGGGAGCAGGTTCATACTATGCTTCAACGGAGCACACCTTAATGCAGTTTGTTGCATCAAGGTTCAAACTGGTCAGTAAGTTGAAAATTAAAAGTTGAAAACATTAATATACAGTATTTTTTTGGTTTCTGTCTTTCTTGGTTAAATATATGAATTAGGGTCGAGTTTGAGTGGGGGGCTGTAGGATTACGCTCTCTACAGGTTTTGAAAGTGATATGATTTCATTTATTCCCTTTATCTGTTGTGAATTCTATAATATTATAAAAAGGATAGAGCAAGAGTGAACAAAAGTTTAATGAGTGAGTGGTCCACCTGCACAACCCCGATCATTTATAATGGAGGAGAGACCCAAGGGTCACTTACAGGTCTCAGTAAGTCAGTTTGCTTTTCCCCTCCAAGGTACAGATGATGCCAACTACGTCAACTACTTCTGTGCAATTTCAGTTTTTTTATGACATTTAACACCATTTTCCTTAACCTACAAACTCACATAGTTCTCAGAATGTGGCTCCAGCAGATTTTTCTTTATTTAATCTCATCCTAATCCTCAGCTCAGAGATTCGGATGTGAATGTGGAAGAATGTAAGGAACTTCTTGAAGCAGCGCTCCAAGAAAAGAAGAAGGACAACTCTGACAAAGATCTGCAAAGTCATAGCAAGGTTCTGGAGTTCAGGAACAAACTGCAGGAGCTCCAAGAAGGTGACAGATGCTTATCCAGCATTACTTATCTTATTTATTTTTGAAGATCACTGTTAGGTCTACCTGTTTAGAGAATTTACCTAATAATCAGGCCCCTAAAGCTCTGCCTTTGAATGGTATTTGTTTTCAATTACCAACTTGTTTTCAGAGAGCAGAAGATGTTACTATTTTCCATGGAGTTTTTAATTTTCTTTCCTTCTTTTCATCCATTCATTCATTCATTCATTCATTTCTTGATCCAATGTACATTCAAACATGGAAATTTGTTTTGCTCACATTGTATTTGGATTATCGATACGGATACAGGAACATTCACCAACCGATCATATGATATAATAATGTCATAATATATACATGGTATAAATAACAATTTTGTTTAAGTCTTGGTTAAATTTTCTATTTCCTTTTGCAGGTTTTCTTTGTTGCTAGCTTGCTTAGTAATGTTGACATATTCTTAGGTTAATGGGGTTGAACATCTATCTGGATATGTACTGTACATTCTTGTTCCCAGATATAGCATTCTTAAAGATAAAGTTGAGTTCTGGTCATGCAATTGCATTGTGAAAGAAATGGTGTGGAATCGATCAGAAAAGGTTGATCATCTAGCATATAAGTATTGGTACTGCAAGGTTCTGGAATCATCAAAATGATAAGAAATTTGGCCCAGTCTTGGTAAAGTTACAAGCACTGTATACAGAAAGATGTATATGGGACTACACAAACATGTGGCATAAAAGTCTGTCCCGATTTTTATGTTGTTACATGCCATATTTAGAATATGAAAGCATTTGAAAAGCCATGCTTTTCAGGGAACATTTTTTATCTGATGTTCTATTGTTCTTCCACACTTGCATAATAACAATGATAATGCTCACAAATTATTTTCACCTCTTCCCAGAACTCAACCTTCTCTTTAAACTTAAGATATAGTTTGATAACACATAGCTGGAGATGCAATATATGGACTCTATTTGAGATGTAATGTTATTGAGAATGCAATGTTATTAAATAAAGTATATACAACATTGTGTACATGTATGTCGAGAAGAAAAGAATTTATTTAAGGGTAGGTGTTTTTTTTTTTAAGATTGCTTCTGCATTTGACCGTATAATATGACATGAAAACATTGCCTTTTCTCTCGTACGGATGTCACTAGCTCAAGACGAGGAAGAGGAAGAGGATGAGGCAGGACCTTCTATTGCTGACCAGTCACTCGGAGAGGAGGAGCTAGTGATGACACAGACCGAGGTAGGAACCAAATGTCCGTTCACCCAGCAGGAGATGACGAACCCTGTCAGAAACACCCTCTGCGGACATCACTATGAGAAGCGAGGCATTGATGAACTGTTATCCAAGAGAAAGCGGTTCCGGTAAGTGCTTGGACTATTGTCTGATCTAAACTTCACAGTGTGCTCAAATGTAGAGTAAGACAAGGTGTTTGAACAACTGAGGTTTTGTAGGTCCTGTTGCATGGGTTCCTATCAGCTGTGCCGAGTCTAATGCTCTGGGGCCCGTTGCATAAAAGTTACCATTGATGGTAACTTTGCCATCAATGGCAACTACCATGGTAACAGGGCTCAACAGCCAATCAAAATCAAGGTTTCCATGGTAGTTACCATTGATGGCAAAGTTACCATCAATGGTAAGTTTTGTGCAACGGGGCCCTGAACTATGCTCCTCAAGAAACTTCATCTTTTGAATTATACCACCTGCATTATAACAATATGACACCTAAAATGTTCTGGGCCCTGTTTCATCAAACTTGTTATCGATATCAAGATACAACAGTTGTTATAAGCTACTGAAATCCTTACATATGATTGGCTGTGAGCAGATTTGTCATAGATCTGTGGCAGTTGTTATTGATAACAAGTTTGATGAGACAGGGCCCTGGAGTAGCAAGGTATTTGAATTATCAGATAGTGAAGTTTGATTATCATTTCCTGGGACCTGTTGCATAAAACTTACCATTAATGGTAACCCTGCCATCAATGGTAACTACCATGGTAACATTGCTCAACAGCCAATCAAAATCAAGTATTCCATGGAAGTTACCATTGATGGCAAAGTTACCATCGATGGCAAAGTTACCATCAATGATAAGTTTTATGCAACGGACCCTGTAGTTCCTTTTAGCCAAGTAACAAGTCTTGTGTGTTGCTCTATCTGATGGCTGATCATGATAAAGTTGAATAGAGTGGCTGATTTAATTCTTGTCTCTAGTTAAATGTGCATTTCACATTTTGAAATGTAGACAATTATGATTAATTCTACATGTATTTAGAATTTTGTACACCAAGTACATTTTCCATGTTTAGATGATTTCAATACATGTTTAGTTAAAACTGGTATGCAGCTACTCCATTCTGTTCAAATGGCGTAGCCAAGTCGAATGGAATGCTGTATCTTTCCACAAAAAAAATAGTTTTACCATCTTGCGAATGACAAAACAAAAATTATTATCCTTGATGGGTTGTTGGGGGTATGTTTAGTCTTCCAAATATGTAACATCTGGTCTTTTTTTTAATTAAAAAAATAGATGCCCTCTGCCAGGCTGCAACAACAAGTCAGTTATTGTCCCTGACCACCTGCAGCCTGATCAGGCCTTCAAGAAACTACTAGAGAAGCAGAGGAGAGCTAACAAACGCAAGCAGGCAGATAGCATGTAGCCTGGGTCAACAAGTAAACCTTCCAGTGCGAAATATAAGCTGGAAAGATGTGAAAACTTTACTGTACTGCTGTAACAAGGCATTTATCATCCATGGTTATCTGGAGTTTGATCAGGCCTTTAAGGAACTCCTAGAGAAGCAGGGAGAGCTAAAAAACGCAAGCAGGCAGATAGCATGTAGACTGAGTCAAGTAAACCTTCCAGTGCGAAATATAAGCTGGAGAGATGTGAAAACTTTACTGTACTGCTGTAACAAGGCATTTATCATCCATGATTATCTGGAGTTTGATCAGGCCTTCAAGGAACTCCTAGAGAAACAGGGAAGAGCTAACAAACGCAAGCAGGCACATAGTATGTAGACTTAATCGAGTAAAACTTCCAGTGCCGAATATAAGCTGAAGAGATGTGAAAACGTTACTGTACTTTTGTACCACTGAGGCATTTGTCATCCATGATTATCTGGAGTTTCATCAGGCCTTCAAGAAACTACTAGAGAAGCAGAGGAAAGCTGACAAACGCAAGCAGGCAGTAAGACTCCACACTAGGAATGCAGTTTATAGAACAAATATTGACTGCTTACTCCTTGGTGATCTGGAGACTTGCACAATGCAGAGTAAAGTTTCGAGATCACCTTGAGCAGTAGTTTTAACCATGCCCCTCAAAAAAGTCAATATTTGTATTGAAGGCATATTCACACTTGACAGGTAAACTGCCTGAAAAACTACTGCTGCAGAACGAAATAACTAAATATATTGTGGCTTGAATTTATGTGTCTTGTAAAAGATATGTGAGTACTCTTAGATTTTCTTTTGTTGTCACACAAGTAATTTTTTTCACCGCCACTTGCTGTTCATTTCAGCGTAATATATTTTTTTGTAGCGGCAGTTTTTTAGGCTTTTATGCAATCTTGTTTGAAGAAGGCTTATGTACGATTGCTTAAACGTGCAGCGAGAGGGCAATTTGTTTAAATTGCCAAGGCGTCTTTTAAGACCAACAAGGCCAGAAGGCATGTTAAGAATATTCGGTTGATGATAATGATGATGACTTGATCTGACATTTGCCATGGGCTTGGGTTGCGCTTAATGCAGGTTTTATGTTGGGTTAGGTTTAGGTACAGTGGTATATACATATGGGTATACTATAGTGTAGAGTCTTTGGATGAGGTTGACCTTTACGTATCAGAAATGACCATTTTGCATTATCTTCACCAGGTAATGCGATGAAGATGATGGTAAGGTGTAGCCTTATATTTTCTTGTAAAAGTAAAACATTTTCACTTGCCAGCTGATGTCAGAGAGAGATATGTGTTACGTGTATGCATAAGTTTTTGTTCAAGTTTCATTGTTGAAACTCTTGCTATTAAAGCAAGATAAAAGATCATTTGTACCAGTTGTGTCTCATAAATTTGGCAATTTTAAAAGCAAAGTAGGGATTTGAGTGAGAGATTGTGAAGATTAATTGAAGAAAGAAAGAGTGAAGAGGGAAGATACAAGTGATGTGGAAGTTGAAGTATTGTGCTTTAGAATGAATGTAAAGAGTGAGGTTAGAAGGATGAATAAAAAATGATGGATGAGGAGAGGAAAGGAATTGTTTACATCTATAGACAAAAGGACTGAAGAGAGGCAGTGTTACAGAATATATATATATATATGAAATTTAGAAAGTGAATTACATGCAATATGAAAATAATGCCAAGTAAAGGAGAAATCCAAAGATCAAGAAACAAAAAGTGCCCGGAGAGAGAGAGAGAGAGAGACAGGAGGGAGAGGGGGGTATATAAGATATACTGTACATAAATGAAATAAAGAAGTAATGGAGAAAAAAGGTAAAACTGTAGGATGAAGAGAAGGAGGGAGATTTCGAGAGATATTGAAAATATACACAATGTACATTATAGGAAGTAACAAAAATACTGGAAAGAACGCTAGACTTAACTATAGAAAAGGGGAATAATAATTGTGGACGGTTAAAGAGTTTGGTATTCTCTACAGAATGAACCACAAGAAATAATGGTGGAAAATAAGGAGTTTAGGGCCAAGGAGAATGGATGCGAATTCGGACTTTTGGAAGAGAAAGAGGGAAGATAAGATGGAAGTGGATTACAGATTAGAGAGAGAGAGAGAGATGTATAAGTTATGGGAAAGGAGCTAATAAGTTAGTACTAAGCGCTATGCAAAAATTAATGTTAATTATTAATTATATAATTGTGTTAGGGGCAGGGTTGGCTGGTAAATACCGCTAAGAAAATTTTGACGTAAACTGGAAATACTTTGAAATACCGGGAAATACTCCCAAAACAATATTTTTTAACAATGAAAAACCTTCAAATGTTTAGATTATTGAGCAAGAGTCACTATAAAACACCAAAAAGTAATGAAAAGTTGACCTAATTCAAGGTAGGGGGTCACAAAATGCTTGAAAAGATGAATGGGCACGCTATGGCTTTCAGGTTTATAAAGCTATTGCAAGTACATGCACCACCTTTGAAATGGGCAGTTAGAAATACAGTTTTAATTTTTGAAAGTCAGTTCAATTCAACTTTCAGCACATTCCGTTTATGATGAATGTTGGACTGTATTGTAATTCAAGTACTATATATTTGAAGCTTTTGAACCAAACATTTTTTTTTTTTTTGGGGGGGGGTGCCTCAAATGAGGTTTTTATTTACATTCAAGCATCAAAATAAAGTTGTGAGAACAAATATAATTGAAGTACAATGTTATCAATACAAATCACATATTTTCTCAACTGTACAATATTTTGCTACTTTTCATCTAAAGTGCTTTGAACAGTTTCTCTGGCAACCCTTTGTCTGTTTTTTTTTTAGCTCCTGATTTAAACAAAAAATCATTTCACACTGACATTTCATCATCCTTTGCATCCTCGATCGATGATAATTTTGATATATTTCGAGTGTTGCATTTGCTTCAAATGTTAATTTGTATCTCTGTGTACAGCAAAAGGGATATTATCATGAGCAAACAGTAATTCGGGATGAATTCATGGTTATCCGAAAGGAAGCTAGTTTATTTATTCATTGAGTTAAATTTTGGTCACAGATCTTTTTCTTTTTACTTGTCGAATACTGAATGCAGTCTGTATTTCATATTGTTCAGAAAACAATATATTTTATTTGCGTTTGACGAAGATAATTTCTGGTGTATGTCTTAAAGCCCAAGTCCACTCCAAAAATAACTTACTTTCAATAGAACCAGAAAAATCAGACAAACCAATCAAAAAAATTTGAGCAAAATCGGATAACTAATAAGAAAGTTATGAATTTTTAATGACATGAAAAACTTTGAAAATCACTACACAAATTGGCAACTCACTCATGAGTCTGTGACGTATGGTCCTCACTATCCACTAATTATTTTCTGTATATTGATAATATAAATTTCCTATTTTCACCTTAAGAATCTTATTTCTTCACACCAGCATCCAATTTAGATCGTTAGTAATATGTTTTTGTGTGGATGCACAAATAAAAAATATTTTTTTGTCCAGTTAAATGATGAAAAAATTGAATTTTGATAAACTATTTATATAAAAATCAATAATTATGAAATACAATATTCAGAAAATAGTATCAATTCTTCAAAATTCATAAAAGTTTTTGGGAAATGTCATGCACGCAATATGATACAAATCATATAACCTGGGCAAAGGCATGGGGAAATCAATCTTTGGGGGATAAAAAGGGAAATTAATGGGATTAAACTATGTAAAGCAATTGATAAGTTGTGAGGACATGACGTCACAAACTGATAACCATCTTGGCAATTTGTGTTGTGATTCTCATTGTTCCATAGTTTTACATACCTTTTCAAAAATGTATAACTTTCTTATTAGTTATCCGATTTTGCTCAAACTTTTTTTGATTGGTTTGTCTGATTTTTCTGCTTTTATTGAAAGTAAGTTATTTTTGGAGTGAACTTGCCCTTTAAAGGGGGTCTTTTTTGCTTTCGAATATGAATGTCATCTGTCGTTTGGGACTTCATGCATTCAGAGGCAATAATGTAACGGATTATAATGATCCGATTTTCCTTTTTATTGATTGTGCAAAGTGAACCTGACTCAAGAGGGACACTTGCCGATACAATGCCTAAGTTACATTCGTAAATACATGTAGTAAGAAATACAGATACACACACACCCACACACAAAATATATACAGTGCGTCCCAGGAAATACAAAACCTAAAAACAAACGATTATTGTGAATGAACTATGAGCTGGTTGAAAATAATTCTTTGCTTTTCATATAGTAAAAGTGATTTATTTTCCAATGATACTTTGATTGAGTTAATCCACACACGCTTCATCGAGCAACATTGTTTTGAAAATGGCATGTCAAAATCCTCTTGTGCCAGAGTCTTGTAAAACGGTAAAAATGTTAGTATCATATGCTAACATGACTTAAGAGAAATGTAAGCTTTAAAATAATATTATGCAATATTTCAACTGTTTGGTTATGGGCATTTAAATAAAATGTTATAAATAGTAGGAGCGAATACCTATTTCCTGGATGACAGGGGCGTAGGCTACACCATCACATTCCCCCCAAACCAATAAATAACCCTTGAGCAAGGAAAAAGTGCCCCTTTTGTGATTGAAAAGGGTACACATTCTGGAAGAGAGATTACAAATTCTGTAGGTTAATTTTCAGCCTTCTGTGCCCACCAGACAATACCTTTCTCCCTTTACCACAATTTTATTTTCTTGTGGAGATCTAACCCAATTGTCTGCTTTGCGCATTTAAAAAGCTGCAGTTTTGGGAAATGCAATTTTGGGAAATGCAAAAATCACTGTCAACGATTGCAGACCTATTTACATGTGAGTACAAAATATGACCTTCCTAACCTCACTATCGACAATATCTCAATTATACGTTATGTTTTGATGATAGCATTAATTTTGCCCTCATTAAAAAAGCACATGAAAACAATCTCCTCTTTTTATTCTAAAGTTTGTGTCTCCTATAGGTCATGTTCGGTCATGTACTCAAACGGTTATTGTGAATTTAGTTATGTGTAAATATAATTCCCTGCTTTTCGTAAAGTAAATGTAATTATGCTTTCAAAATATATATTGATTACATTAATTCATACACGCTTCACTGAGTAACGTTTTTTGAAAATGGAATGTCAAAATCATTTTGTGCCAGGTTTTTGGTAAAACTGTGAAAACATTAGGATCTTGCAGGACCACGACTAACCCTAATCCTAACCAACCTTTATAGGGAGAAAGTTTCTAAAAAAAATTTTCGTTTACGGAGCATCATTATTTCTTGTATTTTTGTATATTTTTTCGAACTCCGAGCAGAAATCGAGACTTTCTTATATATATATTAATATATACAATGCGTCCCAGAAAAAACGGATATTGTGAAAACACTTTGAACTGTAGAAATATGATAAATCTCCTTGCTTTTCTTAAAGTAGAAATAATATGCTTTCCGATGATACATTGTTGACATAAATCTATTCTCGCTTCATTGAGCAACATTGTTTTGGAAATGGCATGTCAAAATCCGTTTGTGCCAGATTTGGGTGAAACAGTGAACACGATTGAAAACGAAAGTTTTGCAAGCGAACATGACTGCACAAGACCTGAAGGAAACATAAACTTAAACAAAATATTATTATCATTATTTCTCTATTGCAACCAAAACTTGAGGTTGGATTTCATATATATATATATAAAAATACAAACAGATAGATAACAATGGTAGAAATAATGTACACAAAGTCAAAGAAACTGTCGAGTCTGATACCTAAATATATGAATAACAATGTGCTATTATAGACAATCAAATTATTACACATTATAAAATATTAAAATTATAAAAATGAGAAGATTGTGTTCACGTGCTTCTTTAAATAACGGCAAAATAATTTCCATCATCATAAACAATAGTGGAGATGTTGTCGATGGTGAGAGTAAAAAGAGGATATTTTGTACTTAAATATTGTTTTTACTTAAATGGGTCTAAATATTTATGATGAGAACTACAACTTTTAAAGAGCAAAGCAGACAGTCCTGTTACATGTCTACAAGAAGTTGAAAGTAAGAGACACCTTACATTTTCATAAAGGGGGTAAGGTATGGTCTAATGGGTATAAGGCAGAAAATAAACCATCTGAATATGTAATATTCTTCTCCATTTTCAATTAGTAAAGGGGAAATTTTTCATTGCTCGATGGATATTTATTGTTTTTTTGAAAATCTGAGGTTCAGGTACGCCCCTGTCACCCCGGGTATTCGCCCCTATTTTTATTAACGGCTTATTGAAATGCACATCATCACACAATGGAAATCTGCTTATATACATTCCATAACGTCATGTAGGCATGTGATATACTGACGTTTTCACTGTGTTACCAAAATCTGGCACAAATGGATTTTGACATGCCATTTTGAAAACAATGTTGCTCGGTGAAGCATGTATTGATTAATACCATCATAGTATCATTTGAAAGCATATGATTTTTCTTTATGAAAAGCAATGTATTATCTATATAGAGGTCATAGTTTTCTCACAATTATTGTTTGCTTTTTGGTTTAACATTTTTTTTTCTTGGACGCACTGTTTAGATATATATATATTATATGTTTATATGCCAATGGCATAACAAATATACCCCAGAAAGACAGAGAGAGAGAGAGATACAGACAGTCAGGCAGGCAGAGAGAGAAAGAGAGAGAGAGAGAGGGAGAGAGAGAGAGAGATAATGGAACGATGCTTTCCTCTGCAAAGTACAGATTACAAAAAGGTATGATTAGTACCTCACACTCTCACCTAAAAAGTGAGATGAGCCAAATCTTCTTAAATCATCAAGATAACGAACCATATCATCTGACCGTGAACGCACTTGGCAAATAACTTTTGCAAAGCATAGTTTCATCCATGATTTAACAATCTCCTTTCCGAAGCTCGTTCACATCCCATGAAGGAAGGAGAAATAATTATCTGTCAGCATTTATCTTGCCGACACCTTTTAAGACTGCCATTGGCGGGAAAGGGAAATGATGCGCATGGTTGGTCGCGCGTGCGTCGTCGAAGTGTGCGCGTTACGAAAACGTCGCCCATCGGTGAATGGGGAGGGCGTTAAGCCGCTGCTTACGAGAAGTCGTTCGACCAAGAAACGACACTGACAGACGGGTTGCTATTAGAGAACGTGCCACACAAACCCGCCTTCTCTTCGCCTCGAGCTCTCGCTGATTGTTTTTCTCGACTCGGCGCGACGACAGAGCAGTGAAAATAGACGATTTGTTAGACAGGGAATTAACGAGGGAGAGAGTTAGAGTTCTTACGGAAATCTCACACGGCGTGGTAATAGGAATGCGATGAAGCGAGACTGTATGAATATCATATGAGCATTGATAAGGAGGTAATTGGTTGCTTTTCAGGCGGTAATAAGAGCATTATCTACGTGCGCACTGCACGTGTTGGGATGCCCTCTTTAGATGTATTGGGGAACTTAAAATTTGGCCAGGCAAGAAAGGACTAAACAATCTGTTGTTGTTGAAACATAAACTCAGTGCGTAGGTCTGATTTAGTCGACCTCTAATCCCAGTAAAGAGAGTGATTTATAGGACCCGTTTCGGTGACTCGCTGATGTGATGATCTTCACAGCGAGGACTAGCTGAGATCATGGACGTAGTATGCTGAGATGAACCTTTTACGATGTAGCCCATATCGTAACAAGCTGTTTCACGACTTCAAAGGACACAAGCTTTAAGGCTTTCATCAAATCAAATTAAGGGCAATTTTAGCACCCCATGTTATTACCTTTGGCAATCATGTTCGATTCATGTTGATCAATGTCACGTTCGCACCTTTCAATAGGCAAAGCACAAGGATATTGACGATGCCCTATATAGGCCTATACTGTAGGCCTAGTTTGATTTTTTTTTTGGAAAGTCTTTGCGATCGTACTTGTCGTGAGAGTAACGAATTATTTAATTGAATCTGTCCTCAGTAGAGAGAGGGAGAGAGAGAGAGAGGAAGAGAGAGAGAGAGAGAGGGGGGCAAATCGTACTCTTTTTTTTGCAAAGGAAATACAATTAATAAATAACAATATTCATACTATAGACCTAATAGTTCCATTCCCGTTATTGTGAATCGCTTCTCCGCTGTATTAGTTATCAATATCAGCCTTGCTTTATATCAAATACATGTATTGCTATATTAGACTATAACATAAGATGCGAGCAAAGAGGGCCACCTATAGGCCAGGCCTAAGGCGTTTGTCGGTATATAAGGCTAGGATTTGAATCCTTCGACTGATCAGCGAGCTATAGTCTACAAGTAGTGTTCCTATATTTCTATGCCGAATGTTCTGGCGCTACGTTTCTCTACACGTTTTACTACAATTTTCTCACCTGTGCTTATACGAGTAAGCAAAGCGAGCGAGAGACACTATTACTATTAGATTGCATTCGTGGGGCTCAGTCATGCTGTCATTTGCAGTCCATTAGTAGCCATACCCGCATTCCCAAAGGGAAAATCTTGTAGGGAACTTTTACTACGAGGGAGATGTGAGATGGTATTGTTGCTCACTGTCAGTCTTTCTCATTTAATAGGTGTGGGTTCGGAAGCCGTGTCGGAGGAATAATAATGATGATGATAATAAAAATGTATGAATATAGAAAGCGCAATAAACTCTGGAGACTCTTTCTACCCGTATAACAAGATAAATTCAACAAAACAATGATAACAGCAACAAGGTAGTAATGAAAATAATTATAATGAAAATAATGGTGCATTGTGATAATGGTAACAATTACATTAATGATAATAATATTAATCATTATAATGATAATTATAATACTATTAATAAAAATAATAATGATGGTGATGATTATGTTGATGATAATGGTAATAATAATATCACAATTAAAAATGATAATAGTGATAATTTATAATAATAATAATAGTAATAATAAAGATAAAATAATAATAACGATAATAATAATAATAATGATGATGATAATAATGATCATGATAATAATGGTCACGATTATAATAACAACGATAATAATGATATGATAATTATGATGATGATAATATAATATTCATATATGAAAAATAATATTAATGATAATGATATTTACAACAATATAGATATTGGCAATAATAATGATGAAAATAATCATAATCATAATAATTGTAATAATTATAGTGTTATTCGTGATATAAATGAAATGATTGAAGACGAAACTGATAAAATATCGAGTTAAAAAAAAATTAAATCTATTTCGCCAGTCATCATGTCGAAACCTGGCCACACAAAAAGGCGGGATAGAAAATGGCCCCATTAAAATGCCCGACGCGTCTACTTATCATTCTGCTTTCTCTCTGTCTTAGCTTGTCTCTGTTCGTTTCCCTCCCCCTTTTCTCTCTCTCTCTCTCTCTTTCGCTTTATTTATTCTTTCTATAATCATCTTCCTCAATCCACCCTCTCCCTACCTGACCGAAATTATATAATTTCCTTGGGCTTGTATTCATCATTTTGTATTCATAATTATAATCGCTTCGATTTTTGCAACTACATCTATAGCGGAAGGGAAAAAATAGTGGTTAAAAGTAACGAGATGATCAGGAGGATTTCGTCAAAAATACATCATCACAAAAGAGATATAGATCACATTGCTGTACATCCCTAGGGTTTTTGATAAACACACACTCAACAGCTTTGGCAGGATGAATTTGGGATGATTTTATTCAAAATCGGACATAAAATTAACGAAAGCCTCATCATCGGGAGTAATTTGAATTTTGAATGAATACCACCAGTACTCTCAATACCAAACACAAACAATTTCCCCGAAGTAATCGCGAGCTCGCAAGATGGGCTGATATTGGAAGGATTACAGATTGTATTTTCACTTTTCGCGTTTTCCATCATTTAAAATTATAAGTTAGAGATATCCCTACAAGTTTAACGTCTTTGATGTATAACGGGGGGAAGAGAGAGAGAGAGATGGAATCTTAATTCTTTTATTGTTATTGTTTATTATTATATTCATCAACTTAATTCTCTATGCGTCATCAACCAGCAGGTTTCTAATCGAGAAATACCGCGAGTACTCAAAATATCTGACATAATTATAAGGGAATACATTATAGCTTACAACCTTCGTAGGAATGAGGTTAGAGTTATAAATTTAATAAGTAGCATCTTCATGAAGTCGATAGGCGGTACTTATTAAAAGGCTGCAGGCAAGTTCCCCAAATCCCATGAGACTTACGGCCGTAGACCTAATCAATTTCACACAGTCCTATAGTTTCTGAGTTGAAAGCTGGAATGAATCTTCTTTGTACATATTTTTGAGCCGATAAGTTTGGGCGGGGGAGAGGGCTGCGCAATTTTAAAGTTTGTCCCTTGCACCGTACTCCCTGGAGTCGCCACTGGCCCTGCAAAGCCCCAACGAAAATCCAGAAGACCTAAACATACTCTTGATGTCAGGGCCCTATAGACCAGTGTTTTTTTTAAACAAACCTTGTATATAGTCGCGGCACACTTTTAAGGAATAAATATCTTCGCGTCACCCCAATCCCAAAATCATCACAGTAGATTCATGTTGCATCACTCTGGCACTCACAAAGTGCCATGTGGCCACATACGGACATACTTGTTTCTATCAAAATCTGCGAGCGAGCAAATTTAGTATAGTATATATTTGGTCACCTCGATAAACGAATATGAGGATATTCGGGTATCTCGTGGGACATAATTATCATGTTTCTAGACGCTGTGAGCGAGTGAAGCGAACGAACGTGGTGAAAATGTAATTTCTGTATAAAACTATAAGACATTTTGGGGCACATTGCTGCCCAAATATGACGATATTGGACACCTCGCTGTCAAATAGGAGGATCTTCGGGGACCTCGTAGCCCAAATATCTATGTATTCAGGCACTTCACTGCCTGAAAACAAAAAATCCCATTTCCTACATATTGCTAGCGAGCGAGCGAAGCGAGTGAGGAAAAGGACACTTTAGTATCTTTTAAATGCTATTTCCTCTTGAAAATACACAGCGGTTACTAATATTTCGTTTTCACAAATTAGACGTGTAATATTCCAAAATTGCTTTTGTAATATAACGATATTTCTCTCGCGGCACCCCAGGCGATGTCTCACGGCACCCCAGGCGATGTCTCACGGCACCCAGGCTGCCGCGGCACCCCGGTTGAAAAACTCTACTCTAGACATAGTCAGCAGACCTCAGGGAATAACGGTCCCCTTTTCTTTACATTCATTTTGATCTTATAGGCTAATATGCATGTACACAAAGTGACATTACTTGTTTATTTAATGACTTTTTTCTTGTCCTGCGTACTTTTTTTGTTGTTGTGGTAAATCTGAAGTTGATGATCACTGTTTTTAAACCCTTTAAGATATACTTGCAATTCATTATTTTTGGTGTCTCACTATTTTATGCAATTTCGTTTAGGTCACATGGATACATGTGGATTGGAACAGAATACTTTCGGGTTATATTTATGAAGTTTATCATTTCATTTTCCCTGGATACATCCATGTGACTCTCTTTAAATTCTACTGTTGATTTTGGGTTCACTGGCTGTGCACTTTGTTTCTCTCGGCCTGAGGACAATTTCGTGTTCATGTTTTGTTCTTGCAGATCAAAAACAATTCTATTTCATCTTTCTCTCTTTCTTTATTTTAATAAGATATTTTTCAAACCCAGAGATAAATGCATCGTCATAATTCTCAATATCAGTTAAATCGAAAATTGACATTAAAGAGAAATCAAACTGTGATAGAGAGGTTGGATTCTTGTGTTCTTAGATAACTGATTGGA
Organism: Mesocentrotus franciscanus; assembly: GCA_037976565.1. Lineage (NCBI taxonomy): Eukaryota > Metazoa > Echinodermata > Echinoidea > Camarodonta > Strongylocentrotidae > Mesocentrotus > Mesocentrotus franciscanus. The sequence continues at coordinate 24,356,356 of CP137677.1, read as the reverse complement.
CTTGATAATTTCACACTTTAAGAATCTCCTCTATCATATCTACCCCCACCTCTCTCTCTCTCTCTCTCTCCCCAAACACAGAAACATGTACCCCAACTCCCCTTCACATACCCGCACCCTACAAACACCACGCGCTTTATACTCTTGATGGGGCTTAATAGATCAAAATCAATTTTGCTTTACTTTTGTCATCTTACTTTATACCAGCATGACTCTGTAATTATGTATTCATCCTCACCATCTCCCTATCACTACCTCTACTTCCCTCACTTTATCTTTCTCTCCGAATCTTCCACGAAGCGACGATGAATTTCAGGGGCGGATGTAGCTTTTTGCCAAGGGGGGGGGGGTGGCCAAATGACGATGCAAAGCATCGTCTACGAGCCGCGAAACGGCGAGGCGATTTTTTTTTTTTTTTTTTTTTGGGGGCTATTTTGAACCCCCGTAAGTGATGTTTTCCTGGCATCTACTAACACAATGGTGACCATAAAAAGCAGTGCATGATAACGTCTTTTTAAATCAAGTAACAGTTTAAACAGTTTGACCCAGTGACGATGCAGAGCGGCGAGGCGATTTTTGTTGATGTTGCTATTTTGAACCCCTCGGCCCATAAGTGATGTTTTCCTGGCATCCACTAACACAATGGAGACCATAAAAAGCAGTGCATGGCAACGTCTTTTCAAATCAAGTATCAGTTTTAACAGTTTGACCCAATGACGATGCAGAGCAGTGCATGACAACGTCTTTTTTTAATCAAGAGGAGCATCGTTCACGAGCCGCGTAGCGGCGAGGCGATTTTTTGTTGTTGCTATTTTGAACCCCCCTGCCCGTAAGTGATGTTTTCTTGGCATCTACTAACACAATGGAGACCATAAAAAGCAGTGCATGATAACGTCTTTTTAAATCAAGTAACAGTTTAATACACAGTTATATCCAGAGTTATCATGTGTTTGATTAAGTTACCAGATGAGTTGAATATCTTCTCACAATATTTGCACTTGAAAGGTTTCTCTCCAGTTCTTTCTTTCTTGTTCGGCGGCCCAAGGGGGTTAAACCCACTAACACCCCCCCTTAGATCCGCGCCTGAACTTATCTTCACTTAAACAACACACCCACAAAGTAGGTCTTAACTTTTTTACATTGTCAATAAGTCGACGCCAACATTAAGGAAGCCTATAATGATTGTGTCGTTAAATATTTTTTTGTGTTTCCCTTTCGACATAATTATAATCACACCATGCACATGATGTATTTTCATCCTCATCATCCTACCCAATCTCTCTCTCTCTCTCCCTTTCACTTTTTTCTCATACAGACTCACTAGGCCTACATAAAAATGAAATAATCTTCACCCGAGCGATACCCACAACAAAAACTTTGGATTAAAATCAAGTAAAACTTGACGCTAACATTAAGGTAACCTTAAAAACTTGCCAATAATCTCGCCTGGTTAAGTCAACGCAAACGGCTCTATATACTGGGCGGTTTGGTTCCAGAATCTCTGCAGCGTTCCACGCCGTTCCTCATGATTAATATTCATTGGAAAATGTCGTGAGGCTCACCATGCATGGCCTATGGATGTCAACTGTCATCACACCATTAGAATCTCTGCTAACCACGTTCCGAACCGCTGGACACGTGTTCACATCAACGGGAGGGCTCCGGCCGGGCGAACTGTTTAAGTGATCATGGTAAAAGATAGATATAGGTCTCCAAACACTGATTTATGACGTCAAGCAAAAATAGCCCCCTCTTCATTTGGGTTCTTTATTCTCCAGACAGTTTGCGAGACCGGCTGTGCTTTCTATTAAGTGGATTTTAAATTACTGTATCCAGTTACCTTTCTGATTGATCAAACTTCTTTCATGATGATAAGGTAGCCTTTAATGGTTATCTATCATGATAATAGAAACCAGCTAGTTTCTGTAGAGGTGTTGTGGTCTAGTGGATAAGTCACCCGACTGCAGATCACAAGGTACGGGGTTCGAGTCCCGCTGCGGCACTAATGTCCTTTGGCAAGACGTTAATCTCCATTTGCCACTCTCCACCCAGGTGCTAAATGGGTACCCTGTAGGATGCGAAAGTTAATGTGGTTAGATGAGCAAGTGTGCGCTTGTAAAAATGACGCCTGACTGGAATGCTCCCCAGGCAGTGGAGAATGTGCATAGATTGTGTGCGGGTAAGCCTGAATCCGATAACCGGGGTAATAGCATATCTGTAAAGCGCTTCGACACATCGTTGATGTATTAAGTGATATATAAAATCCGAATAATATTTTTTTATTATATACGCAGTGGGTTTCCTTTTTATCTGCTTTAATGTATACTCGCGAAAGGGCCGCCTTTGGCGGCCTTTCGCGCGCGATATTAAGGTGTTGTGAGCAATATTAAGGTGTTGAAAGGACGTACTTGAGAGTTGACATGTTGAATGGTGGAAGTGGTAAAACAAAACAAAAGAAGTTGGTGAATGCTATCCTATACAGAATTATAATCATTATGATTTGTGCTTATATAGCGCCTAACACTTACTTTGGTGGAAGTCTCTAAGCGCTCTGCAATAATCCAGCATAATGACCCTGCATATGGCTTTATAGCAGAGCGGAATAAATTCCTACCAGCTAGGTCCCCATTTACTTCACCTGGGTGGAGTGCATCACAAATGTAGATGAATTTCTTGCTGAAGGAAATCAACGTCCTGGACCTTATGATTGAAAGACGTGAGTCAGAACCACTACACTATGACGCTTCCAGATCGTGTGCACCTAATACATGTACAATAATAAATCCAGTCTTATTTTTAGTTGAATTGATGCCGTCTATACTAGTAAAAGTAGCGCATTTACCCCAAAAAAGGAGAAAAATAGACATAAATAGTGAACAAAATATATCAGATATTTGTTTTGTATTTTCATGTTTTTTTTTAATTGAAATTTGCCCAAACGAAAAATGATTTAAATGAGCCAGATCTGTTTGCAGGTGATAACACTACATTTAGACACATACATGTACATGTAAACAGAACACAAGAAGTAACTACTAACTACCCCCTGAAGAATTGCTCATAATTTCGAAACCCTTAAAATATATCACAATGTCACCTTACCACAATATTGGTAGAGTCGTTAGGTACATTTTGTGTGAAAATCAGAGATATCCAACATCAAGGTATGGCTGAATATGAGCACAGATTAAAGACAAAATGGCCCAATTGAAAAGTGACAGGACACTGTGCGTGCCTGTAAATTGTTGTGAAACAGCACATGACTGAATTAATTGATTATGAAACAATGCTTTTTGATATTCCATCCATATTTATTTGTAAATGGCACATGTGGTTAAATGCATTATTTGCAATTGTAAAACAGTGCATTTTGAAATTGTTTTATACTCAGTAAACTGCAATGATAATACAACTTTTGCGAATTTTTAAATATGAAAATAAAAATTCATTAATGTAAGCTTATTCAACCATGGATCAATGATAACCTATTATTGTTACACATTGTTTTCCTAACTACCACATAAATATTTTTGCAAGACGAAATCTTGAAACGATTCTACGTTATAAAATTATGAGCAATTTATTGTTTAGGAGTGTAGTTACTTTTTGTGACAATCAACCATCATTTTTTTCTTCCAAGGGGCTCTTTTTTAATTTACAAAAAAGCCCCCTTGAGCTTTCTCATGGGGTTCTTCTCATGACGGGGGCTACTTTTTGGAATGTAATTTGGTTTCTTAATTTTAGTCCGGCCGTATCGTATGAATACAGCATTCATAGAATCTTACATTTCAGTTAATGATTCCATCCACTATTACTCAAATGGAAATGTTCTTATACTTAGTCTATTAGATATTACATCGTTTCAAGATATATGTCGTGTAGTCACTATTTTTTAAATTTATCATTTTGAGCTGTCAAAAATATGTCTCGATAATAATTATGGCATAACTTTGGAAAATTATGAATTTTTGATAGATATTAATTGGTATACGACTATTTGTTCATGTTATCCTGAAACCATGATTAAATTAAAAAGGAAGACAAATAGAGAAACTTAAATTGTTTTATGTGTCTTTCATTTTAAACTTTTGTCCTATTTGTTGACGTGTTTCTCATCATTAATCATGTTACTTCATTGTTCACGTACAGTCAGCACCTAAGAAATATAGAACTACCAAATTTGCAATACAGTACGAGACTCTGCTTAATAAAGAAGTTAAGAGGACACTGATCAACTGATGTGTAGAACTCCCAGGGCGGGGTCGTACTTTTTAACTTGACGATCTCACGAAGAACAAACCACACTATCAAACAATAAGATTATATAATTAATATCAACGATTTAATATAGATGATCAACACAAATATCAAGGGTCGTATATGGACTAATGGTCACTACAGATGTAACAAAATCTTATCCTGTCCCAGAAAATCAAAACATATTTGTAATTTCACTAATGTTCACAACTGGGAATTTTCGCAACTGTATAATTTTCACATGATGAGATCAACGCGAACGAAAAAGTAGATTAACCAAATACAAAGATTGAGCGCGCGTAAACAATCACAGCTTTCGTATTAGTTTTCCACGTAGATGAAGGCACCAGCGAACGCAACGGTACCATGAAATTGTTGCTTTTTTCAGTTATCGGTGAAAACGTTGCGAGAAGAAATCCCATAGACCAGTACAGACATTTTCTCTCGCGGATCTATTCTTTTATATATGCTGAAGGTATCGCTTCTTTAATTATTCTCAATTTGAAGAGTGTACATTTGCTCAACAGTGCAAGTACCGATATCCGTTGCCATCCTCTTTCAGGAACTATTTTGAATTTTTATATTTCATTTCGAGATTTCAAACAACTTATTGAAAAAATCCCAAGCTTTACAGTAATCTGCAGTCCAAACGAATGACACGTACAATTTTTTCAACCCGAGGCGTGCAAAACCCTAAAAGTTTTTAAATTTCAAAGGATTTCCTTACTCAAATTATAATATAAATTTCAAAGGATTTCCTTACTCAAATTATAATCTAAATTTCAAAGGATTTCCTTACTCAAATTATAATATAAATTTCAAAGGATTTCCTTACTCAAATTATAATATAAATAATAAAATGTTTACCGTGGCAATGTGTATCTCACATAGTATTAGTACTGTATTTTTTTCTTTCTGTAAAGATGCCCTAATTTTCTCCCAACAGTCGTTCAAATCATCACCATCATCATCATCATCATCATCATCATCATTTCACCACCATTATCAATGTCATCATCAGCATTATCATCACCATCATCATTCTTGTGCAGGTTGTCCTCGTTGGTATAATCACCAGCCTTGTCCCTGCTAGAACGACTTGGCCTACTTCATAAATTATGAGAAAAATGATATTTTGAAAATAGAAACAATTTCTATTGTTTTGGATTCAAAGTTTGAATTTGATGGCTACATTGTAAATAACCAGTTAACATTTAAGAGTCACCTGTTGTCTAATTACAAAGGATGGCATGTGAATATTGAAATGAACTTGGCATTCACTTGACTTTGTGTATGACGAGTAACGGTGAACTGTGCTTTCACAGGCCTGTTCTTAAAGTACTGTATTCGAATTGTGCATTTAAGATAGAAATCATTGTTTAGTGAGGTTTAATTTGAACCATTAGTCAAAAGATGTCGAAACGTTTGAGATTTCTCGAGACACCCGAATTGTGACAATTCAAAATCTTGAAAATCTTGAATAACAAGTAAACAGAGTACAAAAATGAAAGGCACTGCTCAAAATGTATTCGATAATGGTACATAAACATTTAAAAATGACTGGGTTCAAATCAGTACTTGTGTAGGTATTTGAAAACATTTTCAAGGGTAATGCTCCTTCCTCATGTTTTGTCATACTATTGACATGAAAACAATACATTCATGAACAGTAACAACAAGTTCATCATCAACGAGAATAAATTCATGAACAATAACCAGAAAGTTATAAAGACATTGAAAATGTGGAAAAGGGATGGTCTGTAAAAAAGCACAGCTTGTTAAACACAGATCACCTTTACAGGAACAAAAAAGAAAAGATTTAAAATGAAGTAGATTAATAATAAAATAGAATAGAATAGAAATAGAAATAGAAATGGAAATGGGGAAGGTGAATAAATGTACAATACAGGGGGGGGGGGGCTAACAATACTAATCTAGTTACGTATACTGAATATAAATACATATCAGATCTATCACTAATTCATAGAATATGATAGATTTAAAAAAGAAGCAGAATGATGATAATAGAATACAATGCTATGAATTCAAGATATCTTGCACGCTTTGTACTAGGTTTACAATTCATTGTAAAGTAAAACAAAAATACTAATAATAAATAAATAAAAAACGTGTGAGTTGAAAGATTTAGTTCTCATCCTTCCTCATCAAAATAGGATGTAGGGAATAATCCTTCACCCCTTTCTCCAGCCCCTGCACGCAACAAGCATTTTTAGTGTGTGGAAAATGTTGAATAGAATTTTTACTTGAAGAAACATTTGTGTAACCCAAGTCAATACCTGAGCTTTAGATGCAACCCTACTATCCTACCGTATTCTATGATCTATGTTAATGTTAAAGCTGCATTCTGCAGTTGATTGTTTACGTATTTTCTGTAAGTTTCTATTGCAGCGCTTTGAAACCTTTGTTTAAAACGCTTAAAAATACCAATATTACTATTCATTATTACATTTTTTTAAACGTACTCGCAAAGAACTCAGTTGCTATTTACGAAAAGCCAAAAAAAAATCCAAGTTAATGAGCTCGTCGCTTACATTACTGACCAGCAAATTCAGAACCCTTATTTCAGAAGATAAAAACATTAACAGTTTTATTTATATATCAATACTTTGCAGGTTGGAATCTGTATGTTCAGATACTCCAATAACATACTTCCTCTGGCATTCCACAACCTGTTGTTATTAAAAACACAACACTTTCTTATCCGACACGAAACTCTCAGAACTTTCATTTGATAAACCCACAATTGCTAATTGCGCATAAATCTATCCGACACCATGGCCCTATCCTATGGAATAGTCTCCCAGCTACTGTTTAACCATGTACTACGTTATATTCTTTCAAGGCTGCCATGAAGCGTAACTTATTATCAGCATACAAGTCATAATTTGATAAGCGCTTAAAACACAAGCACTCCCACTTGCACATACATAAATGAAACGTTTCACAAGAGACATACACTTACATAATATTTCCATTTACACTTAAAGTCCAAGTCCTTTCCAAAAATAACTTACTTTCAATAAAAGCAGAAAATTATCAGCCAAACCAATCAAAAAAAGTTTGAGCAAAATCGGATAACTGATAAGAAAGTTATAAATATTTGAAAAAGTATGTAAAACTATGGAACAATGGAAATCACTACACAATTTGTCAATTTGGTTATCAGTTTATGACATAATGTCCTCACTATTTATCAATTGCTTTATATAGTTTAATCCCATTAATTTCCCTTTTTATCCCCTAAAACTTGATTTCCCATGCCTTTGCCCAGGTTATATGATTTGTATCATCTTGCGTGCATGACATTTCACAAAAATTTTCATGAACTTTGAAGAATTGATACTATTTTCTGAATATTGTATATTCATAATTATTGATTTTTATATAAATAGTTTATCAAAATTCACATTTTTCATGATTTAACTGGAAAAAAAACTCTATATAAGTGCATCCACACAAAAAATATTACTATCAATCTAACTTGGATGCTGGTGTGAAGAAATAAGATTCTTAGGGAGAAAATAGGAAATTTATATTATCAATATAAAGAAAATAATTAGTGGATAGTGAGGACATGACGTCACAGACTCATGAATGAGTTGCCAATTTGTCTAGTGATTTTCAAAGTTTTTCATGTTATTAAATATTCATAACTTTCTTATTAGTTATCCGATTTTGCTCAAACCTTTTTTGATTGGTTTGTCTGATTTTTCTGCTTCTAAAGTAAAGTTATTTTTGGAGTGGACTTGCCATTTAACGCATTTTATGTTATGCCTGAAGAAAAAAAGATTTAATTCATTATTTGGCTGTTATAATTAATACATTTTCTGATCATAAATGTTATAGGTTTGGTCGCCCATATAGGTTCCATTCCTGAGGCCGCCACCATGTCAAGCTCTAGCTTAAGATGGCGGTCTTCTGCATTTTTCAAATTTCAAAATGATTAGTCAACTATGTGTTTTTTGAAAGGTATAATATTATTCAATTGATTTATATTATGATATGATTATATATGTATTTGAACTTTTGTTAATAATATATATGTATCTAGTTTGTATATTACTTTCTATTATGTTGAAAAATGCTGAAATGAAATCAAATAATCAATCATGCTAAAATTATGGAATGACCATGATTATTTGTGCGTGGTCATAGAGGGTGCAAGAAGGTACACTGCCGCCCCCTCCCTCCTGAACGAGCGGGGAAAAAAGAAAAAGAAAATGAGATGAGGAAAGGGATATGGTAAATCGAATGTAACAAGACGATGAAAGGATCCCCCTAACCGATGGCCTCGTTATTCCACCCAGTGGTACCGATATGCCCCCCGCCATGATGCCAGTCCCCTCAATAGTTGGGCATACGCTACGCCAGTGATGATTATCCACCCATGCGCCCACGATAACCATTTTGTTAATCAGTTCCTAGAAGACTAAGGTTTGGCACACACAAATATTTTGCAGATGTTGATTTATCTGCATAGCAAGGAACCACTCTGAACATCAATGCATAACCAATGCAAATGAAATATCAGTGGTATGAGAAAAGAAAAGAAATGCAAAAGAAACAGATCTGTAATTTAAATCTAAAATGAACTGATTATCACAGTTTTGTTTCAAATATAAAAAGGAAATGACTGAAGGTGCCTCACATTAATATTCTTTCTTAGGTGAAACTTTCGTGACTCTTCTCGGGATCTAATTATTTGTTTAAATTGTGAACCCCTTAAAAACGATATCTTGAGAAACAACATAATTGTGAGAGGGAACAAAGTGACCAAGCTGTAGACAAATTTCACATTTTAAACCCTAAAAAACTAATTTCTAATTTGATCTACAATGCGTAGCGGAGCGCATATAATATAATCATTATTTTTCTTCCTTTTCTCCCCTATTCTCTCTCATTCACGTGTTTACACCCTTTCTCGTTTGCGTTTTTGCGCCCTCCCCCTCATGCAAGTGCCATGCGGGGCATCTGCCCCCTCTACACAAACCTTACAAGGACAAATATGATTTTTGTGTGATTGAAATAAAAAAGTCACCCAATTCACGTGTATTTTTCGCAACGTGAACATGCATGCAAGGTTTGTGTTAACGCGGCTAGTCATTTACTACCAGAGCTATAATAATGTTTGACAACATTCATTTGTACGTCTGGTCCATCCTATAGCGCCATTACTGGAGAAGCCGTAGTACAAAGGAGAAACATATTAATTATCAATGGAGTTTTAAATAGGCTTAAAACCTCACGTGGTGGTAATAAATTCATCTGAAAGTAAGGGACGGAATGAAAATATCTTTCTGTCGTTTATACACGGCTCCCGAAATATCTATTATTTATTTCTTCATCCTGGCGAATAACGTTTTCATGAATAGCTTGACGTGTTATGACATATAATGGGGATATAAAATAGGATGACCATAAACCATACAAGAAAAGAAGAGTTATTTTGATTTAAATCAAGGAAGTCACGTGATATCACGTGTACTTTAGTCAACGTGAACGCGGATGCAATGTGTTTGTCAACACACCCATTTATCATTTAACATTAAATGACGCCAACAGAGTAAGCATACCACCTTAGCTTTAATTTCAATTCCGATTTTGTTGTTTTGTGGATTATAAGGCCTTAGTAGAACTATGAGTAAGATGAAAAACTGTCCATAATTAATGTTCAGAAAAATTTCAAGGATAGAAATGCTAACGTAAATACTAGGAATATTTGGGTCCTATTGTGAAGCCACTGAAAAACAATTTCTCATAATAATTATAAGCAAAAATAATAAACCCCAAATAAAGAAATAAAATAAATACTCGTCACTCATCATCAATGATCGGCTATAAATAATATCTTGAAAATCCAGAGAATATATCTAGCACTCATTTTTGTTGCTCTTGATTGTTTATTTACTTTTTGTCTTTTCAAAGAGATGTATTATTTTAAACAATTTCCGAACTCGTCGAACTCGTTATGATAATTATAGTAATAATAATGATAATAATAATAATAATAATAATAATAACAATAATAATAACTAGACATGTTATACTTGTTTGTAACAAGTATAGGTGGGCTGTTCCAAGTGCATACCACTCATGATTAGTGAGATAGTGATTGGTGAAATGTTTGACCTTTGACCCTACTTTACATACTAAGTAGTTAAGATAACATTGGCATGATTTGACCTTATTTTGTGAAATAATCTTCTTATTCAGGTTTATTAGTGTGCCAAATTTCAAGTCTATACAATGCATGGTTTTAGAGAAACCATGTACAGTATATTTGACCTTTGACCTTAACATCTAAATAACATAAATGAAATATGCATATTCTCGATTTTGTGTTTTTATATGAAATATTTGTTCTTACCTATCAACTTGCAACATTTTAAGTCAATTGCGACCAAATATACCAAAATACTCCACATAGACGTTACACGTATACGGAATATCGGATTCTCAAATCACATATTGTAGTTAAAATATCACCATGATTCCAACATCTGATTAAAAATAAATGTCACCTTTATGTAGAGAATTTTCACAGCTACAACATATCCGAAGCTGGCAGAAAATCGAGCGAAATTAATCGAGATATTGCTCAGGCAAGACTGGAATGTAGAATGAAGATTTCAGCAAAAGTCACCTCCCGTAGAGAATACACGCAAAATTGGGATAATTGACATGACTCCTTTAATCTAAAGAGTGGACCATGACGCCATTGTTAGAGTGACAAATAAATGACATAATCCACGTGGACAATTGTCTCAGCTACAACATATCAAAAATTGGGAGAAAAATAATCAATATTTACAGAGATACACTCAAATTGCCATTAATATGCTGACGTCATAATATGCAAATTCGTATTTTGAGTCCCAAGGCCATTATGATGACGACACGATATTTTTAATGGCCAAATGAGATCTCCGACTCATAATCTATGATTGAAATCAAGAAAGTCACCCAATTCACGTGTATTTTTCGCAACGTGAACATGCATGCAAGGTTTGTGTTAACGCGGCTAGTCATTTACTACCAGAGCTATAATAATGTTTGACAACATTCATTTGTACGTCTGGTCCATCCTATAGCGCCATTACTGGAGAAGCCGTAGTACAAAGGAGAAACATATTAATTATCAATGGAGTTTTAAATAGGCTTAAAACCCCTCACGTGGTGGTAATAAATTCATCTGAAAGTAAGGGACGGGAATGAAAATATCTTTCTGTCGTTTTTACACGGCTCCTGAAATATCTATTATTTATTTCTTCATCCTGGCGAATAACGTTTTCATGAATAGCTTGACGTGTTATGACATATAATGGGGATATAAAATAGGATGACCATAAACCATACAAGAAAAGAAGAGTTATTTTGATTTAAATCAAGGAAGTCACGTGATATCACGTGTACTTTAGTCAACGTGAACGCGGATGCAATGTGTTTGTCAACACACCCATTTATCATTTAACATTAAATGACGCCAACAGAGTAAGCATACCACCTTAGTTTTAATTTCAATTCCGATTTTTGTTGTTTTGTGGATTATAAGGCCTTAGTAGAACTATGAGTAAGATGAAAAACTGTCCATAATTAATGTTCAGAAAAATTTCAAGGATAGAAATGCTAACGTAAATACTAGGAATATTTGGGTCTTATTGTGAAGCCACTGAAAAACAATTTCTCATAATGATAATAAGCAAAAATAAGAAACCCCACATAAACATATAAAATAAATTCTCGTCACTCATCATCATTGATAGGCTATAAATAATATCTTGAAAATCCAGAGAATATAACTAGCACTCATTTTGTTTTGTTTTTGATTGTTTATTTACTTTTTGTCTTTTCAAAGAGATGTATTGTTTTAAACAATTTCCGAACTCGTCGAACTCGTAATGATAATTATAGTAATAATAATGACTATAATAATAATAATAACAACAACAATAATAATAACTAGACATGTTATACTTGTTTGTAACAAGTATAGGTGGGCTGTTCCAAGTGCATACCACTCATGATTAGTGAGATAGTGATTGGTGAAATGTTTGACCTTTGACCCTACTTTACATACTAAGTAGTTAAGATAACATTGGCATGATTTGACCTTATTTTGTGAAATAATCCTCTTATTCAGGTCGAATAGTGTGCCAAATTTCAAGTCAATTGCGAACAATGTACCAAAATACTCCACATAGACATTACACGTAAACTGGAAATACGATTTTTTTTTTTGTGTAGAGAATTTTCTCAGCTACAACATATCCGAAGCTGGCAGAAAATCGAGCAAAAATAATTGAGATATTGCTCAAATAAGACTGGAATGTAGAATGAAGATTTCAGCAAAAGTCACCTCCGATAGAGAATACACACAAAATTCGGAAAATTGACATGCCCCATTTAATGGAAAGAGTGGACCATGACGCCATTATCAAAATGACAAATAAATGCCGTAATTCATGTAGACAATTGTCTCAGCTACAACATATCAAAAATTGAGAGGAAAATGATCAATATTTACAGAGACACACTCGATTTCCCATTAATATGCTGACGTCATAATATGCAAATTCGAATTTTGAGTTCCAAGGCCACTATGATGATGTCACAATACACTTAATGGCCGAATGAGACATGAAATTATATCTCCGACTCATACTCTATCCAAATATGAACAAAAAATGGGGGCCCCGGTGCATTTTTTGACAAATGCTCAAAATGGCCTGAAACCTATGCAAAATGAATTTGAGATGATTTTGGGCATTTTTAAATTTTGCGCGCGCACTGACGCGCGGACGTACGCGTACGCGGGGGTTTATTGACCTTAAATTGATTGGACTGATATTGACCTTGATCATGATAAATATGAATGTAAAATTACTTTCCATTATGAAGATATGATCATGAGTTAATTTTCAGAAAATTTCACAAAATGGTGCCTAGATGACGTCATCAGTCAACACGCAAATTAAGAAAATTTTGACATGTGGCCTATGATGACGTCATTACAATGAAAATAAATGTGAATACGTGCCTTCACGGTTGTTTCAACGCAAAGCATGCTGGGACAGATTTTGAGTACGCAGTAGATTTTCACCTTCGCCGCGATCAGCTTTTCCATTGCCAACAACGGGATTTTTATCCCGTCGAATCAACATCATAATCTTGTACAGGATGCGTTATTCTGCAGTGATTTTCTTTCATTCCAGTATCATTTGTACAGTAAGAAACCAAAGTTTGTGATTGTGTATTGTTATGACGATCCTTCAAAAAATAAAGCTGATAATAAGAAGTAAAGTGGGCTAATGAGAGTGGGTTCCTTGGTATGAATATGTAGTCCCATATGTTCAAATGTGTGTGTGTGAAGTTTGGGTCGGTGGTTTGCCTTTTTTAAGGTGCTAAACATTCGTGTTTTAGGTTGAATGATCGTCATAAAAATACATAATCACAGACTTTGGTTTATTACCGTACAAATTATACTGGAATGAAAGAAAATCACTGCAGAATAACGGATCCTGTACAAGATTATGATGTCATGTTGATTCGACAGGATAACAATCCCGTTGTTGGCAATGGAACAGCTGATCGCGGCGAAGATGAAAATCTACTGCCGTACTCAAAATCTGTCCCGGCATGCTTTGCGTTGAAACAACCGTGAAGGCACGTATTAATCTTGTAGAAAATTGCCTCAACTACAACATATCAAAATTTGGGAGAAAAATTATCAATATTTACAGAGATACACTCAATTTTCCAAAAATATGCTGACGTCATAATATGCAAATTCGTGTTTTGAGTTCCAAGGCCATTATGATGAAGTCAAGATGTACTTAATGGCCAAATGAGACATGAAATCATATCTCCGACTCATACTCTATCCAAATATGAAAAACAATTTGAGGGTTCCGGTGCATCCAAAAGAGCTACAATGAATTGTGTATAGGCATGTTTTTGCCCATATGCTATGTATTACAAGAGCTCGCACGCACGGACATTTATCTTGAACGGACGCTCATTCCCTTATTAATGGTCATAAACAGATAAATATGGTATCAAATTGTTCTTGAAAAAATGAGGAATATCGTGTCCAAAAAAATATAGGAGGAATTATTTTGCGTTCGGCCGTGACGTACGAAAACGCGCGCGCATGCGCGTGTACGCGATTTTTTAATGAAATGCTAATGCTAATAATGGCGTACTAGCGCGTTTTTTTTACCTGAAATTGACCGGACGGATATTGACCTTGATCATGATAAATATGAATGAGAAATGACTTTCCGTTATGAAGATATGATCATGAGTTGATTTTCAGAAAAATTCACAAAATGGCGCCAAGATGACGTCATCATTCATGGTTAAGGTTGAAATCCTTATTGTGCTTTGTCCATAAATTATGCCTATACATTATGTGTGCCAAATTTCAATGCATTTGATTGAGCCATTTTCAAGTTATCTTGATGACAAAAAAGTGGTTAGAAATAAGAAAAATAATCTAAAGAAAACATAAGGTGGTCTGTATTATATACAGCCCACTTGATAAATAATAAATAAATAATAAAGGCAATTTTTAACGAAATTATAAGGTGGTCTGTATTACTTACAGCCCACATAATAATAATAATAATGATAATGATAATGATTTTTTAAGCCAGGGAAGTCTCATCAGCATCTTAAGTCCCTGCAATTATCGGTACCCCAGTAATTGCCATGTTTCCATTTACACCTGGGTGGAGAATGGCAAATGTGGATTAATGTCTCGCCAAAGGACGTTAGTTCCGGGCTAGGATTCTAACCCTCAACCGTTGAATTTAGTGTCAAGTGAACGAACTCCGTTACCACGACACATCCACATGTGAACACGGTCGTAATACATTTTCCGTATATTGGAATATATTATTGAAGCTTATTAGTCGTATATGTAGATGTAGGCCCACTGTTGAATGCCTTGACTCTTTAGGTGCCTCACAAATAATCTAAGTGTACCACATGAATTTTTATCACGGGATAGATTAAACAAAGCCCTTACATTATTTATTCATTTCCAGTGCAGGATTAATCTATATCGGTTGTCATTGAGCTAATATTAATAAGGACCGGATAATTAGTAATTTTGCTAAGCCATTGTGTTGCACAAAGCAATCATTCCGTCATTGACATTGTAATAAATACCTTAAATATGGATACTCGTATGCAAGTGCAAGAGAGAGAGAGAGAGAGAGGGAGGGGGAATCAATATGCATGTAAAATTACTTACATATTACTAGAACATTATCATTGCAATAACACGATACCAAAGATTTTCCACAATCAACCTGAGACACTTCCAAGAGCCTTTCCCATCACCTACCAATATGTACAAACATTTTAATTACTTATTGCATAATCCGAACATTTCCTTATGCAGTACAATCACAACAATAGGTTATTGATTTTGCCCTTTAGTTGATTTCTGAAAAGTATTGGCGATCTTATTCAATGCAGGCATGGTAGCTAACTAACTCACATCGAAATCCTTTTCCCCCTTGACTTTCATTGGTAACTTTTTCAAAACAATTAATCAAATGAAATGGCACTAAATTAAATATTCCACAACTGAGTGTCAAAAAGTAATAGCGCATTACTATGGCTATAAACACATTTGAGTAAACTCGAATTAAATATGAATATGACGAATGGTTACTACTTGGATGATAATAAATTGGATAACATGGTTAAAATGTGGCTAGTGTAAACAAAACCGTTCTAATGAAGTGTACGAAAAGATGGCAAGACAGCAATGATGTCCTTGCTAATTGCGTCATTGTTAATTGGAAAGTGTATCACCCGGAAGAAGCCATACACATTATGATACGCTAATTAAAAATTCTTAAAGGCATTGTTTAACAATGTTAAATCCGAGATGCATGGCCCTACGTGTTATCAGTGTCTGTGATATGGTGTAATAATGAACCCCTACAAAAATCGCACTTCAAAATGATCAAGAAGTGCCTCAAAAAAGTAAATTTCTTTGAGTGACCGGTTTTACCATACTCGTTTTCCCCAATAGACTGTAGTGTTATGAAAACCATTAGGAAAACGCAAAATTTGGTTTCGATTTCCAATCATAAATATCTTGATAATCAGACAGGTGATTGGCTTGTAAAAGTCATGGGGTTCCTGACTGACCTAAAGGTTTATAATTATCATTGCAGCATGAGCTAAATCCAGGATTTTGTTTCAGAATCTGAGACAAAGTCACCGGATCCCTTTAAAATCACATGCTGATCAGAAACGATTCCATTACTGAATGTTTAACTTGTATAGTGAACTATCACTCAAGTTTTTACTTCTTCTTCTAGATCTTCTTCTTCCTCTTTTTTTCTTTCTGTTATCTTCTCATTCTTTTCTTTTCTTCTTCTTTCTTTATTTTGATCAATCTTTTATCATATTAATGTCACTACTGTATATTCTAATTTTTGTATAGTCCCATTTCACTCCCCACTATTACATACTGGTGTATTTTTATTCGTAAATTCAAGATGTACCAGCTATTATAGCTGTGACTTTGAATGCTTATCAATAACCTTGTCAATTCAATTCAATGAAAATTCAACTCAACATTGTGAAACATTGTGATTTTACGCGCAGAGGTCTCAAATTTTCAATTAAATAGGCAGTTAACCCTTTTAATATGAATTTGTATGATGTGTTTGTAAGAAGGACTGTCTACAATTTTATCAACCAGCATTTTAAAAATATTCAAAGATCAAAATCGACTCGGATCATGCTGATGGATTTGAAGTCGTTGTTTCGTCGCCTTTGCCTTTTGCCAGTGCGTGGTATTCGCAACACGTGATGTATTTCACTCGTGTATCTGGCGCACAAAAATGGCGAAAATGGGGCATTTTGTCAGGATCACCAGCTAAGTTCTACATTTCACTTCAGATATCTTTACCAAGGTTACACCTTACCATAGGCACAAGAGGAAGGGGGAGTATGGTGGCAGCCACCGCACAACCCCACTCCCACAACACATTTTGGATCTCAAAATATTCGGGCATCCATCGGTGCATCCATCGGCGATACTCGTGAAGCGAAGAGGTTCGTATTCCTCATATATTGACTACATATTTAATTACAAAAAATATAAAATCACTTTAAATATTATAAACATATACAAAATGTACAATCAGTAGATTTCAGTATTAAAGGGAAATTCGTTGTAAGAGGCGGGTGTGACTCGGTCTTGTGGTAAGCATCTCTGGTCTGCCTACAAAACAACCCTGGGTTCGAACCTTAATTGTGCACGGTGTTGTTAAAAGTTGCATGATCCCTAGACATAATAATCACATCTTTTTGTTTCATTTCTCTTTTTGTCCCAGTCTAGTTTATGTATATTCTGTTGTTGATTTTCTTCTCTATATTTAGTCAGTAGTTTATTTCAGTGAACCTACACGCACTTTCATGTTATTAATAACTATGATTCAGGATAATATATTTCCATATTAATTAAAGAAATGTTAATTTTGCATGGAATATGAAGAAAAAAAGCATCCAATAAATCAATCTGAGTGATAGACCTTTGTGAAAAACCTAATTACACAACACAAGAGCTCACACACGCGCACACACTTACACCCGGACGCTCCATTGTGTTTGAGGGATATTTACAGGTATATAATTTCAAGGTAAGGTAAACCATTGCTTTATGGCATAGTAATGTGGAAATGATGCAATCCCGTTTGACAAAGTTGTGCTCAGTCCCACGCCCTTGCTTCTATGAATTTTGAAATACTATTAAAATTGATTTTAAATTGGTATGTTAACATATTTTCAAACTATGACGTAAAATCGATCGATAGTACTGGGGACAGCGAGTCAACCAATACAACAACAAAAAAGGAATGTAAATTGCTAAAAAGGCTGGCTTCATTTTGTAATGACTAAAATAAATATTTTCAAACTATAAAAGCCTGAGAGGCATATTTTGGTATAATTTCTAAGCCTCTATGCATGCCTTCTATGGAACTTGACATATGATTAATTCATGGAGTTAGGGCAATCGTCTTCATGTAGATAATCATTTTGATTAATTTAATGAGTTTAAAGTTAAACTGATGTAAAGTGTATGTGTACGTGTGTGGGTGTGTGTGTGTGTGTGTGGGAGGGGGGGGGGGTAAATGCGTGTGAATTAGTATATTTCAATATCAGTAATTGTACTCCCGTCTGCTCTCTCTCTCTTTCTCTCTCTCTCTCTGTCTCTCTCCATCTCTTTTCCCCTATCACCTCTCGTATCGCTGAATCTGTCTGTCTCTCCCCCTTTTTTAACACAGATCATGCAGATGCAGGTGATGAACTTATGGTAGATAAATGTCTTTTAGTAATAATATAGACAAGGAATCAAAGAGCCAATTTGATAAAATAGCGCATAAAGATAATTAATCTACACCATCCAAGTGGCTATTTCATTACCGTAATGACACTATTAGCAAGATTGAATGCGTGTTCATTATCATTACGTAACCAAATAATGGGCTTCGGGAGCGCAAGCTGTGAAAAAAACAGTCTTGATCAGGGCAACGAGCCGGGTGAAGTACGAAATTTCGCACTAACACGGAAGCTAACCTTCATATCCAGGAGGAATTTTCTTTTCAGTACCACAATTATGCAATATGATCGAGAAACTGATTATCAGGTCGGCTGCATTTAGTGCTTTAGGTCCGCTTCTTTTGATTCTGAGTGATTGAATATCATTTTTATTTGCGATATTTTCCTGCTTCATGGTAAAAGAGTTAAACGATTTGACTGCAGGAATGAAGTATTCCTGTACTAATTAACTGCCCGGTATTTTTTTGTCAATGATTGTGTCATGTCATTTTCCCTTTTCAGGCCAGTTTCATTATCGCCCGAGTGACTAAGAAATATTCTGTGTATTTAGGACATCGAGTTCACACTTAACATGATATTAATAAATTGTAAATAACTAGAATAAACGCGAATATTCCTATTTGGGATTTTTAAATATCAATTTCACCAAAGGAAGCCTGGCTACACAAGTGCGTTATGGAGGAAAGGAGTAATTTAGGACTGAAAAAAAATGTAATAATGTGTTTTTACCCATAATGTTTCAACAATCAGAACAGAAGACCAATGAGGGAAATAATACAAAAAAGTCATCACACACCATTCTCGGTAACTAAGCATATCCTTATTCTAGCGAACACTATCCCACGACAATCACAAAGATATCCAACTCAATCTCATCGCTTATCTTGTCAACGGGCTCCGTATGGAAACGTAACAGGTCGGTTATTTAACCTCAATTCTCAACCTCAATTTTCAGGGACTGCCTGACTTTTTATGATGTCATAACATCAGCAGTATAAAAACAGCATTTAGTCTGACAAGTACTCTGAACAACATTTCTTTGAAGTATATCCTTTATAGACACCCATTGAAATGTAAGTGGGAAGAAAATATTCTGAGAAACTGGAGTTTGATTAAACCACTTTATATCCTTAAACAACTCCACGGTTAGAGATAATTAAGACGTCATATAATATGTTTGTCACAGCATCGGAATCTTTTTAAATTGTACGTCATGAGATAAGAGTGTGTTGTGTAAGATGTCTCCATCCGCTTTGATGATAGAGGGAGTTAAGCGCGGAATCTTTTATTTCATTCCTTAGCCTCCCACTCATTCACTCATTGTCTTTACTTCTAGTGGTCTCTCCAACATCCTCTGGGGGATGTTTCACAAAGATCCTAAGTCGAACTTAACTCTAAGTTGGACTTAAAAATTATGGATAGCCATTTGTAGCCTTAAAATGAAATATATTCAAAAGCGAAAATTCAAGTATTTTATACTTTTTATAAATTCCACATCAAGAACATGAAATCTCCTTGATAATAGAAAATATGGGTGATTTGAATCAACATTTTATGCCTTTTAAAGTAACTTTTACAAAATATTTTCATAGATGCTAATGGCTTTCCATAATTGTTAAGTCCAATTTAGAGATAAGTTCAACTTAGGATCTTTGTGAAACACCCCCCTGAATGCTTCAAAGCAATCCCTCCCTCTGGTAAAAATCTTGTGAAACATTTAAACCAAAATTGTTTAAACATGCACTCCTTATCATTATCAGCAGCAGCAGCCTCCGTCCTCTAGAATTTACAAGACAGGAAAAATTTGCGACACGAGATTTTCTTCGAAATGGTAACATATGAACGATTTTTAAATAACATAAAAACATACGTGCATATTGTACTTTAATTTTACGCAACTCAATTATTTTGCTGAAAATACGTCAATAACTAACATGAGCGGATGCCAGTATAAAGACTTTTTACCAAGATGAACTTAAATCAAGTTTGATTTAAGAGTATAGAACCTATTCATCGTTAATTCTGTTAATTAGGCTCTCCTGGCATTATTAAAAAAAAACTAAACACACTCTACGAGCATTGTGACAAATTGTCAGTTATAACACCACTGAATAAGAAGAAAATTACGTCTTCAGATAACATGTCTTTGTAAAAACAAATAACCGGGCAAGTACTTGTAAAAAAATCTTGAAAACACGTTTACCTCGCTGTTGATACGAATATAGCTTATGAATGCCCCATGGTTGCATTAAGTGGGATAACATTTTGACGTACGTGGGATAAACTATATCACCTTTTTGTGTATTTAGGACGCGTCAGTCTTTCGTAAACTCAGTGTACTATGCCATCATTTAGTGGTGTTTAGAACGAGAAAGAGAGAGAGGGGGAGATAGAGAGAAAGAGAAAGAAAGAGTGAGAGAGAGAGAGAGAGAGAGAGAAAGAGAGAAAGAGAGGATAGAGAAAGGGGGTTAGAGAAAAAACATGGGAGAGATAGGTATATAGATTAGAAATACAGAGAGCTAGAGAGAGAGAGAGAGAGAGAATAGAGGAAGAAGGTGGGACTTAAAAGGAAAATTAATGGGGAGGTAGATATACATAGAAAGATATAAAAGTAGAGAGAGAGAGAGTGGGAGAGAGCAGTAAGAAAGAAAGTAAACATGATAAAGGGAGAGATAGATGGACAGAGAGGGGCGAAAATAAAATAAAAAGAGGTACATGTATTACTGTAGAGAAAGAGAGATAAATGGCTGAAAAGGAAAAAGAGGCACAACGAAATAAAGCGTTGAAAAACTTGTTATTATTATTTGATTATTATGGGGAAAATATATAAATACAGAGAAAAAGAAATACGACTAAAAAAGAAGGTGAAGCGAGGGATGGCATAGGTAATAAGGTTACAGAGAGAGAGAGATGATGAAAATAAAGGAAGATATAGATAGGTGATTGAATAAAGATTGAGGGAGAGAGATAGAGAGAGAGAGAGAGAGAGAGAGAGAGAGAGAGAGAGAGAGAGAAAGAGGGGGAGGGAGAAGCCGTCATTATACTACATTCGATTGGTGTATATAATTATAGATATATTGTATTTATACATTTTAAATCATCGGAAGAGTTTTCTTAATTCTCTGTCATCTAATTCCATGTTGTATCTCCATCACATTTTCTAAAGGGTTCATTCCTTCGCTCTATTATTCCCTACCCCCCCCCTTATCCTCATCTTCTTCCATTATCTTTCCCCTCCACCAGTCATTTTCGTGTTCCGTTTATTACACAGGGTTCATCTCATATCATCGCTGTGGCTTCTCTTTAACTTGAGATAAGTTCATCCAAGTATTCAGCGAAAATGAGACAAATTTGTGAGGTTAAATGAAGATTTTGCTTCCAAACATGAGACAGAGACAGACAGAGTGTATCAGAGAGAGACAGAGAGAGAGAGAGAGAGAGAGAGAGAGACAGAGACAGAGAGAGAGACAGTGACAGACAGAATAAAGAGATAAAATATTTGATGCGGCGTTCTCTAGCATATTTTTATTTCTCGTGTTATACTGCATTGTCTGAGGTTGTTGCTGGTGATTGTCCTCATAGTCAAGACCTAATAGAATTTAAGTAACCCCCCACGCTCTAAGGGGAAAAAGAAACAAACAAAGAAAGAAAAAGAAATCCAATGTTCGTATTTGACTATTCCTACTTTATTGTATTTTAGGGGTTCAACAAATTTCAGATCACCATACTTTATCAAAGCTAAAGTAACTCTACTTATCTTTATTTGGTCGAACGGAATAAGGAATAGCTGGGCAAAAGAATGTCGAGTGTTGTTTCTATTATTTCTAACAATATCAGTATCTATCATGCTTAATTGATTATTAGATATTTTGTATGAAAGTGGCAAATTAACATGGGAATCATTAACGTGGAAAGAGAACTTGACACTTATTACAAGCACATCAAAGTTTATTCTTTTATTCATATATTTATTTGTTCATTTATTGATTTATTTATTATGTATAGATTTCATGATTTATCTAATTATTTGTTTATTTATTTATTATTTCATTTTTTTATTCATTTATTTATACATCTAGTCTATAACATGATCACTATTACTTTTCTAAAAACCAACCTACAGCCATTCCAATTGCCACGTGCGTCACCTATTTGATATTTTTTAATTATAAGATACTTGGAGAGGTCGTGGATAATATTTCATCTTATAAAGATAGGAGTGTCATTCTTGTTTCGCATTGTATTATTATTTGAACCTGATTCATGACTTTCTCTCTGGTTATATTATTCTGTTATACAAACATTTTTTACCTTTTGTGTGATTATCTTTTTCGTATGAATACTAAGATGTAGATTTAATCCTACTTTGTATTCTGCCCCTTTCCTTCTTCCTTCTTTCTCTCTGTCAGGCTCTGCCTCTCTCTGTCTCTGTCTCTCCTCTTCCCCTCTCTCTCTCTCTTTTTCTTCTCCCCCTATCTATATCTATCTCTCTCCGTTTCTCTCTATTCATGTATCTTTTTATCATCACAAATATTAATGTATGACATAATCATCTCTCTCATTGTGTTCATTTTTCAACCTTGCTATTTGGATTCCGTACGACAAAATATACACTTCAATCACAAGCATCTAGAGCAGTTTAACGTCATAAAAGTGCGGATAATAGTAATAGTGAGACTCGGTTCTATTTGTTCCCAGTCATTCAAACGACCAATTCCGTGATTATCTGCGTCGAACCGAACATACTTTTGATATCAACCGGACAAGTTTATAACTACAATACTGCAACCTTTCAGGGAAGTTCATCGGGAATAGGCCACAGTCACGGTGTCTTAAAATCTGGGTCAACAGCGATGCGCCGAGACCCCATTCTCATGCCACCCTATCCCAAAATATTTGTTATAAAAAAGCTATATTCAGCTTGCTAGAAACAAACGCCCGCGCTTCTGATCTTACCCTCGACATACATGGTGCTTCAAAATCTATTTTCCCCTTTCTTTCTTGCTATCTATCGAGAGAATGCCTGATAAGAGAACACTCGTTTTCTACATGTAAACCCACGCTTACTCTCTCACACACACACTCTCTCTCTCGCCCTATCTCTGCCTCTCTTTCTCTCCTTCCATTTCTATCTCTGAAGGCGTAATAAATAAGGATTTATTCCTTTTCGCGTGTCGTAGCGACAAATCCCTAATTGCTATTTAGCTCAAAGTGGTTGCTATACTCTAGTGAGACGATGTATATGGTAATTTATCGTCTCCCTTTTGTAAGGAGTACACTATTCTTTCATATGATGTCAATATTATGCTTTCGCAGCAGTGTTACGTATATGATTGTGGGGACAGCCCTAATCTAGTTTCGTCGAACTTACCTAAAGATTTTAAGGGGATTTCCTTCTCCTTGAATGAAAATATAACCTAATAATTAGGAAAAGTGATGACACTGCTCATCAGCCGAAATTTAAGCACGTGCTTTCGTGTCTCGTGTAATCCAGAACTTGCTATCTGAGATATTGGGCACACATGCATTACACACTGGGGTTACTGGAATGAAGCTATGTTAAACGAAGTTATGACGATGACTGACTTCAAAGTTCACTTCTTAAAGTGTTTATCGCTAATTGCCTCTCGTCATATAAACATAAAGCTACTGTTTCTTTAGGGATGTCATCGTAAGAATTATTCAGTGTACTGGTTGAATTATCAGTGAAATGTCACATAGGTTGGGACGATTCAATGGAATTAGTATGATCTTTTTTTTCACGCGGTAGATTGAGTTTTGAGTTTTCTTTTTATTGATTGAAAATGCACATTCTTTTTTTTTCGTTCACCCACCACTAAATATTAGTGTTGTCGTGTACAGCTTTCAGGAATGTTTTCTTCTTACATGTACATTCGTAGCAAAATTATTTAACGATTCGATACTTTCATGACCAAGTCAAAATAAAAAATAATCTAAAATTAATTGAAAGATTTGACTCCAGCAAACCAAATCCTAGAGATGTCTTATTGTCAACAATATCACTTGCATAGGAAGCATTGATGGCAGAGTTAATTGTCTTAAATGATCTAAAAGGCATACAAGATTTAAACATGTAATTTCAGAAAATTGTGTTAGTTTCAGAATGAAGTATCCCATCGCTTTATAATTAAATCTTGTAATTTTTTGGAACTCAGATTTGCGCATCTAGTTTCTTATTTGATATATTCCTGTGGAAAATCCCACGAAAAAGTCTTCATTTTCCATTTTCAAAAGGTTTATCATGTCTTTAAATGTATCTTTTACTTCTCCGTCATTCTCCTTACATATAAAATACCATTATAACCTAAATATAAATGAATAACACAAGCTTTGCAAGTGGACTCATAAAATGAAAACAAATAAAAATAAAAAATAATAGGAAGAAGTGAACGAGAGGAAAGAAACATGGGTAACTTGCTTCTTATTGAATTTTTCCTAGTTTTTATCTACCTGCTCATCTCACTCCTCCCGTCCCAACCCCCTCCATTCTTTCTCTCTCTCTCTCTCCATTTTCATCATTTCACAGGCACGTCAAATCATTAAAAGACATATGATTCAGATATGTATTTTGGGTTTACTCTATCTTAATTTGTAATGTGTGCTTGTGTGTGTGTGTGTTTAGAAAGTAACTTGAAATATATATTGGCATTTGGAAAACTGTAAAAAACTTTAACACGATTTGTTTTCTTGACTACAGTGTTAACCCTTTTCGAACAAACTAAAAAATACACAAGTTTAAAAAGGACTGCCCCATACTGCCATGCTACCATTATGTACAATTTAATATATATGTATATACATAAACAAGAATGAACGAGTCAAAGAAAGATTATTATTGTGAAAAAAGGAGAGTACTGCAATCTTCTGTTATATGTGCTCATTGCTATCTTTATTCATACTATACAACAGAAACAAGGCAATGATTACGGCAATATTTAACAAAAACTCAAACATCAGTTGCTGGGTTTTTTCATTGTTGAAATTTCATATACTCACTTTATATACAGATACAGCTATGTCATTGCACTTACCCAATAGACCACTCAAAATATTAATAAGTTACAAATAAGAAATTCATAAATAGAAAGTCATGACAAAATGTGTTTTCTCCGAAGGTAATAACAATCACGTACAGTTACTTTTTAACAAAAGACGTTTCCTCCAGAGTACTTTTGTGCTTGTCATAGGGTCAAACATTTTCGATATATTTTTTTACATCACAGCTATAAAGAGAAAGTACAAAATTACTTCATTAAAAGGCTCATTTTCCAATACATGACAATATTTGTACATTTGAATAAAGTGTTAATGACAAAATGATGATGATGATGATGATGATAATAATAATAATAATGATAATAATGATGATGATGATGATAATAATGATAATTATAATGATTATAATAATATTATCAATAACAATAATAATAATAACATGCTATCATTCACCAGGGGCGGATCCAGCCGGCGGCAAGGGAGGGGGCCTAAAATCGATTTTTTTTTTTTTTGCTCAGTGGGGTAGTGAGCAAAAAAAAAATTTTGGCACCCGAAAAAAATTTTAGGGTTATTTTTTTTCCCACCGCCACCTCCCCTTGGGCGCCAGGGGAGGGGGCCCAACTTTTTTTCAAAAAAAGGGTGTTTTTACTTGTTTTTTTTCTAGGGGAGGGGGCCCCCCCTGGATCCGCCACTGGATCCGCCACTGTCATTCACCCATGGTTGTTTAATCAGATACTGCTCTTCTTGAAGGCCGTGCAAATACCTCAGCATTACTAGGTACCTATTCAATATATCTCGCTCGACCAAGAGAGATAGATGTAAGTAAAGCACCGTGCCCAAGGATTATCGAACCTAGAACCTCTTGTATGGAAGTCTAGGGCCTATTCCAATATACCACAGTGCCTATACATAACGCACCGGACAGTTGACAAGGTTCACAGATGCTAAAAAATACGAAACAAGGTGAAATTTCATCTAAAAATGATTATCGGATATTATATGACATGACGAAAGTATCACCTATGTAACGAGGCCATGAAATGAAGTCCCCTTTTCTCTTTCACAAGACTTCATGCATTATTATATATTCTACCCGCTCAGATGAAATAATTCATTTTCATGTGTTTTTTCTCTCGAAATTTCTTGTAGTTATCAAACCCAACATATCAATAATATCAAGGCACAGTATGTCACGTTATGACATTGTAGTTTCGAATTATCCAAAAATCATCCAACTTATAAGCCCGTTCTTGAAAGAAAAAGAAAGCAACTCTCGAAATTGTTCTCTTCTTCTTTGTTCAATATGTGTGGCAGACAGATTTACGATATGGAACAATTTGAAATATTATCGCATCTTCCAATATACTAAAGTTTCATTTTTTCCTTTAAATGCGGATAGATTTAGGGGAAGATGGCAAAACGAAAGGTAAAAGGAAAGATTACAAAATGGACTTGCCAAAAAAGATATTTCGTATGAAAATATTCCGTAAATTTACCACATGCATAAAGCATAAGTAACAGGAGTGGTCGCCTGACACAAACCTCCCCATTTTTATATACAGGGTGTAAATATATTAGATCAACCGCCATCAGCGTAGACCCAGGGTAGATCTAGGTGCCCCGAGGAAAAGTTATCTAAAAATACAAAAAAATGAAATATAAACTCTGTAATAAATAAGAAGTCTCAAAGTTTCAATAGTTTCAAAACACCAATATGTCGAAAGTTTGCTACGCTCAACAGTGTATCGCAAAAATTAGTTAGTGCTACACCATGCACGACAATTCTCAGCAACCGCAAAAGTGATGACCACCATTTGTTCTTTGTTGAATAAAGAAGAAATCTTGGCTACGCTATTGGTGAATGCTACTTTCTTTCTACTGCTGCTGTACAGCAACTACTACTAATTGTGAAGTGCTCATCTTAATTATTCCCACCTGCTCCAACAAGACTAAAACATATTCTACTGTCTACTACTACTACTACTTCTACTACTACTACTACTACTACTACTACTACTACTACCACCACCACTACTACTACTGCTACTTCTACTAGTGCTATTTCTACTACTCCTACTAATACTCCTCCTCCCTTCCTACTACTACTACTACTACTACTGCTGCTGATATTTCTACTTCTACTACTACTGCTACTTCTACTACTACTACTACAACAACTACTATGACTGTGTTCTGATACTGCTGCAAGTAAAAGACGTGAACACAGAAGGGTCAAAATAACCTAATACAATTAATGCCGCTTGTAAATCTAAATCTATTTCATTTATAAAGAGTGTAAAGAAACAGAAAATAATCTTAAAAGTAGATTTAAAGTCGCCTTTTGTTAATGAAGGTAAATTGTGATAATCGGTGCTTACAAGTTACACGCACACCGCCCACAGAGTGAATCTAAACAAATGGAAACACTATATTGTTTTGTGACAAAAGAAATACAGCCAGGAGAGTTCCCCAATATTTTATGTGCATTTATAAATATACATATCTTATGTATAACGCCGTTCGCGTTACGCATTGAAAAGAGAAACACTTTAGATTTGAAGTAGAACGGAAAGAAATACAAAATCATATGAAATTAAGCCTCTTATTTTTCACTAAAAATAAATGGGAAAATTCTCGTCTATGAAGATATGTCATGATCATACCAGACGCCATTCTAAAAACACTTTGATTCGGTTCGATTTTAATAAATTCAACCCCTTTTAGCGGTTAGAATTCCTTTCAGAACATCAATATATTCATGTATTCATCATAATGTTACTTAATAACTTCATTATTGTTGCTGTGCCAACTTAATGAAACATAACCAATCATACAGTATTTTACTACGTTTTCATTTGATTATTTTTACTTAATTTTTAAAGTTTTAAGATCTTTAAATGATCATGCGGGAAGTCATATTTCATTCCCTTTGACATCTTTACCACTAAAATTATTACCAATAATAGGTAAGGTGCAATCAAACAGGACTAATGAATTTCAAAATTAATTACAAGAACCTCGAGAAGAATATCTGCTCGTAAAATCGAAATGTAAAGGTTGTCTTTCCAGACCCTCCAACTCTACTAAAGGGTTGTCCGGTACTGCGTCAAGAATTACAAACATAATTTTAAGTACTACCTGTCGAGTAATCATGGTAAGTTACTAAACAGGTGAACAATCATTCAACAATACACCTTTTCACGGTTAAGGGCGCCATTTTAGAGGTCAGGGGTTTACGCGTATATAGCGCCCATGCAAATATGATGTGAGCGCACAGCGCAGGCAGTGATGTCTTCAATGTTTTCAGATGCCTGCGCTGTGCGCTCACATCATATTTGCATGGGCGCTATCTTACTAAACCACTGACCTCTAGAGGTCAGTGGGGTTAACATCTTTGTTTATTCTTAAATTTATTCTTAAATTAAGATGGCGCCCATGTCTGCGCATGCGCACTTTTGTAACCGTGAAAAGGTGTATTAACTCATGGCACGGGAAATATAAGTCATTTGAAATCGACTGTTTATTCAACAGATCCATCATCTGGCAGAAGGTCCTGTGGAACGTTTTTATCAAAATAATAACCCATTCCATCGAACGACCCCGTCTAGAATTCAGGAGTTAAATTGCACTTTCATGTCCAGTAGGATTTGAACTTTACTACCACCTCTTTAAAACATGATATACATGTTAATGTATACCATAGTATGAATTCGTCACAAGTAGGGTAAAAAATTGATAAGATTCCAGACCTGCTTGAATTTCTGGGATACTGGATTCTCAAACAGCAAAATAAGACGGAGAAGAACAAGAAGAAGAACAAGAAAAAGGAGACCATGAAGAAAAGTCATGCAGTGTCACACAGTATTTCAGCATCATGTAACAAAGCGTTCTAAGCTTTGATAAACAGAATGACAAGTTTTCTTTTGTCCACCCGTAGGAATATGGCATTGTTTTTTATGCCCCTCTTGGAAATCTACTGTGCATCATTTGGGACTAATCTGTTACATTTAGAGACTCCAAAATTCATGATCGTACTTGCATTTCAATGCCAGACCTGGTGTATTTATCTCTTTTGTCATCGGGTCAATTGTTCTTGAATTGGACTTAAAACCTTGTAACGAATTTTTTGACATAGAACGTCCTTCAGTCAGTGTCGTAGAGCATAGTGCTATCATCACAGTCGTCTTCGATTTTAGATCCAGTATCGGAGAGAGCTTCAGCACTCTCATCCATGTGGCTGCTTGATGGGATGTCTCGAGAAGAGGTATAGAAGTCTGTTTCGCAGGAACGACTTCGCTTGTTCTTTTTCAAGGATTCACGTCGTAGGGATGCACCAGCTAATCCTGGCCCTCTTTCTTCTTCAGACGAGCTTTCTTGGGAGTACCCAGCAGCTACGCTATCCACAGACCCGGAAGAGCTAGCTGTTGGGGAGTGCACTAGCGCTCCTGTGCTGGCTGAGGCTGAACAGGTTGAGGGCGCCCCAGAGGCTGAGGCAGAGGTCTGAGAGGTGTTTGTGGAACTGCTCGCGATGTTTCCACCGTGCATATCTGACGCCCAAGGCTGTAAGTTCTGAAGGGCATTTAGAGAAGCGTTATGTACACACAGAGGATCCGGTGGAGGTGGGTCCTGCATGTTCTTCATCATCATTTCATGTTGGAGAGAAAACATAAAACGTGCTGCGGCTTGTCTTTCAGCCTCACGTTCCTCTGCTGTTTGTCGCCTGTAGATTTTGAAAGAGAGAAGGTAGAAAACAAAAGGGTTCAAGATTATTCTTGGTCCTGACAAACATTCATACGCCTCCCTTATACTATGCTGCTTCCTTGAAACACCTTTACATTACGCTCACATTATACGTTCACTTTGACCCTGCTGTCTGAATATGGTTAACGACTGATCGAACACAAAAAGAAAGAAAATAAAAAGAAAAAAATGCAGCATGTATTCTTCAAGCATTTGTATGCCCATCCGTCTTTAATTTAGGTTATCATAATCTTTTTTTTACAACATATTCAATAAGGCTATATTCATCAGTTCATAAGTCTTTCCCGTTGTATCATGTTAAATTATAAAATACGATTTCCCCGTATATCTTTAGCTGTGAAGTGCCGTTTGTATGTTATATTACATAGTTCATAATCCTATCACTTCCCCTTTAAATCAATCAAATTAAGACAAATATTCAGTTCAACCTTGTTACACAAGCCTAAAAAATCATTAGCCACAAGCTGACCGCGGACTATAGGCAAAGCCGCCATTTTATATCTTATGCCACTTGATGAAGCCCCATTCCTAAGTCTGGTAGAACCAAAATTGATCCGAACCACTGTTCAATTTCTTCATCCAATAAGAAAATATTGGAAATAGAGACAAAACCGTGATGTCATTCTCTGTACGGCATCTCGTGAAATAGAAAGGGAAAGTCCCTTTATATTTGCCTATTTTCAATAATATTCAAACTACAGGCAAAGGTGGGTAGACATAATGCGTTTGCGTGTGCGTGTTTATATGTGTGTGGTGGGTGGGTGAGTTTGCCTGTATATGAGAGGGCATGTGAAGGGAATGAGACTTGGTGAGATAGGATGATACTCTCGTATGACGATATATAGCTACAAAAAGAAAACAACAACAACGAAAACAAAAAATCAAATCGCCACGTTTGATTCAGTTTATCAATGAACGCCAATTTGTATGCAAAATTTTTTTTATACTAATGGACTAAACATGACTCCTAACATTTAGGTTAGCTTTTTAGAATTTGGAGAACGATTTTGGTGTCATAATAAAAGGGATTACAAGTACGATATCAAGCGTTTACATGGTGTTATCATTTTCTTTAATTTCTTTTGGTACAACTTCTATTCGAATTTGCCCTTTTGTCCGTTTTGGATACATGATTTTATGCTGGAAAACAGTGAAGTAAAATATAGGTGGCTGAAGTAGAAAAGATGCTTTAGTTAGCCCCATCACTTAAAATATAAACTTTCATTAATGGATGAAGGAAATGGATATCATTTCCTCTGCACCTTGATAGGAATATTATAAGCTATAATTATGTCACATAAAATGATGAAATGAAGTGAGATCTTGTTAATTGTATGGAAATATTAAATTGTGATTTGTTGTATGGACTAACTCTTGACAGAGATTACGAAAAAAGTAAAGAAGAAGGTTAGTCTTTCGCGGCTAAGAAAAACTAAGCGTTTTACATATCTCATTTTCTTATCATTTTACTTTAAACATGACTTTTCAATATTTTACAATTTTTGTATCTTCCCAAAGCATCAATTAATATTAACGTTTTTTAATTGGTCCTCGATTGCAGACGCCTTTAAGCTTTCAATTTCTACCACGATCTAGTCTTGGTTTGATCGCGGAGTCATTTCTCAGGCTTTATCACGATAACTGCGACCTAATTCAAACATAGATCAACTGGTTGCACACGATTAAATTTCAAACACTATCATAACCAACCCAGTCTCTTATTTAAGTGAAACAATTTTTCAGAAAGTTTATGGGATTTACCATATCTATACAAAAAATCTGGTAGGTCTTTAAATAACACGAAATAAATCAAACCCGTCGTTTAAAAGAAACAAACGAAATCTGCATAATAAGAGTACTCTATTTATCAATTTTAAGCCTACTCTGAGGATAATTCACTCTCCTTCGGAAATCTATCTGCATAATAAAATACTCTATTTCGCGTCTTACTTTGCAAATTCGATAGCCGAGTAGATAGATTAATTAGATCACAATCGCCGCTGGATCTTCACGAATATTATTGTTCTGAGTAAGATACATCGCAGTGAAAGTGAAGTACGTCGGAAGTGAAACAATACTAGTACATAACAACAAAACGCTTAATTTTCTTCGTGGCGAACGTTAAAAAGAGCAAAATGTATGTATAGTTTTTGTTGAAGATATTTTTTACTAGAAATGAAGACTTACTCATTTCGCTTCCCCCTTTGTGATAATCCTGCATACGCCCGGGGATCCGTTTCTGTTTAATTGCGGTACGAATAATATTATTACCACGATTTTGCTACTGGGAGAGACCGAGACAGAGAGGGAGTGGAGAAAAGAGAGATCAACGGAGAGAGTGGGAGAGAGAGAGAGAGGGAGGGACAGTGGTAACTATAGATAGATATACAAAGAATTCAGGGGAAAGAGACCGTGAGAGAGACAACTCGAGCAGAGTCACCTAGAAACAGAAAGATTGAGAGATTGAGAAGAAAAAGAAAAAGTTGTACATATATATATATATATATATAAAGACAGGCACACAGATACAGAGAACGAGAGAGCGAAAAAAATAAGTAAAGAGATATGTGTCAGGGGACTTTCTAAGAAAGATAGTCAAACAAAGAGAGAGAGACAGAGAACCAGAGATACAGACAGATGTAGGTAGTCACACTCATACAGAAATGGAGAAAGAGAGAGCAAGAGAGAGAGAGAGAGAGAAAGATAGAGAGAGAGAGAGAAGGGTATACAGAGAGAGAGAGAGAGAGAGAGATACAGAAAAGCCTCTATCCCTGTCAGAATTGAAAAATGAAATAGATGAATTATATATCAACCTAAAGCTTATAAGCCATAGATTACAATAATATCCATTATATGCTATTTCAGTGCCTGTCAGAGGAATAACATCTCTCTGAAAACTCGAAATCCAAAGCTATCGACTTGATGACTTCAACTTATGTGGAGTACACATATTCATGATGACTTTGCATTAATTAAGCACGACTCATTGCCTCAGCTATATTGGGTCCACATGAGAAGTCGTCGCCGTAGCTGCGGCAAATTTGACCTCTGTTGACCCGTAATTTAGAGGGGTACGGAAAATGAGGTTCTAATTTGCTTTTGTGCGATAATGAAAGAGAAAGTAATTGTTATTCCTTTGTTTTTGTATTCTACGTTCATTCAGCTTTCCATTGATATAAAGTAGTATTTTCATCGGATAAGGTCTTTAACTGGAGAGCTTTCGAGCACTGTCATCCCAGACTGGGTGGCCTACGTTTCCATCTTATCACCCGGTACGTCTATTTGACAAAGTACCCGTTACCCTCACGATGACTCCATTCAAAAGAACAATTAGGGCACCCTTTTCATCTTTATCCCTATGGTGAAAATGACGTCTGTGATAACTCTTTTTAAAGATAAGGGATAAATCTTCCGAACACCAACGAGTGTAGCCTGATGGGGGTCAATGCGATCTATGATCCCTGACCCCTAGAAGGAGACGATAGGTGAAATCACCTGTCCCACCACACAAGATGATAGATCGGTTGTCTGCTGGATGGTGTACATGCCTCATGTACAGATACTTTAAAGTATATTTAACCAATTACATCAAATCCAATTCGTATTCCCCCACTGCGTGTATATACATGTAAGTAACTTGTTGGGCGCCTTGAGCATCCCTAGTATGGATGCTCGCCTTATAAATGTTGTTATAGTTGCAATTCTAGTTGATGCAACTTGATGTTATGAATGTGAACGATGATATCGATGGTGGTAATACGTAAGAAATCAAGATATTTATTTCATATCAGTAATACCATTAAAGTTGATAATGCTGTTATTATCACTTCTGATAAAAGACCATCTAATAGAAGTAATGTGAAAGTACTATTTAAAATTCAAATGTTATTGATAACATTTTCAACATTATCGGCAATATTTTTTGTTAGAACTATTATTAAAATGTAATAGCAAATACATAAAAGTATTAATATAATGTTATGTATTATGATATATTATTTATGATATATCAGGACACAAATCAGTTCTGAAGATGCGTCTTCATAATAAAATTACATATCAAATAATTGTTTATCATTAATCAGTATAAATACTGCTCAATCTACGGGCCTTGAAATTTGTATTGCCCAACATTGCCAGATACCTATTTAAAACAACTGGGGCGAGAGGGACATGTGGGCAAAACACCATGTCTAAGGGTGTAAGCACCAAGCAAGGATCGAACCCCATACCTCTCGATGTCCAATACTACCCCCATAGTCCTTTCATAGTACCTAGACGTATATTGGGGGACACTGAAATACTGAAATATACACTGGACGCTATAGTCACACCACCAAACCGACCCCAAAGCGATTCTGCACCGATTGATTCTTGGCCATTATAAGTAATGTATTATTTTGGTCGGTGTGGTGTCGGTCTGTTGGGTGTGACTGAGGTATAAAGTGGGTCTAAAGTCGATTTTAATGAAGAAAATTATAAGAACGAGGTATGAGCTTTCATTTGTAAAACATGACTGGCACCTCACGTCGGAAAATAAGTAGAATAGGGCCATTGAACTGTATACTACAATGTACTACTAAAACTACTACTATTACTACTAATACTACTACCACCACGACTACTACTACTACTACTACTACTACTACTACTACTACTACTACTACTACTTCTACCACCACTACTACTACTACTACTACTACTACTACTACTACTACTACTACTACTACTACTCTACTACTAGTTACTACTACTCCTTATACTACCACCACTACTACTACCACCACTAATAATAATAATAATAATAATGATAACAATGATAATAATAACAATGATAATAATAATAATATAAATGAAGATATCTTCTATAGCGTGCCGACCCGACAGCTTAGGCGTTTGCTCCAAAACATGATACATACATTAGTTAAACTCCTTACGTGTACCTTTCGTGGTATACACAGTTCGAACAATATTAAATATCCGTTTTACCGGTCCTAAACTTTGGAACGATTTACCTGAACCTATGAGGAAATCTGTATCTCTGTTAAGCTTCTCTTGGGAGCTTAAAAAATGTATGATTTTAAATTACAGTGCATAAGTATTAGCCCTACACCCGATTAGGGTGACGAATGTGTGTATATTGTGTAAGGGGATCTGTATGGGTGTGTATGTATGTACCTTGTATGCATGACTATAATTATGTAAACATATATATATATATATTTTTGTGCATATATATATATATATATATATATATTTGTGCATATTGTATTAATATGTGTACTTGTAACGAGATACTTATACATGTACTTATATATGCATATATCCTGTTAATCTTATATTACTGTTTTATCGATACACAGAAGTAGGGGTGATAAATCCAGTATTATCCTTATCCTTACTATTCTATAAAAATGCAGTCAAATATTTCCACATTATACCCCTCACCTATATCTTGCCATTATGTTGTTTGTGCATGCCATACACTCCATTGCTACTATGTTGCAGTCCTCTTCTTCTTCTCTTCTTTTCTCTTTCTCCAAGCTCTCTATCCTCTCCTACTCCTTGCCTATCCCTTTCTTCCTTTCTTCTATTTATAATGTATATTATGTAGTTGTGTATTCAGGCGTACCCATTACAAGCTTTGCTTACTGGGACTCGCGCCTTCTTCCTTGTAATACAAGTTCTTAAAATATATTTATGTTCCTAAGTATAAATTGTATTGTTTGAACAAATGTCAAATATGCTGTCAAATTGAATGGAAGAAAATAAATGTTCACTTGAATTGAATGAATTGAATAAATCGACGATACATGAATATATATCTAGATATTTTGACTTGTTTTTCTTTTATTTTAAATATGTAACTAAAATGGTGATACTCTTTATAAATGAAACAAAAGGGCATTGTGAAAATGATTTTGTGCATGTAAAAGAACATTCGACATGTATGTGACTTTTCCCTACATTTGCTTAAATACTCATTAATTTTTTTGATGAGCTTTACCTAAATTGACATTTTTTATTTTATCTTTTAGATAAGACATTGTTTATTGAAAAATGTGCATGAACCGTTAATTCAACAATAACAGAGTACAAATAAATAACATGTTTGAACACCTAATTCGAATGAGAGTATGAGTAACTTTAATGTTTGTTATGACATTATTTTTACAAAATTTTAACATTCATTTTCCTTTGTACTAAAAATATATATACAGGGTGTTATATTTTAAAGAGAATAGTGAGATGAGTGAAATGAAAAAAATATATAATAAACAATATTATGATGAATAGAAAGTGTTGCATGATTGATTGCAAGTGGTGAATAACAGTGAAATGGCATTATTAGTGCAGAGTGAAATGAAAATATAATGAGTGTAACGAAACGAAAAAATATATATCTAAAAGAATATTATGATGAATAGAAAGTGTTGCGTGATTGATTGCAAGTGGTGAATAACAGTGAAATGGCATTGTTAGTACAGAGTGTATGAAATGAAAATATA
The DNA here is from genome assembly GCA_037976565.1 of Mesocentrotus franciscanus. Classification (NCBI taxonomy): domain Eukaryota; kingdom Metazoa; phylum Echinodermata; class Echinoidea; order Camarodonta; family Strongylocentrotidae; genus Mesocentrotus; species Mesocentrotus franciscanus. The sequence continues at coordinate 24,319,421 of CP137677.1, read as the reverse complement.
ATGAGTGAAACGAAAAAATATATATCTGAAAGAATATTATGATGAATAGAAAGTGTCGCATGATGTGAATAACAGTGAACTGGCATTATAAGTAGGCCTACATAGGCAAAAGAAGAAATAAAGAAAGAAATATCAATTATCAAACTAACATGTAGATCAAACTCTACTGGGAAGCATTTTTATTTGGCCTAACGTGTACCTGAGATGTTTCCTTTTTCTATATGATGCGCGCCCACCATTGGGCGGAATTAGGGCGGGTCTAGGCGGTAATAGGCAAGGGAAATGCCTCACGCAGACGGCGCACTACGGGCAATCGCGTACGATTTCAGGCGTAAGAATGGCACGGTTGGATTCGCTAGAATTTCGGCTACAAATCGATATACATTAGCGTCTGTATAATTCATTTTCAGAGAAGTTATCTGAGAAAAACTGCCTATCGGGCGGAAACCGGGCAGGGTACGGTACCGCAGAGAAGGGCACACACGTACACACACCCGCGCCCGCAAATGTTTGTGCGTGGGGGCGGGTGAAAGGACGCGTTAGTATTTCCTAAACAATGAAAAAGTCGAGCATACCACATTCGAATTTTGGTTGTTGTTGTCAAAGTGGCGTTTTTGCAGATAACATAAAGCCTTCATAATGTTCTTTGTTACATTAACCATGTTTTATCCTATAAACGTATAAGATAAGAGAAAAGAAAAGTGGTTACATTAGTATCTAGGATTAAGCATTACAGGTCCATGGACTCGATGTTTCTTTTTCTTCTTGTTTTTTAAGACAGCATAATATGTACATTGAAGAAAAACGCTTGCGTTATACCAAAATAAGTCAGCCGAGTATAAATTCGGCTTTTTTTGCAACTAGTAATGGATATTATAAAGCAAATTTAAGGTATAGGTGAAACTACAAATACAGAAATGAAATTTGTGAATGATCACAATAAACCTAAAAAATGTTGATTTTTTTTTTAATGACAAGTCAAAATTCAAGAGCAGCTCGATCAATTAAACCTCTTCCGCTTACTTAGACTTGTTATTGCACTTAAATGTAGATTACGATTACAACCTATTTGTTTATGATGAATGCTCAACAAATAACCCTCTTCAAAATCACTTAAAGTATCAATGACGTAAATAGCAACCTTGAAATCAAGACATTCTATTAATCGTTGCAATATTTTGCACATTCTACCGACCTACAATTTTTAAGCTGATTCTGACTAGCATTTTCAATATGTTAAGAACTTATATCATTTTAAAATATTTTCACATCTGCAGAATTATGTAGCCTTACTATAATATTAACAATGATAACAATGATAACAATAATAGTAATAAAAAAAAAATGATAATAATAATAATCATCATCGTAATCATAATAATAATAAAGGTCTGGAATAGTGTTTACTTCATTTTCGTGCAATGTGTTAAGGAAGCACTATAATAGACCATAGGCTAAATCATAAATTGAAGAAAAAAATGGGGGGGGGGCAGTCGATCTTAAATCTCTGAATTACTCTCTTCGATTGGTTTTTAGTCATAATGCTTACCACATAAGATCTAAGCGTAGTAATTTCCTAAAATGGGCTCTTCAAAGCGCTCCTGGTGAAAGAGACGATGAATATCATAATCATTTGACAAGACTAGATCAAAGTGCTGATATTCTTTAATTACGAGTTCCAATTATTTTTGTTACCATTTTTACTTACCTCTTAGAATAACATTACGATGGGTTGGAACGTTATTTTGGAAATTCCTTCTTCCCGATGTCTGCTAAAATCATAGAAATTACCCAAACCAAAGTTTAAAAAAGGAAATTACTAAAAGAATTTCCAGTTCAAGCTTGTACTCAAAATCCGATCCACCATTATGTATTTAGACTACTTGTAAGAAAAGCAAAATAATAGGAATATGAATGACCTAATACCCATTCCCCCTTCTTGTTGTATAGCTACGTTGATAATGGCAAATTTTATCATACTTAAAAGACACTTGACGAATTCTCTAAACCGCGAATAACCTACAGGCTTTTAAATGTTGAAATGTCACCGTTTATAAAGATAACCACATTGTCATCTATATAAATGACACGACGCAAAGTTGCCAAACCGCGAATAACCTAATACTTTCACATTGTGTCTCCACTAACGATATCCATGACATATTCATAAGGCAAATCAAATGATTTGGAATAATCATCACGAAGCGGTTCTCCCGCCTTCATGATCACCGTCAACAACGCTTTTAAGACCAAGTAAAAATAATACATTGTTTCTCGTCCGGATATCTTCATTCTTTTTAATAAGAAGAAAGGGTTTCGTATAATTTAGAAATAATATTGGTTCAATTTCAACACAACTTATTAAAATCAATTTCAATTCTACATGCACTTAAAAGGTTTAGTGTACAAGTGCATTGTATTCTGACTTCTCTTATTTCCCATTTTCTTGATATCCTCAAGATTCTCATTCATTTCACACACACACACACACACACACACAATGTCAAATAAAACTTCTTTTTTTTATATGAGGAGGGCCGAAAAAAGTGTAAAAGGAGGGGGCGAAAAACTAAGAATTAATTTTATTGGCTTAATCTTGATATTCCATTCAAAAACCGAAATGTCAAATAATTTTGTTACAAATGAAGAGGGCCGATAAAACAAAGTGAAAAGGGGGACGAAAAACTAAGAATTCAAATTATTGGCTTAATCTTGATATTCCATCATCCCAAACGTTACCAATATTCTACCTCCCTGTGGAAAAGCGTTTTCCTTGAGGACATTCTGTCCTCTGTCACAGCATCAAGTATTCATGCATTTAATCAAGATTTCGCCGTCTAAAATACACCACAACGGATAGGTAAGATTCCTCATGCAAGCAACATTTTCAGTGTTATTGTTCCCCGGGTGACTGGTGGGATGAAGAGGTGATTCGAGGAGATGTACTTAATTGACAATTTTAGATCCGATACCTCGATCACACTATTCAAGACAGACACCAGAACTGCAATAGACTGAACAGAATTACCTTACCCCGAATGGCCCAGAATCGACCGGTTTGGAGACGGTGTAGAGACGGTAGTAACTGAGGTATGAATCTTTCGCATGTTTTAGGGAACGTTTTATGAATGGATTGGCCACAAAGGTTTGCTCAAGTTTCGTTACTGGAACTAATGAGGAAAAAAGGTTTAGTGCCAATCCAACCACGATAGAAATTGCTCTCTAATGAATGGGACTAAAAAATCTGTTTGGAGAAAGCCTTAACAAAAATGAACAAAACTGTTTGAAAGTTATAAATGTTTCTGAATTTGTTAACCACTGTATTGTTATTTATGATATGGGTCCACCCGCCTAACTTAATCTACGGTGCGAGTTCCTCCACATTTTTTAGATGTATATTTACTTTATATGTGGCTTCATCAAATGACTAAATTTAATCAAATAATTGCATGTTAAAAGGTTGTGATCATAAAACAAAATTGTGATCATGAAACAAAATTGTTATCATGAAACAACTCAGAACATTAAAATATTGTGATTAAGCTGATAAATTTGATTAACGTTAAATAACTTGCAACCCCTACTACACCTTGAAAGTAATACATCTCGGATTCGGCACTTGAATATGGACTAACTGTGCATTTTCTTATACACGAATGTCACAATTTCATACAGTCTTAATGATTTTTTTTTCTTCGTGGAACAGCCGAGGTAACATTACGGAAAACATTTATTTAGTGACGTCCGTTCACAAAGTATGGTCTATTAATGAGAATGGATGATATTGAATTCCTTTCTGTGAAAAGCGAATGTAGGGTTACAAATATTCCTTCGCACATAATGCAAGTCATGGATATGATCTATTATTTTGTTTTGTTCCACAAGTGCACCTTGAGAATTTGATTTCAAGAGGATTCGGTGGCTTAAAAATATCATATATTATCATTACTATTATCAATTCACTCATTAGAGTTTTACATAACCTTGCCTTTCACAGAATCATAATATGTAATGATTTGTAGATCTGGGCCAAGTCTTATAAAGAGTAGCGATTGATCCAAATCGATCACAAGTCCTTTAATCAATCGCAATTTTACATTCTCCTATCTCTTATGTACATAGTTGCGATTGATATCAATCGCCAATAGGGCCCAGATGTTTTTAAGCTTTCACTAATTTGTTTCTCCATATTTTTTGTTATTGTTTAAACCAAAAATTGGTATCAAGCCCTGCTAATGCTCACTGTCGAAATATCCGACCAAGGATCTGTTAGTACTTGGAGTATACCATTATAGTTTGATCCCCACCCTCACAACAACAACAACAGCAAACAAGACAAAACAAAACAAAAAATATCAGAAAAAATATATCAAACAAACACACGCACACATATGCGTTCATAATACAATTTTTTAATGGATACACTTTTCAATCGAAGCCGTGTTTTTAATTGTGACCCTGTAACATCTGCATTGTAACCAATGTTATTGTGTAGAGAACTCACAATAAACAAAAAATGGAGTAGTGTAATCATTTTAGACCATAGCTACCTTTCTGATAAAATCCTAGTCTTCTCGTCAAGTACATTTTTTCATGTTCATATGAAAATTCCTCTAATTCCACATTGATCGTTTTGTTAACAAGTGTAAATGCAATTTATTCTTAAGCAGATCACGGTTCGATATCTATTCTTCCTACCAAATGTCCTGGGCCATCTTTTTTTTTAATCAACCTTCTCTGTATAATGTCTGTTTGTTTTCATGTTTTTTAATATGTTGTTATCTCTTACAAATGTTATTTAGAATGCCAACATTACATGTAAACATAAAAGATCCAGCTTCGGTTGCTTATCATGTAAATTTGATTGTAAAACATGATTTGATTACATGAGTGAAACATTATTGAAATTTAAATTAAAACAATTGTTCAGTATATGGCAACCACATTCGTCCCTTTGCAACAATTAATGGTTTGTTTCTTAACCTATGAACCACAAATGGCGGTTTAAATGAAGTGATCTTTTCAAACAAGTGTTCGAAATACTTGACTGAAGATTCGAATGTCGTTGGTTCGAGCCCCAGGGCTGCACAAATATCCTTCGGCAACACATTATACTACACCTTGTCACCCGCATCCCTGGTGGGAAATTCATGGTAACTTGGTATGTCATAGTTCTCTCCATGGAGTGAAGATGGTACACACGATTGGGTGTGTCAACGAATCGTATGACCTACGCCAAGGTTGTTGATGTTTTTGTTGTTGTTGTTGTTGCTGTGTTGGTTGGTAAGTTTTGGTGGCAAAAAGTTAATTCTGACTACACGGTTGCCCATAAATTTGGAGTGATATTCTTTTACCCATTTTCATGAATGGATTGAAAATAAACTGTACTTCTTTTGATCAACCTCTATGACTCCGTAAATTAATCAATAAAGTTTCGAAAAGATATAAACTGTATCCATCAAGAATGAACCATATTCTCACAATCACTTCATGAAAGAGCGGGTGAACAAAATATTCAAACTTTATGGGCAAGTGTGTTATTATTAATTTGAACGTGAGAACGCGTGACATATATGGCGCTATATAAAATACAGATTGCCATATTAACTGGCATTTCATTTACCTATTCATCAGAATGCATAATATGAATTTCTTGTCTTCAAAATCAAATCACGAACCTCGCACATAAGGGATACAATTTCTCCTAAATACCGAGTTGTTTAAAAACAAAATTGAAATCTTGATGTTGCGTGTTCTTAGTGTACTGGCTAGGATTATCAAGTTGATAAAATGTTGCAATAGTATACTTGACTACAGACAACAGTATTTCTAACAAACAGTGGTATTCGTCTTTGTAGACATACAAATCAATTGCGATAGCTATCATTATGGAAAAATGACATCAGCAACATCACTTCAAAAAATTCTGTTTTACTCTTCTATAATCAGGACGGGATGCCTTCATAGTTTTACTTGGATGTGTAATTTTGCGATTTTTCTATGTCTTTTGTTTGTATTTACTCTAAATATTCCGTGAATTTTTGTTAGTGCATGCAATAGGTACCGTTGCGGTTAGTCGTCGGCTATTAAAACAAAGGTAATCATGAACCATTAGAATACTACTCTCATTTGTACTGATAATGATGTGTTCGAGTCTGTGGGAATGATGACTAGCACAGCTAATGTAAACTACATTCTAAAAGCATTACATACTGATGCCAACTCTAAATTCGATACTCAAAGACTTGACTCTTCTGTAATATCTTATTAACCATCATGTCTGTATAGACGATCTCTTACTTAAATTCTGATGAATGTCCAAATTATACTAAGCATGATAAAATGACATTTTGATCGATTGATGGTTTAAAGACTGTAATACATGAATTATGATATAAGTAGTAATATTATGCTTTAAATCCCCTATAACTTTATGTTGCATCCATTATTGTGGGAAGTGATTTATGTGACACTATTGCCGCAAAACAATATCGTTTAGAGTTGACATTTTGCTATTCTGCTCTATTAGATTGATGTTATGTCGTATAAAGCAAATTGTTAGGACACTCTCTTTGTTTTATTTAATATACACACAACAGTGGCAATGAAAAATATATTTTCATGATGTGATCAATTTGCATGCCTTATTATCATGCAAATCTCCAACCTATACGCTTGAAATATCAAATCTTATTTTCAACGTTGGGTGTAGACCTATAAATGATATATGTGATACATTTAAGCTGAAAAATCTTCTCCGTCCTTCAATCTCTCTCTCTCTCTCTCTCAAATCCCCTCTCCCCTCCTCTGTACCATACTCATCACATGTTTAAATAGCTAGTTCTTTCCACCCTCTTTTCCTACCTCCATTTCGTCCGCCTGTTTTGAAACCAAGTCTTCACTTGGGCATCCGTCATTTTGAGGGAGAGAGCCAGGCTGGCTCGCTCGGCCGAGGCGAGGTACTTCTGCCGGTGGAATCTCTTCTCCAGCTCGCAGATTTGGAGTCGGGTGAATGAAGTCCGCGGCTTCTTGCGTTTCGACGGCGTACGGTTCTGGTAGGGGTGCCCGATCCGACGCGGGACGACTGAGGTGGGTGATGGGGATCGAAGAAAAAGGCGCGTTGTAAAAAAAAGAATGAGAATCCATACATAAGCGCATCTGAAAAATCATGCTTTACACTCTTTTAAAAGCCTATGAGAACGGATAGTAGGAAGTATGCTTTTCAGAGTATTCTGAGGCTTATATCTTCATTTGAAGGCAGTTTGTAGCCTGGTCAAAATTGAAAATTGAAATGAAAAATGAAATGAAAACTGAAACTGAAGTATGCTTGTGTTTCGTTGTCATGCAAAAAGAAAACTATTGTATTTCTTTTAATTTTGAGAACGTTGCTTTTCTGCACATTTGACCTGAAATTGCATTTAGCACAGAGGAAATTTACAGTCTTTACCGTTAAATATATTTTGAGGATAACTTTGTCTCAGGAAATTGGTAACTGATTTCTATAAAAGGTTTTGTCGTTTCTACTCCTCGCATGAAACAGGAGATGTCTATTATTTGTATTATAAAAACATATTTGAAGGCCTAATAGAAAGAAGAAAAATAAAAGGAAATAGAAGAATAGAAAAAAATATATTTATTCGAATATCTTCTAAATTTTGGGAAATGTAATCCGAATTGTGTAAAATATGTTTATCTGTTATTTCCACCAAATAGTACAGTAAGCCGAATCAAACGGAAACGAAACACACAATAATAGTAACAATTTGGTAGTCATTTATAGGATAGTATTTATCATAGGGCTCTTACAAGTAGATGGAATTTACAAACTATTTAGCAAGAAATGAAATTCACGCCTATACGCACAGATTTGCCATTTCAAAATAATCAGCATAATAATCACTGTAGAGGCAATCAATTCTATGTTACATTCTAAAGGCCAGTTTGACATTTTAAAAATATTCAATTTTTACTGGGAAAATATAAGGTCATTTAGAAATAAACAGTTGCATGAATTCAAGCTGAATATCTCTAAAACAACTGCAAATAATTAAGATTGAGGAAAAATCAAGTGGACAATCAATAGCGCACGTAAACCATGTAAACGAGGTCAATGATTACATTAATTTAAAAAAATCTATCATTTATGATTGGATTGATTTGAAATTAAATCATTGCAACTGTTCAGGAAAAGTTGATAAACTCAAACAAAAAGAGGAAAAAAAACTGGAAAATGTAAAGATTAGAGATGAGGAGAAGAATGCGATTTTACCGAGGGGAAGATCCGACTCTGCTTTAAAGCAGTGAATTCCCATTAGTGTATTAATCATTCCCACAATTCCCTCAAACGTTTCGACCTTTGACATAGGAAGTAGTAGATGCCATCTTTAGTATTTTTCGAAATATGTATAATTTGTTACATTTTCAAGCGTTGCGCTCGATTAGAAAATTCATGTTTACAGTCATGAGAACAAAAGTGAAACTATTTGTATAAAGAATCTCGATTATCTCGTATTAGGCCTTTTGTTGAATTATGAAACGACTTTACAGAGGTTTTGAATAGGAATTTGTCATTCACTTCATTCTATATACATACATTCCTCAATACTTCTTATCATCTAATCTTCTGTTGTTCTTTTTGGATAATATAAGATAGTATTTTTATAAAATGCATTGTATTAAAGCAACTGTACATTTAAATAATAGCATTTCAATAAAGGATAGCACGTCCTGCTTATTTTCATTTAAAGATGAGAAACCCATAACAAGCTAATTGGTTCCTTATAAGAGAATACTAACCATTCTTTCATCTCTCCTACCATTAACACCGTTACTTCAATATTACTATTACTACTCTTACTACTACTACTCCTACTACTACTACTACTACTACTACTACAACTACTACTACTACTTTTACTTCTACTATTACTACTACTTCTACTACTATTACTTATACTACTACTACCTCTACTTTAGCTACTACTATTACTATTACAACTACTACTACTACTACTCCTACTACTACCACTACTACTACTACTACTACTACTACTACTACTACTACTACTACTACTACTACTCCTACTACCACCACTACTACTACTACTACTACCACTACTACTACTACTACTACTCCTACTACTACCACTACTACTACTACTACTACGACTACTAATACTACTACTACTACGACAACGACAACCACTTCTACTTCTACTTCTACTACGTCTTCTTCTCCTTTTTCTTCTTATCCTCCTTCTCCTTCTCCTTTTACTACTACTACTACTACTACTACTACAACTACTACTACTACTACTACTACTACTACCACTACTACTCTACAACCACAACCACTACTACTACTCTACTACTACCACTAATACTACTCCTACCACCACTACTACTAATACTACCACTACCACTACTACCACTACTACCACTACCAACACCACTACTACTACCACTACTACCACTACCACCACTACTACCACTACCACTACAACCACTACCACCACTACCACTCTACCACTACCACCACAACCACCACCTCGATCACGACCACTACCACTGCCACCCATACCACTACCACTACCCTACTACTACCACTACTACTACTACTACTACGACTACTACTACTACTACTACTACGACAACGACAACCACTTCTACTTCTACTTCTACTACGCCTTCTTCTCCTTTTTCTTCTTATCCTCCTTCTCCTTCTCCTTTTACTACTACTACTACTACTACTACTACAACTACTACTACTACTACTACTACTACTACTACTACTACTACTACTACTACAACTACTACAACTACTACTACTACTCTACTACTACTACTAATACCACTTCCCACTACTACTACTACTACTACTACTACTACTACTACTACTACAACTACTACTACTACTACTACTTCTACTACTACTACTACAACTACTACTACTTCGATTACGACTACTACTACTGCTACCTATACTACTACTACTACTACTACTACTACTACTACTTCTACTACTACTTCTACTACTACTACTACTACTACTACTAATACTACTACTACAACTACTTTTGCTACCACTACTTCTTCTACTTTTACTACTGCTACTACTACTACTACTACCTTTAATCCTAATAAAATAGATAACCATGTTAATTCCTCAAACATTTCGTTATAGAAATTTAACCATTTTGATACAACTGGAGATGAAGTATATGGCCAGCAGCTTCATTTTGCGATTTTGTTGCTGTTGTGAGTGTTAAAAAAAAATCAATAAGCCGTTAATGGAGATGGAATATAAAGCCATGAGTGGTATATTAGACCTTTTTTTAGTATCTTGGTTAGTGAAAACTGGTTGAGGAATAAAATATTCATATTCAATATAACTTTACGCCTAAGACAGGGAAAAGAACGTTTAACAAAAAAAGCAAGTAACAAATTTCGTGAGCACAATACGGAATTAGATTGTGAGACAGTGTAACAGGATGGTTAAACTAATTAGCGATAATAAAATTAATTCAGCCGTCTTAGGTGAACTCAGGCTTAACATTCAATTTATTATTTACGTAGGCCTACCTGAAAGTCGATCTCGAGGAAATCTCCGTGTTTCCATCCATGGAAAATATGTTCTCGGATTTAGAGGGATTGGACGATGAGCAGGGACTCGTATCAGGGTCCCGGAAGTATGACCTCCACCAACGCTACTTATTCCCGCTGACTCCAGAATCATGGAGGAGGACATCGCCGACGTCGTCGAAAGGGTCAGCACACCCGAGCCCCTGCTCCCCCTGTCGCTGCTGGTAGCACTAGGTACAGTCTCCGGCGACCGTTGGGAAACATTCCCGGCAGTAGTACCGACACGAAGTGAAGAATAGTTACGATGAAGTGGGTTGTTGGTTTGGAATGTATAACCCGGGAGACCAAGTATCCGATCGATGCTGAAGGCTAGTGGTCGCTCAACTCTCGGGTTAAGAGGAGGACCAGCTCTTTCATCACCCATCTCCCGGCCATCCTCATCCCCCATCGCATCATTCTTTTCTCTTTCGGCAGTCCCTTCGCTCATAATCTCCACATGAGCTGCATCATCCTGCTCCGTCATCTTACAAATATCCATCTCAAGACTGGATAGCAACATTTATTCTGACCGCTTGGTATATTTAGAACATAAACATAAAAGGTGACTTTTCCCCACAGTTTCTTAAGTCTCTCTGTTCAACTCCCTCTATTTATATCACCGACTCTCTTTCTCCCTCCACTCCCTACCTCTCTACTCTCTCTGTCTTCTATATCCGTATTACCGATTTAATCCAATTGCTAATGTTTAAATCTTAAAACTTGGAGTTGGCTGAAAGATGACGTTCACATCACGTTGTGTTTTGGCCACGTGTTCTGTATGTGTCGTATAGCCTTGTCTGCGAATCGCGCAGCGTGATTCTCTCGCACGAGGTATACGAACCGTTGTGACTGGCTATAGCAGTGATCACGCCTCCACGTCAAGAGTCTCGGATCAGGGATGAGGAGTAGATGATACCTTTCTCAATGAAATGCGGCATCCATCCATGACGTACGCATGAATTTGGGCGCGTAATATTGTTTTCTATGACATGAAGGCAAAGGGTGATGTAACAAAATAGTAGAAAGGGAGTGATAAAGAGAAAGTGAGAGTATTACAGATTTAAGAATGGATAAATAATGGTTAAATATAATTGTTGCCAAATTCAATGACAATTCTTAGCGTCTCGAATTCCAAATTGCAAAATTTTAATTCTGTTTTTGGTAAGCTTTATTGTTGCTCTTTTTGGTTTCTTTTAAATATATAAATGACTAGTATAATATATTTGCATTACTTGCATTTCCAAGAAGAGAAAGTATTAAAAGAATAAGAGGTGGTCAAATCATTGCAAAGGGTTTCTCTTTCAATAGAATGAATACATATTAATTAAGCATTCTAATTTAGTAATACGCCACTATGTCAGTTTCAAAAATTGGGAGAGAGTTCAACTATTTTCTTTTAACATTATACAACGATCATCGCCTGAATCCATTTCAAAAGATGAATAGTTATCTTCGGTATGCATGTTTTTTGTGTCCACAGGGCCCCGTCTTGCAAAGAGTTACGATTGATCCAAATCAATCGTAAGTCCTCCAATCAATCGCAAGTCTGCAGTCTCCTATCTCTTATGTACATAGTTGCGATTGATATCAATCGCAAATAAGTTACGATTGATATCAACTCTTTGTAATACGGGGCCCAGATCTCATTAAAATGTTTAGTTTGTATTTCATTCAGATTGTTCGAGGGTCTTTGACAAATGAAATTCGTATAAAAAGAATCACCAGGGCCCTGTTTCATAAAACTTGATATCAATAACAAGTTACAAGCTACTGTTATAAGCTACTGAAATCATGGATCTTATTGGCTGAGAGCAAATTTGTCATAAAAATTTAGCAGTTGTTATAGATAACAAGTTTTATGAAACGGGCCCCTGATGCGAGGTTATATGATTACCTTGCTTATAGCAGTATCATATCTCATTGAATCTATCGTAATGGGTTGTAATATTGGTATCCTGAAATGCAGTTAAGTATTTTTTTAAAGAAGAAAATTGTTCTGCATTTGCTTACTGTGATTGCTGAATTGATTTGGATTTTATTTTATTTATTTTCACATGCTCGAATGTATACTAAAAACAAACAATATAACAAAATGGAGGATATTACATCTGGAAACGATATTATAAAAATTGCAATAGTTTAGTCAATTGACAATTGAACAATTTTGACAATTTGAACACTATTGACTGTAAGACTATTTCTATGTGAAGCCCCTCTTAAAACTTAATTACGTCTTAATCAAAGTTGGTTAAGTTATTATTTATAATCATCATTAAGGTATGAAGCTGTGTGGGTTTAAAAAGAGAAAATGACGAGGACAGGGTACAAGGGAGCGGAAAAATTAAGAATGGACAGAAAGTGAAGAGAAAGCACAAGTACTGCAATCACGTCATTTTTGCCTTTGCCAAATGACGAGATACATTTTAAGTTGGCTTATGTTTGCATTATAATTTGTATATTTTTTATTCAGTTCACGGACTTTCTGAAAAACAGCCGTTTAGACTCAGCCAGTTACCGTGTTTAAATAAATAAATGAAATGAACATGAAAAGGCAATTCAGAAGTCTATGTTCATTTATGACCCCATAGTTATAAGCGAAGGTCTCACGTGACATAAGGGGATTATGGTTAGTGCAATGATATGTGTTCTGTACGCTTTGTTTTGCATTTTCATAGCACGCAATTAGTTGAATCAAACTTGTTCCCCTCCAAATAACAGACTTGTTGCACTTATATCACCTCTAGTATTTAGTATCTTTCGTACCATGCTTGCTTCTCATTTAAGTAATCTATAATGCTTAATCAAAATGAATGAATGTATTGCTATTTGCACTTAAACTTGTATTTTGCTCAATGTGTGCAATTTAGATTGTGGCAGATTAACTTTGTGATAAACATTTTGTTTATCCGGTTTAATTAGCTTAAAACCGTGAAAAATGTGATATTCCGAGGCATCAACCATGACTTAAGATGGATAAAGATGAGATCCTAAAATATGTCTTATCGGCTTATACAAATCAAAAGCATCATTAACAAAGAAAAGGTCATCTTTGAAATAAGTTCCTTTTTCTCGACTATGAATTATAAGACATACTATATATGATGTTGATAGATATCAAATTCATTCCATAATACTCCACAGAACATAAATACTGTGCAAACATACATATAGTAAATGACATGCATACACAAACATGAAAATGACATGATAGAAGCGAGTCCATGTATAAATATATGATTTAAAGACCATAACCAAATGCGGGTTGTATATATATATATATATTTACTATTCGCATTCGCTATTGTTATTTGCTAATGTTCTTTAAAATCATATATATATAAATATAGCCATAATTATAACAAAAAAGGTGACTTTTGTTTCTAGAGGGAACCGCAAACTGTTGATATCTGCTCCGTATATATACATATAAACATACATATATGTATATATATATATATATATATATATATAAATATATATTATATATATGGACGGCTTCCGTTTGCGTTAGATCAGACTTAATGAGTACACCGACCCGTACAAACGTTGATCACTAGAACCAAAGGCAATCAAGAACTGTTGTTAATGATTGCAGATAAATTGTTTCAATGATAATAATAATATATTAGATTTGTAAGGCGCTGAATCCAAATAAAATGCTCAAGGCGCACTTGTGGAAAAAAAATCAAATTAAAGCATCTGCATTATAAACAAAGAAATTGGAGTAAGATAGAACATTTAAAAATTGACAGAACAATTAATTATATGCCAAACTAAACATATACGCTTTAAGATTATATTTAAACGCTTCAACTGAACTGCTTTAAAGAATCTCTCGAGGGGAAACATTCCACAGCGAAAACACTGCATGAGCAAAAGTTCTTTCCCCTCATTTAGTAGTGGGCTTAGGATGAACAACAATACGGAGTTTTGAGAGCGTAAAGATCTGAACGGAATGTAATGATTTATTAAAGTAATATTTGTTCCAATCATCCATTTTTTCATTATAGATTCGAGTATATTTTAGTGACATCTCTTAATAGCCTGTAGTCTCCAGGATAAGACATCACATGGGAAAATGTAGAAAAATATCACAAATGACCAGTGGTGATAATCATGATAATGATGAGAGAAATATCATTGTAAAATGCAATTGAAGTGTCCACGTAATGTGCTATATGAATTTAAATGTAAAATATATTGTTAGTATTTTTATATCGTTGTTTGTATATGACCAGTGTGTAAAGAATGCTGCGATGCCTCTTTGAAAGTAAGAGCCGGCTACTGACACCATTTAAACCCCCTAATATCCATGATAGCGTTTCACCCATTGAAAGCTTTGGGATGTAGGTGAACTTGAACTTATGACGGGTTCGTGGAACGACCCCCTGATTGCACCTTACCCTTGACAGATTGCGTGGAGGTGTAATGGAGGTGGCGTGGTCTACTTGATAAATCACCGGACTAAGAATCACAAGGTGCGGGATTCGAATCCCTGCCCCGGGACTCATGTCCTTTCGTGAGATATTGATCTACATTTTCCACTCTCCATCCAGTTGAAATAAATTGCTACCCGCTAGGAAGAAATTCCTTGAACGCTTGAGCACCTTCTCGTATGATTGCAGGGCCCTCAGGGAGAACAGTTTGAATACTGATGAGACTATCCTGGGTAAATCAGACATGTTGTTATTATTTTTTAATGTATTATTATTATTATTATTATCTTTATTATTACTATTATTATTAATGTTATGACTGTAATTATTATCATTGTTGTTGTTATTATTGTTATTATTATTATTATTGATGTTATTACTCCTCCTCCTCCTCCTCCTCCTACTACTACTTCTATACATTAAGAAATCAGGGTGCGATTGGGGCTCACATTTGCATCCACCTACGCGTATTTGGCAGAGGGTGCTACTATTGTATCAGAATTGTACCTTTATTTCTTAGTGTGTACTACTACTATTACTGCTACTACTACTACTACTATTAATATTATTACTACTACTTCTACAACTTCTACTGCTACTACTATTATTATTACTACTACTACATGTACTACTACTACTACTATTAATACTACTACTACTATTATAATCACTACTACTTCAACTACTTCTGCTACTATCATTAATACCACCACTACTACTACTACTACTACTACTACTACTACTACTACTACTTGTACTACTACTACTACTACAACTACTAACTACTACTACTACTACTACCACTACCTACTACCACTACTGCACTACTACTACCACCACCACTACCATTATCATTACTACTACTACACACCACCACTACTACCACCACCACACTCTACCACCACTACCACCACACCACTACCACCACCACTCACCACCACCACCACCACCACTATTATTACCACCTACTGCCACCATCATTACTACTACCACTACCACCACCACACCCTGCTACCTACCACTACCACCACTCTCTACTACCACTACTACTACTACCAATACCACTACCACTACTCCTACTACCACCACCATAATTTACTACTACTACCACTATACTATCATTAATACTACCACTACTACTTCTACTACTACTACTACTACTACTACTACTCCTATTTCTATTTCTACTACTACTACTACTACTACTACTACTACTACTACTCCTACTACTACTACTACTTCTACTACTACTACTTCTACTACTATTATCATCTACTCCTTATCCCGCACTGCTCTTATACGCAATGCTTAGACGAAGTTTACTACCGCATCTTAACCTTTACACGAATCAATCATTTATCATCAGTTCTGTACGCGAAAAGAAGAAAAGACGTGCGATGGCTGCGTGGATTAAGCAGTGGTCCTGGAATAGGAAGGTCCTGGATTCGAAACAAACTTCATGCGCTGGTGCTCATCGATAGGTCTGGGACTCATGTACCAAGTCTGTGGGATAGGACGTATGGCACAATCCCACCTACCTGATAACAGCCACTTTGCGTCACATTAAAGTTTTTATCTCTTCGTTCTGCGAAGAAGTATCCATCAAAAATATTTGAAATGTCAATAATACCAATAAAAATAAACACCATTTGTTCCAAAGAAAGAACACGACATGATTATGAAAATCATATTGATTATGAAAATAATTATTACAATGATATTTTTACAGCACTGTATTACTTTTAATACCATTAACATTCATCCAATGTACTGAAAGTGAACAAAAAAAATGCCCTTGTTATGTTGTTGTTGTTTTTATTTCCGTATAATAAAATCAGATAAAATACATAAAAAGTAATCATACAGAGAAAAAGAACAAAATACGGCTGGAAGCCCTTTTTCAGCTGCCACTATATTGTTGCTGCTGGTATTCCATGGGGCCATTTACTTCCATGGGGCTATGAATTATCACTTATTATTATGAATTATTGTTATGAATTATCACTTATTACTGACATAAGTTAGATAATGTTGGGTGGTATTTTTATACTTTGTTTTATAACAATCATGAATTGGTAAAAGGGGCTTGAACATCGGGATATAAAGTGTTCTTGTTTGTGCTGCACTTTCTGTGCTTATTATTGACTGGAGAAAGTAAAATAAAACAAAATAACAGCAAGAAGAGAAATTTTAGTTGTCATTTACCTATTTACTAAAATGAAGAAAACAAAATATATGTTGTGAATTGACTCTTATTGAACTAAAGCTGACAATTGGTGGTAGTTTTTGTACGTTATATTCAACACTTTTCAAAAGATTAATTAAATTTAATGAACCCAACATAAAGTGTGTTTTTCTGTGCAACATAAACGGGGCCGATCATAGCTCGCTGAAACAATAACAAGAAATTGTCATTTAAGCCCACTGCACACAATACGATCTTAATGCGATGCAATTTTCGATGAAATTGCAATTATATTATAAATAGAAATCTAAACAAAATACATCATAACCAGTGATAAGAACGCGAACAACAGGAATTGTAATGCATTTATGCTTTCTAGTCAGAATAACAACTTAATTATTCCTCCTCTAAGGAACCGTAAAATCCATTGAAATTTTAAATCTTAACAATCGTATTGCTATTCAAACCATCGATCATTATGAATTTAAAAGTTTGAATGTTCAAATCAAATGCTGCTTATACTGCGCGGAGGGCTTTAGAACACTGGGAAATGAGAAGCAATTTCGTTAGAGGCAGGGAAGACAGAGTGCGGCGAAACTGAACCAGGTTAGGATTAAGATGAGGTTCACACCATTTGACTGTGAACTCCAAGGCAAGAGAGAATCTCTGATTCGTTTGGCATTCGGCGATGATCGTCGTTTGCGGCCTATTTAAATTTGCGGCAATCCTTTGCCCCGTGACATTTTGTCGAGATCTATATTGTGACGTATCGTGATGGGCGATGGTGCAGTCGCGCTTTGTGAGATAAAATATGTAGAAATATGATACCATGGTTACGGGGGGTAATATTGACGCCTTTTCCTCAGATAAATATGTGGGTGTATGGGATTGTTTCAATCTCAGTGATGTATCGATTACAGTGTTATCATGTTATGAATACAATCTAGTAGGTATTTCTCAATTTTAGACAAACTTGTCTTTTTCAAGTATGTGTTGTTCAGATTTAGATTCCTTTTTTTGTTTGATTACTAATGTATATAAATCATGTATAAAGGATGTTAAGGATTAGCATATCCATATGTTATACACCATAGAGTATTGGACGTTGAACCCTTATATATATACAAATCAACTTTGACTGAAGTGATTTAAAAGTCAAACTACGTTCTTAATGCTGTATGAATTTCATTCTGTTTTACATTTGATTTTCACCTTCATTGGCGTTAAGATGGGATTGGGAAGATGTGCCTTTAGCCCCCCCCCCGCCCCCAGGCCATTGCCACCTCTTAACTTGCGCAGCAGGGTGTTCTTTGTAATTTTGCAAAATTTTCTTAATATACTCCCATGACAAAATCTATTAATAGGAAATGGACAGGCGAGCAGTGACCTGTGATATTTAATAGACTATTACCGAAAGGACATGTTGTACCAAATACAAATTTGGTAAATTCTATGGTTAGTTATTAATATTTTTGAAATATTCATAAATTCTTCTTTTAACGAAGAGAAAACACAGTTTTTATACGCACGGAATTCTTAGTATTTGGAGTACGATCAAAACACACTTTAGGATTCGAACACCATTTTGTTTCACCTTCTTCCAAATTAATGCAAGATCTTTAAAACAATCACTACGAATGATATTTAAGGGAGAAGAAAAAGAAGGGAAAAAAAGGACAAGATTGATAACGAAGCAAGTGTAAACTCACATGCACATTCTTATCACGTGGTTGTTGCTCACTTGACGCCGATCATTCCATATTATCATCGGTTAAATTTTGTATCACCTTCCTCGGCGAAGGTCATTGGGAATCGGGTTAAGCTTTGTCGATGACTAGAGATTTACGAATTAAGATGTATTTCAAATGGAAACTTCAACATCTCCCTCTTTCTGAACCTCTCTTTCTATCTGATATATCTAAGAGATCCTTGTGGGAAGCCGGCTTTGTTCTAGTATGTTAATTTCGCCCAGGAATATATCCTCGTGGTCCATTTAAGATATGTTTATTGAAGTTTTCAACCGAACATTTTTAAGGTCAGATGCAAATGGGCTACTAAACTAGATACTACTGACCGATTGACTCTTGACGGCAAACCAATGAAGTAATCTTGAATTTGATCTTACAGAGTTGTTAGACAATGATTTTTTCGGATTTCTTTTTGAGTATTTTGCTTGTATTGTTTGACTTTCCTTTGATTAAGGTAAATGGCCAATGAAGCATGTTGCGCAGGATAAATATTTGATAGTTTCAAAGTGTTACAGTCCCCTCTTCCTTAACCTTGTGCGTCTTAAATAAGTGTCACAAACTGATTAAAGTGTAACCATCTTCCTTTTAGGTTATACCCAACTTCGGAAAAGTAATTTTCTTAAAACCACCTTTGATTTAACAACAGCTACATGATATAAGACAAACGAAACATTAACAGATAAAAATACATAAAAATAACTAATATTTGAGGCTTGGGGTTATACAAATAATGTACATGGGTCTTAGATGAGTGCAACTATTTTGGTACTTCAAATAAGTTCATGTTATTGTTATTCCTGAGTAACTTTTTAGTGAAGTTACTCACATATAAAGTGACATAGAGAGAGAGAGAGTGGGGGAGGGGAGGGGTAGAGAGTAGAGGAAAGTAAGAAAGGAAAAGGAAGGGAGAAAAAAAGAGATATTGAGTCAAATAGGAGAGATTTTCCCCCTTCTAGACAGAGAGGGAGTGGTGTGTGTATGTGTGTATATTTAATTTTTCTATGGTACACACTAAGAAATAAGGGTACAATTGGGGCGCAGATTTACATTCACCTACGCGTATTTGGCAGAGGGTGCTGCTATTGTAGCAGAATTGCATCCTTATTTATCTGTGTGAGAGAGAGAGAAACAAAAGAAAATTGTCAAAGATTGCAATAAATATTTGATAGAAAGAATGCTGAACGTGATTCTCATGGTGCTTTTATATGTACTTGTATGTAGGCCTTTTGTTTGATAAGTTGAAGAAAAAAAAAAGACATGCCTTACAAAATTCTCATTTATGCATAATTGTAAGTTTTCGAGCATATCGTATTCTGCAAAAAGATTTATATCTCAGGCTTATGTTTAAATTGTCTGGATATAGATAGACAGAGAAAATGGATAAATAAATGAATAAATATATTCATATTGTAATAAAATAAAATGATAAATAAATTAAATAAATAGATAAATATATAAATAAATAAATGAATACATTAACAAAGAAATTTGCTGTAGATAATAGTTAAACCAAGTAGGGTTTATAGTTGTTTATCGTTTAAGGTTTATCTTTATATAGGAAAGTGAGGTAAATAATGGCTAATCTAACTTTGCTAACTTCCAAAGATTCATAATGGCCAATCATTTTGGACGAGAGCAGGTTGTCTACATGATGAGTTACAGTTTTAAAATCACCCAAATTTAGTAAGACAAGGGAAAAGTCCATCCTAATATGAAATTAGCCTTAATGGAAGCAAGACAAAAAATAGTTAAACGGTTAAGTGAAATTTTAGAAATGACAATTTTGAAGTTTTAAAACACACATTGACATCTCTGCAATGTATCCTACCAGGTCCTCTCCCATTTACTCTGTTCCAAAAATTCGTAAATTCATAATTTCTCTATAAAAAAAATATTTAATCATAAACGCACCCTGGATATTTGTATGTTTCTTCATAACCCCTGTATGAAAAAGATATATATTCCTGCATCAACAACAAAGAAAAAGGAGATTTATGGATTCGAGATGGAAAAGGCTAGTTAACTTGCCTTAGGTTGATTTTTTCGAAGGTATTTGTAATCGTATTATATTTACCAAGCCTTACATGCAAGGTAGCCAAGTAAAGGCACTGTTTATACAACAGGAATTTCAAACGTTGTAAAGATCACATATAGGTCTACATGGAATCTCTTCTGATAAAGTACTACGCAGTACTTTCTTTGTCTATTTTGGCATTGTTATTTAGCAATATTTGTCAACATTTGGACAGAGCTGAGTAAATCATGACTACCAGAGCAAGGAGAGCTAGTAGCGGGGACCTGTCGGCGTGGGACGTCCCTCATGCTTCATTCTGTAATGCTGCGGCACGTGCATGTGTACCTCTTTCTAAAAGGGAAAGAAAGATAGAGAGAGAGAGAGAGAGAGAGCAGCGGGGAAGAAACGGGGAGGGGTTGAGCACAGAATAATTGTTTTGTTTTGTTTTGTTCTCTTTTTATATAGTTGCAACTCTGTTGTTCATAATTTCTGCTAAATCTGTGATCCTCCGTGCATATTAATTGTTTTGATAATTTGAAATGAATTGAAGTTTGATCTGTTCGAGACGGCACCCTCTCAAATGCCTATCCTAACCCTAAAATCTTATAACCTACTTGCTTGTTCTGTGTGTGTGTGTGTGTGTGTGTGGGGGATATTTCAACTTTCTGTTTCTATAACCTTTGTTGATTTTTGAGAAGATAATTATGTGTATGTATTTGTTTCCTATTCGTGGATCACCGTTGTTCTGTTGTTAGAGTTGGGAAGGCAGAGGCATTGATCCCGGTTAAATTATTACGGTATTTAGGCATTCTAGATGTGACTCATGGGATGATCTCTCGGCAGAACCACAACGTTCAAGAAAAAGTAAAAAGGTAACTCGGTCATCTGTGCGATACTGCGAAAATAGCTAATTATTTACTTGGATTGATGCATTTAGCAGTGTAGTATTTCAAGACGCCGTCATGCCCTTTCGGTGTGCGTGTGTATGTGTGCGCGCGCGTGTGGGTCATTGAGGCGCCTGTTCGGAGTGTTATACCTACCAACTCCCGAGCGTACCTTTGAGTATTCGCCAATCATCTGTCACCTGCGCGTTAGCTTACGGAGTCAGTGACGCGATGACATTGCCATTAAATCGTTGACGAGTTACACTAAGAAACGTCTGATGCATTAAATCATTATCTCTGATAATCTCTTGGAAAAGACCCCAAACTCGCAAGCATCCCTTTCCCCCATCCCAGTTGACAGAGATTTTAATGACTAAAACTCGGCAGTGACGAGAGGTTGCACGGGCAAATGGCGATGATGTCTGGCCTAGCAGAGAAACCAATTGCCGATGAGCTAATATGATGTGAATTAATTTCGGTTTAAGATTTCATCCCTTCTTACGCACACACATTGAGACGTCCGCCGGGACTGTTACTGTTGTGAGCGTTAACCCTTTTACCTCTGTCGTTATAAGTAAATCATCCTTTGTTGATTAGACTAGTTGGCGTGTGCTATATCTTTCATAGCTTACGATCTAAAGACAGTGGCGTAGATAAGGGGGCATGGCCGGGGAATGATTCCCTCAAAGGAAAAGAATGCAGAAAAGAAGAGAAAAAAAGTGAGAGAAACTGAAGGAAGAGAACAGAAATGGAGAGAAGGAAGGAACGTGCAAAGAAAACAAGAGCCTGGGAACTTCCCCCATTCGATGGCCTTGCTGATTCGCCTTTCATCCACCTAGCAAGACTCCTCCCCCACACATACTAGCGCTTGCCAATACCTGAACCCTCGATGCGCCACTGTGAAAAAGATAATATACAAATATTGACAGTTTTGAGGGGCACGGTTAAAACTTTGCCCAAGGTGATCTCGAAACTTGATTGTGATCCGAGACGATGTCGAGGGGCATAGTGCAGTCTCGAGATCACCGAGGAACTATATTTTCACCCTTGACCGGAAAAAATAAGCAGTCAAAATTTGTGTTATATACCGCATCCCCATGATAATTCTCAAAAAGAGACATTTTAACAAAATATGCCTCTCAAAATGTGTGTATTTGTAGAGTCTAGGGTCTAGAGCCTAAGACCATCGCGTTCTTCTCACCATTACCGGTCAATATTTTTCGCTATACTGCCCAGCAGTCTTTAGCGTATTTCATGTCTGCAGTTATAGCCAATCAGGGGCCTAGAATCTTTATATGCGGTATGTAATAAAATATATCCGAGATATTTCAATGTAATGATACTGCGAGAGAGGAAGCAGTTTCCCCCATCAAATTAAGTATACGGATTGCATGGTGGTAATTAGGAACAAATATTAGTTCACTTAATGATTCACAACTGAAAAAACCGCTGTACATTTAATATTTATCAGATTTACAGATTTTTAATAATTTAATGATCTATGTATTTTACGGAAATATTCAAACCAGAGTAATAACATCCAAAGTCATTTAAAAACCCATAGAGATGTTATATCATAATGTGATATGCGCTATGTAAGAACGGTGGATTATTATTATAATTATTATTATTATTATTATTATTATTATTATTATTATTATTATTATTATTATTATTATTATTATTATTTTTATTGTTTACAGTGCCTATATTCAAATTACCGAGTACGATTCATCATTTCCTACGTATACGTCTTCAAATTTTGATTACATTTACATTCATACCAAGCAATGTATCTAACGCATAAATCTACCTAAATAAGATGGTGATATGTAGGAATACAGAACAAAATATAATTGGTGCTATTTTGTATTAGCAATAATACAAATACATACAAATTTATATATTTTAGTCCTTTCGTGACGTTTCTACATTCTCTCACTTTTTTTTAAAACAAAGTGACAGACTTCCCAAGATTTTTCGCTATTCATTAAAGAAAAATCAGTTTATATGTTTCTGAGTATTATATCAATGTGTACATAATATGACAGCATTTTTACCTTCATGACAGTTGCCGATATATACATGAATTTATTTATCTTTTAACATAATTATTTATTCAGGCTTCTATAAGATCGCCACATTTCCATATATGCATAAAATATCATGCATTATATAACCCTTTTTTTTTAGGGGAGGGGGGCATGTATGTGGCTTTTGAAACTGTATTTCTTTCAGGAAAGGCCGTCAAACTTGTTAAATGAATTTTGATGCAACGTGCCCAAGTTTCATTAAAAAAAAAGAATTATTAACTGATTTCAAATAACACGTGTTGTAAAAACTTCGAGTTTATAGTTTTTCTTGTTTTTGTATATCCTGGAAAATGTCTCTTAGTAGTAGAAAAACTACTTCTGAATTTCCAGTTTCTTCTGAGAGAAATATTAAATGCTTTGAAAGAAATTAACTATAGAGTTTGCAAAAATACATGTAACTGTTATTATTGATTCTACAAATAACAAATTCTCTTCAGAAATCTACTGATGCATTGCCATACGTAACACCCCTTGAGTGTCATGTTTATTCCCTTCCATTGAATGGGTTTGACGTAGGTATGAAGTTCAGGTAGTTACACGGTAGCCTCTTATTTGTTTGTGTTAAATTGTAATGATTATGAAAAATTGTATGTTATTGATTTTGTGTATAATTATATTCATAATCCATATAACGGTGCATTTATATAAGTGAACTTGCATAAAAATAAAAACTACAAGAATAGTTTTTCATTAGGTTCCTAC
The DNA here is from genome assembly GCA_037976565.1 of Mesocentrotus franciscanus. NCBI lineage: Eukaryota > Metazoa > Echinodermata > Echinoidea > Camarodonta > Strongylocentrotidae > Mesocentrotus > Mesocentrotus franciscanus. The sequence continues at coordinate 24,294,739 of CP137677.1, read as the reverse complement.
ACTTTATCTTTATATATGCTATATAAGGATATATATGGATTTTTTTTAATTTATTCATTTCAACAATGTTTTGTCAAAAAAGATATTATGCAGAAAAACGACATAAAATGTTTGTAATTGTATGGCATAATCCTGTCCTTTTTTTAATTTTCAAGTTCAAGTTCCAGTTCCAGTTTTATTTCCATATTCCATTAAAAACATACCATTAAGAATATAAAAAATATGAACAATAGCATATATATATATATATATATATAAACAATACATTACAGTAAAACGAAAATGTGGAAGGGAACTCGAGGCGGAACCCTTACAAATATATGAATTGGACAATATGTACAACCACAGAATATAACTTAAAAAACCAACAAAGTAAAGTCAAACAGAATATAAACGAACACTCGAAGTGCAACAAAAAATATAAAAAGGATTTAGTTGATCAATAGTCATGACAGTAGGAGCTAATAATATATTTTCTTTGTTTTCTTTGAAAGAGTTAAGTGGTGGACAAGATTTAAGTTCAACGGAAAGGGAATTTCAAAGCTTAGGCCCAGTGTATTTTCACATTGGTCCTTGAGATATTATAGTAATAAAAAGGAACATTCAGGTTACTGGAATATCTGGTTTGATATCTTCTGGCGTACTTGTTAGTATATTCATTGAATACTGGTGGCAGAACACCCTTGAAATAAGAGTACACCAAGTTTGCGACCTAAGTAACATGAATATCAGATACTTTTAGAATGTAAAGTTTTTGAAAAAGAGAATCTGTCGAGGCTAAAAAGTCTGATCAATTTGTAGAAAGAATGTATTTTAAACTCGAACAATTTTCTTCCATTTTCTCATCTGTTCTTGGTTGATATTTTTATTCACACAGAAATATGTCAATCTAAAAGTTTGATTACAGTTTCAAATCGACCAAAATATGTCTTTCGAGTAATTCTATCAATATCTCTCAATATTTCTCTCATCCAGATTTGGAGTATTTGCTGATTTCTACCCTGTCCAATGACATCAATTTCATCAATCTCGTAACATGCTGTTTTCTATGTAAATATACTATTACACTTCGTCATCGTGATGTAACTTCCAGACCTATTTTTTTCTTCTAGATTGAAGAGTCATCGCAGGTAAGTGTGGGTGCCATTCATTGACTTTATGGGTCAAGAGCTGTTTCAATGAATTTGCTGAGGAAGTCTCTTGTGACTATTTATAATCTTGCTATTTTCCATTTCATTTCTCAGAAAATATTTGTAGTCATCATGAACGTATTAAAATGTTGGAGTTACAAAATCTGAATGTTTGTTATTTTTAACATTAAAATTGTCGTTTGCCTCTTATTCTTTTTGTTACATATTGGACTGTACGAGAGTTTTCCAAAGAGTTATATTAATAGAAAAATGACGTAACGCAAAAGGTTATTGTTAAAATTGTAAAAGTTTAAAAGCAAAGTCACTAACGCAGCCAAGAATATCATTCGTTAAAAACAAAATAGATGAGGGGCTTTTATTCATTGTTGCTTTCCATGATTAGTGTTAAAAAAAGATATCTGAATTTATATGTATTTACTATGAAAACATCACTATTAACTGTCATTTGAGTGAAAATTAATTGAAAAGTATCTAAAAGAACATAAATTTATGTATTTTATTACAGTATTCAGTATTTACTGAAGGATTTCAGATATGCTTCATTCAAAAGAACCCACTACAACGATATACCTATTCGAAGGAGGGGCAGGAGGGGGATTTGCTTGCTCATCTTGATTGATTTCCAAAGGGAAAAAAATGTACTCACTTTTTACTTGCAGACAGCAGGTTAAGCAATTACTTATCAATGGCTGCATAGTGATTGCTTAACGATTTACTATTAGGCAATGATAATGATAATAATGAAAAAAGATAATAGTAATAATGATAATAATAAAGAAATGATAATGATAATAATAACAACAATGATAAAAATGATAATGATAGTAATAATAAAAAAATAATAAATAATATTAATAATATGCCATACTTATAAAGCGTTTATCAAAAATATGTCCCTATGTGCTGTAAGAGAAGGAAAGAAAAGAATAGAGAAGAGTAGGATACGCTCAGCATACTTCCTTTAGTTTAGTCTTGAGTTAATATTGAAAATTGTTTCTAGAAAGAAACGTTTTAAGACGTGTTTTGAATTTTTCAACGGTATCACAATTTTTGATATATTCTTGCCGTTTATTCCAAAGATCTGCAGCTGCAACCTTAAAAAAGAGCGTGACCTGTAGAATTTTGTATTTATTTGAGGGATAGTAAGATGTTTTTATAGTTTCAATAACATTGTTTTTATGCTTGCGTTAAGAAACGAAATATTTGAATGGAATAATTGTGATACTTCATCTACACTCGGATATGTTGACGTAAATATTTCATGTTTTACACGTGAAATAAGTTGCTACTGAAGATATTCGTACTTCCATTTCAAATAATGGCCATCAAGATTTCGGTTACCTTTTTTGAAGCAAATAAGCACTCATCTTTTTTAAACCACGATAACAGATACCAGTCATAGAGTGTTTTGTGGACAGTCTTGACAGGTCCCATATACGATAGGGATTTTATCCCAAACGATGATATATTTATTGCTTGGTATCGAGACGAAGTCTTGAACATGATGAATTGCCAGTCAGCGATTGAGTCGTTAAACCTCCAAAACTAAAACAGACCACGGGTGATGGTTTTCGTCAAATTGAGCATGTTTGTAATTTCTGGAGAACCGTTTAGACTAAAGTGCGATGCCAATATCAATCTTATTTGGGCTTTGAAATATCATATTTGGTTTGCCCACACACGATCTCAAAGTTTTTCTGAAGATAACAGAAGTAGCTCAAAGTTTATCAAAAGAAATAAAAACATGAACAGATACGAGGTAATAATCCCAAAGTGATAAGCATCAAATCAAAAAGATGATGACATCTGTTGTATTAGATCGTTTTTTCTTTTCCACTGCAATTTTTTTTTTCTTTCTCTTTTAACCAAAATATACAAATGAAATTTATTATAATAATGATAATAATTTTGTTTCCCCATGGAACTCTCATCAAATAAATGCTGTCCTTCGGGAGAGCCCTGCAATTCATATCAACAGTACAGTAATAAACCGTTGGTATCTTAAACATTTAAAAACATACATTATTTTTATTTAAATCTATCAGTTTTATGTCTTGACAAATCTTACATTATTGACAAATCTTGTTATGGCAAATAACATTGTACTATTGGCGACTCACATTTTATAATGACACTGACAATGACAATGAATCAATTTATGTGACAACCTTGTTGATTGTCGCAGTGACCTTTCTACATTCTTAGAGACGTTATTTTGCTTCGCTGAAATCAAGGGGAAAAAATTATTTGTAAAATTCACATTAGCACATTTTACGTTGGACCAGATAATCACGACTTTATAGTGCACCCATTATCTAATGGAGATGGATAAAAGCATGAGAAACAGGTAAAAAATAAATTACGTATTATATCTACATGTATGTGACAAAGATGAAAATGAATAGATTTTATTCATAGCAAAAAGTCAGCTATCAAAAAAGCAATAACCAATCATAAACAAATTCTAATTATTTTCGTTAATCTGTAACATTTCACATAACTATTTTGGGACCCAAAGAACTCAAAAACCCTTTTATTTTTGAACATTTCAGGAATGAGTATTGACATACTTTCACTTGAAAAGCCCCTCCAAAATTATGTCTTTATATCGGGTACACCAATCGTCACATATTGCTCTAAAGTTGACGTCGAAACGAGAAACAAATTTTACTTCCTCCCTTCTAAATTTCGGCGGAGTGTCAAAACAGCGTTAGCCAGGGTGTTTTTATGAGTCTCAAGATCAAAAAGGTTACAATAACTGCATATTGTTGTTTCGATGCTATGTCATCCCCCTAAACGGTGCTATTTAGATATTTACGGCGAGAAGGGCGAAGTGATACCGATTTGAAGTCAAGGAGAGGAGCTGTCGTGCGTCTCGGAAATATAATATTTCCAAATTCTTGTAAAGAAACTTAAATTCAAGGACCGTATTCATTGATACTATTTACCGGATGCCTACGATTTCTTCCTTTGTAATGACAGAATGTTTTCGTTATATCAATCAGGAGATAATAAATCCATGAATGATATAAACATCATAGCAAAGTTTCCATCTGTCGCCTGTCATAAAAAGTTAGCGGACAATAAATTGAGAGCTCTTGATTGTTGAAATCACAAACAAAATAATATTTTCCGCTCTTTAACAGACAGAGGAACTCTGATTGGCTGATAGTAAAGACACATGATATTCATCTAACGTTGATGGAAAAGGTAGTTTATTGGTGTAAACTGAAAAGGCCGGGAATATAGTTTAAAGGATGCCATGTTCTAATGATCGGTGTTCATTTCATTGGTAGAAAAATGGACACATTAAAATGCTGGCAAAAATTCCGACTGACATGGCTGGGGGCAAATTTTTTGCTTTAATTATAATTATTATGAAACAAATCAAGAAGCTTTATATGGTAAATTTCATTTGAAGATATTGTCGAATACCAACTCTACGTTTTCATGTATTAGTGTATATTTAATCATCTCCCCGAACAATATTGTAATTTGTATGAATTTATTCTTAATATACATAACTATCCGACAAGGTCTGTAAGGAACATTCATATTCCTAAACACAGAAAAGTCTCGTTTCAACAAAATATTCGTTTTTCTGGTCCCAAACTCTGGAACAATTTAAATGATTGTATTAAAATATGCCCTCTATACCTTTTTATTTGTATAGGTATTTTATGTAGATTTTGATTATTATGTAATTTGTATGATATGTCTGTTTTGTTATGGCGACCCCACCAAAAGCCATGAGCTTTGGGGAATTTCTGTCCCCTTCCTACATAATATTGTAAATATATATTTCATGATATGTTCAATTTGTTTTTTTGTAATGAAATAAATCGACTTGAATTGAAATTGAATTTTAGTTTTAAAATCTCACCTCACAAATTTGCGATTGAAAATGGTCATAAGCATGCTTTTTTTTGAGAAAAAAAATACCGAGAATGTAAAAAATGTGAGATTACAAAAGTACTATAAATTTCAATCTCTAATTCTATTGATAATTATGTAGGTGGCAAGAGATTATAAATATCGTCTCCAAGAGATATGTCATACACTAATTGTGAAATCACGCCGTTCTTGCAATGGCGGATCTAGCATTCGGCTAGTCCGATAGACTTTGACGAGCAAAAATCAACACATATTGCAGCCGCCTTTGGGGTCTTAAAATGCGTAGTTAGGACATCTAGGGGGCACTACTTTATATGTACGTAAGGAACGCCAGAGTGGGTTTTCTTTGATGGTACGTGCCCCCCCCCCTCCCTCTTGCATACCCCTGGATCCGCCAGTGCATTGTGATTGATTTTCATTAGAGAGTGTTGATGAAAAGAACATGAGAGACGCTAAATAAATTCTCCTCCCATCATCCTCATCCCTCTAGCCGATAGTCTGTGATTTTACACATTGCCTTTAAAAGCACAGTCGGATGCAAAATGAATAAAGGACGGAAAGGACGGAGCGGATTGAAGGGGTTAATTATTTCGCATCAGGGAATCAAAGATGTATGTCTGAAAGAAATAGCGTTTTAATAACGGGAGGTTATGGTCGTTAGATTGCAGTTCACCGTGAAGTCTCCCTCAGAGAAAATAACGTGTAATTATCCCGTAATAACTTATGGGGATTACCAATACCCTTGAGGAGACGTTCACACTGCCAGGCCAGTGATGTTCCGTTCCCCGTCATAACGCGGTTTAGATACAGACATGGCATCAAAAAACGGGACAGTGGGGTCTTAGTCGATCATGCGTTATACCTGCGAGTTCAATGGAATTGGATAAAGAGTTTCAGTGCCTCAAATATTTACCCCATCATAATTTATGGGAATCAAAGAAATACAAAGTTTGTGTGTTAAGGAAATTAAGAGACCATAATAGTCATCTTGATTCAGTTCTGTTGGGTTGATGTTTTGGTCTTTCTATCAGACAGAAAAGAAAATGGGAAGTATACAGGGCCTACAATGTATAAATGTATAATTCTATGCAATACAAGAGTTTCAATGCCTCTAATAGTTACCCCTCACATGCTTGCTTGCTTGATTGACTGTTAAGGAATTATTGAGTCAAACGGCACCAAAATCCGGATTTGTTTTTTTAGGAGGAATATTGTACCCCCTCTTTTAAAAATTCCTTGATCCACACCTGATAATACGGTTACGGTGAGGGCTGCCAGTAATTTTAAGAGAAGGTATAGACCTAGTGTTGGTCCAGGGACCTGGGATGAATCGGGAGGTCTAGGTGAGATTCGATAAGTGTACAACCCTGACCACGTAACCTGTCTTGTATACAGTGATTGGCCTAATAAATATGTTTTGTAAATACGAAGCCTCACACCTCACGCATACAATAAAAGTGCACGTTTTGTCAAGAACTCGTGCGTTTTCCACGTGGCGTCACAATCACCACACTCTCTTTCTGAAAATATCATTACGACAGAGCATAAAAATATAGACAGAAAGAAGCGGGTAAACAACTCAATTTCAACGCCGTCTTAATCCAGCTGCATCTATTATAGTCCCTATAACAAAACCTTTTTTTTCTTCTTATCATCATGATGATTTATCGTAGAAAAGGAGACATTTACACTGCAAGAGATCAGCGAGTATGGGAGGGAAACAATAGCGCGTAGCAAAAGGGAGTATGAGGGACGTGCAACGTAAAGAGAGAGGGGGGAGAGAGCTGAGAGAGAGAGAGAGAGAGAGAGAGAGAGAGAGAGAGAGAGAGAGAGGGGGGTGGGGAGAAAGGGTTAGGGGAAAGGGGACATGGAAGACAAAAATTAAAGACCTCTGCCACACTTCCCCTCACCCCATGACCTTGTTCTCTCCTATTGATTTTTCTCGCGGTACCTTTTTTTCAGGAGGAGTTGCATGAAAAGCTTGTCCAGCGCCCATGTACTGTGGCCTTGATAGTTCTCAAGCACTGTGTCATGTATTTGTAGAGGTCTCGTAGTCGAGTGGTTTAAACACTTGATTGGAAATGCGAAGGTCGTTGGTTCGAGCCCCTACACGGCACTATAACTAATATCCTTTGGCAAGACATTTATCTACATTCGTCGCTCTCCACCCATGTGTTTAATAGGTACCCGGTAGAACGTAACTGTGATTGGATTGATGTGTGTAAAATGGCGCCTGTTCTGAATACTCCCCAGCGACGGAGCGTGTGCACTATTTCAATTTCAATTTCAATTTCAATTTTATTTCTCTTTCCAACAAAACATTACAAATCATTTATAATCATTTACAAAAATTAAGGAACACATATTGGAAACAGAGGGGTCCACTAAAAAGCAATGCTTGTAGAATTGTGGACACCTAATAGTTAGGAATAATTAGTAATTAAATTAACAAATTCGTAACTACAAAAAAGGAACGAGAAATAGGAAAAAAGGGGATGCCAACAGAAACGAAAACGAGACAAGAGAGTACTTTATATGACAAAGATAGGAGAACACGGTCACATTACATACAAAGTATAGACAATGCCAAAAAAGAAGTGAGATTTCGGGGGTACAGAAAATAATACAAAAGGATGAGCTTCATGTGGGGTCGAGAAGAAGATGAGGAAGGAGATTTACGCATTAGAAAGGATTAGCATTTGATTCCAATGACCGGGATAATAATGATAATTACAATGTAAAGCGCCTAAAAACGTAGTACTAAGCGCTATACAAATGTACCAATTATCATATATTTTAATTATATATTTTTCTTCAAGTCAGGTTTTACTTTCTTCATATATAAGTATGTATAATAAATTTAAACGGACTCTTTTACTTCTATTAAATCTAGTACATCGTATTGATTAAGCTATGGTTTTTAGTTTAGTATATAAAAAAAGAGATGCTTGAAGTACTAAGTAATATTTTCAATATTCTTGTTCTAAAAATAAAGACTAGTAAAGAAAACGAATTTGAAGTAATGAAATCAACAGTTGATTGATTCAAGCGTGATACATTGAGAAGTGAAAGTGTAATTTCTGACCAAAAAACAACAACTGATGTGGTGCAGAAGAAATGAGTTTTATTAACCAGTGCGAATTTATCAACGTATTAACCGCGAAGTGCTCCAAAGTGCCACGCTTAATTGGCACATTTTTTCATAAGCGCTTAGGCTGCAAAATAATTGTTTTTGCCTATTCTTTCAATTTTTCGTGAGAATTACATTTTTAAAAGGGTAAAGTGATTCTGTAACAGTTTGATTGGTTTCTAATTCCATATTTACTTTCTGATATGATTTTCTAACCAGGACTGATTTGTATAAACCGTGGCATATACGGGGGCACGCCCCTATTAAGGGGGAGCGGGAGAAGGGGCGATGGTGAAGGAAACTTAACAGGAGAAGATACGACCCCTCTCGCAGGTTGCCCCCAGTCGGTAGCCTACTTCATTCACATGATCCACCTATGTATCCCCCCGACACTGGCCCCCCTTAAAAAATGTTGTTGCACCCGTGTTATAACACTCAATGTAACGATCATTTAAAAAAGTTCAATAAGAAAGTTGAAAGTTGATATAAGACTACAAATAAGTTTACAAAAAGCACGCCTCCTGTAAAAGATATGATAAATCGCAGTGAATTTTTGTTCCACATAATTATCGGAGAAAAAAAGAGTATGACTAAACTGATGTTGGGACTTGTTTTTGCTATTCGTTGGTTTATTTTGCTTTGTTTTGTCTTATTTTGTTTTCTTTTTCTTTAATGTGGGTTATTTGGGGGCACTGTGGGGCTACAGAAGAGCACTATTTAAACGCCACGTGAAATCCTCGTGAAAAGAACGTGCACGTAAAACGCATCACACTGTGCAAGGGGCTTCATTCGCTGCATGTGACTCATGCATAATAAAATTCACTGGGCTGCCCACGTGAATTGCTTCACAACCGACAGAAATGCTGTGTTCAAGTTTTACCATTTATAATATTTTTTACGGTTTATAATATATGAAATACAATTTTGATTCAGAATGTTGACTTCAAACTGGGCATTGGGGTTCATATAAGTTTATTATACCTTCAGTCTGAAGGTTCGTCTGCTTCATGCAACTTCTTTCTCTATTGCGACTTACGGAAGTGAGTCCTGGGCCATGACAAAGAACGACAGAAAGAGAGTTGATGCCTTTGAAATGTGGTGCTACAGGATGTTGTTGCAGGTGTCATGGAAAGATAAAAATACAAATGTATGGGTCCTGGAAAAGATTGGAACAGACTTGACCATCAGAAGGGGAATCATGGAAAGAAAACTAAACTATTTTGGGCACATTGTTAGGAGATCGGAAGGTGTTGAGAAGCAAATACTGCAAGGAGCAGTCGAAGGAAAACAGGGTAGAGGTCGTCCACCAATATCTTGGACTGATGATATCAAGAAAGTGTCTGGACAAGGTGGCAGGTGAAAGAGTTGCATGGTGTGCTCTCGTGAAGACCACAGCAGCGCTTTACAGCGCCACCTGAAGTTGATGATGATGATGATGATAGCATAATTAAAGCAATACATTAAAGGGCTAGATTGAACATATAGCCTAGCTGGCACCGTCCAGTTTTTGAGTCCTTTACTTAATTATTATTTAGAATGCATCTGTCCATTTCGGTGATAACAATAACAACGCCCTTTTCTAAATGACAACAACAACAACAACAACAATGTTTGAATCTATTTTGTAATAACGTTTTTAACGTAGAAATCGACACGTTTATTTGTAAATTTCGGATTAAAAGTGAAAACTAAAGCGCTTTTATATATATTCATTCAAAATGCGTGAGCAAACCAAATTCAACCTTGATATTTTTTTCTTCTTCATGTTTTGCTTTAACAGAGCAAGAGGATTGGGTAACTACAGATAGGGCCTACTCGCGTAACCCCTCTCCAAAACCATCCACTGATCGTTTCCCGCACGTTTTACCCCCCTCCCAACACACACACACAACCATTCGCTCAGACATGTCAGGCGAATTTATAGCATTCAATCACCTAAGTCAGAAGAGACATTTTTAAAGTGTAGAAAATAAACAACGGCATCTGCAATAACTGCAGCAACAACCCCCTCAAAACAACAACAACAACAATAACAACGAAAAAACCGATTATGACAATAAATTGGGAAGAAATTTATTATTTTCAATCAAACTGTTTTTTTCTTATTGTTTACATGTTTTTCAGTCAGGACCTTGATTAAAAACAGCTTTTGCTGTTCCCGTTTTAGCTGTGTAAATGTTTAACTAGACAAATGCATTAAAGGTAGACCAGGGGGGTGTTTCACAAAGATCTTAAGTTGAACTTATCTCTGAGTTGGACTTAACAATTATGGAAAGCCGTTAGCATTTATGAAAATATTTTTTAAAAGTTATTTTAAAAGGCATAACATGTTGATTCAAATCATTCATATTTTCTATTATCAAGGAGATTTCATGTTCTTGATGTGCAATTTATAAAAATTCTAAAATATTTAAATTTGCGCTTTTGAATATATTTTATTTTAAGGCTACAAATGGCTCTCCATAATTTTTAAGTCCAACTTAGAGTTAAGTTCGACGACTTAGGATCTTTATGAAACACCCCGCAGTTTTGTGTACGGCAAGGTTCTGGAATCACCAAAATGATAAGAAATTTGGCCCAGTCTTGGTAAGTTACAAGCACTGTACACAGAAAGATGTATATGGGACTACGCGATATCTATCCAGTCCGGATAGATATAATCTATCTATCTAAGTATCTTCTCCCGGTTCGGAGGTTGATTGCAACATTTCTTACCAAATATATCAATTAGTAGGCGGTTTCCCGGCAAAATTTGTATCATCACGTATTAGTCAAAACATATTCTTTCACATGATTGGTAATAAGAGCTTCCATTTCATTTTTTTGAGAGAGGGGCGAGTCCAAAACGGGTCTATACCTTTAATAGATAGAAGAGTTGCCTATAACGTCGAAATTAATTTGTGATGAAGAAGAGGAAGAAGAAGAAGAAAAGGAAGAAGAAGAAGAAAAGGAGGAAGGGGAGGAAAAGAAGAAGAAGAAGATGAAAAAGAAGAAGAAGACAAAAAAGAAGAAGAGTGAGGAGGAATAGGAGAAGAAGAAGAATAGGAAGAAGAAATGAATAGGAAGAACAAGAAGTAGAAGAAGAAGAAGAACGACAACAACAATCAGTTTCAGTTTCAGTTTATTTTCATATTTCACATGTTGTTACATTTGGCATGTTACATTTTTGTTTCTATTTTCTTTTGGTATTTATACAAGCGAAGAGAACAATACACAAGACTAAGTTAAATAAAAGGAGAAATATGACGGAGCCTAAGAAGAAAGCAATGCTTGTAGGTCATAGGCTCCGGAAGTTATAACAATGAAATAGTCTTGTGTTATTTAGATAACGTAATGGGATTAAATTGAAACTTATTCTGAAGAAAAGGTAAACATTGGTCATAATTATACTTAGCAATACTTGTATGACATTTTCACTACCTGTACGCAATGGCAATTCACATAGGAGCATATAGGAGATGTTATGCGTAGAAAAATTAAGTGTAGCCGCGCTGGCAAAGACACTGATTGGCAATCACGCCAACATCTTGGTACATGTATAATGGAACGAAACATGAGTAGAACATTTTTGCGATATACATTTATTCAAAGCTATATAATAATTGTTTGCCTGATGACAAGCCGCAACACCCACCCGCTGTAATTAATGAAGATTTTATGCAACAAGAAGTAGAAGAAGAAGATAATAATTGTTTGCCTGATGACAAGCCGCCACACGCACCCGCCGTGATTAATGAAGATTTTATGCAACAAGAAGTGGAAGAAGAAGAAGAACGACAACAACAATAACAAGAGAGAGAAAGAAAAACATGATTACACGTCAATAAGTCGTATTGTTTCAAGTACCATGACGATACCATTTCATAACACAAACAATCATCTTACCAGCTGACGAGTGCCCTAAGAAGAAGAAGAAGAACAACAACAACAACAACAACAACAACAACAACAACAGCCATAACAATAACAACAAGATCAAGAAAAACAAAAACAAGGAGAAAAGAAAGATAAGAAAGAACTTGGAGAAAGAAAAACATGATTACACGTCATTATGTTGTAATTCTTCAAGGACCATACCATTCCATAACACAAACAATCATCTCACTAGCTGACGAGTGCCCTAACAAGTACCCATTATGACGTATTTCTATACTTAATACCATCTATATAAACGCGGAGTATTATTATTATTATTATAATCATTGTGCATGCAGGATTTTCATAAAATGCAATACGTAATTTAAAAGAGATAGATAATGATAGTAATACCTTCGCGGTGAATTTCGTAGAATGTTTATATAAAATGATTCAAACATTTTTCAGGTTAAATCGCCGTATTTCAAAGGATGTTTCCGATAGCCTTCCTCTTCCGGTCTTTTAATAGTTTTTTTTAATGAATGTTGAATAATCTTTTTGTGTTGCGTAAAGATTTTATGCAATTAATCTATCTGTACAAAGCAAAGTTTTTGGATACCCAGCTCTGCACCCAAACCGAACTAATTACCCTTTACTATGGGCTTACAAGAAGGAGGAGGAGGGGGCTGCAGACCCCTCCCCGAGAATATTGAACTTTAATAAAATGGGTAGCTGGGAATCGATTTATGTAGCCTTTTATATCATATTTTTGGATGTTTGATGAAAATATATGTCATTTTAAAGAAAATGATTCGTTACCAAAGACGTCATTTAGGAAAATGGGAACAGGTAGATTCGTGTTCAGCGACCCCAAAATAGGGGAAATCAGATTCTACAGAACATTTTAGGTAGGGCAACACCTTAAAAATTGTGATGAGGAGCCGTGTGATAATACCTCTAAATTTCTTAATTTGTCCTCAGACTAAGGGACAGAGCCTTTTATCTTTGGAAAGGGCGCTAAATAAATCCAATTAATATTGTTATTATTATTTTGTTAATATAAGATATTATTATCATTAGTATCATTATTATTATTCTAATTATTATTATTATTATTATTATTATTATTATTATTATTATTATTATTATTATTATTATTATTATTATTATTATTATTATTATTATTATTATTATCATCATCAATATTATTATCATCATCATTATTATTATTGATTTTATTGAATTAGTGTCCGACTAAAATAAAATTCTTATATCGTATCAGACACTTCAAGGAAATGTATCAGGAACATTGCTTCGTAATAAAAAAAAATGAACATAATAACATTGAGATGAATTAGCAAAAATTAAATATTTGGTACAGAAAATTCAGGGCTATAGATACTAGGGGTTCTGAGGGTTCAATTGACCTCCCCCCCCATCCACAAACTTGTTTGTACAACATGTTATGCCAAGATTGGTAATGAGAAGCTACCCCCTCCCCTCCTCGAAAATAAATTCTGTATGGGGCTTATGAAATGATTTATTCATCACGACTTAAACAAGGCACCTGGGTCACGAGATCTTATTATAGGCAGTGCATCTAAATATTTGGATTAGATGAATCAGATGAATGTGACATGTTGTACAACTTGTAGGGGAATATTCTATTCCTCAACTATCTCTGAACATAATCACCTATTAATGATTAAATTAAAGAGAATGGCAGTGACCACAAAATCCTATTGTTAGACTTGTCTATCACGTGTGATCTTTAAGAAACTTGAGGTGGATTTTTTTCTTCTTCTAACCCACACTGTAATAATGAGATACAATCATTGAGGAAATGGGATTGTCGCGGCATTGTTGCGTAAAATTAATGTCCGCTTTTCAATATCCCTCTTCGCACGTTTTATGTCTTATTCAGTGTAAAGAATTGCATTTGTTATCGAAAACGAAGAAAACATCGTTTGATGATATATCAGGGATAATCAGGCATAAAGACGGAAATCTATTCACCTTAAATTTCACTCGTAACATGCTCAAAGAGACTTAATCAACCAGATCCTGTCCGCATGGCTCCGTCGGAGGGGCAAATTCCAACGACACCTTGTAATTGTTTTCGTCACCTCTTTAACGAGCTTTTTAGGGGGCGACGTGGAAAAATGGCGAGATTTGAGACAATGATGGGGTGCCTATCTCCTGAGTTGCTGTCAATATCATAGGGAAATGGACACTAATTTTGTATTCCACAATATTTTTCTGAAGTAAGGAGTATATGGGGGTGTATACCTTCACGAATATCACCCATGATTCCAGACAACTTTTTGATTAACATGTAAAGAATCTTCAGGGAATTTGTTAAATTACCCCGGCCGACATGGATTTAGTGCTAAACATTACGCAGGCGCGGATCCAGGATTTCTTAGACGGGGGGAGTGAGCTCTAATTTTTTTTTTTTTTTTTTTTGGTTGGGGGGGGCACGTGCCCCTTGATCCGCCAATGATTTCGATCAATGTAATTTTGTCTGGTATTCAGCACTTATCAGCTCGCTTTTACTCTACTACTCAAATATCGTTTTGTCTACACTGATTTCGCTTATTGCAGTGTGGTCTTTGTCATTATGTTCCCATTCTTGTAGTCTAACTTACTGGTGGACCCCCTACCCCCACTCCGTGCCGCAGAAAAAAACGCATCCGGGAACGGAGGGACCGCATTCATGTTCCCAAAATATAAAGTGGTACTTTACACGCAACAAAGTTCGGCTCGTAATACACACACAAAAAAATCGGCCAGTATTGACTTTACACACCGGACTTAGGAGGGGGGGGGTGCTTTCAAAGAGAGGGAACATGCATAAGTACCCTAAATAACACTGAGTGGGGGAGGGGGACGGGCTGGTGGATACATAGGAGGTGAACAATCGACCAGTGTTCCCCTTCAAAAACCAATGAAACCAATCAAACACTTTCTGAGACCCCAAATGCAATCTGAATACTTTAGTGACATTATTTTTCTTCACGGTCTGTTGTATGTGTGTGTGTGTGTGTGTGGTTGCATGGGAAGGGGGGCCGGGGGGTGGGCTGAGCATAGATTTTTTTTCTCGGAATTGTAAACCCCCTCTCCCAGCCATATGCTCTGAATCGATCGCTTCTTCAACTGCATATTAATATTCATGGCATGTCTCGTGGATCTCGTTCTTACAAGTCGGCTATAATAGGTACCCCAATATTGTACTTGAGTCCCCTTTCAAATTTTAGACTTTAAACAAAAATGACTTAATTAGAAACACCCTTGCGCTTGTCAGACATTTTTTTTGAGGGGGTGGGGGATTTTGCCCCCTAATTGCAACCCCTGTATACATGTATTCATTTGGGAGGGGGCACTATATCGATACCATTGAGGATTCAGAATTGTCAAAAAAAGAGGGTGTATGAAAACTGCGAAACTGTCCAAAGTTCGGCTGGGTTGCAGGCCACAAGAAAGTTATCATGTTTATATTTCGTAATTTACTTAAAATCGCGCTATATCATATTGTCATTGTGTATATTGTCTTTGTATTCTTGTGGTTTAAGCAGCAGAATAGGGCCTACAGTTATTAACGCTATTCGAATATTGTTACCTTAAAGATGAGAGCCCGTTATACAAGCTCATTCATTAATTCATGTCATTTATTACCAACATTTTCATATTTCAATTCGAATTTCGATCAGCATAACAATAACTATTACATCGAAAATAATATCGCTAGTGATATTCGTTTGTCTCGCAATGTGGTCAATAAGGGATCTAAAAGATTGATCACATTGATTGCGAGACAAACGAATATCACTAGCGATATTATTTTCGATACTACATCCGCAATGAGTAATATATTTAGCATTACTAACTATTACATTTGGTAAAAATGGAGCCAACATTTAAATATCTGTTATCTCCCTGTGGACACTTAATTCCCTACGTTTCTAAAACAGTCTAACAGTCACAGTTAAGCCAAATCGGCTAAAGAAAGCTTCTAACAAACGAATAATAGACTATTTCTGCAAGGGTCGATGTTGGATGGAGTGGATGCCTGCGGAGCAAAATATGTATGAGCTCCTTGGTACCAGCTCCTTGATGAGATCAAGTGCATGTGCAGCTTGTCCACGTGGTATGCGCATGCGCGTCTGCACTAAAAAAAACAATAACAATAATAAGAAATTCTGAACCCAGATCGAAAATGCATCCGAAGACTAAAATAACCATGCCAATGGATCCAGATTCCCCGCTCAATAGAGTGAGTATAAAGACAAAAATAAATAAAGCATAAAGTGAGTCAAAGTGGCCACACGATTATAAACGATTGTAGTAATAATGGTGTCGTTCTGACTTATTTTTATTTTTATTGAGAGGATCGCTGCCGGTCCCACACGTTAATATTTGTGTAATGTGATGAGCAGATGCAAATGCCAAAGGTAGGCAAACCGCAAAGATTTGCAAAGGGCAAAAGACCAAATGCGTAGCTAAGTAATGTCACACGAAATTTGGGAACAAGATTCCGTTGATGTGATTTAATTCTAAGTTCATGTTCAAGTTCAATTTATTCAGTTCGAGCAGATATAAAATTAAAACTAAAAGGCAAGATAAAAGCCAAGAATGGCAAGAATAAGATGAATGTTTTGTAGAAGTGTCCGGGCAGGTTGTGACTTGTGTGTCCAGACAGTAATTTGAAGAGGTTTACATGCAATATTTTAGAAATGTGTAAAGATTTAATTTAGACAATATTATAAACGACAACATTTCATGATGGTGAGTGCTATATTTGATGCATACTTTTCGTAATTCAAAGGCAAAAGTGACAGATATATTTTTGTCTTAAACTATATTCAAAAGGGACTTGGTAAGTCATTGTTCAGATGAGAGAAAATGGTGCTAAGGTAGTGACTTCAATGCTAGATGTACAATTAAAGATAATCTGAAAGTTTGAGTGAAAACAGACCATTATTGATGAAAAAAATTGGAAAAAACTGATCTGATCGCCTCCTTAATAGGGTGTCTGAACGATTTTTCAATTTTCCCTTTTGGATCGTTTTTCACCATTATGGTTGGATAATTGAAAAAATCATTCACTCAGAATAATACATTTCAAATTTCAAGACTCACCGATGTTTCTATCAAAAGATACAGCCCCTTCAGCAAATAGAAATATTCATGCAATTTTTGTAAGGATCGACGAAAAAGACGTACACGCAGAGTTATGTTGTTTTGCTAAATTTAGCAAAACGGCTGAATTGCGCAATATGCAAGCGCTTGCGTGGTGCTTAAACTGCATGCGCAACTCAACGCGATCGGCAATCCATTGTCTTCAATGGGCACCCACTTCCGGGTTTGTACACACGCGGTCCGATGCATATTCATGTGCAGATTTTACGCGCTATCACCATGGGTTCGCCGGCGCGGAGCTCACGCCTCCCTACTTAGCTGATCCGAAAAATGTGGGGAAGGGTATTTTCAAACTGTAATTGTTTGTGATCCCTGGGGGCTAGCGAAAAAATAAGCGCATAGATATTTTCCTTAGGACCGGGACTACTTCTCGATCGAGGCGTCATATCTCAAAAGTGGCAAACCTCGGAGTTAGCCAGGGCACAATGTTTAAATCGCTGTTTTGACCAAGATATTTTTAGAATTCTGAGATGAGGCCCCTTTGGAAATATGGGTATTCACCTGCTCTTTCATATGACACCTCATTTATTGAGTATCACCTTCAGGATCACAAAGAATAAAGGTTTGAATTTTGATTTAAAAAAACAAACTTTGACCAATTTTGCATGATCGCGCAATGCACGTACCGGTAGACCGCATAGGGATGCGTGCAATCTCTATGGGAAGAATTTTAGCACACAACATCGGGTGCCCGATCAGACACCCTATCCTTAATTCTCCCAACTATATTATTACATTTTTAATCACATTTTAGGAGAATGTAAATCATCACAAAGCAATGCATTGGCTCTAGAATTTACTGTTAGAGACTAGAGAGTGTCGCACAGTGACACCTGCAAAGAAAACCATAAATATCCTTGTGGTTTGAGAATTTTTTCAGGATTTTTTGCATGTTAGAGAATAAAGGGTTAGTACAGTAAAAGGAATATACATGTAATAAGTAACATTTCATACAAAAATTACACAGTTTTTGCATCAACCTTCAACAATGTTACCGAGTCACTTTAAGCGTCCGGACATGGAAGTCATTCCTGAATCCTGGCTTTACAATCTGATAAATAAAATAGAAATACAAAACAGATGCAAATACTTATGAATAGAATCAAGGGTACCTTAAAAGACCAAGGCATCTTGTCAAGATAGTCCCCTTTATGTAATACAGTAGAAAGTACTTGAATGCAAGAGGAGAGGAAATTTAAACATTTATGAATATGCGAAACAAAAAACATTAAAGCTCCACTGCACTACTTGTAGCTACTTGCTCCCTCTATATAGAAAACAAAGCCTAAGTGGTGCCCATTGGTCTCCCATGATCCTCTTTTTCTTATAATTGAGAGCTGAGTTGATGAGATATCCACCTGTCGGGTGATCCCTTAAGAAATTTTGTTTTTATTAATAAAAAATGTCTACAAAAAATAATTGAAGGATTGTCTGTAAAGGAATTTGCAGATTTGCCAAAGAGTCTATAGACTAAAACAAAAAAGTGCAGAGATCTTCAAAACTTCATAACTTTCTTATCATTTTAAATCAGATTTTTGTTTTCAAAGCATTGAAAAATACTTCTAGTTTTCTGCATTTATTCCAAGCAACTTGCTACATGTATATGGCTGGCCTTCCCCTTAAGTATGACAAATGTGTATTTCTACATTGGACTACAGTGTAATTAACATTTGCCCGTTATTTTTCTTTAAAGCCCCTCTGCACTAGTTTGGCCAGGGGGATTAGAGGGATTAGCGTGGTCACTGACAGGTAGTTATCTCATCAACTCGGCTCTCAATTAACATAAGAAAGAGAGGATCATGGGGGACCAACAGGCACTGCTTAGGCATTGTCTTCTATATAGAGGGAGCAAGTAGCTACAAGTAGTACAGTGGGGCTTTAAATGAGGTGCATTATGGTAAATTTTAACAAAACTTTTTTAAATATAATTCCATTCTCCCATGCACCTCAAAATGAATTGAAATCCCATGAGTGTCTACTTTCAATACAGAACTTTTTTTAGACTAAGTGACAATTTTTCACTTTTCAAAATGTCTTTATCATAGGCTCATCAGTGTGAGCGAAAGGCAGAGAGAATGATGAACAATGGATTTCACGATGCGGCTCTACAGTGCTACAAAGATGCATCAGGTATAGAATATTGGATGTATTCCATGATTTAAAACTTGGTGATAATGCCATTGTTCTATTTTTCAGGTGGCATGTTACCTTGTTAAGATTCCCTTATTTTTTTTTCTTCTTGTAGACTCCTTAGAGTCCTTAGGTCCAAATTCTGAAAGGAGATTTATCTTAATCCATGGTTTAAATCTCCATAAACTTAGTATGTGCATATTCTAGAGTCCAATGACCAACAATATGCTTTTGATCCTACAGTTATACAGTATACGCTTATTTAAGTCCACGACGGAGTTTCAGACCATGGGATAGATGAAATTAAACCTCCTTTGTGAATTTAGACCCTACCATCTATAGAGAATTTTTCTTCTTCCTATTTCTTGTAGCATATATATTGGTCGAAATTGGCATCCTTCTCCTTTATTTACCCATATTTACATGCCCATATTTACATGTACATGTATCTTGAATTAAAATGTGTGTGGTGATCTTGATGATGAACTTTATACCTTAGATTTGAATTTCTGTTCAGTGTTGATTAAATTTATGTCATCTTGGTCATTGAAAAATCAAATTGATATTTCTTCATTGCATGATATTGAACTCTTTTTTTTTCTTTTCTTCTTCCAGAGTATATTGTGAAAGCCATGGAGAAAACGAAAGATGTGGTTGCCCTCCATTCCCTGAGACTCCAGAAAGAAAACTATGACAAGATGCCAAATCTTGTCAACAAGAGGAGACAACTTGATGAAAAGAAAATCAATCTAGAAAACCTTCAACTTGAAGTACCAAAGCCTCAGGAGAATGGAGTTACAGAAAAGGCAAATGGGGTAAATGAGGAGAAAGGCGAAGATGTTGATGGAGGGCTGGAGAGTGATGATGAAGTATGCTTAAAGAGCATGGAGCCGGTGTCATCCAGAATTCCAGGAGTTGCAGTGGCGAATGAAGAGGAAGGAAGAGGACGAACGAATAGCTTTGAGTCTTTTCCGTCAATGGCTTCGAAGACACAGACTCTCTGCTGCAGTGTCTAAATGAGAACTGGTACTCCAAGCTTGATAAGAAAGAGAGGAGGACCTTCTACCATCCCACACTGGTACTCCAAGCCCTGAGGGATTTTGGTACTGGCTATGCCAAGCCAGGTCGGCCAGTGCAAGCACCTCACCAGCCGCAGCAAGTATGGAAAAAGAGGGAGGTGGATGACAAAGTGCTGTTGGAGGAGCTTGCGATGAAAAACATGGAGATGAGGAAGCATGTAGTGAATATGCTGGAGCAAATGGAGCACTGTCAACAGGAGAATGACCACTTGAAGAACGAGGTCAAAGAACTCCAGCAGGAGCTTGAAACACAGAAAAGCCAACAGAGAAGAGTACAGCAGTCTGTCCGCCCTCCAACAGACTTTGGGAACGAATTTAGTGTTCCTTTTAGCTTATTAGCACCCTCTGATAACAGAATGTCTGAGACGAATTCAACAGCAAGGATAGTTATTCCTCAAACCCCTCCTGCTCTTGCCCCATTAGAAATGCCAAACTTTAATGATCAGTGATGCATGTATTCATTTCACGTAAATTTGATCTTATCTGAACTTCAATGAATCCCATACTCCATATGAATTTTAATATTTTTAAATTTCATTTCTTTTCATACTGGATGTAATGCATTGATTACCATGCCTGAAAAACTGTATCTTGGGCTGGGGTATAAGAAAAGTATGTATTACATAAAATAAAAATGTATTCAAGGGGATTAAATCTAGAAAAGTGTGGCCACTGTTTTTTGGGGGGAAATAATATTTATAAAATAAACTATATTTACAGTATAGATGGTGATCATTTCAAATGGTCCATACAAACTGAGCCAAAGTGCCACAATGTATCGGTTATGATGTGACATTCCTGATCATAATATAGTTTTGTACATGTATGTTTTGGTTGCAGTTCATACTTCTCATAACAAATTTGCTGCAAATTTTATATGTATTTTTGTTTATGAATACTTATTTTTCATAGCACTTATAGCTTTCTAGTGCTAAGTTGCACATCATGCTCATTTACACTTATGCTTCCCTTGTGCAAGATTTCAAAACTACTGTACATCTTCCTTTATATGGGGAGCAAGAATCAAACATATATACAGTGTGTCCCAGAAAAAGCAATACCAGATTTCATGGCAGAAATACTAAATTTTCTTGATGAGATACACATGTTTGTATGGAAAGCTCTGCTTCTCTGTTTTCAATTGATGCACAACTTTTTATTCATAATTCATGCATGATTGAATTACAACAATGGAAATTGTTGCTCCCAAAATTCCATCTGGTTTTAAGTTTTTTCTGGGACACACTGTATAATATAACATATTCAACAATTCATAGATGCATTAATTTAGTATCATAAATAATTTGGAGTGCAATATACATATGTAGTATTTTCTCATCTTGCCAATTCTTTAATAATCTTTTATCCGATGTGTTCTTACATTTTTCCTCTTGTATTATTAGTTCCTTTCTCATCTGTAGCAGTTTTAACATTTCCAAATATGATGCACCATTTATCAGCCGTAAGGTACATGTAAGATTCCTTGGGATACATATACATAAAGACTTCACTTTGTATTAAATTACATGACATTGTACTTGCACAGTGTACCTGGATGCCTGTCTCTTGAAGGAATTTATTGTTGAGGCGCGATAGCTCGGTTGGTAGAGCAGTGGTCTCGCAATCCTGCAACCCGGGTTCGAAACCAAGTCGATGCGCTACTGCTCTTTGGTAAGGCATTAATCCTCATTACCAGGTCCCTCGGAGAGGACCTAAAGCCGTCGGTCCTCTGGTCGCTTACTAACAAGCATTTATGCTTTCTTAGCAGTCGGGTAAAATAACCACCACTGAACCTCTAATCAGTAATGCAGTACTTTTCACACTCCTTTTTTTTTCTTTTGGTTGTTGAAAATTTGTGATGCTCATGAAAGGCAAGTCCAAGGTCATTTCAGGGTCAATTGATGTCCATTGTGTCGCCAAGTAATGTGAGTTCTGAACATAAATGGACATGAAATGTGTTGTTTCACTTCATATTTGGTATGATAAAAGTAGTAAGGTTACTGACCATATACCGGTATTAGAATCTCAGATGTAGTCTGTGATATACAGGACAAATTAGCTTGGACTTGACCTGGAAATAATATTTGTGTATTTCAGTCATCACCAATCTCGATGTTTAAAGTTCACCATCAATAAAATGGGAGACGCTATGAACTTTATTCTTCCCCACAAGGAGGGCCCCCTACCTTTAGATGTAGATACATTTTTTTCCCTCATTTTTTCCTCATTTTGGAGTTTGCTAGGATACAAAACATTGCTTTACACATTGTACTTTATACATGTACTTGTATGTCACTTTATTCGATGATAGATTTTAATGCTGAAGAAAAGTTTCTTGATTTTAGCTGATAGTATTATTTCAATTTAAGATTCATATTTTCTAAGTACACTATGCCATGCTCCTTTTTTTCTTCTGTGAAGAGGTTACAGAAGCTTATGTTCATGAGTTTGAAAATGATGATTTTAAGTTGTGCAAACAAAACTTGCATCTTACACCTTACCAATTCTTTTGTTTTAATATTGATATTCAGCCTTTTGATACTGAAATATATGTGCGAAATTTTGTCTAGAGCATAAAACATGTATTGGTTATCTTTGGGATTTATTGTTGTTTCCTTGTTGGAAGTGGATAGTCTGGAAGCAGAATCAATTTTGATCATGAAACAAATACACTGAGTGATTTCAAGTTTGGTGTCGAAAGCTGGTATCGGTGCTGTGAGAACACCAACCACCAGCCACAACACCGAACTTGAAATGAGGCTGGTGTTGGGATTGACTTCAGAAAATATGACATATTTCTGGTACGCAGTGTTGAAGCTGGTGTTGAACGTCGCGGTCTAATTCCAGTTTGTCTGACTAATTCCAGTTTGTCCACTATCCATACGGTCTAATAATCATTTGATCATATATAATAATCATCAAAACCAACTGCTTTGAGGAGCACGGTTAAAACTATTGCCCAAGGTGATCTCAAAACTGTGCCCCTAGATGAAGTAGACGGGAATAGTGCAGTCTCGAGATAACCTAGGAGCTATAGCTATAACCGAGAACCGAAAAAATAAAACGGTCAAAATTTGTTTTATACATGTATAAAGCATTCGCAGTGTCAATTCTCAAAAAGAGATATTTTAACAAGTGTAAGTTTATTTCTTCAAAAAGAATGAAATGAATAAATATTACATCATTTTTTTTTCGAGTATAAGTACATGTTTATCATTTAATCTCATTTCAGCTGTACAAAAAAATCTACAAATTACAAATTTACAAAAAAGATATCTTTATCTAGTTCATTCTGCACACATCATGTGAACTTGGATAATGAATAACAAATAACAGAACCATTTAAGTGGACTTTAAAGGAAATACAGTATATCCTCACCAGCAGACCAGTTTCCATGTAAAACCCTGTTACAACATTAACCAACACCAAAGTCTTCTGATATGTTGAATACTGGCCCATTTGCTCTGTACTACAAAACAAAATAAAATCAGAAATTTCAATTTTCTTGAAAGAAAATATACAAACATACATACACCCTAGATATAATCATTGCATGTATGTTTTTAAACAACCCCTGTGTGAAATAGATCTATTCCTTCATCAACATGTCAGGAAATTAAAATATATAAATGTTTCTGTACAGGGCAATTTAGAGATGACCTAGCAAGATATATCATAGCATTAATAATTTGTGTTTGATTGATTACAACTTCAAAAATACAAAACTTTCCTATTTTTCAGCAAATTTTGCTCGAACCTTCACTGATCCGTTTTTTCTCCTCCTGTTTTTCCTTTATATACAATTATACATGTAATCTGCATTTAAACCAAATGTCAGCGGTGCATTTGCTACACTCCGCCCAGGTGAGGTAAAATGGGTACCC
Source organism: Mesocentrotus franciscanus (assembly GCA_037976565.1). Taxonomy (NCBI): domain Eukaryota; kingdom Metazoa; phylum Echinodermata; class Echinoidea; order Camarodonta; family Strongylocentrotidae; genus Mesocentrotus; species Mesocentrotus franciscanus. Next base: position 24,270,416 of record CP137677.1, on the reverse strand, counting down.
GACAGGAATTGATTCCTAATAATGCTTGAGTGATGTAATGGCAGCCTTGCTAAAGCCGGGGTTATAATAATGGAGCGCTAGGGGTGGCAATGTACCAGACATGAGCGCTATACAAGACTCCAATATTATTTTGTTATTGGTGGCAAAATACAATAGAACAGACGCCCATGGGGAAAATAATGACATACTGTATGAAAAGAAATCAAAGACAAACATGTAAATGCATCTCCTTACAGTTGCTAAATTCAACTTTCTTAAATGCCACACTAACTGCAGTAAAATTATACTGAAGATAAGTAACCACACAAGTAACCCCCACACCAAAAATTGGAGATTAGAACTTTGTGTATGTATAAATTACTTTTACTATTGCACTAAATATCTTCTGATCCTTCTTAAAGGGCAATCCAACACTTGTAATACATTCATTTGTATGAAAGCAGAAAAATAAGATTAACAGAATGGCGAAAGTTTGAAATAAATCGGACCAATAATGAGAAAGTTATGAATGTTTGAAATATGAGATCACTAAGTCTATGCAAATCTCAAATTGGCACTTTAGTCAGTGGATTAATTCCTGTTTTTCTCCGAAGTGCCTTCTCCCTTGGGGCACTACGCAAAATACATTATGGATAGCGTATTATCATAGGTCCGTTAAATAGAATGGATCTTTCCGAGTCATAAATTTTTGCCATTTGGTGTGTTGGAAAAATGGGTAGGTTTCCACCACTACATCACAGAGACATTACCAATTCGAAGAGCCTATGTCTGTAGTGATTATGACTTAAAAATTCATAATTTTCTCAAGTTTTGCCGATTTCATTCAAACTTTCACCAGTCTACTTCTCTGATTTTCCTGCTTTTTTCTATAGTAGTTTGCCTTCAAGGTTAGATTTCCATATAAGTTTAAAAGGATGAGTGTCTTCTCATAACATAAAAATCAATTATTTGGGCTCATTCTTGCGCAAGGCAATACTTGCAAATCACACGCATGGGTATTTTGATAATGATTGAGAGTTAGAAGAGCGCTAACTCTGTTAAAGCATTTGAGTCGATGCGCCTCTTGGCTCCTGGATACCCTGCCATCCACAGCCTTGTCTTCTAAGCACTAATGATTGATTATTTCAAATCAATCGCAACTCGGTCTGTAAGTTAGCGATTTGACTGGAGGACTTGCCATCAATTTGATCAAATGAATTGCAATGCTTTACAAGACAGGGGCCCAGATTTAGATTACATAGTATACATTATATCATAAAGGGAAAAAATAAATTCTCTTCATTACCACGACTCAAAATCTTCCTGTAAATACATATCTATGTACATGTACATCATAATACATCCGCATTCTCTGAGAATATACATATTTTCTTACCTCAGGTATACTCTTTCAATAACAAAAAAAAAGGAAACACTTCATCAGACATCAACTCTTTCTGTATATATATCACTCATCTACCTTTAACATGTTTCTCTTTCCCGTATTCTCTATATAGCTTCTGATTACAATAAATATCAAAATCCTATTTACATGTACATGTATTTCACGCTTTTCCTCAGTGCAACTCTTAAAGAGGATTCCTACCTCCTAAAATGATCCATCCTTGAGACAAACGACCCAACATCACTTGTCAGAGATCTAAGCCATACCTTGTTCTCTTCCTTGACCTAACAATGACAAAATTCCCTATTTTGGGGTTTGCCGTTTGTTTCGTTACATTAAACTTCTTCAAGGCCCCCTGAATATACCACCTGCATGAGCAGAAACAAAACTATCTGCTTAGTTTGTTTAAGAATCTAATCCCCCCACCCAAAAGATAAAAAAATCATACTTGTGCATTCATGCAGATAAAGATGAATATGTATTTAGTTTTTTTTCGGCGGGTGGACTATTGCAGCACTGACAACAAAAACAACAAACAACTGCCGATTCCCCTTGCCTTTGAGAAATCTTTGTCAGTGAGTCATTAACAGATTGACTTTGTGAGACCATACACAGGGAACCTGCTAATCCCTAAGTCACTGCTTAGGTTCATAGTTTACATTGGTTCAAATTGGTTTTATCTGAACTACCATCCTTTGAAAAATACATTACATACTAGGAAGGATGGCATTTTCTTCCTGTGTACAATGTTTGAAGATTCTGCTGTGAGAGTCACCTTGAGGAGACCAGGCATTCATGAACTTGTTCATGATAGCACCAAAGGCTTTCAAAACAATGTTTCCTCATTCCTCATTTAAAGTAAGAATTGCTAATACAGCCTTGCGTAGACAGAGTTGAGATGCTACTGTAAGCCAGTCCTTCATGTATAGGCTTATCTAAAATATAAATGACCTATGTGGATGATTGAAGGCTAACTCCTTGACCAGATGTCTTAAACATTTGCCAAACATTCTGCCCAAATCTTCCAAGCTGTTGCTAGTGTTTGAAGACTGGATATTCCAAAAGTAAAGTACAGTGGAACCTTGTTATAATAACCACTTTTAAAACACTCTCTTTATAACAATTAGGAAATTTGCTAATCCCTCTTATTTTCATTCTATTGTGCTTCAACCCTAATAATTAAACAAGGTTTTAAAATAACAAGGTTCTTTCCTTGGACTCCAAAAGATTGTTACACTGAGTTTCGACGGTGTATGAGAAGGTTCTCTGAGACCAACGTCACATTAGGACATTGGAACAAAGCATAGCCTAGTGGACCCTACTCCATGCACCGGTCTCTATTAAACACATCTCTCTCCTTCAACATATAAGTGCAAGCATTGTTTGATATCAGAGCACAGGCAGAGAAGCCTTTACGACACTGTCTTCATCTTGTCCTTGGGTGGAGGTTACAAGTGCAGCTGTTTGGCATCGTTAGGTGAAGACTCGACGGGACAGTAAGGACATTTTATCCTGGAAAGGGAAGAGGAGAAAAAGAGGAAATGGTTGAACGTGAACCCTAATTCCCCATCTTTATATGCATGTACATGTACTTAATATGGTATTTGGCTCTTTTATATTTGCTGCCCTTTTCAAAAGGGTAGCTGTTGAAAGAAAAATGAGTGTGTGGCCAATTTGAAGAAGGAGGACTGATATGAGTCATTAAAGGGCAATCCAACTCTTGTAATAAGTTGATATGTATGAAAGCAGAAAAATAACAGAAACAGAATGGCAAAAAAAAGTTATAAATGTTTGAAATATGACATCACCAAGTCTATGCGAATCTCAAATTAGTAGTTTGGTCAGTGGATTGTGACGTAGAACGTGGATAACTCTCTCATTTGCTGTGTACAAAAATATCATTAATTTCTGTTTTTCTCGTAAGTTCCTTCTCCCTAGGGGCACTACTCAAAAAATATTACAGATAGCATATTATTATAGATCCTCTCAAAAGAATAGACCCTCCTGAGCAATGAATTTTTGAAAAGTTTAAATTTTAGTCATTTTATATGTTGGAACAGTACATCACATTGACATTACCGCTTCAGCCAATTCGAAGTGCCCACACATAGTGATTACAACTTTAAAAAATTCATAACTTTTTGTATTTTAGTCAGATTTAATTGAAACTTTCATCATTTTGCTTCTCTGATTTTTCTGCTTTCTTTTAGAGTAGTTGTCTATTTGGGTTGGATTTCCCTTTAAGGCTTTTAAAAGACATACATGTATCCTTAACTTTTCGATAAAATACTGGTTATGTGACTGTCTAGAAGCTAGAAGAAAGGGTGATTTCGTAATCTAGAATAAATGTGTATTGTGACCTTTGGAATAATAAATATAAGAACTATACTACATCTTGCTGAAAATCATCACCGATAAGCAGTGCACACAGAAATGGGTATATGGGACTACACACATGTGGCAGCATAATTTGGTCCCAAGTTTAAACTATTTCTAATCACATTTGGGGGGTGTTTCACAAAGATCCTAAGTTGAACTTATCTCTAAGTTGGACTTAAATATTATGGAGAGCCATTTGTAGGTTTAAAATAAAATATCTTCAAAAGCAAAAATTCAAGTATTTTAGACTTTTTATAAATTCCACATCAAGAACATGAAATCTCCTTGATAATAGAAAATATGAATGATTTGAATCAACATTTTATGGCTTTTAAAATAACTTTTACAAAATATTTTCAAAGATGCTTACAGCTTTCCATAATTGTTAAGTCCAACTTAGAGATAAGTTCAACTTAGGATCTTTGTGAAACACCCCCTTGGAATATGAGGGCATTCAAGACAATCTTTTTCATGTGGCATTGATACTATGATATTCTTTCAGATGGCTAATTTGAAAAAAAGAGAAAAACATCTGAATTAATTGTCTCCTTTACCCAAATTGGAGCTCTCTTTAAACCATGACTTACTTGCTTCCATTGATGAGTTTATTGAGGGAATCCCTTGAGATGGCGTGCCCACATGCCAGACGCATCGGAGGGTTGTTTTCTGAAGCCTGCTGTCTCAGGATAGGGCATGCAAATATAGAGTGGTAGCGCTGAGTGGGCTCCAGCTCAACTTCAATCTGGGGAGAAACAACAAAAATCACTAGGGATAAACAAAAACATGATACTGAGAGAGCAGATGTTAATAACTTTCATGATGACATGAAAAATAAATGCAATGTCTTAGAGATATCATTTTTAAACTCTAAAAATTCAAACTGATGATATCACTTGGAAAGGTATTATTTAATATTTCCTTGGTTAATAGGCATGTAGTGGGACTGAGATTCTATAAATTCTTAACAGAAAGATAACAGAAAGATAACAGAAATATAAAAGGAATTTTTGAGCAAAGCAACCATTTCGTGTATTTGAGACTGAACTTTGCCTACTTGTATTCTCTTTGGCACAAACAAGGACGCCAATATTGCTGTAAGTATTTAAAGTACCCTTTGTTTTTCCAGATATAATTTTTTGAGTATGGTCCGTTTGTTTTTGTCATCCCATAACAAGATAGATTGACTTTGTGTCATAGCCCCCAAAGTGTTCAATAGTGTTTTTGACATTCTTTACTCAAGATTCAAGATTTCAAGATATTTAATATAACCATAACCATCAAAACATACAAACAATAATACGAAATACAATATGGAATATGGAAAGGACCAAAAGAAGAGCAAACGCTTGTGAGAAATGGCCCTGAAAGAGAGGGAAAAAAAAAACACACCAATAACAATAATAATAATAATAATAAAAATGGTGCTTATAAAGCGCTTACCACCGAAGTCTCTAAGCGCAAGTAGATACAGAGATAGATTAATCAAACAAAAAAACCCATACACAAAATATTCCATAGGCACACACAAACACAAATGTAAAAATCCTTAGTAACCACAAAATTTGACAAATTATCCAATAAATGAATGAAAACTACTGAAATGTCTTTGACATACTTTACTAAAAAAGAGAGAGACTTACAGGCAGTTCATCTTTGGCAGTCCACATGACATGACACTGTCTTTGTTGCATCACCTGTTTGATCTTCTGGAGAGCTGGCAGTGCTATGGTACCTGCTGATACTCTGCAGTAACCATGGAAACAAATAAAAATCACTTGATGAGCATGCTGATCAGGCTTACATTCACACCCGTCCATAAGGACCATATATAAGATACATTTTTGGCTTACGTATCAAAAAAAAAAAAATTTAAACGTATTAAGAACATCTTAGACAATGGAAACAGAAAAGTATTGTACAGCTGTAATAAAACTTTTGAAGTAGCATCACTAGAGGAAAGGATGCACATCTCGCCCACAAGTTTGGTAACTCAAGACTAATGATCAAGACCAAATCTTAATGAATTGTTAACAAACATACTCTGCTCATAACCGATCACACTTAAGTTTTCTTTATTTTAATTTCAATTCATACATCCTAATTCCTGTACTTATGTTTTAGATTTGTCACTTAATATGTCACATGACACAAGGTAGGCCTGAACAATTGCATCTGAAAAGGAAATAGATTTTTGCTTATTTTGTATGGATTGGTAAATTGCCATTTGGTACAATAGCAATGCCTTTATACAGTCTCACAACAGTTTGTTCACCTACCCTTCATCTTTTGTACAGGTCAAAAGATTTTTCCCTTTTTAAACATCATTCAGTCAAAAAACAGCTTGTCAATCATTGCACATGGGTCACGATCATATTTTCCTTTTTACTGAAATGAATTTGCAGACACATTAAAGGAACTATGTCCCATTTGCAGCCCCCAAAAATGAAAAAGTTAAATTCAAACGGCATTTGAAAGACAATACTAATTTAGAACTTCCCTCAAAACGAAAGGGCTTGAAAATGGCTTTTTGTGGGAAAATAACGACCATTAGTTGTCGAATCAACTTACTGGTAAGTGATTACAATCACCTAAGTAAATAGTCTGATTTTCAGACCCTTGTACTGAATGGTCGTACGTTTTGTGCTGCACAAAGATTCAAATTCAATCAATTTAATTTTGGCCATTACAAGAAGTGGGTTATTGATGTAGACAAATGCTCATGTACCTGTTACAGCTCATTTTATGTATGTTATTACCAAAGATAAAAAGATGTCAGTCAGTCACTCAATAGTGTCTGACAGTGAAGTCTAGAAAGTAAACGGGTTTCCTTACATAATTTGAATACTAGGACACTGCTAACGTTTAAATTTCACAGATAGGACATACGTGACATATTCATAATTCCTGCAAGGTTCTACAGAATTTGATGTTGGCTGCAAAAGGGACATAGTATCTTTAAGATTGCAGACATACCCTACTGTGAGAGGGCTTTCGATAGACAAGCCTAGGAGGGAGCAAGCATCCTGCGTAAAGACATCACAGATGTCCAACCAGTTGATAGGATCTAGGAGACGTGCATAGGGTGAGACTTCTAAGCCTTGCCGAATGTAGAGAAAGCTACCCATCAAGACCTGCAATTCTGTCGTTAGAAATGGAGGAGGCAAGATGAATAGGGATATTAAAATTCAAATAGATTCCATTTATTGAAGTGTATTTATAAAAAAAAAATTACATAATAAAAAGAAAATAATTGTATAAAAATTAAAATTTCTTTGAATAGTGCCGTCTCATTCAATATCTCTAGTTATGTATCTAGAATATAAATACATTTACTCATGTGGTATTTTCAACTACATCTCCTCCCCCCCTCAAAAAAAAAAAAAATCCCCTCCATCCTGAATTACAAGTAATCTCTTGAGTGCAATTCATAAAAAAAAACTGGATAAAAACCTCTTTTTTTTAATTCATTGAATGAATCAATATGGGCATAAGAATGACATCTTGTATGCTATGGCCATTACAATGAGAAGTTTAATAGTCAAATTGTAGATTTGTTTCTGCCTTCTCACCTTTCTCATGGGCTCCTGCAAACTGGGAGAAGTTGCGTGCATAGAAGAGCGCTTCATACTGCTTCTCTGGACCTTGGCGTACGAGTTCTATGAAGCGTAACCGATGTAACTTGAACTCCAGCGAGCTACTCTGTGCTCGGAGTTGGTCCCTATGATTCGATGCCCATCTTCAAAAAAGATAGTCAAAGTAGGTTGGTTTAGATGAATGCTAAAAATCAAACCTGTAATCAAAGTTTTTATGCCTTGTTCACACCAAAACTTTTTCATTTCGCTGTCAGTTCATTTCTCGATTTTTGAAATGCATGCGTTTCAACCCTACAATGCATTCTTGGTTCGAAGCCTGTGTTTTAATTTCAATGTCACTTCGATACCGTCTCAATGCCGGTTCAAAGTGGAAATGCAGCAGAAAATTTGAAAAATTGAACATGTCCAAAATTTCTTGGGCCTTTGCGTTGTTGGTCTGTTTTCCCTAAAATGCTTTGGAAACGCAGCGTAGCTATATCGATGTCACTTCAGATCCAATTCAAATCATGCATTTCCAGATCAATGTCGGCTTGTTTCTGCGGTTTCCACATCGAAATGGAAACGCATTGGCTCAACTCATTGGTGTAACCTAGGTGTGACCTAATTTTTATTTCATGCAGTAAATTTGATATTTCTTTCCAGAATTAAGAACATCTCGTTTTGAACAACCAATGCAAATTTCTTCTTGTTCCTTGACACAATATACTGTATATAATTTCTAGAAATTGTCTGGACTTGCCCTTTAAGATTATTAAACTTCACAAATGTAACTTCCCCTTTTGCTTTTATACGACCATCTGCTGAGAGCCAGTAGGGCGTTAACACAAACAAGTTTCAGTTTCAGTTTCAGTTTATGTTTTCATTTCCAACAGAACAGTAATTTAGACAAGAAATCAGTATACAATTCAATATGCAATAATATAATACATTTTACATGGTTTAGAATTGTGAAATAGAAAGTATACATAAATATCCAGTACAATGGTTTTTTAAGAGATTTTTCAAGATAACCCTGTGGAAATGGAGGGATCCACTGAAAAGCAGAGCTTGTAAAATGTGGATCCCTCAAAAAAATGACAAACATAATTTTTGTAACATGTAAATATATATATACAGTCAAACCTGCTTTAGTGACCACCTGTCCCTTGAAAATGGTTTCTCATTGAAACATGTACTAAAGGAACCTGTCTACAAAGACCACTTTTTGTGTTTCCCTTGGGCGGTCGCTATAGACAGGTTTGACTGTATATACAAGCGCCCTTCTGGCTATGCAAAGATGAGATGCAACTTGCAAGTGAAAGCTTTCTTACTGTAATGCTGGTTCGAGATTCCTCTCCTTCAGTGCGGCAAGAATTCTGTTGATTTCTACAAATGGCTCCTTCGCAGACTCTGGAACATCGAGATTAGCTTCCTATGAACACAAAACCATCAATGATCAATGAGCGTCATGTCTGTCCAATAATCATTGACACGCACAAAAATAATAACAATCACTCCCTCCCCTCTTTTCGCTTATCCGTTCTGTCTTCATGGAATCATTGCTTACACCTCAGAATAGACACTGTATTTAGACGAAAAGGTATCAGTTTTAATTTTAAAAATACACATGTAGCTACAACCCTGTAGTATCAATACCACAATCATTGTAAAGCGACTGATTCTGAGATTATTGGTAAGTAATTTCAAGAATTCATAAATATCAAGTTCTTAATCACATTTATATGATTTGTTTATACTATGTGCTGACCCCCTCCCCTTGAACCATAATACAACCATACTCTCACTATAATAAATAAACTTAAAGCATTCACTATTAACCATATTTTTAAATTATCATTATGATATCATGTACATCTCGTCCCATTTAGTCAGTAAAATGTTATACAGCTTTTATAAATGTGAAGCATAAAGAGATGTAACTAATGCATCAATCTTATCATTGCTACAGTATACATTCTGTAACATGAACATGTATAAATCCATAAATAAGGTTACGGCCAGTGTCACGGTGTGCATATCCATATACTCACTTGAGATAGATTTTCAGCAATGTCTAGCATACCCTGCCTCAAGAAGTGTTCAAAGACAACTGTATTAAGGAGTTTCATACGCTCTTCATTGCCGTATGTTGGGTCGTTGTTCAGGTCTATCAGCTCACTCACAAAATTCTGTAAGACAATGAGGCATGGAGAAAACTTAAAAAGCCTGTCTATGGTCTACATTTCCAATCACATGGATTGGAAAGGAAGACCTTCAGGTAAGGTTATACAGTTATTAAGTTAATCTTTTTCTTTTCCCCGCATCCATGTGACTCTCTCCCAAATGTACTCTTGTTTTGTATTCACTGATTTTTTGTGCTTTGCCGAATAAATAATAATATAGGGTGGTATTCCGATAGCGCTTACTAAGTTAAGCCTGGCTTAACTTAGTCCACACTTTTATGGAGTGCCTGTTGCCAACTCATTTACCATGTACAGATTATTTTAATCCTGCAATGAAAAGTGTCCAAAAAATTAATTTTGCAATGAAATGGGAAGAAAAAGATAATGTACGTATGAACTGAATTTCAATAAAGTCTTTGGTAGATATCTTTGTCATGAATGTTGAAGGAGGAAGATGAAACCTAGCATTCCATAGAAGTGTGAACTAAAATTCTTGTTTAGTCTGGACTTAGTCCCGGCTTAACTTATGAGAATACCACCCAATAATATTAATAATAATAATAATAAAATTCATGTACCGGCACATTTTCAATATTTCAATCATCAGTTACAAGCAAAATGTAAAAAGTACCCATATCGACACATGCACATGTAAAAATGTACAGGTCTATACTGTTTTAAGAATAGACTAGACAAATACTGGTCTAAAAACCATGATCATGTCTATGAGCCTGTATAAGCTGTATAAGCTGATATTGCAAGTTTGCACAAATTTTTGTCCTTTCCCACTTATTTAATTTGAAATAAACCGACAACATGGTGGCCTGTGCTTCTACAGAAGAAGAAGAAGAAGAAGAAGAAATGACAAGGATAATGTATAACCACTGAAGAAGACATCTACAATCAATGAACGGGCATAATCCTATAGCATCACTGGATGTAAAGTATAATATACAAGAATTGGTGAATTACACCTCTTGTGCCAAGAAGAAGGAATTACAATTTTTTTATATTAAAACAAATAAAAATAAAAACAATTTTTTTTCTTTCTTTGACTAAAAGAAATATATTACATGTAAGCTTTCGCCTTAGGATTATAAGTTTGTTACAATATATCTTTATTTTTCCTAAACAATGTGAAAAAGTTTGTATGCACCCTTTTCATTGGCACACAAAAATTATGTACATTCATGAAAATTTCAAATAGCTTGCATATGAACATAAGAAGAAGAAAAAAAGAAAGAAATAGATCAATACAAGATGAGTGCAACTGTGTCTATTCAAAGGGTTAAATATTGCTACTGTTGGAATTCAATGCATGAACCCGGACAAACAAGAAATCTTCAGGGAAGTGTTTCACAAAGACTGAGATCGACTTTAAGTTGGACTTAACTATGGCAGGCCGTTCATGCCACTGGTTGCTCTCACCATTTACTGGCATTGGTCTCTCAAGGGACGTACAAATCGTGGTCACAAATCTACAGAATTTACCTTTTTTGATAGTTCATTATTGAAGGAAAAAATGTTATCTAAAGATCATAATTGAGAGACCAATGGTGATAGCAACCAGTGGCATGAATGGCTAGCCATAGTTAAGTCCAACTTAAAGTCGATCTTAGTCTTTGTGAAACACCCCCCAGAAAAGATAAGCTTCTACTTACTTTGTCTATTGATTTTCCTACTTTGGAGACACTGCTGTGAATATCTTTATGGTCATTGCTGAGTCTTGATGTGATCTCTCTCACTCGCTTTATACTGGACAACAGCAGGTGATTGTGAAACAAATTGAACTGATCATCACAGGGGGCTGGACGGAAGAAAATATAAGAATAATAACAATAATAATAACAACAACAAGATAACATAATAATAATAAAATTGATATTTAATAAAATTAATAGCGATTAGTATGGTATATGAAGGTGCATGCACGGAGTTCGCTGAATTTAGCAAACTCCCTGCGAGCATGCCTTTTTACATTAGTCGCTATATCGTAACATAAGTATCAAATTGGCAACGCAAAAAAACAGTTTTTACGTATATACCCCGTGTCTTTGCATTCCAGCCTGAACTAACATTGCAAATTCTCGTAAGAAGTCAGCGTTTTTGTCATGTAATTCCCATCTTTACTAATTATCATCAGGAACACATGGAAGGTAAGCAAATCACTCCGGTAGCAAAATCTTACATTTCATATTTATTTTTTGACCCATTTCAAAGTGCTTTTTATGACAGAAAGAAGAGTCCACTAGCGAACTTAGAAGCCACTGTGCAATATTCGTCAGGTGCGGGAAGGGGTGATTTCGGACACATTTTAGGTTTTGTTTACCTGCCTCTCCACGCAGGTCTATGGGTGCCAGTTAAGGCTAAGTGATATTAATATCATATTTTCCATTATCACTTTATAGTTGGATGTCTGATCACGCACTCGGTTTTGTGTGCTAAAACCCTTCCCATAGAGATTGCACGCATCCCCATGCAGTATGCAGCCTACGTGCATTGCGCGCTCATGCAAAATTGGTCAATGTTTTTACGCGGACGATCCTCATTCTCGGACCAGCGCCCCTACTGATCAGTTTTCACGCAGGGGTACCCGGTATGGAGTCGGGCTAATTCGGACCACGGGACAATTCGGCCCAGCTGGAAAAACTGGGCCGAATTGTCCCGACATGATTAATCGATCGAGATATAACAATGTGTATATGTTTGTGCTCATTGTGACTTAATAATGCACTTTCCAACCACAATCTTTAATGGAATTGTGTTAAATGATACTATTGAAGACAATCTGTAACTTCTATTTAGGTCAAATGACAAAAAAATGACATTTCAGACAATTTACTCACAGCTCGCAATCCGCATTGCCGCACGTACATTAAATGTGCGTTGTATCGACTCGGACCACTGAAATTCGAGCAGTGTTTTTGTCAGTAAATCACTGTAAAAATATCATTTTTATCTCGTATGAAGGTCTATTTTTTATTCCTGACACAAATTTCGTTATTGAGAAGTCAAATGTAGTACATTTTAGACGAGATGGTTGATGTTTGTTCACACTCTTTCGTCCTGGCCGTAAATTAGCAGACTACTGCTAGTGCTACCGCAGCAGCTCAGCTCAGTGTCCAGCTAGCAGTACAGCGCCGCCGGCGGGTCGGCGGGGAATTCACTGACTCGGCGCCCGTACCGGGCCGCTGCACTGCATTGCATGATTGTACTGCCCAATTTGATCGAGTGACGTGAGTATACGGTAACTAATCAAACTAGATCTATATCCACTGTATTATCATTAGTCATTCAGAGTAGAATATCCAATTTGATTTAGTGGGTAAACTAGACCTATATCTACTGTAGTGTAGCTACATCATTATCATTACTAGATTAGTCATTCAGAGTAGAATATCCGATTAACGATTAATGAAGGAATGGAATTTTCTTTTTCATAATCAGGTAATCATATTTTACTCTTAAAAGTTAAAGAATTAATAAATAGCTATATCTAACGTTAGGGCCTAGCACGAGGCCTAGCCTAGTACTCTAAGCAGAGAAGTGAACTGACAAATCGCCTTCTTTTTTTTGGAGGGCTGCCTCAAAAAAATTATACGAAAAGAAGGTGTTGGTTTCAAGTTTTTGTATAAATAATGCAGCCCCACCCAGCACCTCCCCTCCCGGCCCCCAAAAAAATTCTCCTTTTTGTTCCCTTTTTCTGGGAATCAAAGAGATACAAAGCAAAGCAATTAAGACATGATATTGCAATGACGTGCCGGTGCATGGGCGGGCATGGGGATCTTCAGTCTCGCAAGCCTTCAGTCTCCCGGACCTTTGGTCAACTGGTCATTAACCGTTCCTCAAATTTCTATGAAGACTTCGTTGAAAAAAATTGCGGTGTAATTTTCAATTTTTTGTATATTTGTTCAGGTATCCTATGTTCAAGGGGGATCCCCCCTGAACAATTATTATTAGGTATTATGTAAGGATCTCTGCCTGTAGCTAGGGTCAATGGCAGGCCACATTCAGTGTAAGCTTCTTTTGTATGTGACAGGAAGTGTGCTATTAAGTCTTGACCGTAGCTCGATCTCCATACATGAAGCTCAATGCAATGTTGTAAAGGGTAATTTACGAAAAAAAGGAAAGCCAAAAAATGGAAAGCCAAAATAATGATGATCATGACATAAAAGGGGAAGGGGCACTTTTACAAATTAATAGGGGCACTTGTCAAAGTAAAAGGGGAACTTTTCCTATGTACAAAGAGGCACTTCTTACAAAGTTGAAAGGGCACTTGTTCTATGCCGATGGCGATGTTGGCTTTTTCGTGTTGGTTATAATACGCACAACCAGCTGGCCTGTGTATTGTTATTATTAATTAATTAATTAACTATGGCTAAATTTCACACATTTTGGGGTCTAAAATTACCTTCATAGCAGTTTTAGGTCCTAAAGAGCACTAAAAATGTCACAAATAAGAATATGAGCAATAACCATGCACTTTGAAGGCATTTGCGGTCTGAAACAAGAACTCAACTTTCCCAACTTTTAATACCAAATTTGTGAAGGTCCAAACAGTTTGAAAATTTGATGGTCATGTCCACCTTATCATCGATTGCCCATTTGTGATTTTAAAATACCAGATTATCCAACAAGTTTCATCGATGGATTTATTTGAACAATAGAGCAAAGCAGTCATTCTTGTGCCATACAGGCCCAGAATTATGGAATATTTTGAAATTGAGTGATTTTAATATTTAGTTTAACAATATTTTCGCTGAAATTGAGCGATTTTAATATTCAGTTTAATAATATTTTAAAAGACAATAGAACATAAAATTGTTAGTTTAGTTTTATTTTAAATACATTTATATAGAGAATCTAGTTTTCCACTTATGATTTTACTTTTTTTCTTTTTGTTGAAGTTGTAAAGTCTTTATATAGTTTTTGTTTTGTTCTTGAATGTCTTTAATAAATATTACAGCAATGGTACTAATTATTCTTACTTCTTAAATACAATATTTATTATTAGAATATCTACGGTATGTGTAATTTTACAATCCTACATTGAGCTTTCCATGTACACATACCTTTTTCCAATCATTTATCTTATAAAATAGAAAATCTATTCTACCCCTACTTTATATTCTTGTACTATCAGTATTTTAAATCCGTATTTATGACCGTTTATCTTATGTCTTACGTTAAGTTTTTTTGTTTTTGTTCATATCCTTTTATTACTTTGTTTTGTTACTGTTTGAATGAATTGGAAATAAAGACTGAATTGAATTGAAATTTGAATTGAACCTGGCTTGAGACTCTCTATTTGCAGTCCTGGCACTGAGAATTTTGACCAATAGGCAACAGTGGCGGATCCAGGAAATTCTTACCGGGGCACAAAATTGCATGGTGTGAAATATATGAAAACGATGGAGCAGGCGTCGGCGAGGAGCGGAGCGACCAAGCAGGGGTGGGTCTGGGAGGGTCCGCCCTGGGCAATATCAATTCGTCACAATGATTTGAACGGAACGCTGATCCTTATGATCCAGCAAGAGATGTCAGCCCCGGCCGGCAGCACCACCCTGGCAAAACATTGCCATTAGGCCTACAGGGCCTACATCTATGAATAGTATGAGTATGAGTATGACAGGCATGGTAATTGAGGAGGAGTATCGAGACAGATTGGATGGGGTCCGACTCATAATGCCTAATGGCGTTTTTTTTCCTCTTATCATCTCCATCCCTCACATTGTCTCCATCCCTCTCATCATCTTCATTCCTCACCAATCCCTCCCATCTTCTCCATCCCTCACACCGTCTCCATCCCTCTCACCATCTCCATCCCTCTCATCAACAGCGTCTTCATCCCTCTCATCATCTCAATCCCTTACATCATTAACATTGTCTCCATCCCTCTCATCATCTTCATTCCTCACCAATCCTCCCATCTTCTCCATCCCTCACACCGTCTCCATCCCTCTCACCATCTCCATCCCTCTCATCAACAGCGTCTTCATCCCTCTCATCATCTCAATCCCTTACATCATTAACATTGTCTCCATCCCTCACATTGTCTGGATCCCTCTCATCATCTCCATCCTTCACACCTCTCATCATCTCCATCCTCTCATAATCTCCATCCCTGATGATGAGAGGGATGGAGACGATGTTTATGATGTAAGGGATGGAGATGATGAGAGGGATGAAGATGCTGTTGATGATGAGAGGGATGGAGATGATGAGAGGGATGAAGACGCTGTTGATGTGAGGGATGGAGATGATGAGAGGGATGGAGATGATGAGGGTGTGAGGGATGGAGGTGATGAGAGGGATGAAGACGCTGTTGATGATAAGAGGGATGGAGACTGGAGGGATGGAGACGTCTCCATCCTCTCATCAATATCGTCTTCATCCCTTGCATCATCAACATTGTCTCCATCCCTTTCATCATCAATATCGTCTCCATCCCTCTCATCATCTCCATCCCTCTCATCATTTCCATCCCTCACCAATACCTCTCATCATCTCCATCGACGATGTTTATGATGTAAGGGATGGAGATGATGTAAGGGATGGAGATGATGAGAGGGATGAAGACGCTGTTAATGAGAGGGATGGAGATGATGAGAGGGATGGAGACGGTGTGAGGGATGGAGACGGTGTGAGGGATGAAGATGATGGGAGGGATGGAGATGATGGGAGGGATGGAGATGGTGAGAGGGATGGAGATGATGTTTATGATGTAGGAGATGGAGATGATGAGAGGGATTGGTGAGGGATGGAGATGATGAGAGGGATGGAGACGATGAGAGGGATTGGTAAGGAATGAAGATGATGAGAGGGATGGAGACAATGTGAGGGATGGAGATGATGAGAGGGATGAAGACGCTGTTGATGATGAGAGGGATTGAGACGATGTTTATGATGTAAGGGATGGAGATGATGAGAGGGATGAAGACGCTGTTGCTGAGAGGGATGGAGATGATGAGAGGGATTGGTGAGGGATGGAGATGATGAGAGGGATGGAGACGGTGTGAGGGATGGAGATGGTGTGAGGGATGAAGATGATGGGAGGGATGGAGATGATGGGAGGGATGGAGATGGTGAGAGGGATGGAGACGATGAGAGGGATGAAGATGCTGTTGATGATGAGAGGGATGAAGACGCTGTTGATGAGAGGGATGGAGATGATGAGAGGGATGAAGACGCTGTTGATGATGGGAAGGATGGAGAAGATGGGAGGGATGGAGATGATGAGAGGGATGGAGACAATGATGATGTAAGGGATGGAGATGAGAGGGAGGAAGACGCTGTTGATGAGAGGGATGGAGATGATGAGAGGGATGGAGACGGTGTGAGGATGGAGATGGTGTGAGGGATGAAGATGATGGTAGGGATGGAGATGATGGGAGGGATGGAGATGGTGAGAGGGATGGAGACGATGTTGATGATGAGAGGGATGGAGATGATGAGAGGGATGAAGACGCTGTTGATGAGAGGGATGAAACGCTGTTGATGATGGGAAGGATGGAGAAGATGGGAGGGATGGAGATGATGTTGACATTGTAACATGCAGATACCGGTACAGATGACACGCCACACCAACCCTGCATAAATAAACAAAGTTAAAACAATTAAATAAAAATGAGGACATGTTTGAAAAACACACATAATAGCAATAAACATATTATTTGTTTATGACTCCAAGATACAAATTCCAACAATATGACGTCAAGCAGATTCATAATAACAAATGATAAACAGGTGTAATCGTGTATTATGACACGCTGTGGTAATGCAATTTTGTTTTTTATTTATTTATTCATAGTATACATATTTATACAGGTACACAATCAGATATAAATCTGTTAACCCCGCCCCAAATATATATAAAAAATTGATTTTGCTCATAGATCGATCTTTGCCTCTGTTGCTGATTACAAACCCGAGATGGATGGGAGGAGGGATGGGGGGGGGGCAGCTGCGTTATATACAAAAAATTGAAAATTACACCGCAATTTTTTTTCTTTCAACGAATTTCATAGAAATTTGAGGAACGGTTAATGACCAGTTGACCAAAGGTCCGGGAGACTGAAAGCTTGCGAGACTGAAGATCCCCATGCCCGCCCATGCACCGGCACGTCATTGCAATATCATGTCTTAATTGCTTTGCTTTGTATATATCTCTTTGATTCCCAGAAAAAGGGACCAAAAAGGAGAAAATATTTTTTTTGGGGAGGGGGGGGGAGGGTGGAGGGGGCTGCATTATATTTATACAAAAACTTGAAACCAACACCTTTTCGTATAATTTTTTTGAGGCAGCCCTCCAAAAAAAAGAAGGCGATTCGTCAGTTCACTGCTCTGCTTAGAGTACTAGGCTAGGCCGTGTGCTATGCCCTAGTGTTAGATATAGCTATTTATTAAGTCTTTAACTTTTAAGAGTAAAATATGATTATCTGATTATGAAAAAAGAAAAATTCCATTCCTTCATTAATCGTTAATCGGATATTCTACTCTGAATGACTAATCTAGTAATGATAATGATGTAGCTACAGTAGATATAGATCTAGTTTGATTAGTTATACTCACGTCACTCGATCAAACTGGGCAGTTCAATCATGCAATTGCAATGCAGTGCAGCGGCCCGGTACGGGCGCCGAGCCAGTGAATTCCCCCGCCGACCCGGCCGGCGGCGCTGTACTGCTAGCTGGACACTGAGCTGAGCTGCTGCGGTAGCACTAGCAGTAGTCTGCTAATTTACGGCCAGGACGAAAGAATGTGAACAAACATCAACCATCTCGTCTAAAATGTACTACATTCGACTTCTCAATAACGAAATTTGTGTCAGGAATAAAAATAGACCTTCATACGAGATAAAAATGATATTTGCAGTGATTTACTGACAAAAACACTGCTCGAATTACAGTGGTCCGAGTCGATAGAACGCACATTTAATGTACGTGTGGCAATGCGGATTGCGAGCTGTGAGTAAATTGTCCGAAATGTCATTTTTTTGTCATTTTACCTAAATAGAAGTTATAGATTGTCTTCAATAGTATCATTTAACACAATTCCATTAAAGATTGTGGTTGGAAAGGGCATTATTAAGTCACAATGAGCACAAACATATACACATTGTTATATCTCGATCGATTAATCATGTCGGGACAATTCGGCCCAGTTTTTCCAGCTGGGCCGAATTGTCCCGTGGTCCGAATTAGCCCGGATCCCCCGGTATGCATGTACTAACTCAGAGATGCAAAGTTTAAAGATCAGCTATGCGTGACATTTTCATGACTCGGCACGCGAGCGCGCAGGCGAGGGTATAGCGTATAGCGTGTGTGTAGCGTACATATAGCGTATAGTGTATGTGATAGCCGGCCTGCATGCATGCTACGTGCATGCGATATACGTACACGAACCCTGCGAGGAGCTAGCTGAGTACGTAGTCTAGCAATTCCTACGTTTTTTTCCTTTTTTTCCCCAGTCTGGCCCTGATGCGTGACAAAATGGTTGCCATGCGTGACAGCGTTGTCAGACACCCTCGATGCGTGACACTTGGTAGCTCTGCTATTTATGGGTGCCAATTAATGCTAGAGATAGGGTGTCTGATCGTGCACCCGATGTTGTGTGCTAAAATCCTTCCCATAGAGATTGCACGCATCCCTATGCAGTCTGCGTGATCAGGCAAAATTGGTCAATGTTTTTATTACAAAATTGAGATTCAAAACTTTATCGCTCGTGATCCTAAAGGTGAAACTCAATAAATGAGGTATCATATGAAAGAGCAGGGTTTCTCCAAATTTTACAAAGGGGCTCACTGCGGAATTCTAAAAATATCTTGGTCAAAACAGCAATTTAAACATTGTGCCCTGGCTAACTCCGAGGTTTGCCACTGATATGTAGTCCCAGTCCTAAGGAAAATATCTATGCACTTATTTTTTTGCTAGCCCCCAGGGATCACAAACAAATACAGTTTGAAAATACCCTTCCCCACATTTTTCGGATCAGCTAAGCAGGGAGGCGTGAGCTCCGCGCCGCCGAACCCATGGTGATAGCGCGTAAAATCTGCACATGAATAAACATCGGACCGCGTGTTTACAAACCCGGAAGTGGATGCCCATTGAAGACAATGGATTGCTGATCGCTTTGAGTTGTGCATGCAGTTCAGCAACACGCGTACGCTTGCATATTGCGCAATTCAGCTGTTTTGCTAAATTTAGCAAAACAACATAACTCTGCGTGTACATGTACGTCTTTTTCATCGATTCTGAGAAAAATACCATGAATATTTCTTTGAGTTGAAGGGGCTGTATCTTTTGATAGAAACATCGGTGGGTCTTGAAATTTGAAATGTATTATTCTGAGTGAATGATTTTTTCAATTATCCAACCATAATGGTGAAAAACAATCCAAAAGGGAAAATTGAAAAATCGTTCAGACACCCTACAAATAGCGCCTAAGGCCATTCCATGGACATGGTAGCTGCGACCATGAAAATCTCAGAATATGCAGTTCACGTAGAACTATTGCCGTTGAGCGATGTACAGTGAATTTACGCGCTCTGATTGGCCGATACGCTCCAGCTGTTTCGAATTTAAGTGAGAGAGGGCCTACTTAACTTAAGCGCGACTTAAGAGCGACTTAAGTTCAATGGCAAAGTCAATGAAATATTACGTCACACCACAGAGATTTTGACATGACGTGCTTTAAACAGATGACGCACTTCACACATAGGTGCGCACCGAAATTGCACACACATAAAATAGAAAAACCAACGAACATTTCAGAATAAATTTCCAGTTTGTACCTTAAATATGACAAAAATGAGAATTTTTCAAACTTAAGACTTACTTAAGTAAGTCTTAAACTTAAGTGAAATACTTAACTTTTCAAGGACGCTGAAAAAATTGTAACAAATAGAAGATTTGACTGGAATATCATAATTTTGGTATCGGCAAAAACGGAAAATCGCAAGCTAGCTCCTTGCACTAATGTCTTATAACATAGAGCCTATGGGAGCCAGCGATAGCCAATCTAAAGGGCCCATGTCGGCTCGGCTAGGCGCCAAATTACGAAAATGAGGCTGAGACGGAAAGAACGTAATGCGCATGCGCTGGCTGTAAGCTAAAGTTTTACGTGCAGTTCTGATATATAATTTCCAAATGGAAATTGAAAATCGGTCGATTGTAGTCAAGAAACATTGTTTTAAAGCTAAAGTAATATCAGTCTTGAGAGGGCGCTATACAACATAAAGAGTTTATTATTTACAATTTCATCACTTTAGACTCGATTTCAACCGAGACAACGACCACTGAATATTGTAAACTCGCATATGCTTCCATTTTCCAATATGTTCATTTGAACCAAATTCATGACCCCATACCAAAACTTTGTAATACCTTTAAGGCTAGCACTGACTGACCACCTCTGCACTCCATGCACTGCCAGTGCCACTGGCACACAATTGCACAACTCTGCTAGCTCTGTCTCTAGATCTAGTCTATGAGACTGCTAGTGCTAAGTAGTACTAGTAACGTAAGTGCAGTGCTAACTAGTCGCCTAGTGGCAGTGCTAAGCTAACGCAGTAACGGCTCAACAACGCTGCGTTTTCTGGATCTTTACATACTTTTCTACTTACACTTTGAAAACTCTTCTTGCACAGATGCAAGGTTTTCAATCATTTCATCAAAGGTCCTATCAGCATGATTCCAAACGCCGTGAAATTTGCCAAGAACTTTGTCAGCTTCTCTCTCAACATTCATGCAAGCCTCCATTTTGATAGTTAAGACTGTTTATGGAACGCCTGTTGTTTACATGTATTACGTACACAAAGGTTAGGGGTACAGGTAATACCAAGTTTTGGTACGGGGTCATGAATTTGGTTATATTGGAAGCATATGCGATTCCAGTGGCGGATCCAGGGGCCCGGAGGGCCCCCTCCCTAGAAAAAACAGGTAAATACACCCTTTTTGGAAAAAAGAAGTTGGGCCCCTCCTGGCGCCCAAGGGGTGGCAGTGAGAAAAATAAACCCATCCCGTAGGGAAAAAAAATTTTCGGGTGCCAAAAAAAAAAAATTGTGCTCTCTACCCCTGGCGCCCAAGGGGGGGGGGGTGGTGGTGGAGAAAAAATTACCCTTCCGGGTGCCAAAATTTTTTTGTTGCTCACTACCCCCCAACTGAGCGAAAAATCGACCGGCACGATTTTCAAATTTTCGCACGAAGTGGGCCCCTTTTTAGGCCCCCTCCCTTGCCGCCGGCTGGATCCGCCCCTGTGCGATTCTACAATATTCAATGATCGTTGTTGCGGTTGAAATCGAGTCTAAAGTGATAAAATTGTAAATAATAAACTCTTTCTTTATATATATATATGTATATATATATATAGCTCCCTCTCAAGACTGATATTACTTTATAGCTTTATAAAACAATGTTTCTTGACTACCATCGACCGGCGTTTGGAAATTATATATCGGATCAGAACTGCATGCATATTCTGAGATTTTCATTGTCGCAGCTACCATGGAATGGCTTTAGGCGCTATTTGAAATATTTGAAATTTACCGGGATCGAGCACCGGTAAATTTTGATTATTCGATTTTCTCGAAAGCAGAAGTGTTTTCGGGGCTAAATTTTATCAAAATTTTAAAGAATTACTATCCATTCAATTTTCAAAATTTCCCAAAACTTTGCATTACCTTTATATCTCAATTAAAGCCAAGGTTTACAAAAAATGTTATATTCAGAATAAATGCTATCTTACAGTGAATGTATGAACATTAAGTGTCAACCTGTGTCATCTTTTCACTGAGTCATAACATTTTATCATCCCTGTGTATGTTTCTTAAATCGTAATCATCATCATCATCATCATCATCATCATCATCATCATCATCATCCTCATCAATGTCTCCATCATTATCCTTTAATTTTACATATGCTTTCAATTATTTGGCCATTCTGCTTAATATGTTCATCTTTTAATTTTTAATAAGATTTGATTTGGGCTGTCATATTTTTAAGCAATTTGCCTACAACGGCAGTCCTTGTCCCGCATATTTATATTACGTTTGACGAAATATAACGATAGTTTGACAATTCACCATTTATTTTTTTCTATAATAAATGATATTGGCTTTCATGATAAATTGTCACAAAGCCCTTTTTGATACTTTATGTTTGCTCTGGAACCGAAAATTGTTTTATATTTATATGGAATGCAGAAGAAAAATAAATCAAATCAAATAAAAAATATACAGCTTATTGAAAAACCGGGGGGGGGGGGCCGGGTAGCATATCATCCAACGAACCATGAAAGCAAAAGGGCCTTCAGGTAAAACATCAAATTTACATTTATACTGATTAATATGATCAAGTTTAAGATGAGAGTATACCCCAAAAAAAAATAAAAATAAAAAAAATAAATAAAAAATAAATAAATAAAATAAAATAAATAAATAAAAAAATAAAAAATAAAAAATAATAATGATAATGATAATAATAATAAATTTTTAAAAAAAATGGTACGCCTATAATAGACCGAAACTAAAAACTTCAGCCTCTGATCTGGACGGTTGTTGAACTGGCTCCACTGACCGCCTCTATGGGGAAGCTATAGGTTGACAAATGTCTGGCGGTTCAATAAAGAATTCCCAATACAAGATAGTTATTTCTATCTGGTTCGCGTCACATGAGCGAAAGATACTTGTCTATTTTCAGTACATACCACATTTTGTATATACAATAAAGATGATCGTAGGATACTCTACTAATGCATTTAGATGCGGTATTCCCGAAATATTGAAAATCCGCGGTCGCTTCGTTCCCTCGCACAACACAACATATAAAGCATTGCATTTATTAGTCTTTTCATTCCTTACGTATTAAATTAGTATTAAATTAATGTTTTAAAGCCGCCTAACCTGATTGAGAAACGGAGAATGGACTAAAATGTTCATGTCTGGTCAAAAGTGTCCAAACCACAGAATGCAAATGTTTTTGCTCGGTCTTTGTGCTCTATCGCAAAAATAAAATGTAATTTGCCAAAGTGCATCAAATTGGTGGATGCAAAATTTGAGCTTCCCTGTTTAGTAGCTATAGCCATACGCCATGTCCCTTAATTGTCCGAAGAAAGAAAATCGCTGGCCTTTCATATGCAAAGGAATACCTTGAGAGTCAGAGAAGAGAAGTAAAGGACATGTTATGATTGAAATTTGTATTCTTCTGCCGGTTCATACTTTTCCATTATATATTCTTATGTTTTTGTACGTTATAGAAATTCTACAAATTCATCATTATTTTTCTTTCTTCCTCCTCTTCTTTTTCTTTTTCTCCTTCTTCTTTTTCTTCTTGTACTTAGTATCATTTCTATCATCAGTTTAATGTTGTTATTATTATTATCTTTAATAAGTAATTATTTTTATTGTTGTTATCTGTACGGTAAATATTACTATTTTAACTTATTAATTTTGTACATGTCTGTAAGGGACCCCACTGGAAATAAGCTCCCGAGCTTTCGTGGGTTAATTATCCTGTTCAAGCTGACTTATTTTTGATCTGTTATTATTGCATATGTTGGAAGCTTGTCGAATAAAAATCAATCAATCAATCAATCAGAGTCTGGACAGAAGCCCATTGCGCAGCCCCCTGGATACCCCCTTTTTTTTCTTCCAGAATTAACCGAGCTCCCGCACGACCCTATATTGCTATAGCTAGCCCCCGCACTGTCAAAAATGTTCCGCGCTCCCTGTGGAGAGCAATGAGTCCTCTTGGCAGGCAAATACTTAAAAAACCTTCATCTGCAGAAACACGAGGAATTAAAAATATTTATAGAGTATATAGAACATCCCACGTGAAATATAGGACGTTAAATGGAGGCCCCGTGTAGAGAAGAGTCACTACCTTTGCACGTTAAGAACCCACTGCACTGTTCGTATAAGAGTAGGGGAAACCCCGGTGTAGTGGTGCACCTGCACACACCCCAGTATAGTACGATAATACTCTGTAAAGAGGTCTGTTCTCAAAATGGAAGAAGAAGAAATAGATTTTTAGGGGGATATTATCCCCCTAAATCTAAATGAAGTTACGTGCCCTCTTTCAACATTTCGCTTACCATATAACTGTAAATACGGAAGTAAAGTAGTCACGTGATCGATGACGAACGCCTAGGCCAAAAATAGAGTTCATCATTGAGCATAGAAACTCTATCACCGATTAATTGTTCATGTTCACGACAGCTGCTGCATTTGAACGCATAATCCCAGAGATGGGATGGGTTTTTATGGAAGGCGTTTTTTCATGATGGCAAATTCATGTTTTGTCCATGGAGTGAGGAGGTGAGAATGGACTCGATTGATGGATGGTTTCTGAATCTGACTCAGTGACTGCACATTGACATTCATTCGCACAGTGGTGGAAGTGAACTGTCAGTCGGTAAGTTGTCACCGGCAAGGCCGTGGCAGTGTTACTTAGCTTACTGCCTGGCCCTGTCTGCGGCTGACTTTTGATGGCACATTGGAAATTTACATTTATGAGGCACAAGACTTGTACAAGCCGCTGCTTTTTGAGCTACTGACTGTACTGTACTCTGTAGATTGACTGTAAGGGTAAATCTGATGATGCATCAAGTTACCTGGCTGCCTGATTACATATTTACAGCAAATCATAATATCTAAAATTGTCATAGACTAATGCCTTAAACTAAAGTTAAAGTTAAACTTAATTAAACTCAATTAAACTTAAGTTAAAGGTAAATAATCAAATCAGTGAAAGGCATCGTTTAACAATGTTAAATCTGAGATGCATGGCCTTCTTCTTCTTCTTCTTGTGTACTCCTCAACGTCCCGTTAGGAACCAAGCGAGGAGGATGAGGGGGTGCGCACTGTTGCTTGTTTAACAGTTTAGTTCTTAATCAAATGTTTGAGTCTTGGTTGCGGAAAAAGTTGGTTGCTTGTAGTTTGAAGGTGTCGATGTTTGCGCTCCTTTGGATGTCTGGGGGTAATGAGTTCCAGTCTCTGATGGTGCGTGGAATGTAAGAGTGTTTAAAACAGTTGGTGCGGGTAGAGTATTGGATGAAGGAGTTTCCTGATGTACGTCTAGTGGCTCATGTAGCTGAACGCAGGTAGTCCGACAGCGGCAGGGCCAAGTGCCCCCAAGGCCTTGTGTAATATACAGACCCTCGAAACTTTCCTTCGAGTAGAAAGCAGGTCCCATCCTAACCCCTCCATAAGTTTCGTCGTGCTGGTAGTTTGCCTGTAGTCATTGCATACCATTCTGGCTGCCCTTCTTTGAACCTTGCCAATTTCCTGTGTATGTTCTTTGGTATATGGGTCCCAGACACTAGAACTATATTCTACAATTGGACGGACTAGGGTTGTGTAGGCTAAGGATTTAGTTTGTTTAGTACATGATATGAGGTTTCTACGGATGAATCCATTTACCTTATTTGCAGATGACGTTATGTTCAATAGAAATATGTCTATCCCACTTTAGATCATGGGAGATCTCTACACCAAGGTATGAGTGAGAGGGGGTTTTCTGTAATACGGTACCTCCTAAAGTGTACTTGGTTATTACAGGAGATCTAGAAGCAGCAAATCTAAGAACATGACATTTTGGGGGGTTTAGTTGCATTTGCCACTTATCCACCCATGTAGAAAGTCTGTCCAGGTCGTCCTGTAGTCTGGTAGCGTCAAGTTGAGTTTTAAATGTTATCATTGTCTGTGATATGGTGTTATATTGAAGCCCTAAAAAAATTGCGGTTCAAAATGATCATGAATGAAGTGCCTCAAAAAAGTAAAAATCTTTGAGACTTGAGTGACCGGTTTTACCATACTCATTTCCCCCAATAGACTGTAGTGTTATAAAAACCGTTAGGAAAACGAAAAATGAAATTTCGATTTCCATTCATAAATATCTTGATAATCAGACAGGCGATCGGCTTGTAAAAGTCATGGGATTCCTCATTCCTGACTGACCTAAAGGTTTATAATTACTGTATGATTGCAGCATGATCTAAATCCAGGATTTTGTTTCAGAATCTGAGGCAATGTTACCGAGTCACTTTCATGCCCGGTCCCTGGTCCTGGACAATCGTATGTCATAAACTCATCACTCATTAATGTGAAAGAGTGAAGAAAACGTCTTCTTGCTTTAATAGTCAAAACACAAACATACATTTTGTGATATAATCTTGATTTACTTAGCTACACTGTAGATTGGCATTGGGTTACCAAAATATAATATTAAATTTTTTACTTATACTTAAAGCAAGACGTCTTTTTCAATAAAATAATTGAGTAACGGCTTACATTTACAATCACTGACAATCATTTAATGTTGTGAATATTCGTTTATTTTTTAATATTTTTCTTTTTTTCCTTCTGAGGCATCTCGTTTTCAAAGTCAATGTTACAACACACAATGTAAGGTGAACATCACAAGGAAATTGTTAGAGATATTTATCTTATATTAATCTAACTATAGTCTATAATACCTAATATTATTTTTAGGTTAAAAATATAATTGCTTTTCGTTGTTGAATGTTATTGAAAATGAAGATGATTGGATATCTCAATATTACAAATTGTGGGTATAAATAAATGGCAAAACACATGTAACACATTTTGCTTTAAAAAGTTACAATTCAATTTTGTCTGAGTGATGAATAATTCATATATATTATATGTACATCAACATTTTTATCTTTCTCTATTTTTTTTACCTGCAGGTTGCTACAACAGTAATTATCACACATAGTTGAAGTGCAAAGTACAGAGACATGGAGGAGGCTGATCCGATGGAGCGAAACCCTCCAAGTGACCAGACACATGATGAAAAACCTTCGGGAGCGTCTGATGATAACAAGATGAATGGTGAGAACAGTGAGACGGTTGCCATGGATTCTGCTGAGCCAGAGGCACCACCACCTTTATCAGAGGATAGAACTGGTGAAAATTTGAACATGGAAAGTGAAAGGGATAGAGAAGTATTGGAAGGGGAAGATGGTATATGTACAGAGAACACAAACCAAAGCAACAATGGAGAATCAAATTCGATGCCAGAAAAAATGACAATGGCTGGACAACTAGAATCATCAGAAGAAGCTAAAGACACACTTTTTGAAGTCCAATGTCCAGAAATATCTGTCGGAGAAAAAGATACAGACGATTCGGAAAGCAATATATGTGAACATGCCAATCTTGGAGAGAAAGTGATTTCCAATGAATACTCTGAAAAAGAAGAGATAGAACATGTAGAAAGTAATCCCACTAATAACAACAACATGAACTGCAATGGAATTATTGATAATGTGAGTGTCGGAAGTGATGAAGGGAGTAAAGATCAATCTAAGATCTCTGACCCTGAAAGTGACCCGAGCCTGAGTAGTGATACTCAGAGAAAGGCATGTTGCAGTCAAATCCTGTTTTCAGTGAAAGAATTAGCAGTGATGGAGGGAGCGTAGAAATAGCGGAAGAGGCAGAGGAAGATTGCAGTGCCAGTGATCAGGTGAACACCAATGACAGGATACTTCCACCTCTAGATGGTGGCGATAAATCTGAAAACAACATCCAACATTCCAAAGAAGTCACAGCATCTTCCTCTGTTACCATAGAAACAAAGGATACTCTTGAATCTTCGCCAGAAAGTTGCATCCTCGTCTCCCACTCAGATGACTGCCAATCTACCCCACCTCAGACAAACAAAGCGCCAGCTCTTCATCCGTCAAGCCTTGCTCCCAATGAGCTTGAGGCAAAGTCAGATCCGTCTAGCAGCTCAGGGGTCCCTAAGAGTGATTCCAAGACTGCGGTCGATGTAGAGGATGATTTGCTCTCAGAATTAGCTGCTGAGCTGGATGAGGTTGTGCCAAAGAAAATTGTCGGTGCTGTTGCAGTTCACAAAGATCTTCCAAGTAGTGAGACGAGGAGTAGTACTCAGGTTAACGGGGAGGAGTGTTTCGAGGGGGGTGATGACATCATCAAGATGAGGAGACTTGTGGAGGAGTGGAAGAAAAAGTACTGTCATGCTGAAGCAGAATTACAAAGGTAATACACATACATGCAGATGCTGTTACCTGCTGCAGTTGTAGCTTTGTTCAATAGCAATTAGCAAATGCATCTTATTTCTATAATTTGTATTGAAATTGTACATGTAAACATGAAAGTTACATAATCAGTTTACAAAACTCAATGCACTATGCACTTTGCCACATGTAACTGTAGGCATGCACCTTTAAAATCTAATTGAATGGAAAACCTTTAAAGCCTCAGAATTACATGTCATGACACCTTATTATTCATTCCCATTCACTATTATACACATATGCATACATGTATATACATTTGTATGACTGTATATATTATATACATATACATGTATGTCTAAAAATATTCATCATATGATCCATGATTCATACATGTATTTTCTTACGTACATGTACATGTACAGTACGTACCGTCTGTTGAAAGTTTGGAGGGAACTTGAAAATTATACACTGTACAGTACAAGTTAATGTCTCCAAAATGCTCTCGGCACATGATACACTGTATCTTGTGTTTTGTACTATTGATGTCTATACTGCTTGTAACTGTTTGTAACACCAGACCAGTGGGAGTCGTTGTTTTCATTATATAGATAGAAAAACTTAAATCTTGATTACTCATAAATTAGATAACCAAAGAACTTCAAAAGAACATCAAAGAGAGTGAAAAAAAGAAGAATTATGGAGATGTCATGGTATAGTGGTTCAGTCATACAACTCTGGAGTGGTTGAGGGTCCAATCCCAGTGTGGCACTGTGCAAGAGGTCACTATTTTCTATGGATGCGGATTTATACAAGGTGTAGCATAGTAGATATAGGTTGATGTGATGTTATGTAACAAATTGACGGACACAGGATGCGTACAGGCAATTGAACCTTTTTACCGGGTAAATTTATTTTACCATTCATTCATTCCTTAAGAGAAGTAAAGCTTAATTATTTTTTTGTATTGTACTTTCTTTTCCCAAAAGCCTCCAAGCTACTGCTCATGCCAAAGCAGATCAACAAGACAGTCTCAGAGAGGAACGAGTAAAGGCGGCGAAGGAAGTCAAGAAAGAGACAGCGGCAGTCAGGAAAGTCCACCTTCTCAGGATACGAGGTGAGTTATCTGCACAGGCTGTTCACCAGCAATTTGTTTACTATATACAAATGGAGCAAAATATGGCTCTGCACACGTATGGCATCCCTATGGGGTGTATTCAGATGAGACACATGTTCCTGCAACAATTGCTCCTTGGTGAATAGAGTACTGAAGGGCTAACGTCACATTCTCCAGTCCAGGTTACTGATTCTAAACGACAGAGCTTCAGCATGAGGTTCACCGCGAAATCATTCAAGCATCGGCCTGGAGCAAGGCAAATTCAGTGTTTGGGGCTTGTGTGATCACCACGCCATTGTTTAGCACAAAATTGTTTGTTTCGAAACAGCAACCTTGACAACTTGGCCAGTATGATGTCACACTTCGGTACTCTATATCCTTCACAAAGCAAATTCCTAACTTAAGTCATTGACCCAACACTGTACCTAACCTCAATCCTGATTCTAAACCTAACCTAAAACCCTATTGGAAGTTTTTTGCCACCCTAACCCTAACCCTAACCCTGTACATTTGATGTACAGTGTAATAAAGCCAGAGCAATTGTTGCCAGAGCATTTGTTGGATCTTTTGGTTTGTGAAGATCAAGGCAGTTTTCCACATTGGAAGTACAGCTGCATGCATTGGCAGTTGCATTTTGTGGAGGTGTCACGGTATAGTGGTTCTCAATTCAAGTCGAGGGTTTGAATTCCAGCCTGGCATTAATATATCCTTTGGCAAGGCATTAATCCACTTTAGCCACTCTCCGCACAGGTGTTAAATTTAGGTACCCGGTAGAGTCGTTGTAGTTTGCTCAGCATTGTGATCATCTGTGAAATGGCACCTTGCTGGAATGCTCCCCAGGGAGTGGAGAATGTGCATATGTGTACATTGTGTGTGGGCAAGCCTGAATCCAATGACTGGGGTAATATATCCGTTAAGCACTTGAAGACATTGTCGATGTACAGTATGAAGCTCTATATACATGTAAACCCAGAGGGTAAATAATTACTCGTGCTAGGAGAATTTGCTCTTTGTATTTTGGTTTAAATCTCCCACTTTGTGTCAATACCAAGGGTATTACAGGTGTACACTGTATGCACAGTTTAGAACCTTATATCTGCCTTTTCTTCAAAAAGGATAGACTAGTTTTACTATTACATGTTTAATAACTAGTGTGCAGTGTGTTTACCTAATGGTAGTAATGGAGATGATCTCATTTTGTGTGTTCATGCATTTTGCTAAAAATGTGTTTAAAATTCCTGACTGTGTACATGTACATGTTCATGTATAGGGCCTATTATTCAACAGGTTAACATTTTAAATTTTTGACTAGCTGATGCAATCGTTCAGGTACATGTACATCCTTGCGTTATTTATGTGCATGGAATGCAACTCAGAGATTTGTGCTAAGTACCGGTACTGTCTATTTTCTTCATACTCCTAGTTATTTAACCCATATTATGCCGGATAAAGATTTTTGAGGTTGATTTGCATATTCTAGCTGTACACAAATCATTAATTTTGGTGATTGGCACATGTTATGCTTGAACTGTCAAAGAGAAGCGTTGTATAGAGAATTACAGTGCAATACAACACAAGTTCATTGCAAAGAAAGACAATATAAGTTATATGCATTGAAAAATGGTAAAGGTCGTCATAACATAACAAAAGAGAGTGTACGTACAGTGTATGTATGACTGTCTATGCAGGTTATACATGTGGGCCCTCCTGTACAGTGTTGTCAAAGGTGCTCTGAGCCTCTGGCCGTGAATAAAGAGAGATTAACGGATCAATAATCATAGAAAAAACTTGTACGTGTACATGTGTGCTGTGTATGTTTGTAAATAAGGTATTCAGATCCTATGCAAAACATGTATTCACACATGTATATATGTACAGTAAACAGTACATGTACATGTAGTTTGTATTATGAGTTTCTGATGCATGTTCATGTTGTTTATTATGTTGTTAACCTATGATCATTCCATGTGTTCATCCAATATGTTTTAAAGGTGAGAACTGCACAAACAAATGCTTTATATATATACATGTATGGCCTCAGTTCTAAATTTCTAATTCTTTTCTTATTTTTATTTATTTATTCATTTTTAAGTACATGTATGTTACTTTGTTGTTTACATGTTAACATACAATGTATTGTTCTTCATTCATGTCGAACAATACCCCATAAAAGAAAAATGATTTTTTTAAATTATAAAATAGAAGAACATAAAAGCATGAAACAAACAACAACAAACAAAGGAAAGAAAAGAAATAAAAGCCTGTTAACTTCAAATCCCCGTGTTCAATTTCACCATGATTTCTACAGGTGTACTTGAAGACACTTCCATAAAAAAAGAGCTGACATTTGATACACCCATTCATGACCAAACACTGTACATGTACGAATGTACAACCTGTATATGTGTATTGTAATGTAAAACTGAGTTTAACTGACTGAACTCTACAAGTAATATTCATGTACAATGTAGCAAGTGCTAAAGTTAGCCTCTTTTGACATACATATTACATACACATGTATTAGGCTTTTTTTTATTAGCCCAAATATTTTATATTTCTGTAATCACACTGCTAGCTCACCACAAATTGCTCAAGCTAATTCACACTTTGCAACGAAGATGCAAATGGTGGGGTAAATTACCTATGGTTTTTTCTTTAAATAGCGTGCTATTTGGCCAGTTAGCT
Organism: Mesocentrotus franciscanus; assembly: GCA_037976565.1. NCBI lineage: Eukaryota > Metazoa > Echinodermata > Echinoidea > Camarodonta > Strongylocentrotidae > Mesocentrotus > Mesocentrotus franciscanus. Next base: position 24,238,094 of record CP137677.1, on the reverse strand, counting down.
GTCTAATTTGCAGGTGAAGACACTCTTGAATAATCAAAATTGTATGATATTGTCCGAAGCTCAAGCTACATGTAATAGACCATTTTGTAATCAAATTTAATGCACAAATCTTTGTTAAGAGCCTTGTTACAAATTATTCCATTCGCCTTTTACAAAAAAATTGTATTTCAACAGTCAGAATGCAACTTGCAACATTAACTGTTGCTAGGTAGAACAAACATTATGGCTTGTCCTACCTAACAACATGTGATGTATGTAATTCCCATTCTGACTATTGAAATACAATTATTTGTAACAGGTGAATGAAATCATTTGTAACGAGGCACTTGACAAAGATGTGTGCATTAAATTTGATGACATTACAAAAATGGCCTACCGGTAGATTGCTTTAGTAAGCAGTGGTTATTAACCCGGGCTACGGTAATTGAAAAGAAGAACTTCAAATTAACTTCACACTGTCTCTGACTTTTTTTCATAAGAAGTGCTAATCAGTTTAATCTCAAGTTTGAACTTGTCTGGGCTAATGGAGAATGGAGATACACAGTTATGTGAATCATTCTCAACACCATTGTCTTCATGCACACGTTGAAATGCACAGGCTTTTGTTTCAAAGTAAATATTGCCTGTTGATGCATATTTGGAAAGATCAAACTCTGATGTGTATGTGTAGTGTTTGCCGAAAAGATTGATGGGAAGTCAAAAGGATAACCAAAGTTAATCAATGATTTCATCTTTAGACCAGACATGTTAGGCACTGCACAATTAAGCCCATTGATGTTTTTCAAATCTCCAATTGCTCTGTACATCGTCTGTATAAGCCTAGTAATACTTAAATGTGGAGGTTTTCTTTAAAATTTTACATCAGAGTAACTCTGCAACTTTCAGAACTGTGCATTAATTGTAGGCCTACTTTGATTGAACAGCATCACAAAGCAACCAGTGCAAGATTACACTTGAGACTCCAGTTGTGTTTTGTTACATTATATGAGGTCATGTACCTCTTAACACATTTATGGTAGTAGTACATGTACATGTATATATTACATACATGCATGTACTGGTATAGTTTTAAAGGTACTATGTCCCATTTGCAGGCCCAAAAAATGAAAAGGTTAAATTCCACCGGCATTTGAAAGATAATACTAATTTAGAACTTCCCTCAAAACGAAAGGGCTTGAAAATGTCTTTTTGTGGGAAAATAACGACTGTTAGTTGTCGAATCGACTTTAGTGATTGCAATCCGTTTAGTAAAAAGTCTGATTTTCAGACCCTTGTACCGAATGGTCGTACATTTTGTGCTGTGCAAAGATTCAATCAGTTTAATTTTGGCCATTACAAGAAGTAGGTTATTGATGTGGACAATTGCTCATGTACCCTATACAGCTCATTTTATGTATGTTATTACCAAAGAAAAGAAGTCAATCAGTCACTCAATAGTGTCTGACAGTGAAGTCCAGAAAGTAACGGGTTTCCTACTTTCCTTGCATAATTTGAATATTAGGACACTGCTAACGTTTAAATTTCACAGATGAGACATACAGTACCTGTACATGACATATATTCATAATTCCTGCAAAGTTCCACAGAATTTGGTGTTGGCTGCAAATGGGACATAGTACCTTTAAACAGGACAATTTGTATTCCTTCATTGTAAAATCTTCTTTAATGTTATTGAATTTGTATCTAATATTTTTTTTGGTTTTTGTTTCTTTTCATTTTGTTTAATAACCAAACCTATGTATTGTATTAAAGATACATGTACATAAGGGTGATTTACCAATGCAAGTTCCATTTAATCCACCATATATTATTTTATGCATTTTTCCTACTGTACATATACTGATACAAGTAGCTCCATATGACATGTACATGTACATGTACTTAAAGCCTACATGTTGTGTGTGTACAGTACATGTGCACACAAAGTCACAAACCTTTGTGGACTAATATTACATGTGGTATTAATGGAAACATTGTAAATTGCATCTTTCATGAAAATCTAATTTAGCTACAAAGTGCAGGTACCAATTAGTGATAAGTTATTAGTCCTGAATCAACAAGGTTCGCAAATATGGCAATATCTGGTTTCACTTTCAGTAATTTAGAGAGGGTGATGTACGGATGATGATTTGATATTAAAATATCAACATGATCACTCAGTGGTTGAGTCCGGATACTCCAGAAATAATTTCATACTTTCGTAACTAATGAATTCTCTTGATGAGAATTTGATTGAGGGGCAGAACATTGTTGATGGTGTTTTATCAATCGATTCAAAGAAAAAAAAATATGTGCAAGCCTCCTGCATTTAAATATTTCTATGATAACTGTACCATGATAATGATATGGGAATGATGTAATTGAAATTGAAATTGATGAGGTTTATTGATAAAAATTCAAATTCACAGCTAAAAGCTCACACATCTTGAATTTACAAATAAAACTGCAACATATAAAATACATGTATGTAAATATTACAATATAAAATAGGCAAATATAATAAAGTGAAGTCCTGAATCAACAATTGAAATGAATTTTCAAAGTAATGATGTACATGTGGTTCAATTAATTCTATTTACAATGTTGCTTGATCTACACCTGAATATAAATTTAATGAATATGTTAATAATGTCTGGAAAAAATATCAGACAAACTCCATACAGTTTTAAAGTATTCAGAAATTTAAAATGTATAAGTCAAATACATGTACAGTCAAACCTGCTTTAGTGACCACCTGTCTACAAAGACCACATTTTTTTAATTGTTTCCCTTGAAAATGGTTTCTCATTGAAACATACATGTATGTACTAAAGGAACCTGTACCTAAAGACCACCTGCCTATAAAGACCACTTTTCTTGTCTCCCTTGGGTGATCTTTATAGACAGGTTTCACTGTATTTCCTTATCTTCTATGACATGCATGTGCATTTACTTGTCTCAAACAGTACATGTACATGTGTCACAGTCATTCATACTGAACATTTACAGTTTGTATGCAGCAGTAAGTAATTTTATATAAACACAAATCATTATATTTCTTTTTCATTTCACTTTCTGTCAATCAGCTTGAAAAAGAAGTGGAGCAGAAGAAGAAAGAGATTACAGCCGCTAGGGATCGGCAAATATCACATGACTCAGCAGCCAAGAAAGCCATCAACCAACTACAACATGAGATGGTGCAAAGAGTCGACCAGGTAACAATGGTTATTCTTTTTTGTTGTTTGTCCTTTTACTTTTTTCAAATTTAATCGTCGCTGTTGTCAAACACAGGAAGGAATACCGGTAACTTGAATATTCCCTCGTGAGAGAAAAATGTGAAGCTCCGATGATTAGAGTCATATACATATTTCTCTTTTGATAAATCAGAATCATGGGAAATGGAGGTAATGGCTTCACCTGAATCAAAAATCGAAGAATTAAGTCAATTGAAATTCAAACCTTGTTTTGTACATACATGTACGTGTTCATTGTTGTGAACATGAAAATTCAGTGTATTGATTTCATAAATGAAACTATTCTTTTGTCAAGGGGACATTTTCTTCCTACCTTAAGAATAATATAGGGCAGGTCCAAGCTATTGTTCCCTCTGGGGGTCAAATTTCATCTTTATATATATTTAACAAACTATACATCATTTTAAAGCTGAAACTTTGAATTTTATGAATCTGATTAAAAAAAAAAATTTAATCAAAATATGAAAAATGCCAAGGTCACGAACTTCGATTTTTATTAATTAGCGTGACGTACGGGACATTACATTTTTATTTTTGTATCTCATTTGAATTATCTTTTTAAAATTAAATATCTCAGGACATGTAGACCATCATGCTAGAAAATAGGAAAAAAATATAAAAACTTTCAAAATTAATTAATTATGCAAATGAGGTAGGTTCCAAAGTGTGATGTCCCATACGTCACAATTTTGAACATAATTTGTTTAATTTTAATTATAAAAATATTTTTTTTTTTTAAAGATATTCTAGGAAGTTCTAATTTAGATGAATACCTAATAAAAAATAGGTTTAACAAAAAATAAAAAAATTCTGTGTTGATTACATAATCAAATTAAGAAGTGTGACGTACGGGACAAGTGTGTGACTTACGGGACAACCCCATATAAAACCACTGCAAGATGTGAAAAAGGAAATGACCAAAAGGAGAATATATACTGTGTTAGGAAACTTGTTGTATAGAGGGATATATATGAACATTCCAACTGGGTGCCTTCTAGGAATTTACTTGTACTGAATTTGATGTAATTAGTCTTCAAGCCAGACCCCTGGTATTATCAACTTTTATATTTTGCCAGTTGATGTCCCAAACATTGGCAGGATGCTAAATATGTCAATCATAATAGTGTACTATGGTAGTAGATGCACCAGAAGCTGGCTTTTACAACTCATAGATGCTGCCAGTTGGTCAGTAAGGAGGGGTCACTGTAGTTCAAAAGGGCACTGTGCATGGTAGAAATAGAAACATTGTTGTTTTTTGTACAGTCAAACCTGCTTTAGTGACCACCTGTATACAAAGACCACATTTTTTGTTTCCCTTGAACAAGATTTTCATCACTTTTACACCCATGTATTTTTGTTGATTTATGCTTTAATCTTTTGAATTGTGGAAAAGGTCACACAAACCTTTAGGGTTTAAATTTCTTATATCTGGTGGTGTTAATAAGATGTCTTTAATCAATACGAAATACATTCAAGATTTATATTTTTGTATCCATCTTTCACAAACATGTACATTAAAGTACATCAAAATTCTTGAATATATGACAGCAACATATACATGTTCTAATCTGTAATAAAAAATAAAAAGACAATATGTTCAGCATTATCTTTGAATTCCATCAAAATTCTGTGATATTACTATCAAGTAATTCAAACAAGCTACGAAGAAAAGACTTCATATTTGTAATGTATCTTTGTTCACAAACACTTAGAGCATAAGAAATGTTCTTTGACAAAATATGATGTGCCAAGCGTGCCCCTGTGTTTCAAATAAGTTTAAATAAAAGTTTTCAAGTTCAAGTTAATCTTCTTCATTAATTTTTATTTATAAACATTTAGCAATGTTGAATGGAATGGATGAAATAAATGAGAAAAGAAGCATGACTGCACATGTTAGATGGGTAAAAGGAATAACAATGGTAATATAGTGTGTATTGAATGTAATTCAATTTGTTTTCTTTATTAAAGTAATATTTGTATTGATTTACCTCATAAATTAACACAGAGGATATTAAGTGATGGTCAGAGGATCTAATTGGGTTCTAAAACACTCTAATTGTCACTGATTTAAGTTAAAATTGTTCACATTTAACAAATTTTGACGAAAATTCTTCATTTCAATGTATTTTCCCATAGGGAAAAGTTATCCCGCGTCACGTGTCCCGTACGTCACATACACACATTTATGTTTTGGTATATTACATAACAACGAAAGGTCAGAAAAAAATGGTCATAATTATGATTAATGCTTGATTCCATAATGAATTAAGATATCATTACCATAAATCTCATAACTTAATAAATTCAGAGAACTTTTACGATTAACTTATTTTTGAAAAAGTCCGAAATTCTCTGGTCCCGTACGTCACGCAGCACATTAATTACATTAAAAATTAATTTAAGAATTGGCCAGAACTAAAACTTTCCACAAATGAACTAGCCCATAATAGCCACAGACTCATACCAAAAGATAGCCATATAAATAGTTTCATCCTTTGTTATTTCTTGTTTAAAGTCTCTGAATGTCCCGTACGTCACAATCCAAATAGCTTGGACCTGCCCAATAATGTACAATGTACATGTAGCCTTTTAAAAGTCAGTTGTAGGTCATGGTTGTATATACATGTATATCTCAGTCCCTAGGAAGTGACTCATCTGAAGAGTTGACTCTGAGTTTAATTGAATGAGATGCATCTCTTAAAGCCTGTCTGCACTAGTTTGGCCAGGAGGGATTAGACCTCCCAGGGTGGTCACTGACAGGTGGTTTAATCTCATCAACTCAGCTCTCAATTAAGATATTAGAAAAAGAGGATCATGGGGGACCAACGGGCACCACTTAGGCATTGTTTGCTATATAGAGGGCGTAATTAGCTACAAGTAGTGCAGTTGGGCTTTAAATTATTGTTTTTATTCAACCTTTGATGGACAAGATTACTACACATGCATCTGTAATATAGTGTAATATTGAAGCTCTAAAAAAATTGCGCTTCAAAATGATCATGAAGTGCCTCAAAAAATGAAAATGTTTGAGTGACCGGTTTTACCACACTCATTTTCCCCAATAGACTGTAGTGTTACAAAAACTGTTGGGAAAACGGTTTTTGAAATTTTGAATTCCAATCATGAATATCTTGGTAATCAGACGGGTGATCAGCTTGTAAATGTCATGGGATTCCTGACTGACCTAAAGGTTTATAATTATGATTGTAGCATAAGCTAAATCCAGGATTTTTTTAAGAATCTGAGACAAAGATACCCAATCCCTTTTAAACACAACTCCTACCTGTACAACTCAGAATAAGGTTACAAGATTGATAGCAAGATAATCTTTGTTTATTTCAATAGGAAATGATTATATTTGTGTCTGTCTTATCTTCTTTTTCCCTTGCCTTTGTACCTTGCCTTTGTACCTTCAGGTGAAGCGTATGTACGAAGATTCTGTGAAGGAAAAAGAGAACATGGTCATCCGATATGCCAAGAGTGAGAAGGAGAACCTGGACTTGAAGAAGGCGAAGGAGGCGTTAGACAAGAAAGGAAGAGATGCAGGTCATGGGTTAGAGGTCATCGCGACACACAATAAACAACTCAAAGCAGAACGGACCAGACTTATCGGCGATCTGGATGCAAAGGTAAACTGATCTTTCGATTTGATTTGATGGGAATGTTAGATATGATCTTCTTTCTGAGGAACTATTAAATATATGTAAACAATGCCAAATTACAGATTTTAATCTATTCCAAAGGTCTCAAATTCTTGAATTACAATGACATTGTTTTTCATTGTATTTTTTGTGATTGATCTCTACTGCCAGACTGAAATGAACGACACCTATCAGCTACATGTATGAGGTATTTTGAAGTATCAAGAAATTTGATAAGATTAGAAATGAATTGTTGCTGGGAAGACAATAACCTGGAAACTGTCCAAGATCCATAATATCACACCAAATGAGTTGGAAGTGTTACATGTAAAGGCTGCAAGAGAACCAAGAAAACAGTTGAAGGGTTCAAAGACTCCTTATGTGTGTGCAGTAATTCCTTTTCAGTAGTCAGAAGATGGGTTGCGACTTTGGGCAATCTTGGTTGTTGCTGTTTTTTACGGAAGGGGGGGGGGTGTCAAAATAAGTATCCATTTGGGATTCTGGGGGATTTTGTTTTATCCTTTGAACATTTTTTTCCACTGTTCTACCAGTCTAGTTTCAAGATACTAGGAAAATAACCCCTAGACTACCATATCTCCTGGACAAGTTTTCCTAAGGAATTTACCTCTTAGGATAACTACATGTACATGTACCCTAGGGGATAGTTTTATTACAGTTAGAAAGGGAAAAAAGTATTGCAAGGGAATGCTCTGGGGAGGTGACGGTATTGTTCAAGGGAGTAGTTGTGTGGAGGTTTAGGGGAATGCTGCTATCTCATAGTGTTGGTTGGGGGATGGGGTACTAGTAGTTGACCAGGGGGGTGTTTCACAAAGACTAAGATTGACTTTAAGTTGGGCTTAACTATGGCAGGCCATCCATGCCACTGGTTGCTCTCACCATTGGTCTCTCAATTATGATCTTTAAATAATATTTTTTCCTTCAATAATGAATTATCAAAAATGTACATGTAAATTCTGTAGATTTGTGACCATGATTTGTACGTCCCTTGAGAGACCTATGCCAGCAAATGGTGAGAGCAAACAATGGCATGAACGGCCTGCCATAGTTAAGTCCAACTTAAGGTCGATCTTAGTCTTTGTGAAACACCCCCCTGAAGTTAAATGTCATGGAGAAGTTTGCTGGCCAGATGTCGGGGTCATTACATGCGTCTGTTGGGCAGATGGTAGATTTCTGGGGAGGGGATGGTATTTTTTTTTTTTTGGGGGAGGGGCTAGTTGTATGGAGGTTTAGGGAATGCTGCTATTTCATAATGTGGGTGGGGGAGAGGAGAGGGGAGGGGAAGAGGGGGGGGGGGATGGTTGTTCAGAAGTTAGATGTCAAGGAGAAGGTTGCCTGGCTAGTGGTCAGGGTAAGTACAATAGAAGATTTTCATAACTTGATCAAATTTAATGCATGAATCTTTGTTAAGTGCGATGTTACAAATTATTTTATTCACCTGAGATGAATAATTGTATTTCAATAGTCAGAATGCTAATTGCATACATGACCTGTTGTTAGGTAGGACAAGCCATAATGTTTGACTACCTGACTATTGAAATACAATTAGTCATAATGGGTGAATGAAATAATTTGTAACATGGCACTAACAAAAAAGCATGCATTCAATTTGATTACATTACAAATTTTGGTCTATTGTCTTGATAGGTGCTGAAAAATACAGAAAATTGCGAAAAATGGTAACTGCAGCAATTATCATAGCAAGATGTTTTGCAGGTCATTAAATTCAGTGTTCTGTGAGTTGTGAGTTAATCAGTTCGTATTATACAATTCACTCCTAGATCCAAATCAAATGATTCGTCAAATGCGGACACGTGTGATTCATTTACTGTGACTATCCCATATTTTTCATATGTTATGTACAGATGTTCATTTCTTTTTCGTTTTTTCTTTGTAGGACATGGAGATTACCAAGTTGCAAAAGGAGAAGGAAGAGATGGAGGATGACGTCTCGTCTGTAGGGATCAAGGTCAAATGGGCCCAGAATAAACTCAAGACAGAGCTAGAAAGTCATAAGGTATTGAACTGTCATCGATGATTTTATGTTCATTTTTAACATACATACATTGTTAAATTTGGCTTAGTATTCAGTGCCCTAAAGGCCATAAACAATTAATTAGCATGAGTTTAATACAATAATGCAGAAAAACATGTACATTGGTACATTTGTATCATGTAAGTCTTTAGATATACATACATGTATTATAGTTAAATGAACAAATGCTGAACATTCACTTTTTTAACAATGCATACAGTTAGGGAATATAAAAGGCAAAAAACAAACAAACAAAGAAATACACAACAGCAAGAACATCAACAACAAAAACCAAGGGGATAAAGATCCTATCAGTAAATCTAAGACTGTAACCTCTCAATTGCTTGTACAGTAACTCCATTTTAGGGGAAAATGTAACTTTCTTGCCACTATTGTCTAGTATTGAAGGAATTTGACAAATAGCACTTGTGGATATTGTGTAAACTGCATTGTATGTAGGTTTTTTAATAGTTCATCATGGATTTTATTTTGAAAAATATTAGAAGTTTTATTTAGTATTGCTAATTACCTCTGATTCATGTATTACCCATAGCTGCCAACCATTGCTAGTTTGGAGGAATGAGTCCCCCTTCAAATTGATATTATGAACCATAGATTCCTCTCTTTTTCTACAAATCTTCTGTCTAAAAAGGAAGTATACAAAAATTTCCATATTTCTTATTTTGCCTTGAGAGATTCCTAATTTTTTATGTGAAAGGTTGGTACATGTAGGTATGCTTACCATTATATGGTAGAGGTGTCGTGGTCTAACGGATTCGTCGCTGGACTGTGGATCACATGGTTCATGGTTCCAGTCCCGCTGCGACACTAATATCCTTTGGCAATATATTTATCTACATTTACCACTTTCCACCCAGGTGTAGTAAATGGGTACCCGGTAGGAAGAAATTCCTTGAATGCTTGAGCGCCTTCTCATGGTAGCTCGGCTAAAGCCAGGGTAATGATATGATTGCAGGGCCCTCAGGGAGAACAGTATTAATATTGATCAGGCTTTACTGGGTAAAGAAGACATATTATTATTATTATTATTATTATTTTGTGTCATTTTGCATGAAAGGAAACCAAGTTGAAGCTGGGCAAGACCGAGCAGAGACTTCAGGAGGCCAAAGAAGAGACTGAACAGATCAGGAAGAATTGCCAGGAGATGATTCGTACTTACCAGGTATGAAAAAAAAAGAAATTTCCATGACAACAGATATCAGCATTAGGACCTCCATCTTTAATTAAACCAAAGCTAAATACAGTGAAACCTGCTTTAGTGGGTGGCTGTCTGTTAAGAACCCCCTGTCTATTGAGACCTCTGTTTTTTCATTTACCTTGAACAGTTTTTTTGATTAAAACATGTACTAAAGTCACACAAATCATTAGATTTGGTTTTATTCAGGTAGTTTGCGTGTGGATATGTTGATAATATATGTCAGTGTGATCAAATGTTAACAATTTTGTCCTATTTCCAGGAATCTGAGGAGATCCGATCTAATTCTCTTGACATACAACTCAAGGAGAAGGAAGAGGAACTCAAAATACACTTTCAAGAAAAAGAGGATCATATGGAGGTACTTCTAACCCTAAAATACCAAAATATAGACAAGAACCACAGAGTATAAGAACAATCCCTCCAGCTCTTAAAGGAGAAGTCCACCCTGATACTAGTTGATTTTAATAATAGCAGAACAATGAGAGGAACAGGTCTGTGATCTTCTTTTAAAACCAACTTAATATCAGAGTAGACTTCCCCTTTAAAAAAATAGGTAAGGGATATACTCTGTAGGTTGACATTGTATTTTGTGTGTATCACCCTCCTACAAGATAATCCTTTTGATGATTATGTTTTATACTCTTATTTATCAGACGTCTTTTTAAAATCAGAATGTCAATTTTGCTTTAAAGATTTTAATGCCTTTTACAAGTTCTGTGAGATTTCTGCTTTGTTTAAAGTGTTATAGATGTATTTTCATGTTTTGGCATTATATAAAAAACATGTATTTCATACAGAGTTATTTAATCAACACGTGTTACAATTTTTTCTCAACTTGTTATGTTTCACATTATCTATCTGACAGAACAATTCCAACAAATATTTTCCGCATATTTTGAGATGTGTGTATTTCAAGGTCTCATAAACGCCGGAAATGGCTAATTAGATTTTGAATTGTTAATACCATGGGTTAATAATACTGACACCTACTAATGTGCCAATCAGCACTTGTGGCAAGTAAAGGGTTAATGTACAACTAACTATGCTTACATGTATTCCGTACCCAGCTTCATAACACGCGTTTGAAAGAGCTGACCTCACTGAAGAAGTCGCTTCACGATACGTCAGCAGAGCTGGACTCATTGAAAGTCAAGGTAAACATTAGTTGTGTTGCAATAAATAAATGTGAAAACTACTACTAGTTGCTCTCTTTAATCTTAAAGTGTAATTTATGATTACAAAATAATGATTAAGAGTGATAGAGCACCTTTTCCATGGTAAATATAGCACACTTTGAAAAATGTGGGTTTAATGGAGTTTTAGAGGTACTAAATAACCTTTTTATAGACTATGATGCAAGATCAATTCATAATGGAATAAAAAGGAAGATAACTAAAATACTAGTAAAATCAACATTGAGTGAGATATAAATGTGTCTCTAATGACTGTACTTTATATGTAAATTTGAACTAACATATGCAGACAGAAGAAAAATAAAGAGTTTTTTCCCCTCATGGTACATGTATTTACACATGTTGATTAGTGTTCTCTTTGTTTTGGCCATTTTAATACAGTAAATTATCTGTAGATGCACTTTTTGGACCTGCGAAGATAAAGAAAGGCTTTTACTTTTGAATTCAGGAATGAACTCAACTCTATACTGTGCTCCGTACAGGAGAGGGATTACATGTGTATTAATGATCTAAATTAGCCAATACAGTACTTGCTTTCCAGGCATTGCTCCTCAAATTCTGTTAACCATATACGTTTGTTCCTTCAGGCTACATGTCTTGAAGATGAGAGACAACACACGGAGGGTCTTCTGACCCAGTTCAAAGGTCTCCTCAACTCCCAGAAAGAAGAGAATCGGAAACTCACCAGACAGATGGATGATCTCAAGTCAATCAAGAGAAAACTTGATGAGTAAGTTTAGGCCCTGCATTTAAATACAGTCAAACCTGGGCCCTGTTTCATAAAACTTGTTTTCAATAACAAGTTACAATAACTGTTATAAGCTACTGAAATTGTGGCATTTGATTTGCTGAGAGCAAAGTTGTAATAGAAGATGAGCATTTGTTATTGATAACGAGTTTTATGAAACGGCCCAGATTTTAATGGTGACCACGTGCATATGGAGACCACCTGACAAAAGCTGCAGATCCTCATCCCGGTTTGCAAGGCATTATTGGAATTACATTATTACCAGCACTAATTAAGCCTTTGAAGGCAATGAGCCAATGCGGCAGTAAGTTGACACAATCAGTGTTTACACTGTATATTTTGCAGTTGTTTTTGTACAATGTCACTCCCACACAGAGTGTCAAAGACATTCACATCAGGCAAATGATGCCTGCTATGCAACAGTAATAATAATAATAACAATGATAATGTATGAGATTTGTAAGGCGCCGAAGCCATTTGAAATCAAATGCTCAAGGCGCACTTTGTGAAACAATAACAACAAAAATATGTCACATAAAAGCATCTGTATTATAAACAAAGGAACAGAAGTAAGATACATGAAAAAATGACAAAATGATTAAATATATGCCAAACTAAAAAGATACATTTAAAGATTATTTCTAAACACTTCGACTGATCTACAACTACGAATCTTTCGAGGGAGATCATTCAACAGCGAAGGCCCTGCAGTACTACTTTTATGTTGTACGGTGGATCTAAAACGGGATCACTTTGTTAGATCTCTTGTATAAAGTTACAAATTTTGAATCTATTGTTGATTATGGCTTAACCTCACCATGTACATCGGTAGTTGCACTAGTAAAGACCGCTGCCATATCAACATGTACATCCCCCACACACACACATACCATAAAATATAAGTATTACTATGAAGTGGAGCTTTTGCAGAGTTGGTGTTCTTTTTTTTTTACCCAGGCATAATATCTCTTATTAGTTGGTTTGAGCTAATTTAGTTTATCTATCTTTTCTGGGAAACAGAATTCGAGATAGATAATAGTGAAAAAGAAGCAGGGAGATCGTGCCGTTTTCAGGGATGCCAGTTTTCAGTCAAAAGCCTGAATTCAGGCCCTGGCAATTTATTTTCAGGCCATAGTTTAGGCTTTTTTGTGTACAAAATAGCTCATTCTAGGTGATTTTCAGGCCCTCTGATCGATTCTAACTGGCATTCCTGCATTTCACAGGATAATCAGATCCTCAAAAGGATGGGGTATTGTCTTTTGAATGCTACAGAGTCACTGGCTCTTCTCATTTTTCGAGTTATCTTTGTCTCATTCCCACTACCCCCTTCTACCTACAGATCCAAGGAGAACGTGGGGGTGTTGGAGAAGACGATTGCCTCCAGGAAAGAGGATGAGAAGGACCTGGAGTCTGAGCTGGAGAGGAGTAGGGACAAGGAGTCGGAGCTCCTGCAGTTCACAGAGAGGATGACGACCAAGAATGCTTCTCTTCACTCAGAAAATAATGAACTCAGTGCCAAGGTGACCGTCATGATGAAAATAAAATGTGGAATTAATAGTAAGGTGTCTTCTGATATAGCATACATGTTTATCACGCCTTAACACTTCTGGTACTCCAACATTATTACCCTGGTCACTTGTTGTTGTTAAGTGCCATCGGCGTTCATTCATTAAGAATATTTACGCCTTTAACTTTTCAATAATATTTGTATGATAAAACTGTGACAGTGGTTCATACCCTTCGCAATAAAAAAAAAGATTATTTATACATACATTTTTTTTTTATTTTGGGAGGATAAAAGAGGAGTGATATCTTAGATCCACTGGTCCATAGCAGGCCATATCACTGGTAATCAACATAGCTGAGCGTCCAAATATGTAGCGCTTTGGCGCATCAGTCCCCCATTCATATCTGGGTGGAGAGTGCAAATGTGGATGAATGTCTTGCCAGAGGACATTAGTGCTGGTCTGGGATTTGAACCCTCAACCCTCGGATTAAGACTCAAGTGACACTATACTATGACTCACCCACAAAATCTTGATGTAGAATAATGCACAATTATTGGAAGAAAGAATGATGGACATTATATACCTCTATTATTGCAGACATAGGAGCATTTGGTGCTGATGATGATGGCTTCTTGTATTGCGCAGGTGTCCGCCTATGATGGGCACACATGGCACTTGCTCTACAATGTCTTACCAAATTTGCTTGATGATGTTAATTCATCCATAAGAGTTGTCCTTTTTTTGCTTATACATTCTAAATGCAGCAACTTCATGAGCTTCCCTTCAATGCGTAGGAGTTCACTTTGTCATCGATTTTGAAAATCTATATCTTTATTTAAATTTGTTTTGTCAGGTTGATAAGCTAACTGAAGAATGCAGAAACCTGACTTCAGAATTGGAAGAAGCCAAGTCACAGGTCTCTCAGTTGGTAAGCAGAACTGTCTCCATTTACTCCTTGCTATATCATGATATGACTTGGTGGAAAACGTATGTCTTATACTCACAGAATAAAATGAAAAAATTAGGAAGTAAAGCATCAATTATTATTATTTTTTTTTAATTTCTTCGTTTTTTTGGGTTCTTTAATTTTAAGCATTACTTGTCTCATATTGTACAAATATCATTGGTAAAATGAACACTTATAACTACAGAAATTTACAAATGTATGCAGTATTGAATAATGGTCTAAATTCAAGGAAGTCTCCAAAGTTATTTACCCATCTCAAATAGTCACTCAGATATGATGTGAAATATTATTTTTCAACACCTAAGCTGAGCATTGTTCTGCATGTCAGTATACAGTTAGGCCCAGAGTGATTCACCCTCCATTGACATGTTTGATGTGAAATCACATGTACAGTGAAACCTGTATGTAAAGACCACTCAAGGGAGACATGGAAAGTGGTCTTTGTAGGCAGGTGGTCTTTATGGACAGGTTCCTTAGTACAAGTTTCTGTGAGAAACACTATGCAATGGGAACAAAGAATGTGGTCTTTATAGACAAGTGGCCTTTCTATACAGGTGGTTGCTACAGCAGGTTTCACTGTACAGTACATGTAAGATCTAAAGCCATACTTGACCAAATGATATTTGACTTTGATCACGTTTCCATTTATTATTGCGTATAGACTGCTGACCTGAATCAAGAGAAGCAGTACCGTGAGAGAGAGGCAGCCCTGCTGTCGGCTCGGCTCAGTGAGAAGACCAAGACTCTGGATCAGGTCAAAGTTCAGCTCGACGATGCCAAAGATGAGACAAAGACACTCAAGAGAAAAAATGCTGCAAATCTCAAGGTTTGTGTGATGCTCTATATATGTAGGTCTACTGTCCTACTATGAAAACAGGAGATTGCATGACCGTCTCATTTTACATTTTGTTGTCAAAAAGAATTCTAGGACACGTATCCCCCAGGACCACCAGCCACTAGTCATTTATGCCTCCGGACAATAACATTTACAAATCTGGCACAAAATGGCTGTCTATGGAAGACCTAACTCATCACAGCTTTGCATGTTGCCATGGAAATGCCAAACTTTTCCTTGTAGATTCTTATATATGTTGATGATGAACTGCCAACATTTGCTCTGGGCTTTATTTCTTCAGAGATAAAGGGTTATATTGAGTGTTGTAATTGGGTTGTAGATGAGGTGTAGAGTTAGGCTAGAGTTGATTAATGTTTCGGGTCTAGGGTTAAAGTTAGGAAATTGGTCGTTAAACGAAATAACCGCAGACAAATTATTGTAGAAGCATGTGTTACGTAACCTGCATTTTACTCTCTTTGATTTCAATCCCACTCCTTCTCAGGACCTAACTCGTCAGCTGCATCTTGCAAAGAAGAGGATAGAATCCCTGGAGTCCGATGGTGGCACTCCAGCCAACAAGGAGAACTTCAGCTCAGAGTCCAGGACCAGCTCCACTGGATCCCTGGATACATTGGGAAACAATGCCCTCAATGGTGGTACAGTGAACATTTCATCAGGGAGCAGCGGGGGAGGAAGCGTCGGCAGGCAGGAAGATTCTCCACAATCAGGCCAGGTGAGAAAGAAGGCAAAAGAAGCAGAAAACAGCAAAATTTCCCATTATGGGTTATATTTAAATAATAACATTAGAAAAAAAATGTGTTGGGCATTGTGAGTTTGATTGTCTTTTGACAAAATTTGAGCATTCTTTGTAAAAAAAAAAAAGCATTCATTTGATTAGTTTGCTTTTAGTCTATGACGTTCTGGAAAATGAAGATCTGAAATCAGAGTTTCACAATCTTGAGCCCCTTCTTTCAATTTTCAACTTTCTTTCAAACCACTAACTCTGGAGACGAGAACAGATCAAGTAAAAACCATGTACAAATAATGAGAATCCTTTAATGAAGCAATTCAGGTTTTGAATTCTTTTTTGTATAATGAGAGATTTACTTTTATAAATTGTAAAATTCTGGCATCTTCCCATCATGGTGTTCAAACCCTTTCAAAACATTTTGAATGAAATTTTACCTTCTGTTTCAATTTCCTGTCATACAGAACCCAAGCAAGGAAACAGTGTTAGTACAGGCCTTCTTACCATCACCATATATACAAGTATTATGTCTGTTATATTTCATCACCATACACTGTACATGTATGTGATGAGCCGTTTCGGTATCTCTGTAAATTGCAGGACCACTCCATAGCGATAGCAGGTGGTAATGACTTCCCTGGTATCGACAAGGCCATGCTGGTGGATCGAATCGTCAGACTTCAGAAACAGATGCAGAGGAAAGCAGAGAAAATTGAGTTTCTTCAGGAACACAACAGTCAACTCATTGAAGAATTACAGAAGAAATCCAAGTAAGATTTAAAGGAAGTGGGTCGTCAGTTGTCATGTGCAGAAGGCCATAATTCGCTGACACCAGACTTGGTGGAAATACCGTTAATAGGTGTACAAGTCTGCACACATCAAACCTGTAGGCCTATCAAGACATACCCCTTAGAGTGCGTTCAAGCGAAACTTTTTCACCCTAGAAACAGGGTTTTCAAAGATGTTTAGTTTAAAACACGGTTGCGTTCAAGCGAATTTCGAGCAATTTTTTGTTGGTCGTAAAAATAAAGGTGTTTCAAAACGCAAACATGAAACGCTGAAAAAGATGCGTTTTGTAACGTGATTCTGCAGAATCACGGTCGCTAAAAATCGCTTGAACGCAACAGAGGTATCAATCATGATTCTATGAGGTCATTATCGTGGCCTGCTTCAAACAAATTCAGAAGGACCTATACTTCCTACTTCCTAGGTCAAACTGCGCAGTGTGATGCACAGTGGCTGGGCTTGAAATGAGCGAGAATCAGAGTTGATGGAAAATCGCTTGAACGATCTCCCGCAGTAACCATGTTTTGTAACAGTGCTTTGATTTGTGATTCATGTTTGTGATTCTAGCTTCAAAAAATCGTTTGAACGCACCCTTAGTCTCTCTGAGAGTCTTCGGGTGAGGGAAAAGTGCGATAATGACTTTACCATATGGGGGAATGGATGGGGAAATGCAAAGCATTACATCAGGCCTGTTTGTCATAAAACTGAAGGCTAATCCTGGTGATTGACAACATCTGCTATTGGTCAAACACCTGAATGATGTCGAATTCGCCATGAGAACCAACTCCTATGCGTCTTTAACACAATCTATTCTGGTAGTGAAAAAAAATGATATTGGATTGAAAGTTGTTGCTTATAATGCCTTCGTACAAATTCCACTTGTTTCTAAAGATACGTTCATGTTAGTATGCAATATCAGGTAAGATCAATGAGTAAGTCTACTCTGGTACGACATGTAAGATGGTCTGAGAAAAGCAGAAAAAAATGATAGAAAGAGATGAGTAAACAGTGTAAGAAAGTTATGAATCTGTAAATGGCAATTTATGTATAACACCTTGCTTAAGGATGCCTGTTATATCTCCAGTCTCCTTTTTAAACCAATTAACTGACATTGTACTACGTTCCGTACCTGTTGTTATATAAAGTGGATTATTTAAAGAATATTGCACATACATGTACATGTATTTGAAATTGTAAATAAAGAACATGGCTATATCACTAGAAAAATACATGTGGATAAAATATGGGGGTACATCAGACTTTAGAGGATCATTTGCCTTCACCCTTTATTATAGTGTTTGGCTGTGTATGATAATGAGATAATTATTTTTGTTTTTTTCTACAGGATTATTCAGCAGTACATCATGAGGGAAGAAACAGGGGCTCTCATACCAGCCATAAGCGATGAAAACAAAGTAAGCCCTCTCATGTTGCATCCCCTGATAGACCCTGTTAGAATTGAAAAATGAAATAGATGAATAAGATATCAATGGAAAAGCTTATAAGCCATAGATTACAATAATATCAACTATAGCTCTCTGAAAACTTGAAATCTAAAGCTGTGAAAATATGAGGTTATCGACCCGTAAATCAGCTATCGACTTGATGACATCATCTTAATGTGGAGCACGCATATTCACAATCACTTTGCAATTATCAAGCACATATATATAGGCGAGCAGATGTAAATAAAAAAAACAAAAACATGTGAGCATGCTGCAAATCAAGACTTTACTTAGCTATAGAGGTCTTAACTCGACCAACAGCAAAAGATAGAATGTGTATTGGGAGAAAATATATATTTTGTGCATTGTTTGAGAATAATTATTCATCTTATTAACAAATTCATTTTCATGTTACATCTATCTGCTCATCATCATTTAGGGAATGATTGGTGTGTATACAAATTACTTGGGAAGGTTTTGGAAACTGTTATTTATGAGATATTCATATATAAATGTCAACAATGTGGAGTATTAGGTACATTAATATATAGCAAGAATTAATGGTTTAAAAGTGAGTAGGTCAGGACTTTTTTTCCTTCAATTATGTGCATGCCTACTTGTTATAATTCATGTCAATTTTTGTGTTTGAGGAATTTGATTATTCAATGTATATTCCCCAGAAAGTCTTGCAAGTTGAATGAAAACAAAATTAATGCATGATTCTATTTTGCCAGTTGTGCTCAGCAATGCTTTATATTTTGTTTAATTTTTCAGTGCTGCCCTCAAGCCTAATATTTTATCTTGCAAGTACTGTCATAAACCTAAGTCATATTTACATTGTACTCCTACACATAAGATATTATTGACAGGAGAGAGACATGTACGTCTCTGTCTACGTAAGTAGGTAACAGCGCCTTGAAAACTTGAAATCTAAAGCTTTGAAAATCTGAGGTTGTCGACCTATAAATTAGTTATCGACTTGATGTCATCATCTTATGTGGTGTACGCATATTCACAATTACTTTACATTAATCAAGCACAGCTCATCGCCTCAGCTATATAGGCGAGCCGATCGGGTCCACATGTAATGTCGTCAACGTCACTGCGGCAGATTTGACCCCTATTGAACCTTAATTCGGATGGGTGTGGAAAATGAGGTTTTTGTTTGCTCTTTTGCAATACCGAAAGGGAATTCCTTTGTATTTGTATTCTACGTTCATTCAGCTTTCCATTGATATAAAGTTGTATTTTCATTGGATAGGGTCTTGAGGTTCCTCCCTTTATCTTAAAAATAAATAAATCTGTAACTCTTTCTCCCTCTATCTCTTTCTCTCTCTCTCTCTCTCTCTCCCCCACTCTCTCTATCTCTTTCTCACTTACTTCAGTATCTTCGCAATTTTCAGTATTTAATAGAATTATGGATACAAAACATTGTCTTAAAAGTTTTACATTGAGTCATGCAAAGTAATTTAGGATATGAACATTATGTAGGTTACATCTTTCACACCCCTTCCCTGTAAAATTTGCAAGATCTTAACTGTATATGTATTGAGATCAGTCCAAAGTATTAGAGCTTTAACAAAAATGTTATTACAGACACTATTCCAAAATGCTGGTACAATGCAAATGCCCACAATTTTTGTGGACTGTAAAGTCAATGTGAATAAGGAGGATGATTATAGATTCATTACAAGCATGATCAATTATGCATGTAATCTTGACATATTAAAGGGGGATTTCAGAGCTCATGTATATGCCTGTACCATCATCATCATCTTTCTATCTGTTCTTCTCTTTTTTCATCATGATATTTTATTTCCCTAACTCTCTCCATTCATTTCCTTACCATGCCTGCCATAGCAAAAACTTGTGCGGAAAACCATGGTAAGGTCACACAGGATAATCATCATATTTCATTTGATTTTCTCCCACTTTCTGTTTGCATTATTGAGTTCCTGGAATGTTTTGTTGTTTTCATTTCAATGATTTTACTTGGTTCATGATGAATGAATATGATATCTCCTTTTTTTTCTCCTTTATTTCTTTGTTTCTTTCTTTTTTCAATTTTTGAGCTGTACTATATATGGTTGATTATTTATTCTTTATTGATTTTTTTTTATTGTCCCTCATGCTATAAAAGGTTTCAGAAAACTATTATTTAGCATTATTTGGGATGAATATTAGAACATATCAATGGTTGATTATTTTTTCTTTATTGAAATTTAAAAAAAAAATCTTTATTATTTTTTTTTTAAATGTCCCTCATGCTCTAAAGGTTTCAGAAAACTATTATTTAGCATCATTTCGGATGAATAATAGAACATATCAAGAAATAAATGAATGCAAAAGTGACAGGAGTCATCTGAAAGTATAAGTAAATTTGAGTACGCACAGACCTTTTCTGCTTGGTTTCCCATAAAATGAATTGAATTGAATTGAAGTTTTTTTTTTGGAATACTGAAAATGGCAGCCCGAGGGCTGAATTACATTCAGTTTACAATAAAATCACATGAAATAAATAGCAATGTTAAAACAGTTATTACATAATGCTTGCGAGAATACAGTCAAAGATGAAATTAGTAAGATATAATATTATAACAAAAACTTAGTATGACCAACACTTTTCTAAAAGTTAACATGTACAGTTGTGTTATTGGATCATTCTTTTACAACTGAAATCTAATACTATGAGAGAAATCTTAAGGGAAACATTTATGCAGTATAATCTTTTGGAAGGTTTGAAAGTAGATATGAGGAAGAAACATAACTGAAAGTTTATAGCCATGAAACAAAGTTGCAAAAGAAAATTTTACTTTGTATAGATATCAAATTGCTATTTCTGAAATTCTTACTCCAAAAATCATAAACTGTCTATTGAAATTAGGATCACAGGCTTTGCAATTCCCTTTTTACAAAAACATTTTCCCTATTTTTCATACATCAATTCATCTAAGTGCTAAAAGGCATAATCTCTCAAAATTTCTTGCTAAATATTGAATTGGCTTGCCTTTTAAAACGTCTGGCTATCAATCACGCCCTTTTTAAAAGTCATTAAAAACCTTTTTGAGCAGCCTTAAAAGTGTTTTAATATTTGCATGTTGCATGTGCTATAGATGACTATCTGTGAAGCCCTCTGTAACTTTGTTGTTTATACCAAACCTCATAGTATTTTTCTTTTTACTTGTGCCATTTTTCTTGTACTTGATGTTTGTTGTTTTCTTGTTTCCCTTTTTACTGATTGACATATTTGTAGATAGAAAGTTTGCAGTGTAAGAGTGGGACTTGTTTGCAACCAAATTTGGTTTCTGACTCTACATAGATGGTTAACCAGAAATAATTATAATGTCATAGGTACACTGTTCATTTAAAGTTGCTCACATGTGCTCTTTGTATACTTTTTGTAGAAATAGTTGAATTTCCTTGGAGATGGTTTGTACATGTATGATCAGTTTTCAATCATCTAGAGCAGTGTCAATTTTACATTTTACATGTTAATTTATTTTGTGTGTTTTCAGCTGCTGTGAAATGTACTAATTGTACTTCAACAAGCCATGTTCCAGAGGATTTGTATTGTGAAAATCACACTATAATAATATCTAATGATATAGTGGTATTGTTTGTTTGTATTAAACCAGAAGAGCACGAACTCAGTGTTAAAGTGTATGGATGGTATTCTTAAAAGCGGACTAACTTTAGTCCATGGTTTAATCCTCCGACTAAGTATGGAATGCCAAGTGTCCATATGAAGATATTTGTGAATAATTTGATATGTCCCTAAATTACCATGATACCTTAATTATTTCATAGTTATATTGTTGTTTATTAATTATGTTATTAAATTTTATTTTAATATAGTGACAGATTAAATTATTCAAAAATATATTCATATGGACACTTGGCATTCCATACTTAGTCAGAGGATTAAACCATGGACTAAAGTTAGTCGGCTTTCGAGAATACCACCCTTTGAGTTTTCGGCCTTCTGTCTCTAAACGCATGATATAATGTCTCTATGCTTTCCTGAAGGATTTTGGAAAGCAAACCCTAACTGCATGAAGATGTATTTGCTGTGTACACATGCCATCTTTGTATTTCAGGGGATAACCTTAAATTGAATTTTCATAGTTTCACAATCAAAAAGGTTGTTACCTTAAATTTAGTGATGATATTTAACTCCCATGGATCTGACAGTGTTTTGTTCGTTAATACACCATTTCCCTTTTTTCCCCTTTTTTCATCCGACAGGCTCAGATGTCCAAACAGACTGGCATCATGGCTTCCCTCTACAGGTCACATCCAGTTGACCCCAATATGACCCTTGACCTCTCGTTAGAGATCAATCGCAAGCTTCAAGCAGTACTAGAGGATACCCTCCTCAAAAATATTACCCTTAAGGTGAGTCAAATTCAGTGTTAAAACCTTTTGTATGTAGGAGACGCAAAATATTTTAGGTTAATGTGATCCATGCAGTTCAGTAATAAAACCACTTTTTAAGGGCACTGGTTGGCATTACAGAGGGGGTATCGCCCGAAATGACTTACTTGGGGGGAGAAAGAGAATATGTACATATAGACATATTCTCTTTGGAAAAAGTATCTACACTATGTGCGATTCCATGTGCAATCTCACAAAGGACATTCAAAATGATTTCCTGACATGCTAACTCCTGGTATATATTAAAACTGGTTGAAAATTTAATTTCTTGGTTGGAAATCTGTCAGGAGGGGCAAATTGCCCCCTGCCCCTCCTTCAAATATGCTAGTAACTGTAAGCTTTATTTTTGCCTAGATACATGTAGAAAAGCAATGAATCATGTATAAGAGATAAATATCTACATACTGCACACGTAAATCATTTTCAGTTTTCACTTTCGGCTTGAAGTAAACAAAATATCATTAATAGATGACTTTACCATACATGTACATACATATTTCAAAATATACTTGGTGCATAACAAGTTTTCAGATTTAAGAATTTGTTCAATTTCATTAATTTTTTTAATTCATCATCGCAGGAAAACATTGACACTCTTGGCCAGGAGATAGCCAGACTGTCGGAGGAAGCACAGTTCAAATCAAGTCGTCGCCCCAACGCTGGTCGGAGAAAATGATGTTAAATCAATACCATTGGTCTCGTGCAAGAAGGGTGGGAAGTCGAGAGACATTCTACAGTGGGAGTCAGTCTGGTCCTTCAGAAGTTCACCCTTCAATTTTATGGTCTGTCAAGAAGATTCACTCATAAAATGCTACATGTAAGTCAGGGAGATTCATGTTGGCTGAAGTCTGTGGAGAATACTTTTTATACCAAAACAAAATTATGTCCAACGGGGTAAGATACAGAAATCTTACAAGTTTGAGCCTTTTCTTACAAAGAGGTACAAGCTCGACTGGTAGAACAGCAGGCAATGGCAAACCGTGAAAAAATTATACAGGAGATATCCTGTACATGATGCAATCTAAGGCCTACTTGAATAGTCGGTGTGTACTATGTATCAACAGGTTTTATGGGCGTGTCTGTGGGGTCTTTACACTATGGGCTTGTTCGGATATGATGCAGTAAACCGCCGCCGGCTTTATTTTATGTGTAATATGAATGTCAGCTTCGCGCAACAAAGGTCCTGTGCATATTTACTGAGCTCTGTGATATAAGATACAGAATAAGATACAGAAATGTGCCATGTATTAAAGCGAAGGTTAAGTTCTGGGAAGAGGTGGAAAATAATTTGTGAGCGTTATCATTGTTATTATGCAAGTGTGGAAGAACATCAGATAAAAAATGTTCCTGAAAAGCATGGCTCTTCAAATGCCTTGATATTCTAAATATGGCATGTATTAAACAGCATAAAAATCGGGACGTATTTTTATGCCACATGTTTGTGTAGTCCCATATACATCTTTCTGTGTACAGTGCTTGTAACTTTACCAAGACTGGGCCAAATTTCTTATCATTTTGATGATTCCAGAACCTTGCGGTATACACCAATACTTATATGCTAGATGATCAACCTTTTCTGATCGATTCCACAACGTATCTTTCACAATGCAATCACATGACCAGAAATCAACTTTATCTTTAAACTGCCGCGGTTATGCTGCGTCATATGTGAATGAGGCCTAATAGTACAATGAATATATATATATACGGTATATCATATATTTTCATTGTACCATATTTCAGCAACAATTTCTCTTGCAATTATGAATGTTATTGATATGTTGGACGTGAAGGATGAATAACCTTTTCACATTTGAAATAAAATGTTCATTCCATGAAAAAATCTTTCAGACATCTACATCTACAAAATGGCTTAAAATCTATCTGTAGCATTCCATGTTGATTATTCACTGTAATACACTATCATATGTTCCTGTAACCTGCTTGCATATATACATGTAATTATTTATTATGTCTTTTCTGTTCCTGCATTATCTATAGTGTATATGCACAATTACAGTCTACACGTATTGTGTTTATTACACATAGTCCACTGTCCTTTCAATAAATCTTTCAGTGCCCCCCTCCCCTTAAAGGGAAGGATTTGTGACCATGTTTTATGAAACAGGGCCCTGGTTCACAGCAGATTGTAACCTTCTTTTTAATTTTGCAGCAAGTCAGATCTCTAAAACGGTCAATAAAAACTTGCATAAAATTAACAAGAACTATTTATGTATTTTCACACAGTACTAATCGACTCTCATTAGATTGTCCTTAAATATCACTCCTAATCTTTTTCAAAATTTTCATTCGTCTACTTCAAGTTGGTACAAAGTTACATGATGAAATGTTGAGTATTTTCCAGTGAATAGTCTTTGATAACATTATATTATTTGTTGATATGTACAAACTATTTAGCTGCACTTGGTACTTTAAAGAGAAGGCCTTTAAAATGATAAATTTGGCAGATTTTGAGGAAATTGTTTCCAGTTTTGTACTGTATATTTAATTTTGGAATTGTTTAATTACAGAATGAAGGTACTGGAACGGTCAGAATTCAGTTTACGTAAATACAGATGGGAAAATCTTTTGTCGGTTATCTAGGTATAGGGGATGATGTAATGTGTTGAAAGTGTTGAACATTTTGCTTTAAAATTTTGACCAAAATTATTGTCAAATCGTGGAATGGAGGTAGTAGATACTATGTAGCACTATCAAAGAAATTATATATTTTTGTTCAATATGTGCAAATCTCATATGACAGTTGGTATTGTAAATGTATATTATATATATTTAGTTTATTGTAATGTAATTGTACTTATGGACAAAACCATCTGTTTTGAAATGTTGTTTTAGCTCTGTCCCCACCCAAAGCTGGAATGCTACACTGAAGTTTTAATGATTGTTCAACCTGCTCAAAGAGGCCACCTATAATGTGGCATTAAATTGTCACTTTTCAGTATTCAATTCATGATGTGATTTGGTGTTGCAGTGTAGGTCCACATCTACAATGGATGTTCAGTATTCTTCATTCACCCCAACTCTGGGAGGCACCACTATTAATTCCGGTGGATTGCAATAAACCACTTCAGAGATACGATCTGTGCAATGGCAGATCACAGGTCATTTGTACACAACTGTAAATCCCATCGAGACCAATGCCGGAAACGTGTTCATGGAAGTGATGTAAAATCATTATTCATTTCTGCACCGATGGGGCATTCCATTGAACACAGGCGGAAGTACATGTATTCGATTCAAGATGGCAAACAAATGATATTCATGAAACACCCCCATCACTTTGACAGTGATCATTCTAAAATGCACAAAAGTGGTTCTTCTCCATGTTTAAAAGACAATTAAAAGATATTTGCGGGTCAATAATAAAAGTGCTTTCTCTGAACTGGTCTGATGATGATCTGCTACTCAAATTGTATAGTACATGACACTGTGTACACATGTTTCTTGTTTTGGGGGGTATTTTTTTTGAAGATGTAATCTACAGTGATTATGCTTGCAAATGGTATATATGCATGTATCTTTGTGATGTATAAATTGGAAAGATCTAAAATGAAACATAACATTTATGATTAATACTTTCTATTATGTACCCACTTTCCTGTATTATTTAATTGATATCCATAATTTCTTTTTATAATTTTATGACCCCGCATTGATTTGATTATATTTGGGATATGTGCAGTATTGTCAGAATTATTTTACAAATGTTGTATATGTTTGTGTGATGTATTCCTAATATATTCTTTTGAGAATATGATTTTTACCAAATATTTGCATGATGGGTTCATTAATGGTGAACTGTTTCAGAGGTATTTGGCTGAGCAATATAATCATTACGATGAAAGGAGATTTCTTTGTAGTAATTAAGTAATGTATTTATAGTTTTGAAAGCTATGTTGGAACTAATTGTTGACTTTTCTTTTTTGTGTTAAACCAGTCCGGGACCTTGAATACAACTTCAGTTGTTTATTTTTTTCAATTGTCCTTAATCTGTTAAAAATATGCCTGTTGGCAACGTCCCTCTCTCTCAATTTTTTGTGAGGTTGCTCACTGGCAGTGACAGGTTCTATATCATGATGACCCACTACTTAGTAGTGTTTGAGTTTTGTCTTAAATGTTTTAATGTCAATTTAATTTAAAATTATGGCATAAAAGAAATATTTGTGTAGTGATGCAGCAATGTCATCATTGGTCTTTTGGGATCTATCCTAAACTAAAGTGTTCCATTTCAGGTCCTGGAAACGCTTGACTCCTTGATTGTTAATGAAAATAGAAATGTCAAATTTTCCTTAGACCTAAGATGAAGGACTTGGAAGTTGACCATTGTTGCACATAAGCACTGACTGCTGAATTTCGTAATTTGTTATATGTTCCCATAAAGTATGGAAAAAGAAACTCATGTGGTTTTGTTAACTCATGCTCTTTTTATATTTCCATTACATTTGAATTTTTTTGGTCATACCAAAATCTAGCTGCCAAACTGACTCCAAAACGAACATATTCTGGCCGTTGGAGGTTACATGTTTGTAATTGCTTAGTTGGTATTTTTGTCGGTCTTGCGTTAGTCTGTATGGTTTGACTGAGGTATTCTGCATTACTATCTAAAAGAAGTCTAATGTTTTTTTGCCAAGAAAGTTTCTTTACTAATTATAAGCCTAAAATAGTCGTTCAGCAGGTGTGTGTATCAAATTTTCATGTTAGATTTTCTCCCAGGCAAATTTCAAATTCTCTGATCATTTGCTTTTTTTTAAATGAGAGAAGGCCAAAAGCCTGTATTGCATGTATAACAGTGTTAATACTGCATTGTTGGCTGTTTCCTCAAGTGCGAGGCTCAGCTGAAATTAATTGAGTCATTGCGGGGCATGGCTTACATGTAGTACAGCAAGATAGGCCGACCCTAGATCCTTGGAATGGCAGATTTGCGCGCATTTGCGCCAAGTTGTCTAACTTTACCGATTGCACGACCAGGGGTCTATTTGTTACATTAATTACAATTTTGATGCTCAACACTACAGGAAGTTTATGATTCATCAGTGTCCTTGTTACACTAATGTCAGTAGATATTACAGTCTTATGAAGTTTGATTCATATGTGAGACATATGTACTTAAAAATCTTTCTGTGTACAAGGCTCTTTTGATGCTGTTTTCAAATTGTTGTGAGGAAGAAGAACCAGTTTATTCGTACAATTATGTCCTCTTGTATTGATTCATTCAAATATACAGTGAAACCTGTCTATAAAGACCACCCAAGTGAGACAAGAAAAGTGGTCTTTATAGGTAGGTGGTCTTTATGTACAGGTTCCTTTAGTACATGTTTAAATGAGAAACCATTTTCAAGGGAAACAAAAAATGTGGTCTTTGTAGACAGGAGGTCTTTCTATACAGGTGGTCACTAAAGCAGGTTTGACTGCATTTCACATGTTACCAATTCAGCATTCTTCAAACCTGTGACCCTTCAGAGATTTATAAAATTTGAATTACGAGACAGTTAGGATAATGGAATAATTCATTCTCGGTTGATTTCATGAAGTCCTTGGAAAGTTCCCATTTGATGAGTACATGTATTACCTGTTTAGATAATTGTGACGATTGTGACAAAATGTACATCCTTGTGAGAATGAAGGAATGTGTGTACTATACATGAACTATAGTTGAATTATGTGAACTATATAGAGATTTATAGTTATCAAGACCATAATTTAATGATGTATAATTATTATGCATGTATATGATCTGTATTGATTCTGACCATGCATGGATGTTAGAATTTAGTCATTAAATGATCTAGATTCAATATAAACCATAGCACTGTGACGTTGCAGTTTCGGTCGTATCTATCTACTGATTGTCATGTCATTTTTAAGAGAGTCATGCTAGACCACAGTGTGATAAATGGTTGCACATAATTAGCCATTTTGAAGCTTGTTGGTCTTATTTTATGAACGAAATGAGGTAGGAGAGAGGGGAACGAGAAAGAGAGTTGGGGAGGGGAGAGAAACGGAGAGAGAGGGAGAGAAAGAGAGGGAAGAGGGAGGAGGGGAGGGAGAGAGAGATAGAGAGATATATGGTCGGGAAGGCAATGCTAAAAGGAAGACAAAACGACTACTCCCACATCGTTGCCTTTTTAAGCATCCGCCATCAAAGGTACGTGGTGCCGGAGGTATGTTTTCTGGTTGTCCGTCTGTCTGTCCGAACGTCTGTATGGTCCATATGTCCCTCATTCTCGCTTTTCGTTACCGCGATAACTCGAGAACTGTAGAGTGAATTTCAACCAAACTTGGATCAAGTATGTATTAGCATGCATGGGTGAACTGATAATATTTTGGGCGGAAAAAGATCGAAGGTCAAAGGTCACAGGGTCATAAAAATATTGAAAAATGCCAGATACTACCTCATCAATATGATAACTTGAAAAGTATAATACCTCATTACTACGAAAACTTGAAAAGTATTGAAGCAATTCAAACAAAGTATAAATGAGCAGGCAAGGATGAACTGATTAGAATTTAGGTGTAAGATGTCAAAGGTCACCGTGTCATATACATGTAATTAAGTGTAAACAAATACAAGAAAATGTCTTCTTACAGCCGCGGATACTTAAAATGCATTGAAGCAATTCAAACCAAACTTGGCTCGATTTCGTATGAGCACGCAGGTATGAACTGATTAGGATATTGGTGTAAGAGGTCAAAGGTGAAAGATCACTGGGTAATGAAAGTGTTAAAATTCCCAGAAAATATCCCATTGTTGAGATAACTTATTACCAAAAATTGAACCAATGTTGACCAAACTGGGCTAAAGTTTGTAAGAGTATGAACAGATAAAAATTAAAAGTTAGGGGTCATGAGGTCAGATGTTAAATGTCACAGGATCATTTTATCAATGAACATTCATACAGGCGGAGGCATACTGGAGACGCAGTCGCATTTATCTTGTTCTCTCTTCTCTCACATTTTATTCACATCGGAAGACAGGTGCCCCCTCCACTTCAGTGACACCAGTGCCCTCTCGATGGCTGGACCCTTGCTAAGCCACGGAGAGAGAGAGGATCAGTGGCGCATCTCTAAAAGGGTGTGGATGGGCAGTGAACCCGTATGGGATGATACAATACCATGTTACCATTTTCTGAAAATGAAAGAAGAGGCTCATATAATAGTGCCTAATGGTGAAGAGAATGGGCTATGGGCATTGAGTGGATGCCCAAAGTACAAGTAAGTAACAAGCGGGTTCAGCAATCTCGGTCTGCAACAATTCCATATATTACGGTGTGTCTGTCAAGATTACCTGAACATGGTTATGATTTAATGGGCCGAAAGGGAATAAATCCGAGCCACTTTACATGCGTGAAGTGGAATTCATTTCTGCAAGCGGAAGAGAAGAGAAACGGCATGGTAATCAGAGAGATATAAGGTTGAGGTGAAACAGAGAGAAGATAATTATATAAATATCGGGAGGGGGAATTCGGAATGTAGAATTCAGATTGAATAAAACAGAGTGCAAAACATTAATATATCCAGCGCTCGGAGAACGGGGCTCATCGCCCAGCACCCCTGCAGCACCCATTTAAGCACCTCAAGCACACCATCCATATATTACACCAGCTCCAACGTCCATGAACCCTTATGGTAAGAAAGGAATCAAAAGAGGTGAGAATGTCTCATCAGACTCAATACAAACACAATGTAAAGTATTCCTACCTAAGGTACCGGGGTATCACCCATGAAACACGACTGCAGCACCCCTACGGCTCCCCTTCAAACACCTAAAGGAGGGAGTGGCAGTCATAACGTACCCTGCACCCTTGCATCACCCCTAATTCAAGCACATCAAGCACACGTACCTCCATTACACCCTGCTCCTGTCTCCATGATCCATCATGGTGATAAGAAAGGAATCAGTAGAAGTGAGACATTCTTAAATACATGATCTTTGGTTAACTGGAAGTGGAGGCTATATACCTGGCGCTGGATCCTCTCCGAGGATAGTGTCTTGACCTTTTCAATAACGTCATTGATACCTGTCTCATCACTCCATCATGTCAATGTGCGACAGAAGTGTGGTGTCAATTGCATCCTGTACAATACGGCCGTTTAAGAGAAGATTGGTTTCTGGTAAGGGTGAAAAATAATTTGAGCCTTCTGATTGCTTTTATGTCAGTTTGAAAGAATGTCCCCTGAAAATCCATCGCTCTCCTAATGCCCTCATATTCAAAATATGGCAAGAAATACTTGAAGGGTTTGCACCAAACTTTCATGCCACATGACTGTGTGTGTAGTCCATTATACACATTTCTGTGTGCAGTACATGTGACTTTCAGCAATTTTCCTTTTCTTTATTCATGATTCCCAAACCTCACATTATACATCATTTCTTATGTACTAAATATTCAACTTTTCCCAATTACCTCCATGTGACTTTCTATCACAACGTACTTGTGTGAACTTATACCAGATTGGACTTCATCTTTAAAGGTGATTACACCACATACCCACGCCGACACCTAAACACATTAACACAGATACACACACACACACGCTCACACACGCGCTCCCACACACGCAATCTTTGGTTCCACGCTGATAATTAATCCAACTTAAAATTTATGCATCCTTCAAGGTTACCTTAGTAAATTCCCGATTGTTATGCCCAAAACTTGAGAAACATAGCAACATAAAGTCTTAATTTCCTACTCTACTTTAAACACAGGCATACGAGTCGGGGGAGGGGACTGTGAATCTGCAACCCCTCGAAATTTTGGAATTTACCAATATTCGAGCAACCGTCACATCAAATTTTCTTCATTTAACATATTTCATGACAAGATATTCGCATGAAGTGTCTGTTTTTTTACTCGCTCGCTTCGCTCGCCCACTAATTTTACATACAGCAAATTTGATATTAGGGCAAGAGACCCCCCCCCCGCTACCAGCGACATTGTGCCCGTGTCGTTATCATGACGAACAACATCCCTCTTCCATGACATGATCTAGTTTGCCAGCTGAGCGGGAAAACCCGATCCGTGTTTTCTTTATTAAAGAAGGTAAAAAAACTGGGTTACATTTGAATAAACAACGTCGCCTGCTTTTGAAACCTAGATAGGAATTGCGTAATCAATCTTCGGCTAGAATCATGCTACCAGGAAGGAAGTCAAACTCTAGAGTATTCTAGTATAAAAGTTTAATCCCATGTGTCGTTTTGTCTGACATGTTGGTGTATAACAAAGGTGAATTTGATAGAGGCTATGAATAATTCTGTTAGATATGTAACACCGTAAATAATTGGAAGGAATACATAATTGATAAAGTAGATCCATGTCAATACATCATGATACATGTACTTCCATAAATACATGTAAAGCTCGTACACGACGTGTCTCTCCGTTAGCTGATTTCAGCTCATATTCAGAGACTGGAATAATCCAAATCCAAAAGACAACATTTGACATTTCATACCATGATTACGTGTTCTATTCTCCTTGATGTAATAATCTAATATAGATATCAGATTCAGGTAACACCTTTCTTGTATCTTGTGAAATTAACCGTATAATCAGTGCCATTTAATCCGGCATTTAATACAATTCCTTAGAGAATTTGTTATATGTTTCTGTTTCCACGTACTAAAAGACATTTTCTCTGAATTACAAACAATTCAGTTAATGAGGTTATTGATGTAACTGTGCTCTGCTCTTTTCGAAGAAGGAGAAATGAAGTACAAAATAAGGACAACTAAAGATCGAATCAATATTTTAAAAAATTCAAATTTCTCAATGTTTTAATCCCTGAATTATTGTGACCTCTTAGTCACAGGATTATGATGACAACTATTTTTTGCAATCATAACTTCGAATAATCTTTTTTTTGGTGGTGGAAACTCTGCTTGAAATCAATTTTGCTATGAAATTTTATAAAATTAATATATAGAAATCTTTCATTCAAATGTATTCTTAACTCTTAAAATGTTACACATTTAAACATTTTTGAAGCTGAAATTGCACACCAGGAAATGGTTGTATGCTCTTTGACATTTGCGGGAGCTTTACTAAACAATTAATGATACCTTGGTCATTTAGTATAATTGACTCGCCAAATATTTACAGGGCTCACAGGCACCGACTCATTAGCTTAATTTTCCAAGAAGATAACAGGAGAAAGGTACCAAGTCCGCTCTACCTGTAAGGGGAAAAAATACCCTCTGATTTTGATTTATTTTTTATTTTTATTTTTTAACGACAAAGTTTAATACTAAAAATGTCAACGTGTCATTGGAGAAAAGAAAACCCTAAAATGTTTAATTTGACCACAAGACTGTAAGATGTTATGAAATATGCAGTCAATGGTGTATGGTGTAAAGGAAATAGAAAACTATGCTCATTTTAAGAGGAAATTAAAGGAATACCTAATACTTGAGAGTCAGAGAAGAGAAGTGAATGACATGTTATATGATTGAAATTTGTATTCTTCTGCCGGTTCATACTTTTTCATTTTGTATATACTTATGTTTTTGTACGTTATAGAAATTCTACAAATTCATCATTATTTTCCTCTTCTTCCTCCTCCTCTTTTTCTTCTTCTCCTTCTTCTTTTTCTTCTTGTACTCTTTATCATTTCCATCATCAGTTTAATGTTGTTATTATCATTATCTTTAATAAGTAATTCTTTTATGGTTCTTATCTGTCTGTAAATATTACTATTTTCACTTATTAATTTTGTACATGTCTGTAGGGGACCCCACTGGAAATAAGCTCTCGAGCTTTCGTGGGTTATCCTGTTCAAGCTGACTTATTTCTGATCTGTTATTTTTGTATATGTTGGAAGCTTGTCGAATAAAAATCAATCAATCAATCAATCAATTAAAGATACGTATTTGTTAACAGTGATGCTATGACACCCCTTTGATGCCAGTGTATGTACTCTAGATTTTGTTTAATTATATATATTTTTAAAAATTTAGACAGATTATATTGGTTTGTACAGGCCTATCGCATAATTTTTTATCAACAATAGCTCCGCAATCAATTTCCTACAATAATCAACTTCACAGCTCCAGCACTGGACCAAACACTGTATCTAACCCTAACCCCAACCCTAACCCTAACCCTAAACCCAACCTGAAATCCTATGAAAACCCTCACTCTATAGCCTTATATCTTTGGCGAAGTAAAACCTGGAGCAATAATTGGTGCCATAGCACAATCATGTCGGATAACTATTTTATGCCGACCCTGGGGAAATGAATAAACACGAAGAGCGCTCTTGATAGGGAAATAAACAATGTTCCATGAAATGTATTTATAACAGCTAACGATAAAAGGAAAACCATTATACGGATATACTTAGCAAAAAATAAGCATACAGTTGGCATCCTCAGGCTTTTCTGTCGATTTTCAGTACGCTACCTCCCTTAGTGGTCGATCATTCCAGTGATTGTGATTACGTTTTCTTAATGCATGTGCTAAGAGGCATATTTCCCCAAAGAGCTATGTCGCCTCTTTAAGGAGAATTCCACCCTCATATTAAGTTGGTTTGAATAGAAGCAGACAAATGAGATAAACAGGACAGTGAAAGTTTGAGCAAAAAAGTGATTGAACATAAGAAGGTTAAGAATTTTTTAAAGGTGCGATCAATCAAACACAAATTGGTAACTCTGTGACGTATTTTGCCAGGTCTTCTCCCATTTGCACTGTACTAGCAATCTTCAAACATTAAATTTTCAAACATAAATTCACCCTAAATAATTATAATTATTGCAAATATATTTTTGTTTAAAGATCCCTGTTTGAAACAAATTTATTCCGTTATCAATAACTAAGATAATGAAAGTTTATGATATTTCTGTACGGAGCAAATTTGAGAGGAGCTCGCAAAATACGTCACGGTATCGCCAAATTGTGTTTAACTGATGGCAACTTCAAAAATTCATAACTACCCTTTTTTAATCGGATATTGCTCAAACTTTCACTTGGTTTCTGTCATTTCTCTGATTTCATTCAAACCAAGATGATAATCCAGGTTTACATTCCCTTTAATCCCCTCAACTCTCCGGAAAACTGCACATGATACTCATGTATAATCAGGTCGTGGAGGTACATTAGAGCCAGGGGACCGTCAACCAGGGCATTTGAAGAAGTGGATGCAAGTCCCATTTTGAAAGTGGGTTATCTTTGTACGTGCGATAGAGTAGATAAAGGTCACCGTGTGTATTATGTTCCCATTACGACCCTATTTTGCCATGCGCAACACATTTTCCGATTATGGACGCGGCCTATAAGTACGATTCTTAACGAGCAATTAGGCGTTTGTTAAACGATCTTCTTTTGAATGTGACGCCCGGATGTGACATAGGCCATTAGATAGATATAAAGAGAAAGAGAAGGAGTGAGGATGGGATATAAAGTTTTCACAGAGGAGATAGAGGAGAGGGTGAGGAAGAGACAGAAAGAGAAAGAGGGAGAGAGAGAGAGAGAGAGATGTAGATAAAGAAGAGGAATGGAATGTGAACGTCGATTACAGACCCCTTCCTCCCCCTCATCGAGGGTCTTATTTAAACGAGTAAGACCAGTGCCCCTACCCCATGATTCCAGTGCCCCCCTCAATATCTGGATCCATGTTACGCCACTATCTCGCATTGTATAATCATGGTAATTGCTCACCTTAAATCAATGACATCAAATTTTAACCCATACGGTGATTCGACTAGGAGATCATTGACCACCGACGACCAGCGGACCGTATATTGTCTAATGAGAGTGCCATTTTGACCTTTTGTGATGAACGATACGAGAGGCGCCAAATTGGTCGATTGATCAAACCTCATGAGAATCTGACTCTGTGATGTATCATGCACTCTAACTTTTGATATCAGTGCATGGTTGTTCTCACAATATGATATCGATCAGATTATGGTAGAAATCTGACTCTATCGGGAAAATTGATAACCTTATAACATTTCTATGAACTGACATAACAAAACCAGAACACGCAAGACAAATGTGCTCCATTTTTAATTTTAGATGCAAAAGGGAATTGAAAATACTGGCTCGTCAGATAATTTGAAACACCTAAATTTGTGATAACAATTTTGCTTGTTGGAAACCATGTGGCGTTGCGCCGCCCCCCCCCTTCAGACCAGAATCCCTTACCTGCTCCTGCCTACCCCACCTTATAATTCAAATGCCATGATCGAAATTCAAGCAACGAGTTATCTGTTTCTACAGAATATTTGTTTTCCGCAGCAAATTATATCACTAGAATGTTTATCATATTCTTGAGAGCATGGTTAGAAGCAACGCAGGATGAAATGGGAATAGTTTAGAAGGAGCTAATAATCAATAAGACACAGTACGATGAAGAAGCAACGCACCTTCTTCAAAATGTACTCCCTCCATCTGTCTGAGACAGCCTGACGATTTGAAGGAGTTTGTATTTCAATCTTCAGGCGATGTAGAAATATTCAGCGTGAACGGTAAATTCAAGGAAGATGGAACCTTTACTCTCTCTGTTAATATCAGGATGAGTCATTTTTAATAAATTACACGATATTCCCTGTATAATCAAGATATCGATTTTGGTTCAATAATTTGTCATGGGTCAAATTGCATTGTTAGATCAGTTAATTTGATATGTTTGCTGATAGTTCTTCTTCACAATAGGAACGATAGTAATGCACTTAAAGTTTGCTTCGAGTTTTATTTCTAAGTTTTCCTTAATTTTCCTCATCCATTATGTTATTCATTATGCCATTCATTATTCAGTAGAAAACATTTTTACTTGATTGTAATCTTTCGTTCTCCAGTTATATTTCTTTTCAAAACAAGAGTTCAGAAAACCATGGCCATGAGAGCAAAATGGTTGTTTGTAAACAAATCTATTTACATAAAAACACACAATGAAATTCAAAAGATTATGGCAGCGGTGGGATTCGAACCCACGCCATCGAAATGACTGGTGCCTTAAACCAGCGCCTTAGACCGCTCGGCCACGCTACCTTTTCGCATGATTAGAGTTTATGACTTAAATAACATTTGCCAATCATAAAACGGGAGGTCATTTCTTTATTATTAAATGATTAAATAACCAGATATTTTCCTTGGCGGTTTCACATCGCATTTTATCATCTATTCTTGTACATGAAAGATAACCCAGTTGACATCGCACTACCTTGCTAATGAAATTATATGTACATGTATAAACATTTATATATATATATATATATATATATATATATATATATATATATATATACATGTACAATGTTTGATGTACCTTTCAAATGTTCTAAAAGCACAATGTGCCGTAATACATTATCAGTAATACACTATATTTTATATAATTTGTTAGTCTTAAATGAAGTCATACTCGCTTTCTGTTCTCTCCATAACATAGTACATGTACTTATGGAGCTGATGCGATCGAATGTGTAAGTATTGGAATAATTGGCATCGATGAATTTATGGTTTGTACACTAAATTGAGAAAACATATTCTTCTTAAATGTTTTAAAAACTGAAAGTGCTGAAAAAATACCTATTTAAATTAAAAAGGAAAAATTCATTGTTACGGTTAAATGAAGTCACAGTAATTTTCTCTTGATAATGTAATGATCACAACTCTGTTACAACCCAAAATGCTAGCAATACAATAACCTATCATGTTGTATTGTTTGTATAATTTGATTTAAAAAAAGATAGTTCAAAGTGCACTAGAAATTTAGTAGATGTTTAACTCCAGGATACCAAACATCCGCTTTTCGTTCCTGAATAATCAAATTTATTTTCAGACAGTCGCGTAGAACAAGGGGCATGGCTGCACGTGCAGAAGAAGGGGGAAAACAGAAAGTGAGGGGGAAGGCAACGTGGGAAAAAATGAAGTCAGAGTAATTTTCTCTTCATAATGTAATGATCACAACTCTGTTACAACCCAAAATGCTAGCAATACAATAACCTATCAGGTTGTATTGTTTGTATAATTTGATTTTAAACAAGATAGTTCAAAGTGCACTAGAAATTTAGTAGATGTTTAACTCCAGGATACCAAACATCCGCTTTTCGTTCCTGAATAACCAAATTTACTTTCAGACAGTCGCGTAGAACAAGGGGCATGGCTGCACGTGCAGAAGAAGGGGGAAAACAGAAAGTGAGGGGGAAGGCAACGTGGGAAAAAATATGCCATCCCCCGCCCCCGCCCCCGCCCCCCGATGGTTTGGCCCACGCTACGCAACGGTTAAAAGAGGTTGTAATTGTTTTTCGTTGCCCTTTGTTCACGTTCGTTGATAACCAGGTAAGTATGCATGTAGCAAGGAGGTACTAGGTGAGCTTTAAACGTCCTTGGTATTAGGGACTTTTAGATTTTACACGACGAGAACGTGGACTGCCACAGTGACATCCTTTTAAGGTAATGTGACGTCCTTTTAAGGCACTGCCGGGCACGGACCAGTGCCGTGAAAGAATGGCACACGTTGCAGTCCACTACGTCGACGTGCAAATCTAAAAGTCCCTATTTAGTCGTGACAGAGACGTTGAATGTGACAGCCTTCTCTTTGTCTGTATGCTCGCTGTGATAACGTCGTGTCTATTATGTCTTCTCACTATTATGTCTTGTCACTGTGGGAATCTTCGGCGAGTAATGTTTGTGTGCTTAGGTGTTAAATCAGACAACGTATGGGCAGTACAATGAAGTATTGTACCGCTGTCCATACTTGCATGTTGTGGTTCAACAAAAAGAAAATGAAATATCTCATAGATGCCATGTGCAAATTTAGAATCAAGGAAAATCTACGTGTAAACGCACCATGCTTTTGGTGAGTTTCAGATATCTTGTGGAATCGGGGAATAAGTAACGATAATACATTTCTATTCGGTATCAATATAAAATGAGATCAGGCTCCCCAAAATGTGTTAGGCATCTGTAACAAATTACGAAAACGAAGAAGATACAATCAAAGGTGACACGAAATTATATGATTTGACCATGCACAGTGACCATACCCTCAATTCAATGTGGATTAGCCGTGTAATCTATGATTATGTTGAATTGGGTATTGCACCCATACCGGTACCTATCCCATCCTACCCATCCCTTATATTGAAGAAGGCTCAATGTTTTTGGATCTTATGATATTTCGGTTTAAGGACACATATGCTCCGCGGACAATTGCTCTGTGGTTAATAACCCACACAAAAAAGAATTCTTGACTTCAGACCTACACCATGTCACCAAACACTTTACCTATTAAACCCTATACCTACACTGAACTCAAAACGAAAATAAGACTCATTGGCAACACGAACTTTAATTCTACATCTTTGACAAAAAAGGGGCTCGGAGCATTATACTGGAGCACCTACTTGAAGATCGAGTCGAATCGATTCCCTTGTGTCGGAAGTAAGAGAACCAAACAAATTCTCTTCGAATAGATAACGACCCTAGGCAATCCTCTTGTTTTTTGGTTTGTCTGGTTGGATTACGCCCTGCATGATCGGTTCTTTCAGTGGGGGATCAAGGGGATATCACGGAAAAGGAAAGGGCACGACGTACGTAACCTCCGGCCGAACTTAATCTGGCATGTCTTTAGTACATACAGTATTTAAAAGAAAATAATATGCCTCCCGCTATTTGTGACTCCTTGTTATTGTGTGTGTGTGTGTGTGTGTGTGCGAGGGTGTGCGAGGGTGTTATTATTATTATTATTAGAAAACTTTAGTGATTTCATTCCATTATTCCCCTTCTTTGCTCACTGTTTTGTGAATAATTTATTTATGTTATGAAAACGAAATGAAGATCTGTATTTATATGGAATTATTTGCATTGATTTGTATGTAATGATTTATTTTGAATGAAATCTCTAATAAAAAACTATTGAAAAACAAAAAAAAGTGTGCGTGCGTGTGTGCGTGTCAACGTAATACCCATTACATTAATTTATGTATCTCATTACACAGAACTCAGTAAATACGAGCAGGATCTAATTTATTGCCATTCATTTACACGTAAACAAAAGCCGCGGCTCTTTACCTCGTCATATCTGAACGAGCCTTAAAAGCGTCGAGGGGAGAAGGAAGTAAACGATGACATCGCCCCCTCAGGCCAAGTGACCCACAGAGAAGAGAAATGTATTATAACATTAATGACATGGACGTCATTAATTAATTTGTATGTTTTCTTTGAAAATACATTTAAACCTTTTACAGGAACCTATAATATACAAGCTTTGCTTCTTAATATAGGTTCCCTATATTTCACATTATTATTTCACTATGTTACATTTCTATCATTAGTTTATTATGCATTCTTTTGATAAATATATGAGACAATCTTGTTGTGGAATGTGGAACAATACAAAAATACAAAAATCTTTAGATTAAAAAATAAATAAAATTAAAAGGGGTTGAAATGACTGAATATGCTATGACCCACTTTGTGTATTGAAGAAAATATCTGTTCATCCCCAACCTCAAGGTCGGGATGATTATTAATTTCAAAATGCGGTGGAAGATACCTCACACATTTCCGCGTGACAATTCTAATAAGAAACCCTCGCGTAAGTTTATTTTTGAAAAATCGTTCCAATTATTCTTACCCACGCCTCCCTGCTGGCAATACGCTGAACCGAGCAAACTGAATAACCTAGGACTTACAAAACATGAGAAAACCCGTCCATACATCCCAAGTAATCCTATACACCTCGCCTCTTCTTCTTATTTGTTTCCCTTTCTCTTAAAGATAAAGTTGAGTTCTGGTCATGCGATTGCATTTGTGAAAGAAACGTGGAATCGATCAGAAAATGTTGATCATCTAGCATATAAGTATCGGTGTGTACTGCAAGGTTCTGGAATCATCAAAATGATAAGAAATTTGGCCCAGTCTTGGTAAAGTTACAACCCCTGTACACAGAAAGATGTATATGGGACTACACGAACATGTAGCATAAACATCCGTGCCGATTTTTATGATGTTACATGCCATATTTAGAATATTAAGGCATTGGAAGAGCCATGCTTTTCAGGGAACACTTTTTATCTGATGTTCTTCCACACTTGCATAATACAATGATAATGCTCACAAATTATTTTCCACCTCTTCCCAGAACTAAACCTTCTCTTTAACTTGACCATCGCGTATCGGAAGGAAAATGGACGAAAACCGATGCAGGAAGAGGTGACGTCACTCGGCGAGAGTTTATGTTTGCAGTCGTGATCGGAATCTTGTGGCATCAGGAAACAACATCGATTTTTTTTTTTTATATTTGACCACCGAGAATTTGATTTTGCAGATAGGAACAGGAAATCAAACACCATCTTACTCCAATTTGTCAGCGATGCTATGGTGCATGAAAATGGACAGAAAAAAACAAGGGACCATGCATACACCAGGTAGAAAAAATGGCATTTATCATTCTTTATTGATCGAGAGCTCACATGACATAATGGAAAAGGATGTACAATTATTATGACGTGTATGAGGAAAGTCCCTTTCATAATGCCTTCATAAAACCGTGGGGATATTAATCAAAACTAGAAAAAGAAAGATATCTCTGTTTCTGTCTTAAAGTCCAAGTCCACTCCAAGAATAACTTACATTCAATAGAAGCAGAAAAAT
This sequence comes from Mesocentrotus franciscanus, assembly GCA_037976565.1. Lineage (NCBI taxonomy): Eukaryota > Metazoa > Echinodermata > Echinoidea > Camarodonta > Strongylocentrotidae > Mesocentrotus > Mesocentrotus franciscanus. The sequence continues at coordinate 24,196,667 of CP137677.1, read as the reverse complement.
CAGACAAACCAATCAAAAAAGTTTGAGCAAAATCGGATAACTAATAAGAAAGTTATGAATTTTTGAAAAAGTATGTAAAACTATGGAACAATGGAAATCACTACACAAATTGCCAATTTAGTTATCAGTTTGTGACGTCATGTCCTCACTATATATCAATTGCTTTATATAGTTTAATCCCATTAATATCCCTTTGTATCCCCTAAAACTTGATTTCCCCATGCCTTTGCCCAGGTTATATGACTTGTATCATATTGCGTGCATGACATTTCACAAATTTGTTCATGAACTTTGAAGAATCGATACTATTTTCTGAATATTGTATATTCATAATTATTGATTTTTATATAAATAGTTTATCAAAATTCACATTTTTCATGATTTAACTGTAAAAAACTTACTCTATATCAGTGCATCCACACAAAAACATATTATTATCAATCTAACTTGGATGCTGGTGTGAAGAAATAAGATTCTTAGGGAGAAAATAGGAAATTTATATTATCAATATAAAGAAAATAATTAGTGGATAGTGAGGACATGACGTCACAGACTCATGAGTGAGTTGCCAATTTGTCTTGTGATTTTCAAAGTTTTCATGTCATTAAAAATTCATAAATTTCTTATTAGTCATCTGATTTTGCTCAAACTTTTTTTGATTGGTTTGTCTGATTTTTAAGTTATTTTTGGAGTGGACTTGCCCTTTAACTTGTTTCTCTACCTTTCCTTTTGCACTTCCGATCTCTCTTCCGCTCTCTCTCTCTCTCTCTCTTTCTCTCTCTCTCTCATACACACATAAACACACACCAGCATATACCCCTATACACATCACAACTACACCCTCACACACACAACGCTCACACCCACGCACAAACAACACCTACATCAATTATACTCCCATTTGTTTTTCTCTCCAAAGCAACATTGAAATCGAGCCTTCATAAATCATGATGGGACGGACTCATAATGGGTAAAGTCTAGAAAAAGAAGAAGAATTTCCAGGGACTTCATTTGGACAATAAGTAAAATTCAGAAATTATTTTCATGTATTTCAAAACCAATTAAAATGAATATAAATATCACCAATTGTAGTGAATACAAATCAAGCAATAATTTCTTTTTGACTCATGTTGCTTGATTTGTTTAGAATAATAGGTGTAAAGGCTAATCGATATTTCAATGCTTTCAACTGTTTACCTACTGATTAAACACCGCGCGAAAAAAGTTATATTTTGCATACGAGATTAAAGTTTAAAATATGAAAACTTGTCATAAATAAAGAAAATTTACTGTCGAATGCAAAAAATGACTGAGCATATTATTGATGTTTATGTGGGTCGTGTCATATTCTTTTTCCTGTATTCAACAAAATTTGCCTTGATTACTCATTATTATACACCGCGTGAAATGAGTTATATTTTGCTTACGAGATTATATTAAAGTCTAAAACATGTTTTAGGAATATTGTAATGAATACAAAAAATATTCTGTCGAATGTAGAATATGACTGAGCATATTATCGATGTTTATGTGGGTTGTGTCATATAGTCTTTCCTGTATTCAACAAAATGAGCCTTGATTACTACACGTGTAATCTTAGTGTGTACTTAGTGACCCGAATTCATAAAGGAGATTTAACTTAACCTCCTTTGTGAATTCGAGGCCACTGTTTATATCATGCATTTTTCCAATTCAAGTGCTGAAATACATTAAAAATAATTCAAATGTTATATCAATTCATCTAATGAAATACAACTAAACCCGGCCTCACTGGGTAAATTCTTCGAAAAATAATGTAAATTAACATGTTATTTTTTTACGGTAATGAACGATTTGTCTAAAGAAAGAGTATACAATCGTTTCTTAATCACTATGGCCCGAATTCACAAATGAGGTTTAACTTAACCCATAGTTTAAACCCTCATTTACATAACCCATGTTTAAAAATTAGCGCAAAATAAGCGTACCTTGCCTTGCGCGCGTCTAATATTGGACCTCCGACTGTGTCGCGCTAATTTTGCTCTAATTTTAGACCATGAGTTATGTAAATGACGATTTAAACCATGGGCTAAATTTAAACCTCCTTTGTGAATTCGGGCCAATGTTTCAAAGTATGTTTATATCATGCATCGCTTTTTAATGAAATAGTGGTGGAAAATAATTAAATTTTTCAGTAAATCACTACATCAACTAATAATTGATTCAAGAATAAAAAAGGTATTTCGAACATTTAACAAAAACTTGGCAGCGGTGGGATTCGAACCCACGCCATCGAAATGACTGGTGCCTAAAACCAGCGCCTTAGACCGCTCGGCCACGCTACCTTCGCTAACCTGCGAACATATCTTGATTCATCATTCAGAAATGTCACATTGTAGTTTATGAAAACCTCTCTGAATAGGATAGAGTCTCAAGTATTCACATAAAGAATTAATTTAAGTTCTAGCTAGATGGCACAACACAAATATTTCGAATGATTATATTTTATGGGCATTGAGTGTTAAAATTTGACACTTCCCAGGGCGGATCCAGAATTTCCCCAAGGGGCTGAATTGAATGAAATTACGAGCACGAAGCCTTTACGGCGTGTTGAATGTTGAATCTTAAGATGCTCTATGGTACATTCTGAGGCATTTTTAAATGAGTAAACTGAACATTTATGTGAATTTTTTAGTTATTTTGTATTGGCGGATTGAAAGGTAAAAAAAGGGGACGCGTGCGCCCCACACCCCCTGGATCCGCCCACTGGATCCGCCCCTGTTTCCTAACGGAGATATCTAAAAGCAAAATTGCAACTCATATCGAACCACATTTTACGCAGTGTAAATGAGGGTGTTTTAAGATGATTTAGATAAAATAGTTAGTTGATAAAAAGAAATACAACAGAAGGTGAATCTCAATGTGTATTTTTTGTGGTTCATTCTTAATGAAAAGAAAACAAAGCAGCTTTACTCGGTGAGTTCTCCAATGATAAAATTCAAATTAACAAAATAGATTAACAAAATTACCAAAACACTCTGGCAGCGGTGAGATTCGAACTCACGCCATCGAAATGACTGGCGCCTGAAACCAGCGCCTTAGGCCGATCGGCCACGGTACCTTAATGTTTAAATGGCTTAATAATTTTATCCTCGTGTCAATGTTTCGTTTAATATTGCAATGTTAATATTGATATTGCAACACCTCATTCTGGTTTCATTGTTAAGTCATGTTACAATGTCATGTTGATATTGTGACACAGTTAGTAAGGGTAATAAAGGGGAACAGTGAAGATCGAGCAAATTAAGGGTTCCAGGACACTTACCCCCTGGACGTCCAACCCCGGATATATGTAACCACCCCCAGTCAACTACCCCCTAGGACAACTACCCCCTAGGGCAACCACTCTCTAGGACGACTACCCCCGGAACAACTATCCCCCGGACAACTACCCCAGACAACTCCCCCTACGAAAACCATCCTCTAGGACAACTGTACGGGAAGAGGGGGGTAGTTGTCCGGGGTAGTTGTCCTAAGGGGTAGTTGTCTGGGGGTAGTTGTCTGGGGGTAGTCGTCCTAGAGGGGGGTTGCCCTAGGGTGTAGTTGTCCTAGGGGGTAGTTGACTGGGGGTGGTCATCCGGGGGTGGATGTCCAGGGGGTAGGTGTCCGGATAGGTATATTAAGTATTAGTATTATAGTACGACGAAATAACCTATGGATGATAACTTCTCACAACAAACACTTATTTTACAGAACTAAAATCCAAATATTTCTTTGAAAAAAGTAAACTGATATTTGTTTTGAAACAAAGGAAGTTAAATCTTTAAAAGAGAAAAGTACAGTTAGTGAGGGTAAAAAGGGGGAGAAGTGAAGATCGAGCAGATTAAGGGTTCTAGGACAATTACCCCCTGGACATCCGCCCCCGAATAACCACCCCTTAGGACAACTACCCCCTAGGACAACTACCCCGGACAAGTACCCCCTAGGACAACTACCCCCTGGACAACTACCCAAAAGACAACCCCCCTACGACAACCATCCTCTAGGACAACTACCTCCCGGACAACTATCCTAGGAGTAGTTACACGGGATAGTTGTCTGGGGTACTGTCCGGTGGGTAGTTGTTCTGGGGTAGTTGTCTGGGGGTAGTTGCCCGGTGGTAGTTGTCCCGGGGGGTAGTCGTCCTAGAGGGGTGTTGCCCTAGGGGCTAGTTGTCCCGAGGGGTAGTCGTCCTAGAGGGGGGTTGCCTTAGGGCGTAGTTGTCCTAGGGGTAGTTGACTGGGGTGGTCATCCGGGGGTGGATGTCAAGGGGGTAGGTGTCCGGATACGTATATTAAGTATTAGTATTATAGTACGACGAAATAACCTATGGATGATAACTTCTCACAACAAACACTTATTTTACAGAACAAATATCCAAATATTTCTTTGAAAAAAGTAAACTGATATTTTTTAAATTAATTAATTACCAACAAGAGATAAAAGAGTTAATAGTAACATTGGAATTATCGATCAGGTACATCACTCATGAACAGTATACCTACATGTATAACAAAAAAATTGTTTGGGAAAATCGAGTTCCCTTTTCACTCATTCAAAAAAAAATCTGGATTACATCAAATGAATATTGTTTCCAAACAGTTTTCAAAATATTATGGCAGCGGTGGGATTCGAACCCACGTTAACTGGTTCCTTGGACCAGCGCCTTAGACCGCTCGGCCACGCTACCGTAATGTGTAAATATTGTAGTGTAGTTATTTTATTCTTGTTTCAACGTTTTTTTCTTCATATATTGCAATGTTAAGATGGTATTGTGACACATTAGTATTACAACATTATACGTTAGTGTTGCAATATTCATGATATCGATGTGTGATAGTGCGACTCAGCGACAACCTTCAAAGCAAGCTAAATCTTTAGAAGAGAAAAGTACAGTAAGTGAGGGTATAAAGGGGGAGAAGTGAAGATTGAGCAGATTAAGGGTTCTAGGACAATTACCCCCTGGACATCCGCCCCCGGATAACCACCCCTGAGGACAACTACCCCCTAGGACAACTACCCCGGACAACTACCCAGGACAAGTACCCCTAGGACAACTACCCCTGGACAACTACACCCGGACAACTTCCCAAAGACAACCCCTACGACAACCATCCTCTAGGACAACTACCTCCCGGACAACTATCCTAGGGAGTAGTTACACGGGGATAGTTGTCTGGGGTACTTGTCCGGTGGGTAGTTGTTCTGGGGTAGTTGTCTGGGGTAGTTGCCCGGGGTAGTTGTCCCGGGGTAGTCGTCCTAGAGGGGTTGCCTTAGGGCGTAGTTGTCCTAGGGGTAGTTGACTGGGGTGGTCATCCGGGGGTGGATGTCAAGGGGGTAGGTGTCCGGATACGTATATTAAGTATTAGTATTATAGTACGACGAAATAACCTATGGATGATAACTTCTCACAACAAACACTTATTTTACAGAACAAAAATCCAAATATTTCTTTGAAAAAAGTAAACTGATATTTTTTAAATTAATTAATTACCAACAAGAGATAAAAGAGTTAATAGTAACATTGGAATTATCGATCAGGTACATCACTCATGAACAGTATACCTACATGTATAACAAAAAAATTGTTTGGGAAAATCGAGTTCCCTTTTCACTCATTCAAAAAAAAATCTGGATTACATCAAATGAATATTGTTTCCAAACAGTTTTCAAAATATTATGGCAGCGGTGGGATTCGAACCCACGTTAACTGGTTCCTTGGACCAGCGCCTTAGACCGCTCGGCCACGCTACCGTAATGTGTAAATATTGTAGTGTAGTTATTTTATTCTTGTTTCAACGTTTTTTTCTTCATATATTGCAATGTTAAGATGATATTGTGACACATTAGTATTACAACATTATACGTTAGTGTTGCAATATTCATGATATCGATGTGTGATAGTGCGACTCAGCGACAACCTTCAAAGCAAGCTAAATCTTTAGAAGAGAAAAGTACAGTAAGTGAAGGTATAAAGGGGGAGAAGTGAAGATTGAGCAGATTAAGGGTTCTAGGACAATTACCCCCTGGACATCCGCCCCCGGATAACCACCCCTGAGGACAACTACCCCCTAGGACAACTACCCCCGGACAACTACCCAGGACAAGTACCCCCTAGGACAACTACCCCCTGGACAACTACACCCGGACAACTTCCCAAAATACAACCCCCCTACGACAACCATCCTCTAGGACAACTACCTCCCGGACAACTATCCTAGGGAGTAGTTACACGGGGATAGTTGTCTGGGGGTACTTGTCCGGTGGGTAGTTGTTCTGGGGTAGTTGTCTGGGGTAGTTGCCCGGGGTAGTTGTCCCGGGGGTAGTCGTCCTAGAGGGGTTGCCTTAGGGCGTAGTTGTCCTAGGGGTAGTTGACTGGGGTGGTCATCCGGGGGTGGATGTCAAGGGGGTAGGTGTCCGGATACGTATATTAAGTATTAGTATTATAGTACGACGAAATAACCTATGGATGATAACTTCTCACAACAAACACTTATTTTACAGAACAAAAATCCAAATATTTCTTTGAAAAAAGTAAACTGATATTTTTTAAATTAATTAATTACCAACAAGAGATAAAAGAGTTAATAGTAACATTGGAATTATCGATCAGGTACATCATTCATGAACAGTTTACCTACATGTATAACAAAAAAATTGTTTGGGAAAATCGAGTTCCCTTTTCACTCATTCAAAAAAAAAAATCTGGATTACATCAAATGAATATTGTTTCCAAACAGTTTTCAAAATATTATGGCAGCGGTGGGATTCGAACCCACGTTAACTGGTTCCTAAGACCAGCGCCTTAGACCGCTCGGCCACGCTACCGTAATGTGTAAATATTGTAGTGTACTTATTTTATTCTTGTTTCAACGTTTTTTTCTTCATATAATGCAATGTTAATATGATATTGTGACACATCAGTATTACAACATTATACGTTAGTGTTGCAATATTCATGATATCGATGTGTGATAGTGCGACTGAGCGACAACCTTCAAAGCAAGCTAAATCTTTAGAAGAGAAAAATACAGTTAATGTGGGATCAAAGAGGGAGAATTATACAGATTCCAGATGACTTCACTTTACTTTTTACCTCCGATTTTTACTCTTGTTGTACTATTCTGCAAAGTTAAACTGTTAGTGCTGATATTGTTACTATATCAATACTATCTGTGACGTTAAAACTGCTAAAATGACCCCGACAGTAGACTTGAAGAAAGGACGATGACAGCCAAGTTGAGATACTTGCATAAAATGCAAGTATCTCAACTTCTGTCGTCCTTTCTTCAAGTCTACTGTCATTTGTAACACACAAAGTTCATAACATTGGGCTTGTCTCGATTGTCAGGAATTACTGAGGGAATCATTGACCACAAAACAGTTCAAATTTCGTGACTTTTAGGCTGGTGCACTACAAACGCCCTCTAACGGCCAAATGAAAACATGGTAAATCCAAACTGACGTCATGACCAAACCAACAAAAACTTTCTAAATCTTACATCCCGGCCCCTTAAATGCATAGCCACAGCTAAGCATTTATCAAATAACTTCAACTTCCATTAAAGGAAAATGTCCTTATTTTTCCTTTAACCTATTCAAAAAACAACTTGACATTCAGAATGTACACTTAACTCTGCATAGCACATTCCATAAATTGCGTTTACACAAGTACATGTAGTACATTACAGTGAATGCCTTTAAGGCGAGTTTAGCCTTTAACAAAAAACACTTGTCGTCTAAAAATGTATGCCGACATGTCAATTAAAGTAGCATTTGGCAAAATGATAAGTTGCCTTAGAGTACACATCAACTAAATCTTAACACAATTGTTGACACTCTGTAGCAATTAACAATAACAAAGATTGTTAAAGTCCTTAACTTTCCTTACACCACTTTGAGCTTTCTTATGAATTTCCAAAGAAAATACAAAATATATTAGCTCAGACATAACTCTACCTCTATACATACTCTAGAGCTGCTATCTACTCAGAAATTAAACTCTCTTTTGTGAGTTTCAAGAAAGAAAAAAAAATATCAGTAACCAACCACTGGGTACCACAGGGTTACACACAAAAAATAGATTTTCAAATTCAGAAAATGTTGCTTCTTCGATTAAACTTTCACTATCTTCAGTCTTGAGTAAATTGTCAATTTACATAAAACAGAACTTCAGTTTAAATATCCCTTTCATATATACCGGTATACTCTTTTGGGTCTATGCATCAAATATCAACCAATTTTGGTTCCTTAAAGTTTCAACTTGAACTAGACACTACATATATGTATGCTCACATTAACCAAAAAACCTGTTATGATCAAATGATTCTCATTTGTAGTGATCATATATTTAACTCCTGCTCTTAGGAAAAAACATGTAAGAAATTACGTACATGTATGAATATCGTTCGAATAAAATTTCTTTCAGCAATAGTCTCAGTTTAATACTAAAATGAATACATGTATTATGAAGTCCGTTATAGTCTTTCTTCAAGTAATGAATAATAAACATATTATGACATAGTCTATTACAAGGCTGAAATATATAATTTTCTTCAAAATTAGTGTCCACTGTCCTCAAATATAACGTGCCCAATTTTCCTCAAGGGCGCAATGTTACTGCAAATAGTCTTGTATCGAGTCTGAGGAGTGTTTTCTCAATTTCTTGCACTGAAACAATAGTTTGTTGCTGTAAACAAATTCTGTCTTGCTTCGACGTCAGTCTAACTGGAACATGATGATCAGGATCTTTCGCTTGTCACGGATCAGGATATTGCGACACAAAAAATTCACAAGAGGCGGCGCTAGGCTCTCACCTCGCACGTTTAATTCATCGTGCACCAATTAACGTGTAACGAAATATATATTATCTCACATAAGAAATTAACGCTCAAATATAGACTTTCTTCGCTGTGGATCCATTTAAAATAAGATCGCTCTCCATGGTTCACCGATTTACGCTCTCTGCTTCCTCCAAAAGACATAGTTTCTGCACAGGCCTGACTAGGATACCGGTGCTATGTTTCAGCTTCACCGATCTGACGAGCTTGTCTTTCCCAGGATAGGTTTCGATTACTCTTCCCGTTAACCACTTGTTCCTCGGTAGATTATCGATGATCAGCACGATGTCACCTTCCTCCAGATTTCTCGTCTCTTTCAGCCACTTCTGCCGCTGTTGTAAGGAAGGTAGGTATTCCCTCACCCACCTGCGCCAAAATAAGTCTGCCAGGTATTGAATCTGCCGCCAGCGTCGACGTCCATACATATCGTGCTTCTGGAACACATCTGGTGGTAGGGCATTGTTTGACCTCAGGAGCAGCAAATGATTTGGCGTGAGAGGCTCTGCATCCTTCGCGTCATCAGATGTTATGGTGAGTGGACGCCCATTGATAATCGCCTCTACTAGACACATAAGAGTCGTTAAGCCCTCATCATTCAGAACCTGCTGCTTCATGACTGCATTCAAGACCTTTTTCGTAGTTCTGATTTGTCTTTCCCATGATCCACCCATATGGGATGCTGTAGGTGGATTGAACTTCCAATCAATTCCTTGTTGAAGGAGATCATTGTGGATCTTCTCTTGGTTCCATCGTTTCAATCCCTCCCTCAATTCACGTTCTGCACCTATGAAGTTGGTGCCATTGTCGGATCTTAAAATCTCTGGTTGTCCACGGCGTGAAACAAATCTCTGTAGAGCATTCAAAAATGAATCAGTCTCCAATGAATGCAGTACCTCTATGTGTATTGCTCTAATTACCAGACAGGTAAATATACACCCATATCTCTTCACAGAGCTCCTTCCTTGTTTCACCATGTATGGTCCAAAACAATCCACTCCCACGTTACTGAATGGAGGTTTTCTGGTACCACTCTATCTGTCGGCAAATCTGCCATCTTCTGTTCCACTGGTTTTGCACGTTGACGTTTACATGTGAAACACTTGTTCAGTACATGACGAACTGCTAACCTCCCTCTGATTATCCAAAATCGTTGTCTGAGTAGGGATAGCACATACTCCTTCCCCGAGTGACCACACATAATGTGGTAATGTCTCACCAAAAGCTGTACTACATGATGCTTTGAAGGCAAAATCACTGGGTGTTTTGTCTGCTCTTCTAGTGGTGCATTGTGTAGTCTTCCTCCAACACATATCAATCCTTCGTCTGTGAGTTTCACACTCAATTTAGATAGTGGGCTGGATTTTGCTATTCGAGTGGGTGACCGTTGTTGTGTAGTCTTATTTTGCTGTAAGACTCTGTACTCCTCAGCATAGGTCTGTTGCTGAACGTATCTGACAATGGCTTCTTCAGATGCAGCAATATCCCCAGTGTGTAGTGGCCCCTTGGAATCACTGGTGTTTCCTTGAATCCTGCTCCGCAAGTGCTGCCTCACTCGCAAGATCCAAGCGACTGCTCTTTGTAGTTTGTACCACGATGAGTAGTGTGTCAGCAATCTGTCTACAGCATCAGATTGGTTTGTACCAGTTACAAACACCTCAATTCCCTTCTTCCTCTTTACTTCTGGGTCATCCTCGTTAATGTTTACTGCTGTGGTTGGATCCTTGGGCCAACTATTCTCAGCTTCTTGAATGAATTCTGGACCCACTAGCCATCTGGTGTTCGCCTTCAACTCATCTGCTCCCATACTTCTTGTTGCATCATCTGCTGGGTTGGAATGAGAACCTACATGATGCCATTGACTTGGTTCAGAATGCTCTCTGATAGTTGCTATTCTGTTAGCTACAAATGTGTTAAATCTTTTGTCCTCATTCCTAATGTACTGCAACACAATAGTACTATCAGTCCAGAACACCGACTGCTTGATTGGGAGCTCCAGTTCCCTTCTCAACATGGCATCTAGCTTTACAGAAAGAGTTGCTGCGGTTAACTCCAGTCGAGGAATTGTCATCTTCTTCAGTGGAGCTAGATGTGACTTTGCCATGATCAACCCGCTAGTAGACTGCCCATCAGCATTCCTTATGACCAGGTATGATGCAGCCCCATATGCCATCTCAGAAGCATCAGCAAAGTGATGTAGTTTATGCTCAACTACTTGGCCAAAATCATGTGGTTTGATGCATCTGTTGACCTGGAATTCAGTCATCTTGGGTAGTTCCTGTAACCAGTCATTCCATTTCTCTATTTCCGTGCTTGGAATCTCCTCATCCCATCCAAGTTTACGCCTGGTCAGCTCCTGCAAGATCATCTTAGCCCTCAGGACAAACGGACTGGCGTAGCCGAGAGGGTCGTATATCGAAGATACAATACTCAAGATACCTCTCCTGGTTTGGGGTTTGTCCTTGGGTCTGAACTTGTACAACAAACAATCCATTTCTACGTCCCAACTGATTCCAAGTGCTCTCTCAACCGGAAGAGCATCATGATTAAGATCCAGACCCTTCACATCTTTTGCTCTCTCTTCTTCTGGTATGGATTGCAGGACAAATGGGTTGTTGCTGACCCACTTGGTTAATCTGAAGCCTCCTTCACTGAGCAAGGCCATCAAGTCTGCAGCAAGTTTCACCGCCGTTTCTTCATTGTCAACTGACACCAGGCAGTCGTCTACATAGAAGTTCTTGAGAATGGCCTTAGATGCTTCAGCTTTACCATTACCATCACTGTTTCTTGCTGTCTGACGAAGTGCATGACTGCACACACTTGGGCTCCACGTACCTCCAAAGAGGTGGACACACATCCGGTAGACCAACGGTTGCTTGTTGACGTCTCCATCCTCCCACCACAAGAATCTCAACACATCTCGTTCCTCTGGGGCACCCTCACTTGGTGAAACATTGCCTCGATATCTGCCATGAGTGCTACTGGTTGCTGGCGGAATCTAAGCAGTACTCCTACCAGGTTGTTGGTAAGATCCGGCCCCTGTAGCACTACATCATTCAAGGATACCCCTCGATGCTTGGCCGCACAATCAAAAACGATTCTCACCTTGCCCGGTTTTTGTGGACTCATGACTGGATGGTGGGGCAAATACCAAACTGGTGTGTCCTTGGGTTGTCCAATCTCCTCACAAACTTCCTCTGCATAGCCTTTCCTGAGGAGGTCCTCTATGCCCTGTTTGTATTTCACATACAAATCTTTATCTCTTTGCAATCTCTTTGCCAATGAATTCAAACGCTGTTCTGCAGTCCACTTGTTGTCAGGCAAGTTAGGTGGTCTCCTTCTGAAGGGCACCGGTAGTTGGAAATGTGCACCTTCTCGTTGGACGTCCCTCTCCCAGATTTCCATTACTTTCTTGTCATTGATAGACATTGCCTTGTTCGTCTCGAGCACATCTGTGGCTTCAATCTTCCAGAACTGGTTGACTTGTTCCTCCAGTCTAACATTACTGTCAATGAAGCTAGATGTAGCTTTGGGTACACCATCTGAACTGGCACCTACAGGTCCACTCACTGACCAACCCAATTTGGTCCTAACAGCATAAGGGCCATGCTGTCCTTTTCTCACCTCGATAGGTATCAAGGCTTCGGGTGAATCCTGCCCTATCAACAGTCCAACTTCATGTCGTTCAACGATTGGGAGGTCGATTCCTTCTAAGTGTTGATATCCTGAAATGTCATCCACATTGGCAATGTGTGTGTCTCTGATATTAATGGTGTCTCTGGTATACACACAGGGTAGCTTCACACAGTCCGTATCTGGTCCCGTGTCTGCAATCAGACTAATTACTGAGGTCTCTATGGGGCTATTACTCTTCTCCAGTGTTGTCAGGCTTAGACTTTGTTTCCTTCCACTTGCATTGAGTTGTCTGGCCAAAGTAGCTGTACAAAATGTACTGGTTGAACCAGAATCCAACAGTGCATATGTATTCATAAAAACATTCTCTCCTTGAGCTCTAACCCTCACCGGAACGATGGGAAGCACACACCTTCCGGCCCCCGTGACACACTTCCTAACGAACCCATTCTGGACTTGGGGGACTTCGTTGTTCTGTGTCGGTGTAACCTTTCCTGCAGATGAAGATGCATCTTGTGTGAAATGGAGAAATTTAGTGTGTTTTCTCTGGCATCCTTGTACTGAGCATCTTCTATTCAATCTGCAAAACCTACTGTTGTGGCCAGATTGCAGGCAGTTGAAACAGAGTCTATTGTCCTGAGCAAACTTAAATCTCATTTCAGGTGTCATGGATTTGAAGCTGTCACATCCAAACAAAGAATGCTCTTGCTTACACTTCAGGCACTTCTTGGGCTTTGGGTTGAATGATACCTCCGTAGAGTAGTTACTTCTTGTACTCTTCTTGTTGAAAGTGGGTTTTGAAGTTTCAAGTCTTTTTGTCGTTGCTGTCAGATCTCCAAAGACAGGATCATTGGCTTCCTCGGCAGCGTTGGAGACAAACCTAACCATGTCCGAGATATCGGGAGAACGCTCCTGTTGTCTGATGTCTCTCACCAATTTCAACCATCTACCCTTAAGGTAATATGGAAGTCTCTCGGCCACCTTCAGCAACTCTCTCTGGCTACTAATTTCCTGCAGTAGATCCAGTGCTCGAAGAGTTTCCATGCTGATCCTCAACTCATCTGCAAACTTCTGCAGCCCCTTCCGATCATTACCATGGCAAATTGGACCATTGGTGATACGTTTGATCCAGGCTTCTCCGATCTTATACTTGCTGCCAAAGCGTTCCACCAACAGCTCTCTGGCACGTTGGTATCCATACAGTGGTTCCATGACCATACAGCACTGTATGATGCCTTTAACATCTCCTACACAGCAATGATACAACTTCATCAGCTTTGTCCCACTGTCAAGCGAAGATCGTCCAATTAAGTTGTCGAAGGACATCATAAATTCATGGAAGTGCAAGGGACTCCCATCAAACTTCATTATCTCTACATTAGACAGACTAATGGCTTCCAACAGTCGTTGTTGCTGAACTTGAGTCTGCAGATAAAATTCTCGGTCGTCTCGTGGTTGATAAGCTTGACCTGACATGGGAGATTAAGCCATTTGCTGAGCTGGATAAGGAATAGTCTCTTCTAGGAGCGCAGGTTCCTTGGCATCATGATTGCTGACATGATGATGTTGTTCCTTAGCATGCTCTGTACTTTCATGCACCTGCTTGACGTTCTGTTGACTGGAACTTCTATTCACCGCACTCGACACCTTACTGCCACTCCTGTGTTGCTCATACACGGCTTCCTCTGCCTCTGCTGCGCTAAGTTTGGCCCGTAAGAGTAACTTAGCCTTCCTTTGCCGAAGGCGTATTTCTTCAAGTTCTATGTCTTGTTCTTCCTGGAGAACTGCTAATTCAGCTGCCAACGCAGCCCTCTTGGCCCTGGTCCTAAGTCCAGATGACGTGGTAGAACTCTTCAATATTGCAAAATTAATAAGTAAAGTTACAATGTTGATTCGTGATAATATGAGACATCAAAAAACATATATTGTTCATCCTAGCCAACGTAAAGATGAGTGTAAAGATAAAAAAATTTCCCCCCAAAACTTTGGCAGCGGTGGGATTCGAACCCACGCCATCGAAATGACTGGTGCCTAAAACCAGCGCCTTAGACCGCTCGGCCACGCTACCTTGATGTGCACAGTTACAAATGATCTTATTTTCGTTTCATTGTTATGTCATGTTGCAATGTCATGTTGATATTGTGACACACTTGTTTTGAAACAAAGGAAGTTAAATCTTTAGAAGAGAAAAGTACAGTTAGTGAGGGTATAAAGGGGGAGAAGTGAAGATCGAGCAGATTAAGGGTTCTAGGACAATTACCCCTGGACATCCGCCCCAGATAACCACCCTGAGGACAACTACCTCCTAGGACAACTACCCCCGGACAACTACCCTGACAACTACCCCCTGGACAACTACACCCGGACAACTACCCAAAAGACAACCCCCCTACGACAACCATCCTCTAGGACAACTACCTCCCGGACAACTATCCTAGGGAGTGGTTACACGGGGATAGTTGTCTGGGGGTACTTGTCCGGTGGGTAGTTGTTCTGGGGGTAGTTGTCTGGGGGTAGTTGCCCGGGGTAGTTGTCCCGGGGGGTAGTCGTCCTAGAGGGGTGTTGCCCTAGAGGCTAGTTGTCCCGAGGGGTAGTCGTCCTAGAGGGGGGTTGCCTTAGGGCGTAGTTGTCCTAGGGGGTAGTTGACTGGGGGTGGTCATCCGGGGGTGGATGTCAAGGGGGTAGGTGTCCGGATACGTATATTAAGTATTAGTATTATAGTACGACGAAATAACCTATGGATGATAACTTCTCACAACAAACACTTATTTTACAGAACAAATATCCAAATATTTCTTTGAAAAAAGTAAACTGATATTTTTTAAATTAATTAATTACCAACAAGAGATAAAAGAGTTAATAGTAACATTGGAATTATCGATCAGGTACATCACTCATGAACAGTATACCTACATGTAAAACAAAAAAAATTGTTTGGGAAAATCGAGTTCCCTTTTCACTCATTCAAAAAAGAAAAATCTGGATTACATCAAATGAATATTGTTTCCAAACAGTTTTCAAAATATTATGGCAGCGGTGGGATTCGAACCCACGTTAACTGGTTCCTTGGACCAGCGCCTTAGACCGCTCGGCCACGCTACCGTAATGTGTAAATATTGTAGTGTAGTTATTTTATTCTTGTTTCAACGTTTTTTTCTTCATATATTGCAATGTTAAGATGGTATTGTGACACATTAGTATTACAACATTATACGTTAGTGTTGCAATATTCATGATATCGATGTGTGATAGTGCGACTCAGCGACAACCTTCAAAGCAAGCTAAATCTTTAGAAGAGAAAAGTACAGTAAGTGAGGGTATAAAGGGGGAGAAGTGAAGATTGAGCAGATTAAGGGTTCTAGGACAATTACCCCCTGGACATCCGCCCCGGATAACCACCCTGAGGACAACTACCCCTAGGACAACTACCCTCCGGACAACTACCCCGGACAAGTACCCTAGGACAACTACCCCTGGACAACTACACCCGGACAACTTCCCAAATACAACCCCCTACGACAACCATCCTCTAGGACAACTACCTCCCGGACAACTATCCTAGGGGGTAGTTACACGGGATAGTTGTCTGGGGGTACTGTCCGGTGGGTAGTTGTTCTGGGGTAGTTGTCTGGGGGTAGTTGCGCGGGGGTAGTTGTCCCGCGGGGTAGTCGTCCTAGAGGGGTGTTGCCCTAGGGGCTAGTTGTCCCGAGGGGTAGTCGTCCTAGAGGGGGGTTGCCTTAGGGCGTAGTTGTCCTAGGGGGTAGTTGACTGGGGGTGGTCATCCGGGGGTGGATGTCAAGGGGGTAGGTGTCCGGATACGTATATTAAGTATTAGTATTATAGTACGACGAAATAACCTATGGATGATAACTTCTCACAACAAACACTTATTTTACAGAACAAAAATCCAAATATTTCTTTGAAAAAAGTAAACTGATATTTTTTAAATTAATTAATTACCAACAAGAGATAAAAGAGTTAATAGTAACATTGGAATTATCGATCAGGTACATCACTCATGAACAGTATACCTACATGTATAACAAAAAAATTGTTTGGGAAAATCGAGTTCCCTTTTCACTCATTCAAAAAAAAAAATCTGGATTACATCAAATGAATATTGTTTCCAAACAGTTTTCAAAATATTATGGCAGCGGTGGGATTCGAACCCACGTTAACTGGTTCCTAAGACCAGCGCCTTAGACCGCTCGGCCACGCTACCGTAATGTGTAAATATTGTAGTGTACTTATTTTATTCTTGTTTCAACGTTTTTTTCTTCATATAATGCAATGTTAATATGATATTGTGACACATCAGTATTACAACATTATACGTTAGTGTTGCAATATTCATGATATCGATGTGTGATAGTGCGACTGAGCGACAACCTTCAAAGCAAGCTAAATCTTTAGAAGAGAAAATACAGTTAATGTGGGATCAAAGAGGAGAATTATACAGATTCCAGATGACTTCACTTTACTTTTTACCTCCGATTTTTACTCTTGTTGTACTATTCTGCAAAGTTAAACTGTTAGTGCTGATATTGTTACTATATCAATACTATCAATATTGCAAAATTAATAAGTAAAGTTACAATGTTGATTCGTGATAATATGAGACATCAAAAAACATATATTGTTCATCCTAGCCAACGTAAAGATGAGTGTAAAGATAAAAAATTTCCCCAAAAAACTTTGGCAGCGGTGGGATTCGAACCCACGCCATCGAAATGACTGGTGCCTAAAACCAGCGCCTTAGACCGCTCGGCCACGCTACCTTGATGTGCACAGTTACAAATGATCTTATTTTCGTTTCATTGTTATGTCATGTTGCAATGTCATGTTGATATTGTGACACACTTGTTTTGAAACAAAGGAAGTTAAATCTTTAGAAGAGAAAAGTACAGTTAGTGAGGGTATAAAGGGGGAGAAGTGAAGATCGAGCAGATTAAGGGTTCTAGGACAATTACCCCCTGGACATTTGAATTTGAATTGAATTTATTAACAACAACACATCACAATAATGACAGTACATATGAACAATCATACAATGCAAAGAATAATACTGATACATAGACTATATACATAACATAAGAGTAATGTTGATTGAACAGTAATGGTTTTAAAACGATATTTAGACATAGCTCTGCATACTATTAAATGTACAAAGGTATGTACGTAAATATGTGTATTACTATATTTAGGTGAAGTTGTTAATGGAACTAGAAGTTAGCACAAGTGCTAGTCGAGCCTAGTTCCATTCTTTGGCAAGATTTTTTTTTAAAATTTGTTTATACATATAAATGTAAAACTTGTTTGTTTTGTATTTACATATATACAACAAAATAATACAGTATCATATTACTTTTTTATATTTCTAAAATGAAAAAAAAAGAAAAGAAAAGAAAGAAAAAAAAAACAACAACACAAACTTTAAGTGTTTATGCATTATACTGAAAGATAACAAATCTTTGAACAAATAAAGTCATCAATGTGTTCATAAAAATGAAAAGGATGTATTAACAAAAAAATAATATACAGATGTGCGTACATGCACAAATCCTGTAAAAGCTTAAGGCAGCTATAATCGTTAACAAGCAAGTGTATACATATATTAAAGGAAGACAAGTTAAATAAAAAGGAAAAACGAAGGGGGTGAGACTGAGCCCACGTCATTTACATAGAAGGTAGGTGGAAAGATGTCTCCGAAAAGATAACCTCGATGTTTTTAATCTAATTTCATCTGGGAGATCATTCCACAGCTTTGTTCCTACAAACGAAATACAAAATTGCCCTTGCGTTGTTTTACATTTTGGTTGATAGAGTAAGCCAAAATGTAAAACAACCGCCCCCAGATAACCACCCCTGAGGACAACTACCTCCTAGGACAACTACCCCCCGGACAACTACCCCGGACAACTACCCCCTGGACAACTACACCCGGACAACTACCCAAAAGACAACCCCCCTACGACAACCATCCTCTAGGACAACTACCTCCCAGACAACTATCCTAGGGAGTGGTTACACGGGGATAGTTGTCTGGGGGTACTTGTCCGGTGGGTAGTTGTTCTGGGGGTAGTTGTCTGGGGGAGTTGTCCCGGGGTAGTCGTCCTAGAGGGTGTTGCCCTAGAGGCTAGTTGTCCCGAGGGTAGTCGTCCTAGAGGGGTTGCCTTAGGGCGTAGTTGTCCTAGGGGTAGTTGACTGGGGTGGTCATCCGGGGGTGGATGTCAAGGGGGTAGGTGTCCGGATACGTATATTAAGTATTAGTATTATAGTACGACGAAATAACCTATGGATGATAACTTCTCACAACAAACACTTATTTTACAGAACAAAAATCCAAATATTTCTTTGAAAAAAGTAAACTGATATTTTTTAAATTAATTAATTACCAACAAGAGATAAAAGAGTTAATAGTAACATTGGAATTATCGATCAGGTACATCACTCATGAACAGTATACCTACATGTATAACAAAAAAATTGTTTGGGAAAATCGAGTTCCCTTTTCACTCATTCAAAAAAAAAAATCTGGATTACATCAAATGAATATTGTTTCCAAACAGTTTTCAAAATATTATGGCAGCGGTGGGATTCGAACCCACGTTAACTGGTTCCTTGGACCAGCGCCTTAGACCGCTCGGCCACGCTACCGTAATGTGTAAATATTGTAGTGTACTTATTTTATTCTTGTTTCAACGTTTTTTTCTTCATATAATGCAATGTTAATATGATATTGTGACACATCAGTATTACAACATTATACGTTAGTGTTGCAATATTCATGATATCGATGTGTGATAGTGCGACTCAGCGACAACCTTCAAAGCAAGCTAAATCTTTAGAAGAGAAAAATACAGTTAATGTGGGATCAAAGAGGGAGAATTATACAGATTCCAGATGACTTCACTTTACTTTTTACCTCCGATTTTTACTCTTGTTGTACTATTCTGCAAAGTTAAACTGTTAGTGCTGATATTGTTACTATATCAATACTATCAATATTGCAAAATTAATAAGTAAAGTTACAATGTTGATTCGTGATAATATGAGACATCAAAAAACATATATTGTTCATCCTAGCCAACGTAAAGATGAGTGTAAAGATAAAAAAATTTCCCCCCAAAACTTTGGCAGCGGTGGGATTCGAACCCACGCCATCGAAATGACTGGTGCCTAAAACCAGCGCCTTAGACCGCTCGGCCACGCTACCTTGATGTGCACAGTTACAAATGATCTTATTTTCGTTTCATTGTTATGTCATGTTGCAATGTCATGTTGATATTGTGACACACTTGTTTTGAAACAAAGGAAGTTAAATCTTTAGAAGAGAAAAGTACAGTTAGTGAGGGTATAAAGGGGGAGAAGTGAAGATCGAGCAGATTAAGGGTTCTAGGACAATTACCCCCTGGACATCCGCCCCCAGATAACCACCCCTGAGGACAACTACCTCCTAGGACAACTACCCCTCGGACAACTACCCCGGACAAGTACCCCCTGGACAACTACACCCGGACAACTACCCAAAAGACAACCCCCCTACGACAACCATCCTCTAGGACAACTACCTCCCGGACAACTATCCTAGGGAGTGGTTACACGGGGAAAGTTGTCTGGGGGTACTTGTCCGGTGGGTAGTTGTTCTGGGGTAGTTGTCTGGGGGTAGGTGCCCGGGGGTAGTTGTCCCGGGGGGTAGTCGTCCTAGAGGGGTGTTGCCCTAGAGGCTAGTTGTCCCGAGGGGTAGTCGTCCTAGAGGGGGTTGCCTTAGGGCGTAGTTGTCCTAGGGGTAGTTGACTGGGGTGGTCATCCGGGGGTGGATGTCAAGGGGGTAGGTGTCCGGATACGTATATTAAGTATTAGTATTATAGTACGACGAAATAACCTATGGATGATAACTTCTCACAACAAACACTTATTTTACAGAACAAATATCCAAATATTTCTTTGAAAAAAGTAAACTGATATTTTTTAAATTAATTAATTACCAACAAGAGATAAAAGAGTTAATAGTAACATTGGAATTATCGATCAGGTACATCACTCATGAACAGTATACCTACATGTATAACAAAAAAATTGTTTGGGAAAATCGAGTTCCCTTTTCACTCATTCAAAAAAAAATCTGGATTACATCAAATGAATATTGTTTCCAAACAGTTTTCAAAATATTATGGCAGCGGTGGGATTCGAACCCACGTTAACTGGTTCCTTGGACCAGCGCCTTAGACCGCTCGGCCACGCTACCGTAATGTGTAAATATTGTAGTGTAGTTATTTTATTCTTGTTTCAACGTTTTTTTCTTCATATATTGCAATGTTAAGATGGTATTGTGACACATTAGTATTACAACATTATACGTTAGTGTTGCAATATTCATGATATCGATGTGTGATAGTGCGACTCAGCGACAACCTTCAAAGCAAGCTAAATCTTTAGAAGAGAAAAGTACAGTAAGTGAGGGTATAAAGGGGGAGAAGTGAAGATTGAGCAGATTAAGGGTTCTAGGACAATTACCCCCTGGACATCCGCCCCCGGATAACCACCCCTGAGGACAACTACCCCCTAGGACAACTACCCTCCGGACAACTACCCCGGACAAGTACCCCCTAGGACAACTACCCCCTGGACAACTACACCCGGACAACTTCCCAAAATACAACCCCCCTACGACAACCATCCTCTAGGACAAC
Source organism: Mesocentrotus franciscanus (assembly GCA_037976565.1). Taxonomy (NCBI): domain Eukaryota; kingdom Metazoa; phylum Echinodermata; class Echinoidea; order Camarodonta; family Strongylocentrotidae; genus Mesocentrotus; species Mesocentrotus franciscanus. Next base: position 24,175,486 of record CP137677.1, on the reverse strand, counting down.
TACCTCCCGGACAACTATCCTAGGGAGTAGTTACACGGGGATAGTTGTCTGGGGGTACTTGTCCGGTGGGTAGTTGTTCTGGGGGTAGTTGTCTGGGGGTAGTTGCCCGGGGGTAGTTGTCCCGGGGGGTAGTCGTCCTAGAGGGGGGTTGCCTTAGGGCGTAGTTGTCCTAGGGGTAGTTGACTGGGGTGGTCATCCGGGGGTGGATGTCAAGGGGGTAGGTGTCCGGATACGTATATTAAGTATTAGTATTATAGTACGACGAAATAACCTATGGATGATAACTTCTCACAACAAACACTTATTTTACAGAACAAAAATCCAAATATTTCTTTGAAAAAAGTAAACTGATATTTTTAAATTAATTAATTACCAACAAGAGATAAAAGAGTTAATAGTAACATTGGAATTATCGATCAGGTACATCACTCATGAACAGTATACCTACATGTATAACAAAAAAATTGTTTGGGAAAATCGAGTTCCCTTTTCACTCATTCAAAAAAAAAAATCTGGATTACATCAAATGAATATTGTTTCCAAACAGTTTTCAAAATATTATGGCAGCGGTGGGATTCGAACCCACGTTAACTGGTTCCTAAGACCAGCGCCTTAGACCGCTCGGCCACGCTACCGTAATGTGTAAATATTGTAGTGTACTTATTTTATTCTTGTTTCAACGTTTTTTTCTTCATATAATGCAATGTTAATATGATATTGTGACACATCAGTATTACAACATTATACGTTAGTGTTGCAATATTCATGATATCGATGTGTGATAGTGCGACTCAGCGACAACCTTCAAAGCAAGCTAAATCTTTAGAAGAGAAAAAACAGTTAATGTGGGATCAAAGAGGGAGAATTATACAGATTCCAGATGACTTCACTTTACTTTTTACCTCCGATTTTTACTCTTGTTGTACTATTCTGCAAAGTTAAACTGTTAGTGCTGATATTGTTACTATATCAATACTATCAATATTGCAAAATTAATAAGTAAAGTTACAATGTTGATTCGTGATAATATGAGACATCAAAAAACATATATTGTTCATCCTAGCCAACGTAAAGATGAGTGTAAAGATAAAAAATTTCCCCAAAAAACTTTGGCAGCGGTGGGATTCGAACCCACGCCATCGAAATGACTGGTGCCTAAAACCAGCGCCTTAGACCGCTCGGCCACGCTACCTTGATGTGCACAGTTACAAATGATCTTATTTTCGTTTCATTGTTATGTCATGTTGCAATGTCATGTTGATATTGTGACACACTTGTTTTGAAACAAAGGAAGTTAAATCTTTAGAAGAGAAAAGTACAGTTAGTGAGGGTATAAAGGGGGAGAAGTGAAGATCGAGCAGATTAAGGGTTCTAGGACAATTACCCCCTGGACATCCGCCCCCGGATAACCACCCCTGAGGACAACTACCCCCTAGGACAACTACCCCGGACAACTACCCCGGACAAGTACCCTAGGACAACTACCCCTGGACTACACCCGGACAACTACACAAAAGACAACCCCCCTACGACAACCATCCTCTAGGACAACTACCTCCCGGACAACTATCCTAGGGAGTAGTTATACGGGGATAGTTGTCTGGGGGTACTTGTCCGGTGGGTAGTTGTTCTGGGGGTAGTTGTCTGTGGGGGGGGGGCCGGGGGTAGTTGTCCCTGCGGGTAGTCGTCCTAGAGGGGTGTTGCCCTAGGGGCTAGTTGTCCCGAGGGGTAGTCGTCCTAGAGGGGGGTTGCCTTAGGGCGTAGTTGTCCTAGGGGGTAGTTGACTGGGGGTGGTCATCCGGGGGTGGATGTCAAGGGGGTAGGTGTCCGGATACGTATATTAAGTATTAGTATTATAGTACGACGAAATAACCTATGGATGATAACTTCTCACAACAAACACTTATTTTACAGAACAAAAATCCAAATATTTCTTTGAAAAAAGTAAACTGATATTTTTTAAATTAATTAATTACCAACAAGAGATAAAAGAGTTAATAGTAACATTGGAATTATCGATCAGGTACATCACTCATGAACAGTATACCTACATGTATAACAAAAAAATTGTTTGGGAAAATCGAGTTCCCTTTTCACTCATTCAAAAAAAAAAATCTGGATTACATCAAATGAATATTGTTTCCAAACAGTTTTCAAAATATTATGGCAGCGGTGGGATTCGAACCCACGTTAACTGGTTCCTAAGACCAGCGCCTTAGACCGCTCGGCCACGCTACCGTAATGTGTAAATATTGTAGTGTAGTTATTTTATTCTTGTTTCAACGTTTTTTTCTTCATATAATGCAATGTTAATATGATATTGTGACACATCAGTATTACAACATTATACGTTAGTGTTGCAATATTCATGATATCGATGTGTGATAGTGCGACTCAGCGACAACCTTCAAAGCAAGCTAAATCTTTAGAAGAGAAAATACAGTAAGTGAGGGTATAAAGGAGAAGTGAAGATCGAGCAGATTAAGGGTTCTAGGACAATTACCCCTGGACATCCGCCCCTGATAACCACCCTGAGGACAACTACCCCATAGGACAACTACCCTCCGGACAACTACCCCGGACAAGTACCCCCTAGGACAACTACCCCCTGAACAACTACACCCGGACAACTACCCAAAAGACAACCCCCCTACGACAACCATCCTCTAGGACAACTACCTCCCGGACAACTATCCTAGGGAGTAGTTACACGGGATAGTTGTCTGGGGGTACTTGTCCGGTGGGTAGTTGTTCGGGGTAGTTGTCTGGGGGTAGTTGCGCGGGGTAGTTGTCCCGGGGTAGTCGTCCTAGAGGGTGTTGCCCTAGGGGCTAGTTGTCCCGAGGGTAGTCGTCCTAGAGGGGTTGCCTTAGGGCGTAGTTGTCCTAGGGGTAGTTGACTGGGGTGGTCATCCGGGGGTGGATGTCAAGGGGGTAGGTGTCCGGATACGTATATTAAGTATTAGTATTATAGTACGACGAAATAACCTATGGATGATAACTTCTCACAACAAACACTTATTTTACAGAACAAAAATCCAAATATTTCTTTGAAAAAAGTAAACTGATATTTTTTAAATTAATTAATTACCAACAAGAGATAAAAGAGTTAATAGTAACATTGGAATTATCGATCAGGTACATCACTCATGAACAGTATACCTACATGTATAACAAACAAATTGTTTGGGAAAATCGAGTTCCCTTTTCACTCATTAAAAAAAAATCTGGATTACATCAAATGAATATTGTTTCCAAACAGTTTTCAAAATATTATGGCAGCGGTGGGATTCGAACCCACGTTAACTGGTTCCTTGGACCAGCGCCTTAGACCGCTCGGCCACGCTACCGTTATGTGTAAATATTGTAGTGTACTTATTTTATTCTTGTTTCAACGTTTTTTTCTTCATATATTGCAATGGTAAGATGATATTGTGAAACATTAGTATTACAACATTATACGTTAGTGTTGCAATATTCATGATATCGATGTGTGATAGTGCGACTCAGCGACAACCTTCAAAGCAAGCTAAATCTTTAGAAGAGAAAAATACAGTTAATGTGGGATCAAAGAGGAGAATTATACAGATTCCAGATGACTTCACTTTACTTTTTACCTCCGATTTTTACTCTTGTTGTACTATTCTGCAAAGTTAAACTGTTAGTGCTGATATTGTTACTATATCAATACTATCAATATTGCAAAATTAATAAGTAAAGTTACAATGTTGATTCGTGATAATATGAGACATCAAAAAACATATATTGTTCATCCTAGCCAACGTAAAGATGAGTGTAAAGATAAAAAATTTCCCCAAAAAACTTTGGCAGCGGTGGGATTCGAACCCACGCCATCGAAATGACTGGTGCCTAAAACCAGCGCCTTAGACCGCTCGGCCACGCTACCTTGATGTGCACAGTTACAAATGATCTTATTTTCGTTTCATTGTTATGTCATGTTGCAATGTCATGTTGATATTGTGACACACTTGTTTTGAAACAAAGGAAGTTAAATCTTTAGAAGAGAAAAGTACAGTTAGTGAGGGTATAAAGGGGGAGAAGTGAAGATCGAGCAGATTAAGGGTTCTAGGACAATTACTCCCTGGACATCCGCCCCCGGATAACCACCCCTGAGGACAACTACCCCCTAGGACAACTACCCCGGACAACTACCCCGGACAAGTACCCCTAGGACAACTACCCTGGACAACTACACCGGACAACTACCCAAAAGACAACCCTCTACGACAACCATCCTCTAGGACAACTACCTCCCGGACAACTATCCTAGGGAGTAGTTATACGGGGATAGTTGTCTGGGGGTACTTGTCCGGTGGGTAGTTGTTCTGGGGTAGTTGTCTGGGGGTTGCCCGGGGGTAGTTGTCCCGGGGGGTAGTCGTCCTAGAGGGGGGTTGCCTTAGGGCGTAGTTGTCCTAGGGGGTAGTTGACTGGGGGTGGTCATCCGGGGGTGGATGTCAAGGGGGTAGGTGTCCGGATACGTATATTAAGTATTAGTATTATAGTACGACGAAATAACCTATGGATGATAACTTCTCACAACAAACACTTATTTTACAGAACAAAAATCCAAATATTTCTTTGAAAAAGTAAACTGATATTTTTAAATTAATTAATTACCAACAAGAGATAAAAGAGTTAATAGTAACATTGGAATTATCGATCAGGTACATCACTCATGAACAGTATACCTACATGTATAACAAAAAATTGTTTGGGAAAATCGAGTTCCCTTTTCACTCATTCAAAAAAAAATCTGGATTACATCAAATGAATATTGTTTCCAAACAGTTTTCAAAATATTATGGCAGCGGTGGGATTCGAACCCACGTTAACTGGTTCCTAAGACCAGCGCCTTAGACCGCTCGGCCACGCTACCGTAATGTGTAAATATTGTAGTGTAGTTATTTTATTCTTGTTTCAACGTTTTTTTCTTCATATAATGCAATGTTAATATGATATTGTGACACATCAGTATTACAACATTATACGTTAGTGTTGCAATATTCATGATATCGATGTGTGATAGTGCGACTCAGCGACAACCTTCAAAGCAAGCTAAATCTTTAGAAGAGAAAAATACAGTAAGTGAGGGTATAAAGGGGGAGAAGTGAAGATCGAGCAGATTAAGGGTTCTAGGACAATTACCCCCTGGACATCCGCCCCCTGATAACCACCCCTGAGGACAACTACCCCATAGGACAACTACCCTCCGGACAACTACCCCGGACAAGTACCCCCTAGGACAACTACCCCCTGGACAACTACACCCGGACAACTACCCAAAAGACAACCCCCTACGACAACCATCCTCTAGGACAACTACCTCCCGGACAACTATCCTAGGGAGTAGTTACACGGGGATAGGGGTACTTGTCCGGTGGGTAGTTGTTCTGGGGTAGTTGTCTGGGGGTAGTTGCGCGGGGGTAGTTGTCCCGGGGTAGTCGTCCTAGAGGGGTGTTGCCCTAGGGGCTAGTTGTCCCGAGGGGTAGTCGTCCTAGAGGGGGGTTGCCTTAGGGCGTAGTTGTCCTAGGGTGTAGTTGACTGGGGGTGGTCATCCGGGGGTGGATGTCAAGGGGGTATCCGGATACGTATATTAAGTATTAGTATTATAGTACGACGAAATAACCTATGGATGATAACTTCTCACAACAAACACTTATTTTACAGAACAAAAATCCAATTATTTCTTTGCAAAAAGTAAACTGATATTTTTAAATTAATTATTACCTACAAGAGTTAACAGGATTACAAGCAACATAGGAATTATGAATCAGGTACATCACTCATAAACAGTATACTACATGTATTACAAAAAAGCGCTTTTGGATTTTCGAATTCCCTTTTCACTTATTCAAATGTGAATATTAAATTTCTGGATAACATCAAATGCATATTGTTTCCAAACAGTTTTCAAAATATTATGGCAGCGGTGGGATTCGAACCCACGCCATCGAAATGACTGGTGCCTTAAACCAGCGCCTTAGACCGCTCGGCCACGCTACCTTGATGTGCACTTTGACAAATGATCATATTCTGTTTTCATTGTTTAGTCATGTTGCAATGTCAATGTTGATATTGTGACAAACTTGTATTGAAACAAAGGAAGCTAAATCTATAGAAGAGAAAAGTACAGTTATTGAGGGTATATAGGGGAGAAGTAAAGATCGAGCAAATTAAGTGCTAGTATTATAGTGCTACGAAATGCCCTATGGATGATATCTCCTCATAACAAACACTTATTTTACAGAACAAAAATCCAAATATTTCTTTGAAAAAAGTACAATTATTTTTTTTAATTAATTATTACCGACAAGAGATAACAGGATTAGAAGCAATATAGGAATTATGAATCAGGTACATCACTCAAAAACAGTATACTACATGTATTACAAAAAAGCGGTTTTGGATTTTCGAATTCCCTTTTCACTTATTCAAATGTAAAAATTAAATTTCTGGATAACATCAAATGCATATTGTTTCCAAACAGTTTTCAAAATATTATGGCAGCGGTGGGATTCGAACCCACGCCATCGAAATGACTGGTGCCTTAAACCAGCGCCTTAGACCGCTCGGCCACGCTACCTTGATGCGCACATTTATAAATGATCTCATTCTGGTTTCATCGTTATGTCATGTTGCAATGTCAATGTTGATACTATGACGTACCAGTATGAAACAAAGGAAGCTAAATCTTTAGAAGAGAAAAGTAAAGTTGGTGAGGGTATAAGAGGGAGGAGTGAAGATCAAGCAAATTAAGTATAAGTACTATAGTACTACGAAATGCCCTATGGATGATATCTCCTCATAACAAACACTTATTTTACAGAACAAAAATCCAAATATTTCTTTGAAAAAAGTACAATTATTTTTTAAAATTAATTATTACCAACAAGAGATAACAGGGTTAGAAGCAAAATTGGAATTATCAATCAGGTACATCACTCAAAAACAGTATACTACATGTATTACAAAAAAGCGCTTTTGGATTTTCGAATTCCCTTTTCACTTATTCAAATGTGAATATTAAATTTCTAGATAACATCAAATGCATATTGTTTCCAAACAGTTTTCAAAATAATATGGCAGCGGTGGGATTCGAACCCACGCCATCGAAATGACTGGTGCCTTAAACCAGCGCCTTAGACCGCTCGGCCACGCTACCTTGATGTGCACATTGACAAATGATCATATTCTGCTTTCATTGTTATGTCATGTTGCAATGTCAATGTTGATATTGTGACGTACCAGTATTGGAACAAAGGAAGCTAAAGTTTTAGAAGAAAAAAGTACAGTTGGTGAGGATATAAGAGGGAGGAGTGAAGTATAAGTACTATAGTACTACGAAATGCCCTATGGATGATATCTCCTCATAACAAACAATTATTTTACAGAACAAAAATCCAAATATTTCTTTGAAAAAGTATAATTATTTTTTAAAATTAATTATTACCAACAAGAGATAACAGGGTTAGAAGCAACATTGGAATTATCAATCAGGTACATCACTCAAAAACAGTATACTACATGTATTACAAAAAAGCGCTTTTGGATTTTCGAATTCCCTTTTCACTTATTCAAATGTAAAAATTAAATTTTCGGATAACATCAAATGCATATTGTTTCCAAACAGTTTTCAAAATATTATGGCAGCGGTGGGATTCGAACCCACGCCATCGAAATGACTGGTGCCTTAAACCAGCGCCTTAGACCGCTCGGCCACGCTACCTTGATGTGCACAATTACAAATGATTTCATCCTTCTTTCATTGTTATGTCATGTTGCAATGGTCATGTTGATACTGTGACGTACCACTATTGAAACAAAGGAAGCTAAATCTTTAGAAGAGAAAAGTACAGTTGGTGACGGTATAAGAGGGAGGGGTGCAGATCGAGCAAATTAAGTATAAGTATTATAGTACTACGAAATGCCCTATGGATGATATCTCCTCATAACAAACACTTATTTTACAGAACAAAAATCCAAATATTTCTTTGAAAAAGTATAATTATATTTTAAAATTAATTATTACCAACAAGAGATAACAGGGTTAGAAGCAACATTGGAATTATCAATCAGGTACATCACTCATAAACAGTATACTACATGTATTACAAAAAAGCGGTTTTGGATTTTCGAATTCCCTTTTCACTTATTCAAATGTGAATATTAAATTTCTAGATAACATCAAATGCATATTGTTTCCAAACAGTTTTCAAAATAATATGGCAGCGGTGGGATTCGAACCCACGCCATCGAAATGACTGGTGCCTTAAACCAGCGCCTTAGACCGCTCGGCCACGCTACCTTGATGTGCACATTGACAAATGATCATATTCTGCTTTCATTGTTATGTCATGTTGCAATGTCAATGTTGATATTGTGACGTACCAGTATTGGAACAAAGGAAGCTAAAGTTTTAGAAGAAAAAAAGTACAGTTGGTGAGGATATAAGAGGGAGGAGTGAAGTATAAGTACTATAGTACTACGAAATGCCCTATGGATGATATCTCCTCATAACAAACAATTATTTTACAGAACAAAAATCCAAATATTTCTTTGAAAAAGTATAATTATTTTTTAAAATTAATTATTACCAACAAGAGATAACAGGGTTAGAAGCAACATTGGAATTATCAATCAGGTACATCACTCAAAAACAGTATACTACATGTATTACAAAAAAGCGCTTTTGGATTTTCGAATTCCCTTTTCACTTATTCAAATGTAAAAATTAAATTTTCGGATAACATCAAATGCATATTGTTTCCAAACAGTTTTCAAAATATTATGGCAGCGGTGGGATTCGAACCCACGCCATCGAAATGACTGGTGCCTTAAACCAGCGCCTTAGACCGCTCGGCCACGCTACCTTGATGTGCACAATTACAAATGATTTCATCCTTCTTTCATTGTTATGTCATGTTGCAATGGTCATGTTGATACTGTGACGTACCACTATTGAAACAAAGGAAGCTAAATCTTTAGAAGAGAAAAGTACAGTTGGTGACGGTATAAGAGGGAGGGGTGCAGATCGAGCAAATTAAGTATAAGTATTATAGTACTACGAAATGCCCTATGGATGATATCTCCTCATAACAAACACTTATTTTACAGAACAAAAATCCAAATATTTCTTTGAAAAGAGTATAATTATATTTTAAAATTAATTATTACCAACAAGAGATAACAGGGTTAGAAGCAACATTGGAATTATCAATCAGGTACATCACTCATAAACAGTATACTACATGTATTACAAAAAAAGCGGTTTTGGATTTTCGAATTCCCTTTTCACTTATTCAAATGTGAATATTAAATTTCTAGATAACATCAAATGCATATTGTTTCCAAACAGTTTTCAAAATAATATGGCAGCGGTGGGATTCGAACCCACGCCATCGAAATGACTGGTGCCTTAAACCAGCGCCTTAGACCGCTCGGCCACGCTACCTTGATGTGCACATTGACAAATGATCATATTCTGCTTTCATTGTTATGTCATGTTGCAATGTCAATGTTGATATTGTGACGTACCAGTATTGGAACAAAGGAAGCTAAAGTTTTAGAAGAAAAAAGTACAGTTGGTGAGGATATAAGAGGGAGGAGTGAAGTATAAGTACTATAGTACTACGAAATGCCCTATGGATGATATCTCCTCATAACAAACAATTATTTTACAGAACAAAAATCCAAATATTTCTTTGAAAAAAGTATAATTATTTTTTAAAATTAATTATTACCAACAAGAGATAACAGGGTTAGAAGCAACATTGGAATTATCAATCAGGTACATCACTCAAAAACAGTATACTACATGTATTACAAAAAAGCGCTTTTGGATTTTCGAATTCCCTTTTCACTTATTCAAATGTAAAAATTAAATTTTCGGATAACATCAAATGCATATTGTTTCCAAACAGTTTTCAAAATATTATGGCAGCGGTGGGATTCGAACCCACGCCATCGAAATGACTGGTGCCTTAAACCAGCGCCTTAGACCGCTCGGCCACGCTACCTTGATGTGCACAATTACAAATGATTTCATCCTTCTTTCATTGTTATGTCATGTTGCAATGGTCATGTTGATACTGTGACGTACCACTATTGAAACAAAGGAAGCTAAATCTTTAGAAGAGAAAAGTACAGTTGGTGACGGTATAAGAGGGAGGGGTGCAGATCGAGCAAATTAAGTATAAGTATTATAGTACTACGAAATGCCCTATGGATGATATCTCCTCATAACAAACACTTATTTTACAGAACAAAAATCCAAATATTTCTTTGAAAAGAGTATAATTATATTTTAAAATTAATTATTACCAACAAGAGATAACAGGGTTAGAAGCAACATTGGAATTATCAATCAGGTACATCACTCATAAACAGTATACTACATGTATTACAAAAAAAGCGGTTTTGGATTTTCGAATTCCCTTTTCACTTATTCAATTGTGAATATTAAATTTCTAGATAACATCAAATGCATATTGTTTCCAAACAGTTTTCTAAATATTATGGCAGCGGTGGGATTCGAACCCACGCCATCGAAATGACTGGTGCCTTAAACCAGCGCCTTAGACCGCTCGGCCACGCTACCTTGATGTGCACATTGACAAATGATCATATTCTGCTTTCATTGTTATGTCATGTTGCAATGTCAATGTTGATATTGTGACGTACCAGTATTGGAACAAAGGAAGCTAAAGTTTTAGAAGAGAAAAGTACAGTTGGTGAGGGTATAAGAGGGAGGAGTGAAGATCGAGCAAATTAAGTATAAGTACTATAGTACTACGAAATGCCCTATGGATGATATCTCCTCATAACAAACAATTATTTTACAGAACAAAAATCCAAATATTTCTTTGAAAAAAGTATAATTATTTTTTGAAATTAATTATTACCAACAAGAGATAACAGGGTTAGAAGCAACATTGGAATTATCAATCAGGTACATCACTCATAAACAGTATACTACATGTATTACAAAAAAGCGCTTTTGGATTTTCGAATTCCCTTTTCACTTATTCAAATGTAAAAATTAAATTTCTGGATAACATCAAATGCATATTGTTTCCAAACAGTTTTCAAAATATTATGGCAGCGGTGGGATTCGAACCCACGCCATCGAAATGACTGGTGCCTTAAACCAGCGCCTTAGACCGCTCGGCCACGCTACCTTGATGTGCACATTGACAAATGATCATATTCTGCTTTCTTTGTTATGTCATGTTGCAATGTCAATGTTGATATTGTGACGTACCAGTATTGGAACAAAGGAAGCTAAAGTTTTAGAAGAGAAAAGTACAGTTGGTGAGGGTATAAGAGGGAGTAGTGAAGATCGAGCAAATTAAGTATAAGTACTATAGTACTACGAAATGCCCTATGGATGATATCTCCTCATAACGAACAATTATTTTACAGAACAAAAATCCAAATATTTCTTTGAAAAAAGTATAATTATTTTTAAAATTAATTATTACCAACAAGAGATAACAGGGTTAGAAGCAACATTGGAATTATCAATCAGGTACATCACTCATAAACAGTATACTACATGTATTGCAAAAAAAAGCGGTTTTGGATTTTCGAATTCCCTTTTCACTTATTCAAATGTGAATATTAAATTTCTGGATAACATCAAATGCATATTGTTTCCAAACAGTTTTCAAATATTATGGCAGCGGTGGGATTCGAACCCACGCCATCGAAATGACTGGTGCCTTAAATCAGCGCCTTAGACCGCTCGGCCACGCTACCTTGTTGTTTGACATCAAGGACGGTTATAATCCCATCGTTCTTTTTCCTGATGGACTCGCATGACCGAGTGGTTAGGTATTACCATCAAATGTCGGCCCTTCGGTTACGATTTAATGCATTTCCAAGTAGGTGCCAGAGGTTACATCCGTGTAGTATATGCTAGTTATATGGTATGTTACATTGTCATGTAATGTTTTCATGAAATAAATTTTGTCCTCGATGATTTTTCAGCAATACACAAAATATGTTCAACAAAGCAATTATATTCTGTATTTATATTTAACATACGCACATAGAAACTCATTGAACTGTTAAATTTGTCTTTCTCCGTTTTTCTGTCTCTCATCTAAATGTATGTCTTTTTCTGATTCCCTTCTCATTTCTATAGTTCCCCATTTATCTCACCATCTCTGACGACATTGGCTAGCAACACTCTCTGAAGACAAATGTTGCACTTATAGATCTCCCGTGCATGATAAAACGATCCTATGTGGCGCCATTGACCTCTCCTGAGAGCTTCCAAAATCCAAATGTCAAGCAACTATCCGGGCATTCTCGTTAATCCTCAGTAACCGCATGTACAATGTATCATTGTATGATGGACATCCTATAGGATCTCTTTTGGTTCCAGTACCTTTCAACATCAAGGCCTTCGACATGTCTTGCACCACCTCAAGATAATTTTCTTGTGCAGATAAACTTCGATGGCTGCCGCAAGCAGGTAACCTTGATGATATCAGCAACGCGCTATCAAACTATTTTTGCGTAGTGGACGTTTACTTTCGGTAATGGCGCCTGTGTCCAAAATCTTCCAAGACTGCAGTACCTGTTAAAAAAAAAAAAAAAAACGAAAAAAAAAAAATAAATAAATAACAAACAAAATGCAAAGTTTAGGCTCAGGGCCGTAATTGATCACAAAATAAGATCTTCTTTAGATTTCTGTATTCAATTTGCGTAAAAAAGCACATAGAGATAGAGCATATAGATCTTCCTATCTAAATTTACTGTAGCATATGATTTTGAGATGTTTGTTTCCTATCGGTGAAGTATACTACTTGAGATAGAACTTTAAAAACAAAACATTAATAAGCACGAAAGGTTTTAGGTGTAGATTAGACGTATATTTTGGGGCAAAGTGAAATTGTACTTTGTTTTTTAAAAACATCATTCAGAGATGATCAATTCTAGTTACACCTGCATCAAGTTTCAACTCAGGAATCAAGCCAAGAGAACAAGAACCCATCAATGCAAGACAGTGAGGATTTGTGTTGGCTTCTTTTTTGGTCACCTGGTCAGTTTCACCGGCCTAACACCGTTGGAAACCGTTACTTTATTTGATGTCCACGAAGCTCAATTATTATATCAAATATTTGCATTGTAATGGCGTCTTTAAAACTGCTTGAGGGCGTAGCGTTTTATGGTCACGTCGTCGTGGGGAGTTCAATCGCAACCATCAGTGCGGTAGATATGGGGCATGGGGAACTTGCCTCCATAAATTATGATGAAAAGGAAAAGAAGGGAAAATTTGAAGGGAAGGGACAGGGCAAATGTTGAAATGAGCCTCTCATTCCCCCAAATCTCAGGACTTGTTTTCTCACATTACACCAAAGCGCTTTCCCTCCCCGACGTCACCCTCCACTCTTTACTTTTACTTACTTTTTCAGCCATTATCGATCTACTGCAGGATGAAGGCCTCAGCATGCTGTCTCCAAATGACTCTGTTCAGTGCCTGTTGGTACCATTTAACCTTTCCCCAGTACTGTTGCAGCTCATCTCTCCATCTTTTTCTTTGGCGTCCCCTGTTACGTTTTCCCTCATATGGTGTCCAGTGAGTGATTGCTGCACTCCAGCGATTGTCATACCTACGGCTGATGTGGCCCGCCCAGTTCCATTTTCTTCTTTTCACTATTTCAAGGATGTCCTGGACTTTCGTTTGCTCCCTGATCCATTTGTTTGTTTTTCTGTCTTTGTATGTACTTTTTCTGTCTTTGTACTCAGGACTCGGTTAAAGCCACTGGCTTAATAACTTGCTTCAGAAGATTTCTCTCAATAGCAAACTGAAACTGTATGATATAAAACCTCATAAAATGAATAAATGGATGGAAAGGTAGAGCTGAAAGGGGTCTTGTCCTATTAATCTGTTAATTGGAGCTTGTATGAGTTTACATGTCCCTTTTTGTCACATATCGAACGTCCGCCGACAAATCCTTTAGGAAGGTTATAGAGAGCGTTCATAAATAGAAAGTTGATAAGAGGATTGAAAATATTGGAAACACTAATTCAGATATTAAAGGAGAACGTAGGTTCTGTTTTACTTGGATTCAAATCAAATTCTCAATAGTCCCGACTTAACCCTAATAAGGCCGGGCTATGTGAGTTCTTAATACGGCCGGGGGCATTATGGCCCCCCTTAAGATCTCGGCATGCATGTCAAGTGAAGTGTATAGAATACTATAGCAATTTCAATTTTTTGAAAAAAATTACTCATTTGCATATTTATGGTAAATTATGCAAATAAGGTCAAAAAATTCATATTTTTACCTGTAAATCATATATTCTTCATATTTAAGCTTTCTTTTCCACTACATATATTTTTTAGACCATTTGGAATAATAATACGAAAAAAAAATTTGGAAAGCTAGGTTATTTCTTATGTTATCTCTTGTTTTGATAATTTCTTATGTAATTCATTGTTTTTTTAACTTATGTATTTCATTGTTTTTGTTGTTTTATTTCATTTCTAACTATAATTTAACTATTTTGACCCCCAAAACAAACACCTAAACTTTAAACAAGACCAAATAACCAATGTTTTATCTCCTTTTAGGAAAAATGATATTTCCATATGTTTTGTACACAAATCACGAAAATGAGCGATTTTCGGGCCGACATGTAAAGACAAAAGGTCACGTGTCTTTGTAACGGTAGGTCCGATTTTCAAAAAAATTGTTTTAAAAGATGCGCAAGACTCGAAAGAATAAAGTCATGAAGCGGCGGGGCGTCATCCGTATGCGTTCCCGAACAATCAGAAAATTCGCGGAGGGGGGCATGATGGCCCCCCTTATTAGGATTAAATCTATGATTATAGGATTTAATATAAAGTATTCGTCATCAAGTTCGATGTAACCCCATGTGCAATATCTTTGGAAATAATGATTACAATCTGAACTTAGATTTGTATGCTTCGCCGGGATGGCATGTTAATTAATGAATATTAGAATATATAATTTACAGAATCAGTTTTTGTTTGTGAGCATGATAATCTTTTTAAAGTTTTTACGGTTTTATTGATTAATACAAAACTGTTGAATGATTATTTAACAGGTTGATATATTTACTCAGACATCACAGTCGTCTGGTATTTGGAATCGACACAAGCACACAATACAATTATACTAATAAAAAACTGTAAAAAAAAGACATTCCATAAGAGATCATGATCTATTATTATCATCAGCCCCCGACAATGACTGTGATATCACAGTCTTCGTGGATTATGACACATTGACAGATAAAACCAATGCTAAGGCAACTAAGACGGACATCCCCAACGGATACATCTCCAACAGAGACTTTCATCGAATATGACAGGATAACCAATCGTAGACAGTTTTAAAGGGAAACCCCATCACATGACGTGTCCAGAAATTGTGGAGTTGTAAAACATATACTAAAATTATATCACAATCAACATCGACATCGCCACCAGAGAATATTATCACGGTGGTATAACAATGTTGTAGATAGTTTCAAAGACACAGTCGTCTTGGATTGCAGCAAAGTGACACACATTGGTATCACCACAAACGAAACACTTCCATAGAGAGCATTGCGAATACGATGGAATCACCAATTTTAGATGTACTTACACGTATATCACAACCTCTGGCGTTTCGGGATAGATACAATCACACAATTACAATTATACTAGGGATACCATGAAAAACAAATCCCCAAACAGAGACCAGCATCTAACTTGAAGGGATGACCGATCGTAGACTATTACAAGAACTATAACACCCCCTGACATATCTTATTATATCTGTGACATATCTTGTAACGTCATGAAATATATATATTCAGATGATATCACGAGAAACAAGACATGTCAACATAGAAAGTCATACAATATTATGGAACCACCAATTGCAGACAGTTTCAAAAACAGCATTAATCGTCAGGGATTGTAGCAACGTGACACACACATTGAGTATAATCATAATCGAGACAACCTTAAATGGTGTATCTCACTGAGCGGCGAATGCTTGCGAACGTTGCGAATCTTGGTTTTTCGGATCAAAAAGAACTTCAGCGACTCCGTTTTACAACCGTTTGCAAAAGTTTACGACTGTTTTGCGACGAGAAAAACTGTTTGCAAACTGTCTTGCAACCGTTTACGAACGCTGGCGAAACCCCAAATTCGCTACGTTCGCAAGCATTCGCCGCTCAGTGAGATAGGCCCTTTCTAATCAGGTGGCTTAGCGTCAAATTTATCGATTATCGTTACTTGCCGGATAAAAGCACCATTTTTGGTACAGGGCTTCCTTAGGACTTACTTAATGATATTAGGCTAGGAGCCCCCGGCAAAAAATTCAATTTAAGGGTGTGGGGGCGGGGCGTTTTGGAGCCCCAAATAATTTTATAACATTGATTTGCTGTTGTACAAATGCCATTATTGGTACAGGGCTTCCTTAGGACCTACTGAACGATATTAGGGTGGAGCCCCGGCAAAATATCATATAAGGGTGTGGGGCGGTGGCGTGGCCTCGTAGCCCCCAAATAATTTAGAAGGTAATATAACATTTATTTGTTGTTGTACAAATGCCATTTTGGTACAGGGCTTCCTTAGGACCTACTGAACGATATTAGGCTAGGAGCCCCGGCAAGAATATCATATAAGGTTGTGGGGCAGGGCGTCGCTTCGTAGCCCCCAAATAATTTAGACGGGAATATAACATTTATTTGTTGTTGTACAAATGCCATTTTGGTACAGGGCTTCCTTAGGACCTACTGAACGATATTAGGGTAGGAGCCCCCGGCAAGAATATCATATAAGGGTGTGGGACAGGGGCGTCGCCTCGTAGTCCACAAATATTTTGTAAGGTAAAATAACATTGATTTGTTGTTGTACAAACGCCATGGGCCCCCAATGACACATATATGAATATGTATGCCGGGGGCTCCTACCCGACCATCATTCAGCAGGTCCTAATGAAGCCCTGTACTAAAAATGGCATTTGTACAACAACAAATCACTGTTTTATTACCTTACAAATTATTTTTGGACTACGAGGCGACGCCCCTGTCCCACACCCTTATATGATATTCTTGCCGGGGGCTCCTACCCTAATATCGTTCAGTAGGCCCTAAGGAAGCCCTGTACCAAAAATGGCATTTGTACAACAACAAATAAATGTTATATTACCTTCTAAATTATTTGGGGGCTATGAAGCGACAACCCCGCCCCACACTCTTAGATGATATTATTGCCGGGGGCTCCTAGCCTAATATCGTTCAGTAGGTCTTAAGGAAGCCCTGTACCAAAAATGGCATTTGTACAACAACAAATACATGTTATATTAACTTCTAAATTATTTGGGGGCTACGAGGCCACGCCCCCGCTCCACGCCCTTATATGATATTTTTGTCAGGGGCTCCTACCCTAATATCGTTCGGTAGGTCCTAAGGAAGCCCTGTACCAAAAATGGTGCTTTTATCCGGCAAGTAACGATAATTTCACTAAGCCACCTGACTATTCCGAACGTTGCGAATTTGGATTCGCCAACTTTTATGACGGATGTTTAGCGACAATTAGCAACATTTGAGCGAATGTTTGGGAAAGTGTTTGCGAAAGGCAGTTGGCGACTATTAGCGACTGTAAGCAAATGTTAGCGACAGTGTTTGCGAAGATTAGCAACTTTTTGCCAATCCTTTGCCACTATTTGTGAATGTTTGGGACCTTTTGCTAACTCCTGGTACTCAATGGGTCGATTTTATATAGGAACCATATGGTAAAGTGGTCGCTAGCATTGGTGAATCAAAAAGAACTTCAGTGATACCGTCTAACAACCGTTTGCAAAGGCTTACGACTGTTTTGTAAACGCTTGCAACTGTTTGCGGAAAACATAAATTCGCACAGAAATTTTGAACATGTTCAAAATTTCTTTGCGACAGGAAAAACTGTTTGCGACATTGGAAACTGTTTGCAAACTTTCATGCAACCTTGAAAGAACCTTTTTTAACCTTTTACGAACCCTGGCGAAACCCTAAATTCGCTACGTTCGCAAGCATTCGCCGCTCAGTGAGATACACCCGTTACCACATATGATTGGATCACCATGGCATAGATCAAAGCGCACAATTATTCTCGAAATACCGCAACAAACAAGACATACGCAACAGAGACCATCATCTAATATGATTGAATCAATAATCGTAGGTATATTTACGAGACACAATTGTCTGGCGTTGCGGAATCGATACAACCACACAAGCATAGTGGAAATACTCAAGCACAAACAAAACATCCAAGCAAAGGACTATTATCTAATATGACCATCAGCCGCAGACAATTAAGTGGACCTCACAATATACGGGAATCGTGACATATTGACAGATTTTACTCATTATACGTCAACAAACAAGGACATCAGCTAAAATGACGGCATAACCAATCGTAGACATTAACAAGGTCAACACAACGGTCTAACATGTCTTGGATTGTGACGTCATAAACCATTAAATTCGCGATATACCACAACAAACAAGACTCCCCAGCAGAGACGTTGATCATCTAATATAATCATCAGCCGTAGACAATTACGAGGACCTCACAACCTTCTGGAATTGTGGCATCTTGACAGACAAACTCTTCTTATTTCAAAAAGGGAGACATCCCCTCCAGAGAGGAGTAGAATCCAGGTCAACATCATCTAATACCTGTCCCTTGTGATAGCAGCATTTCTTTCGAAAAAACAAGCAAGTAGTCCTCGGTTCGAAGAATTGGATATAAAGAATATTGAATTCTCGCATAAACAACCGGATCTCGGTAAGGGCAGAAGCGAAACGGAATCTTCCAAGTTCATATATTATCCCCATGCTTATTCAAATCTATGACCTCCTAACGGCAGTGGTGTTTGAAAGAAAAATAACTTTTTGAATTAAAATCAAAACAACTAACACCGTTGTTGGAAACTTTTGCAGTATTAAAGTCGCACTATTTTTTTTTAATGGAGTTTTTATCGACTTGATTTGTTTGTGTGAAAACGTATGACCCAGTATGTTAAACAAGGATACTATTTAGAGAGTTTGAAATAAAGATTAAGATTTGTAAGGCATTTCAAAACACAGAAGCTGGTCCGTTAAAAGATTAAATTTTAAAACGAATCTCCCAATGATCTGAGTTTGGTCGAAGTAATGAAAATGGAAATATTTCTTCCTAAATGAAACTTGACCTAATTTCATTTACTGCATACTGTTTAACATGAACTTTGTCTGGTTCGTCTGCTAGCACTATTGGGATGGTGACTTACTAACGAGAGAAAATTTTAGGTTTTCTAAGAAATTATTAAGGATATTCTACCTACATGCACTCTACTCATAACAGAAAGAGGTTAGCATGCTTACTCCATTAATGAATATATCGACTTCACCCTGAGGAATATTAGCAACGAATTGAACCTTATCTTGAGTTATGGAATCACTTTTGAGAGAAACTTGATTAAAGTGCATATTTTGAAGAAGGTTTATTATGATAAAGTGGAAATCACTTCACTAAAAATCACAAAACATAAAAAATACACATTGGACCAAGTGTTTTTATGTTCAATATGAGGTCGGGAGGTTCACTACGATTTTTCCGTTATTCTTTTAAAAAATACAGCTATTATACGTTTGTTTCGCAGATATCAGTGTATCTAATGATTAAGTAAGTCGGCTTATAGAAGGCATATGTCTCTGTTAATCTTTTTAAAAAAGCTATTATTCGTTTTTTCGCAGATATCAGTGTATCTAATGAAGTAACTCGGCTTATAGAAGGCACATGTCTTTGTTAATATTTTGTAAAAGCTATTATTCGTTTGTTTCGCAGATATCATTGTGTCTAATGAAGTAAGTCGGCTTATAGAAGGCATTTGTCTCTCTTAATCTTTTAAAAAAATCTAATATTCGTTTGTTTCGCAGATATCAGTGGAATGAATAAATAAAATCGGCATATAGAAGGCATATGTCTCTCATTAATCATTTATACCCCTTGGGTTTGTGTATTAAACTACTCTTTATGAACAGGGAAATTGCTACGAGGACAGGTCCCTGGTAAGAACATTTGGCGAGTTTCTGGAAATTGATTCCTTTGAAAACATTCGTAAATTTGTTTTCCTCTTACTTTTGATGCTGTTGAAGCAGTTAGTTGGAGCAAAGATGATTATTAAACCGGATTGGTGGGTCATGCCCATCAAGTGTGATTACATAATGCTATAAACATTACAGCTCTATCGACGCAATCATATTAAAACAAATCAATGGTAAAACGATAAATAGCATCTGTGTTTGTATTTACAGAGGGGAGAAGGGTTAGTACTCTGTTTGTAGGGTGGTCTTCGACTCTTCTTGATCTTGAGTTTATTTATTAAACTTCGATATGTTCAATTACCTTTCTAATATCATTCACAGAGCTTAATACCTTTGTTCGGAAATACTTACCTGATGTATTTAATCTTTTGAAAGAGGGACCATTTGATCCGAATACTGCCTACATAGCTAGGTTTTTTTAATGCACTAGCCCAGCGTTTTTTCAAACTTTTAATAGTCACGGTACCCTTTCGAGAAATAAACAGTTTCGCGTCACCCTAATCCCTAATTCATTACAGAAGATTCATTTCCATCAGTCTTGTAGATATCAAGTGCCGTGTACACACCTGCGGACACGTTTTTTCTATATACATTGCGAGCGACCAAAGCGAGCGACTAAAAAAAGAAGAAGATATTTTTAGTACGATAAAATGTTATTTTATAAACTAAACACACGTCTAGATAAGATAATGTATCCGGGCACCTCGCTGTCCAATACATGAATACAAAAGTCCTATTATATTCAGTCACCTCGATGCACAAATATGAGGATATTCGGGCATCTCGTTGTCCAGAATCATCTTGTTTCTACATCTTCTGAGCGAGTAAAGCGAACGAGCGTTGTAAAACTGTCATTTTTATATAAAAACAAATATAAGATATATTCGGGCACCTTGCTGCCCGAATGTGACGATATTCGGTTACCTGGGTGTCAAAGAGATATTCTGGCACCTCATTGGCTAATTATGTGGATATTCAGGCATTTTACTGCCTTAAATCATAGTTTACTGTTTCTTAATGTTGCGAGCGAGTGAAGGAAAAACATACACTTAATTGTTTTTAAAATGTTATTTCTTCATGACAATACAAAGCGGTTTCCAATGTTTTCTTTTCACGAATTTGACGTTTAATGTATCCAAAAATAGGTCTTCAATTAATTCTCTCGAGACACCACCGAAAATGTCCTGCGGCACCCCGATTGAAAAACGCTGTGCTCGCCGACGAAATTCAAAGAATTACATATTGTTTCATCCCTAGACGCTGGAAGAGAGAGTATCATGGTTTTTTTTTTAAACCCAGAGACAGTAAGATATATTTATGCTTCCCTTGATAACCACATTAATTAGGATACAGCCTGTCTCGATATATCAAGTCAAACATTCGTGATCAAAACGATAAGCGCTTTGTCTCGGGTTATCAAGTGGTTGTTCACATAGCTGCATCAGAAGATAGAAATTCGATTCCCATGACAGGGCTAAGATTATCGTTACGTGGTTACGGCTGTCAAAGCATTGTGGTAAGCTTGAAATGGTTCATTGATTTGTGTGTGCGTGTGGGTGTGAGTTTTGGGTGTACAAGTGTGTTTGTCTACGTTATATTGACTCTTGCTGTCGCCTTACATGGATCTCAAACTATCCTAACTGATATATTGTGTTACTTTCTCTTTCAATAAGTATTCGTAACACATATTCACTAATGGTATTTCGCATGATCATGACGATTAGCACTAAGTCGTGGATTATCAAGCGGTTGATCACATGGTCGTATCAGAAGATAGAAATTCGATTCCCAGGACTGGTCTGAGATTATCATTACGTGGTTACGGCTGTGAAAGCAGTCTGGTATTCCGTTACTTCTCTAGACACTTCTCCAATGATCGATGTCGCCTCGGTGTGCTACATGAATAATGTCATATCATATCAATTGAGTTGGAATAGCTTTCGAGTAACACATTTAACCTTAAAATGATATATCATTGTGTGGCGTGTATGGATGTGTTTGCGTGTGTGTGTGTGTGTGCTTGTGCGTGCGTAGGGTGCGTTCGTGTTCCTGTATGTGTCTGAGAGAATGCTTGAAGTTTTGTTAGCTTTTTCTGTGCTATTGCAAAGAAACAGCACAGAAACTGTCGTTACTGACTTATTGCGTTACTTTCTCTATCATGCTATTCGTAACTTATACTCTTACTTTTGATGCTGTTGAAGCAGTTAGTTGGAGCAAAGATGATTATTAAACCGGATTGGTGGGTCATGCCCATCAAGTGTGATTACATAATGCTATAAACATTACAGCTCTATCGACGCAATCATATTAAAACAAATCAATGGTAAAACGATAAATAGCATCTGTGTTTGTATTTACAGAGGGGAGAAGGGTTAGTACTCTGTTTGTAGGGTGGTCTTCGACTCTTCTTGATCTTGAGTTTATTTTTAAACTTCGATATGTTCAATTACCTTTCTAATATAATTCACAGAGCTTAATACCTTTGTTCGGAAATACTTACCTGATGTATTTAATCTTTTGAAAGAGGGACCATTTGATCCGAATACTGCCTACATAGCTAGGTTTTTTTAATGCACTAGCCCAGCGTTTTTTCAAACTTTTAATAGTCACGGTACCCTTTCGAGAAATAAACAGTTTCGCGTCACCCTAATCCCTAATTCATTACAGAAGATTCATTTCCATCAGTCTTGTAGATATCAAGTGCCGTGTACACACCTGCGGACACGTTTTTTCTATATACATTGCGAGCGACCAAAGCGAGCGACTAAAAAAAAAGAAGAAGATATTTTTAGTACGATAAAATGTTATTTTATAAACTAAACACACGTCTAGATAAGATAATGTATCCGGGCACCTCGCTGTCCAATACATGAATACAAAAGTCCTATTATATTCAGTCACCTCGATGCACAAATATGAGGATATTCGGGCATCTCGTTGTCCAGAATCATCTTGTTTCTACATCTTCTGAGTGAGTAAAGCGAACGAGCGTTGTAAAAATGTCATTTTGATATAAAAACAAATATAAGATATATTCGGGCACCTTGCTGCCCGAATGTGACGATATTCGGGTACCTGGCTGTCAAAGAGATATTCTGGCACCTCATTGGCTAATTATGTGGATATTCAGGCGTTTTACTGCCTTAAATCATAGTTTACTGTTTCTTAATGTTGCGAGCGAGTGAAGGAAAAACATACACTTAATTGTTTTAAAAGGGTATTTCTTTATGACAATACAAAGCGGTTTCCAATGTTTTCTTTTCACGAATTTGACGTTTAATATATCCAAAAATAGGTCTTCAATTAATTCTCTCGAGACACCACCGAAAATGTCCTGCGACACCCCGGTTGAAAAACGCTGTGCTCGCCGACGAAATTCAAAGAATTACATATTGTTTCATCCCTAGACGCTGGAAGAGAGAGTATCATGGTTTTTTTTTTAACCCAGAGACAGTAAGATATATTTATGCTTCCCTTGATCAAGTCAAACATTCGTGATCAGAACGATAAGCGCTTTGTCTCGGGTTATCAAGTGGTTGTTCACATAGCTGCATCAGAAGATAGAAATTCGATTCCCATGACAGGGCTAAGATTATCGTTACGTGGTTACGGCTGTCAAAGCATTGTGGTAAGCTTGAAATGGTTCATTGATTTGTGTGTGCGTGTGGGTGTGAGTTTTGGGTGTACAAGTGTGTTTGTCTACGTTATATTGACTCTTGCTGTCGCCTTACATGGATCTCAAACTATCCTAACTGATATATTTTGTTACTTTCTCTTTCAATAAGTATTCGTAACACATATTCACTAATGGTATTTCGCATGATCATGACGATTAGCACTAAGTCGTGGATTATCAAGCGGTTGATCACATGGTCGTATCAGAAGATAGAAATTCGATTCCCAGGACTGGTCTGAGATTATCATTACGTGGTTACGGCTGTGAAAGCAGTCTGGTATTCCGTTACTTCTCTAGACACTTCTCCAACGATCGATGTCGCCTCGGTGTGCTACATGAATAATGTCTTATCATATCAATTGAGTTGGAATAGCTTTCGAGTAACACATTTAACCTTGAAATGATCTATCATTGTGTGGCGTGTATGGATGTGTTTGCGTGTGTGTGTGTGTGTGCTTGTGCGTGCGTAGGGTGCGTTCGTGTTCCTGTATGTGTCTGAGAGAATGCTTGAAGTTTTGTTAGCTTTTTCTGTTCTATTGCAAAGAAACAGCACAGAAACTGTCGTTACTGACTTATTGCGTTACTTTCTCTATCATGCTATTCGTAACTTATACTCATGCAGTTACATGTTTTGCAAGACATTTGATTTAAAAGATACATGTATATTCTCAAAAGGCCTTATTAGTGAGTAGACAAAATTGCTTCCAGATTTGATTTTGATGAACAGTTTTGAGAACAAACTAGTATATTAGAGGATAATATAATCATTGTATCAGACTGATAGTACATTTACGTGGTTCTACCGTCAAATTTATGAATATTCAAAATTGTGATATTCGTTGATGTATTTTGGGAAACTCAGGGCCTATATTTCGAAAACGATGTTGTCGATTATGTTAGGAAAAACGAAGTTAAATGCCATAATAAACTGAAATTGCGCGCAATTTGATTCTTAACATTCGTGCTTGCACATGTGTCTCTTGCACACTTACGCGAACGCAGCCAGCTTTTGGCAGACGACAACCAATGGCTTTTCCTACTTTTGATTTGTTATGACAATTTTTGTTAAACCAACTATAAAGGTAATATAGTATTCGGAACACCACCCCAACTTGACTCTACCAATCACGGTTCATTTTTTAGATGAAATAATTTTGATACACTTCTGTGTATTATTGATAAAACAGCCACGATAGTTGCAACATCAAAAAAAGAAAGAGACAAATATAAAGAGAGCGATATTTTTTGCTCATCTCTAGCATGTCTAAACCTATTACATATCGAAGATTCAATGCATGCGCCCCCAAGAGAGTTACTTGTACTTTAAAACCAGCCACTAAGCATGCTCATGTATTCATTTTTTTTCTGAGCACGAACTAAATTAGCTGCGCGTTACTGTCTCTGATTATTAATTTCTTTATTGTCACTGATTCTTACACTTATAACTACGTTAAACATCTTGGTTCACGGTACTTTATACATTTTCCCCTCGAGAGCGTTGAATGCGCGATTTATTACTTATCCGCGAATGGTAAAAAAAAAAGGAAATGAAGGCCGACATTTAAATCGAGAAACAAAGAGGAGGTGAACTCGATTCTCATTATTATGAGTTGAATTATATAATAGCTTCTTGGAATACGAGCCGAGATGAGAGCACCCCTTTATCTGATGTCGCATTTTTAATACAGATCTTTTTTTTCTCTCTCTCCCTCTCCTTCTGTGATTTTTGGTTTTTCGCATTCAGTTCAATTTTATGATTTAGTTATTTTCTTGGTTGCTCTATATTTTCCTCCTGGGAAAAAGCTCCTCAATAGCGCGTAAGATAACTGTGATAGCGCCAACAGGATTCCAACGATTCTACAAGTGTTTTCACAGGAAAGTTAAAACTTAATGGTCAGTAGCCCACACTGTCTTCTGCACGGCCGGCGAAGTGGGGCATCAATCTTATCCCGGTCACACGGACAAGACCGACAGTAGACCGACAGCAGAACGAATAAACAAAGTACATTACCCCCGAATGGCGTCGGCTAAGAGATGGTATGTCGGTGTGACAGCTGCGATACTGTGTGCATCTACAACCCTCCTCAGGCGATAATCTTACTTTAGAAACCCACGAGGATCATTTCTTTTTCTTGACAGTAAGCGGAGATATTTCCAATCCTGTCCAAAGATTCAGCACATGCTATGTCACTCAGTGGCTTACTAAGGATAAAGGCGTTTGAGGGAGGGGGCGGTGGGTGATTGACATTTAGAAATGTGTCATTGGGGCAATTGTCAATATCTGGACAGAGAGATGGTCCGTCTGTAGGTTTTGGCTTACTCCGAATCACCGGGTCATCGCGTCTGATCGGGTGATCGATCGCGTTACACGGTCTTTCGTGAAACGAAAGCAGAAGATCACGCGACTTTTCGTAGATTCGCCAAAGGGTTTCCACAAAGTGTCGGGTAAATTGGACCAGACCATTTGTAGATGAGAGGGGTTTATTTTACGAACATTACCCCCCCACACACATTTCGTGAATATAGGGGCATGTTTTCACAAAAGGTCGGGTAACGCGACCGCCCGACCTGACCCGAACCAATGATTCGAAGTACGCCATGGGTTTTATATCTTATCTAGTATAATATATCAAAGAGATTCCATTTTCATTCAAATTTCGATCGCAGGTAAACGTTTAGTTTATGCAATGTTCATATTTGGGCAAGGTCTGTCAATCCTGTGCTGCGCCCGCCATTTACAAGCCCTTAATTAAATAAATGCCATTTTACCCATTATACAGCACACGAGCAATCCAGGTATTATCATTTTGCACCCTTACACTCTTCGTGGAAGATCAGCTCTCCCTGTTTAACAAGTTCTTGATATGCCACTGCAAGAAGAAAAAAAGAACAATTGATTTCACTGCCTGAAACAATTTGACAACAATGCAACTTCCTCCTTAATGTAATGAAGACTTTAATTCCAGGCCAGACTCCTTTCGTATTAAGTTTCTTCAAGAAAAAAAGATATAGAGCTAAAATATTTGTTCATGGAAACCTAACCTTTCCGCAATGTATCGTGTCCTTGGTTCTCCTTGTTTCTTGTTTATTCCCCGAGGAGGTCACATGATTGCGCTCGTAAGCAGTCATTCTCTTTTTCCGCCTCCATCAGGGACGAAATGAAAACGTCATCATGATTGATTGTAACATGAGTGTTAAGCTGATGGTGGGTAAGGTTAGCACCTACCTAATCAGGGGCGTCTCTTCACCAGTTTGGATGAAAGGGGCGATGCCGATTTCGGACCATCTTTGCCGACAAACATGCATACAAACAAACAGAAAACAACTACAAAGAAACAAATAAATAAACAACTTTACTTTCAAAATTTTCGACAGGGGCAATAAAAAACAATGTTCTAACATTCAATTTGAATGCGAAACATTTTGAATGAGAGGTGCCACGCCGCCATCCACCCCTCTTACAACGCCTGTGCACCAAATAAGTCCTTTTGAGAGGCCCTTCTCCCAAGTTAAACTGGATATGCAACATCATTTTTCCCTGACTGTAATGATTATTGGAATCGCAGAGAGGAAGAAAGAAGTGAAAACAGAATGAAACGACCCTGCCTTTCCTTTTCCCAAAGTCGATGGTCCTGTTCATTTCACCAACCCAGTTAAATATACCTAAACCAATATGGTGCCCCCAAGACATCAGTGCTCACTTAATGGCTGCCCCCATTATGCCACTGTTGTATGATAGTTTGAAGCTTTAACACAGCTTTACATAACAAATTTATAGTGTATGCGCTTGGAGAGCAAAATAAATATTCTGTTTTATTTACTAATGTAAAGCGCTTTGAGCATGTTTATGTAAAGGCGCTATATAAATGTCAATATGTATGTATGTATGTATGTATCAGGTTTCTATTAAAAATGGTGGGCAATGATGTCTCTCTTGCGATACAAAAACTGGTGCATTTAAATTGATTTTGAACAGCTGATATGGACAGCTAAATAAGCCACGTGAAGAAAATTTTGTTTTAATGTTCGTAAATAATATATATATATATATATATATATATACATAATGATTTATAAATATGTACGTATATAAATGTGTATATATATATATATATATATATATATAGGCGTCAAGAAAATGGTCTAGGAACGTGAGACGTAGCTGTACTTTACAATTTGATTACGAGCTTTCGGCTTGTGAGGCCTTCTTCAGGTTCTGAAGTGCAAACACATACAGAAACAAATACATTGTATGAACAGATATACATGGCATAAAAACTTAATATCACTCAATCATATAGTCAAGCATCATGAAATTGCATAATCATTTCTAAGTTTATTCCGAAGTATTTCTCGTATTAATTTTTGCTATGTTCATGATGCTTGACTATATGATTGAATGATATTAAGTTTTTATGCCATGTATATCTGTTCATACAATGTATTTGTTTCTGTATGTGTTTGCACTTCAGAACCTGAAGAAGGCCTCACAAGCCGAAAGCTCGTAATCAAATTGTAAAGTACAGCTACGTCTCACGTTCCTAGACCATTTTCTTGACGCCTACATATTCTGGAACACCCGTTGTCATGTCAGAGTT
This sequence comes from Mesocentrotus franciscanus, assembly GCA_037976565.1. Taxonomy (NCBI): domain Eukaryota; kingdom Metazoa; phylum Echinodermata; class Echinoidea; order Camarodonta; family Strongylocentrotidae; genus Mesocentrotus; species Mesocentrotus franciscanus. Next base: position 24,147,088 of record CP137677.1, on the reverse strand, counting down.
GAGAATTCTCGCACTTATATATATATATATATATATATATGAACCAAGATTAAATGCTTTCAAATAAAGGGACACCACTGCCATATGTGAAAAGTCTGATAAAGGAACCCTGCATTCCGTTTAATGATTTTATGCCGTGATACAGAATGTTATGATATGCATATCGTTTCAATTTTTCAACATACATCATCCAAAAACGTTCATTTAGAAACCAAAGTATTACACCCCCTCCCCCTAATAAAAAAAGAAAAAGGAGGTCGAATATAAAGATTTTTGTTTCATCTACAAACTTTCAGTCTGTTCTCAAACTTAGTTTCAAAACGAAACTAAGTGAATCTTACAATCTAACGTTGAAGTGTGAATTCTATGAAAAGGACTACGATAATATATAGAAAGTGTACCAATGATGCAACATAGCTCTCTCAAAAGGAGAGAATCTTTGGATTATCGAAAATCTTTACAAGCTGAAAAGGTGTTTTGCATATTTTCCATTGCTGATGATCTGTAATATATATTACTAATTCTCTGGTACATTTCATTCACGCCATCAGCTTGGGTTAAGGGTCTAAACTTCGTGGAAAACAAAATGACAAAATTGTGTTAATTCAAGAATGCTTGGTTGCTCCATTGCTTACTTACTGAAAACCATCAATGAATGTAGGAACACCCGACTGTGGGTTACCTTTTCTCATGTCCCCATCATCATTCTTCTCAGATGTTATAAACTGTCTATAAAATCATTTTTTTATTTGAATGTATCTTTTTCTAACCTCGAATATTCATTGCATGTTTTGCTGAGATTTTTTTCGCCAACGTTACAAACTCAGTTGCTGTTTTAGCATATTTCACATTGGACTCCACCTTTAAATTCATCTTCACGGTAATGATGGATCACAACATCTTTCCGTCCTGTTGTAATTACTTTCATCGTGATATGGTGACAAAACAGAATCTCGCTTAGGCTTCTAAAAGAAAGGGCAAAGATCCTCCTTATCCAGCACCATCAATCTCTCTGATGAGTTTGTTTGTAGGTTAGGAAGATTAGGGTCGTGGCTGTGAGGTGTAATTGACGGTCCCATGGATGTAAACATCACCCCGAAGCAATAGAACAATTCGTAGTTAACACATTCTGGATTGACCTCGGAATCACCTCATATTTTGAAACATAGAACATGTAGAAAGGTCTCCATATTTTAGAATAGCCAACCGGATATACCGGAACAACAAAAGTCTGAACATAAAATTACATTATCTGGAATTGCAAATATTTTGTTGTTTATCGGTCGTTTTGATTTTGATTTGATTTGATTTGATTTTCTTCTGCATTCATGTAAGTAAAAATTTTTTCGATAACAATAACAATATAAAGTACAATAAGTATATTTCTGACAATGAATCATAAATTAGCAAATATATATAACAATTGTTTTTTTCAAAAACGAAATGACAAACTGTCATAAATACTCAATTTCCTAAAACTAAAAGGACTGTCATTGTAAGCAGATTGCAGATTGACACATTAATTAAGCAGAACGGATAGGTAATTGAAATACAAATTTTAATGATGGTGATAGTGACAATGCAGATGAGGATGATGATGAAGATGATGATGAAGATGATGATGATGATGATGACGATGATGATAATGAGTCTGTTTTGGAGTCTGTTTAGCAGTGTGATTAGGGCTTTTGTAATCTCCTACGAAATAACATAAAAATACAGGTACCTTCATTTGAACATTTATGGCCAATGATATTTCATTACTCCTGCTATGCAATAAAATGTCTACAGCGATTTCCTAATAATATCCTATTTTGTTCGTAGCTTTCCAATGCACAAGTTCCGCTTTTCGGTTAACGCCTTCGTTGCAATGATTACTGTACGTCTATTGATTTTTACCGTATAACACTTTAGGGCCTATATTGTAATTCATCAGAATGATATAATTGAGAATTTCAATCAATCAATCAAATTACCAAGCAACAGATGAACCATTAGAACATTACAAGGGTCACCGTGATATCTGTATCCGACTAGGCAAGTGACATTTCTGAGCAAACGATTGTCATTGTAGCTTTTTGACTTTAGGAAGATAACACCCTGTTTCCACCGCGCGTCACATTCCCCATATTATATACATTCCCAACATTCGAGAGGTAAATTTATCTAGTATGACGTACGCACTATCCGAACGTAGGATCTAGGAACATTATGTCAATCCATCAAAATTCGTGCAAACTCTTGTTGAAGGTCACACAGCATCTTGACAAACCCCTAAATAAGTTAAATGGACTCTTTGATTGAAGTTAATGTAAAGCGAGTTATCAACTATCGGTATGCCTCCCCATCCCCTAGTTTCAAGCTTTGAAATTTGCAACCTCTACGAAATCTTGACAGTATGTTTTCTTTAGAAGTTGTCTGGCATCCGAAAGATAAGTAAAATCTCGCTATAATTTGTCAGCATTGTGGGCACTCGGCAATGGATTTCACCATCCTTTGTGCTTCCTCAATCATCACACAGTAACCTGCAAATCTATTAGAATCTTTCTTCTTCCCGGAGTTTCTGCAAAAGTTTCAATCTAAAACAAGAAACCGCACTCTCATATTCAGAGCGCACTGACCTTCTTGAAACAATACGAAAGACACAGGGTACATATTTAACAAGATGAAATGCAAATGCATTTCGACTCCGCTTTCGAGGTCTTGGAGCAAACGTGGCATACATATGTCTTAAATATGTATGGCACTTAGTTCTTTCATTTTCATGAAAACGTGAAACGTCAGTTGGAGATGACTGCAAATATATTTTTTAAGTTAGTAATGGGTTCCACTTCCACTCCAGTCGTTTTGGAATTTTCGAAAAGGGTTTCTAAATCAATGTCATAACCCGACAAAAATTATTTTATCTGGAAATCAGAAATCTTGTGCATTTCATGAATTTCAATTATCTCCATCTAATACCTTGCTAAAAGAGGTTTACAATTTCTGAATGCAAAGTTAGACCATTTCACTTCTTGTCAGGAAATAATTAGGATGAAGCTTATTCCTGTCTTGGAGAAAATTTAGCAAAATTTGTCAGCAAATTTCGTTCGGTCCCCACGCCTTTCAAGATAGTATAACGGCTACCTGAGTATTGTAGTGAATTACTCTAAGATATATTATCCGGGGACTAAACTTTTGCGGACATTTCATCTCATCCTTGTGAATAACCCCTTACAACCTTATCCATTAATTTACAGGATTAACTCTTACCGGTGTTATGAAACGGTTACATCACAGTTTCTCTACGGCCTATGAGACCGTCAAGTAAAAGGAACGAGTCTGATCGACGGCCCGCGATGTCGGTCTCTTAAACCTTCAGAAAGATTGTCAGAGGATCTGCGATACGGACTTGTCAACACACTGGGTTTCCGGACTCGTGAATCCTCAGAACTGTTGTCAGAAGGATCACTAGACCACTGTCTGTCTCATGGACCGTTGGTATCCCGGGCCATCGATAGCCTGGCTGTAACATATCAAACAACTCAATATTTCCAACATTCAGAGATATTAGACATAGGCATAATACAGTTTAAAACTTCTTTATACTGTGTCCACATCTACTTAAGATTAGCGTAAAATAATTAGAGATATGTGAATATTATCCTTCAGAGGAAAAGGAAATACTCCTACATTCTTTTTAGTGGGGGGTGAAATGCACAGCCTTACGAGGCAGGGAAGCGTGGCCTAGGATTACACTGCCTTCAAGAAATTTCAATATTTGGACAACCGTCTCCTCATATTCATGCGAAGCTGCCCAATTATGTTTTTTTTTTCTTCAATGAAACATTTTACCAAAATAAACGAAAGACTCTGGCCACACGTCTATGATGATGAACATTATCTCACTATGTCTGCCTACAATGTGATAAATAATATTGAACTCATTTCAAGGCCAGTAATAATTCAATGTTTATGATCATTTACTCATGCTCTGGAATATGTGACAGCAATAGTGCCAGATTAATTTAACTGGTTGAAGATATTCATTTATTCGACCTTCAATTGATTGTATATTTTCTATGTTAAGGGATCCCACCTAGTTACAATTTAGTTTCTATAAGCGAATACAAAGCACAAAACTATGTCTGAGAAATCATGGGTAAATACGAAATGTATTTCATGTATTTGCATATGGATTATGTTAGAGTCAGTGATTGAAAGAGTTAGATACTAATCTGATTATCTGCATGTCGTTCTACGACTTCAGTTGATATAAACAATCTCGAGGCAACAACAATTACGTTCGGAAATGGGGATAATTTGGTTGTACCTTTGGACTTCATTTTGAATATGACTTCCCGGCAAAGGGATTAACTTTAATTTGTACACGAATTAGCGTTCAGCGTTGCCTGCACCTCCGGCAACACAAGTGCAGTGGAAAATACGAGTGTTGAGGAATGGCAGGCAATATTAATGGAAGAAAAACTTAAAGAACCTCGATAAAACTAAGCATTATTAAATGCGTATTGTTTTAAGTAATTTGATGATTTGAATACAAAAATCGTAATGAATCTATCTATCTATCTAAGTATCTTCTCCCGGTTCGGAGGTTGATTGCAACATCTCTCCATTTCACTCTATCTTCTGCCATTCTGGTGCACTCTTGCAGTTTTAGTCCACTCCAATTCCTGACATTCTCTTCCCAGTTGATTCTGGGTCGCCCTTTCGGTCTAGTTCCTTCCACTCTTCCCTATAACACATGGCTTTGGTGCCTTTTAACATGACCAAAATATTTGACTTTTCTCTCCTTAACTAATCCTACCAGTGCAATTTGGTTAAGCCCTGCCATGTGCAATATCTCTTTGTTGGTTTTCATTCGTTTCCAGGATATTTTCATCATTCTTCTGTAAATCCACATTTCAAAAGATGTTATTCTATTTTCCATGGCCTTGCTTCATGTGCTTATTGTCCATGTTTCTGCTCCATACAATAGGACAGACCATACATAACAGTTTACTAGTCTTAACCTAAGCGCAAATTTCACCTTTCTATCTGTGAATAAGTATTTCATTGCCAGAAATATATTCCGAGCTATTTCTATTCTTCTTTTATTTCTGCTTCGCATCTGGCATCATCTGTGATATTTTGTTCTAAGTAGATGTAATTACTGACCTGCTCAATGATATGTCCATCTAGTTTCAAACAGATTCTAGGCTTATTCTCTGTTCTACTAAAAATCATAGACTTGGTTTTCTTGACATTCATGCATAGACCAAACTCTTCACTTTTGACTTTTACAATATCCAATACATGTTGTAAATCTGCTTCATTCTCTGCGCAAAGTACAGTGTCATCAGCATAACGTAAATTATTAATATTTACACCCCCAATACTAACACCTTTCATATCTGAAATGTCCCTGAATACCAACTCTGTGCACAAGTTGAACAGAGATGGGGACATTACGCATCCCTGACGTACTCCTCTTTTGATTTTTGTGTAACCTGTAATTTCATTGTTAATTTTGATGGCAGCTGTCTGCTCCCAGTAAAGTTTAGATATGAGACGTATGTTCTTACCATCCAGATTAATTTTTTGTAATAAAGCACACATAGATTTCTTTGTTTACTGCAATATACCTTTCTGTCATCATTCTCATACAATAGTGTTTCCAAATTAATGAACTTACTGACTATGTTCTTCTGTGAGTTTGTGTGTGTGTGTGTGTGTGGGGGGGGGGTATGTAAATGGTCTAAAGCCATAATTATAATCAATATATTTCAAATGGTGACATTTGTTCCAATACCTTCGGAGGTTTTAAGAAGACAGACAGTGGTAAATTTATTTGGCAAATAAGGGTACGAAGTGAGGAAGGTCTACACCCTCAGATAATATTGAAAGTAACAATTCTCGGGCAATGATCATCTCACATTCGGGCAGCCGGTTGGTCCATTTGTGATATTCGTCATACATCTTATCTAATACATTTTGATGACCAAGTTACAGTGTTGTTATAGTTGTGTCAAAATGTTGCTCGGTCGGTTCGCTCAACGTGTAGAATTTAAGATTTGGAAAGTTGATAATCAGACAAGAGATGTCATCCCCCTTTCAAAATTACATGGCCTATACGCATTTATGACCTGCCTGGCCAAACAAACTACTTCCCCAAGTAATATAATGTTATTCTGTGGCAATTCGCAACAATTTTATATTCATTCAAGTGAACATAAATTCCCATTTGAAATGCAAACTGATAAACAATTATGTCAAGCATGTTTGAACGGAAAATAGCAAATTTGTCTAGAATAGTGGTTTTCCTGAATATTAAAGCTTATTCCCTCACGAAACTTTACTAGCTCGTTTTACACGGAACAATGCATGCCACCCCTGCAGGGAGATTGTACTATGACAAGGGGTGATCTTTTACTATTAAAAAGCATATTCCCTTTATAAGAAACATGGCTAATACAATAAGTTCAACAGAACAATTTTCAATACTCGTGCGATTATAGATCTAGGTGTGCTTTTTTCTTCTTCTGCATATGCAATATTGCAAGGTACTAGATAAAGGATATTATAATTCCCTAGGTACATGTCTAGATAAATGAAAAAAGAATAAAAGATGGAAAATAGTGATATAGGAAAATATCACACATTTACATAAATTGTCCATTAAGTGTTTCAAGTCTATTCGGAGGATTTGAGAAGTGGTAAATCCATCGTCTATCTTTGAGCATGTTAAGACGATGGATTTCCGCCGCATCTTTAGGGATCACCTTCCAATGTTGGTCTATCAAAACGAGAAAAAGTATGACACGCGAGCTACGGTACAGACAAATGACAGCTACACTACGATAATGCCCATTTATATGCATTCTGAAAATATATCAATTAGATTTTGATGGATTTTACCAAATTCAGCGGAAAACAGTGCCCACCGCAGGCCTTAACCCACCTACCTGCATCAAACATCCATTACTACGAACTCTTAAGGGAAAGCGAAATATACATTCTCAAGACTTAATGATCCTGTCAACTTCCTATTATTTTCTTTACTTTGTTTCTGCAATCTCTGTCCATACAATGGAATTAGATTTTTTAAAGATTTTGTTTGTTTAGTGATACTAACATTTCATTTATAAAGCGCCTTAAAAAAATAAACTATACAAAGTTCATGAAACAGAAATACTTATAAACAAATAAATAAAGAAAACGTTATCGTACGAAGCATAGGCCTACAGTAATGACAAACAAGGGAGAACTTTATTTTGTTTTTACCTTATATACCCTGAAAAAATTGATTTCTAATGTAATTTACCCCATGAACTGTGAATGCATGTAATGCATACAATAGTCATCATTTGTCTTCATGTTCTCCATTTTCTCTTTCTATATAATGTAATGAACCTTCCAAAAAAAAAAAAAGTAACCCCATTAAGCTGCGATAGATCAGAGACCTACTTGAGATTTATCCACCCTCCTCTAAAATGGATCCGTTCTCATTTTAGACCCTCCTTGACGGTGAAGTGCAGTTCAGGTCAAGGACCAAAAACACATCGAAAATCTATCATGCCAAAGAGATAGACAGCTTACACGGTACCGTAATGCAAATATAGACACAAGTGCAAATGTAGTCACGAATGGTCTTTGTATGTTTCGTAGTGACGTAGCCAGTCCTTGGCCTCAGGAGGGGCAAACCAATTTCGCTTACCATGATCCCAATTTAAACCAATGAGTTTGTGCTGCGGGGGACGAAAAATCTCCCAAACTTATTATTATTATTATTATTTTTTTTTTTTTAGGGAGAAAGTTGTCTTTTGAGAACTAAGGTCTCTATACTTAGTGTCTTTCCATTATTAATTTAAATATAATTTATTCCATAACCTTCTAACTACTGGGTTATATAGAGGTTAACTCTGTGTCCTTGTCTTGGTCAGAAATCTATCAAGAGGGGCTAAATGCCCCTGTCCATCCTTCAAATACGCTTGTGATGATGTTTGGCGCCCAGAAAGCAGGATCCATCCGTCTCTCGTATTCCGAGCACGTACTTTTGTCATTAGGGTTCAGTCGTCATCCAGATACCTTTGAGTGAAAGGGTGGATAAGATCTTTAAACACGTTTCTTTTAACATGACTAAAGCATTGGGAATTCAACCGTTTCTAATCCAATTTTCCGCCAGGTAGCTAGAATTGATGCAATCCTATGTAACCATGGTACCCTTGAGGGTTTTGTGTGTGACAGGACTGTATGTCGAGGGGAAGAAATATGTTCGAATGTGTTCTCATTTGAAGATTCTTTACCGCATCGTTGACAAAATACAAAACATAAACAAAGGGACGACGCACTTTAGATCAACTGAACACTGGTTTTCATTGGTAGTTTAATTCCGTTTCGTTGAAAACATATTATTTCTTGTATATTTCATATGCTAGCATAGTTTATAGGTGACCTCGAACCCGATAGGCCTATATGTGATAATTTTCCTTCAGGAATCGCAGAATTATATATTTCTTAGTATAAATGCAATTATCTCCCAAGATCATTTGAGGAGGCGCCTTTTTCTAAATTGTTGGCGAATCAAATTTTCTCACCATTACGAAACTTTAGAATATAATCAGAAACAATTTTATGCCTGGGTTTTTGTGTTCGGCAGTGTGAATTTAGGAGTTTTTTAACTCTCTGACATACATGTTTTCATAGCCCTTAAAAGGGCATTCATGAAATAGAGTGAAAAGGGGAGAAACGGTCATTCATTTAACGAGATGTTACCCACGAGTCTCATATTTTTGCTGGTAATAATAATTTCATTTTCTAACAGGGCATCCCTTAAAGATGGTCATATATTACATCTAATAAAAATTGATTGCTTTTTCAAGAGGAATATACAGTCTACCTCAATTGTCAGACACTTTAATGTAATTAATATTGCGCTTCATATAAAACTTATATAATTACCAGATATACCCACTGTCATAATGTTGTCATTATCTTCTCCATTATCATCATCATGTTATCATGGTTATTCCTCGGCTAAAAGCTTTTTCATTTTTCATCCTTTCGGCGCCATCCATTAATGTCATCATTTTTCCGTATTGTCCTATTCACACTGCCAAACGTTGCTCTAATGACGGTGCCGAAGTGACTTTAAAGGAGAAAACACCATTTGGCCGTCCACTCGTCTTGAAGATAATGTCCCAGGGGATTGTCGTTTGCATTTTATATCGTTTAACACTTTGGATTCGAGATTTTGCAGAAATTATAGCCCTTCCGTGTCGTAAGCGACAAATATTACACCGCCCAAGAATATGAGTGTTAACCACTGTCTTAAGGTTATGAATGACTTACAGTTCTCTTTCCCAAACAGAAGAAGTTACGGCCATTCCAAATTATTCATGCAAAATGATAATCAGAAAAAACAACGTCGGCTCCACTTTCCCAAGTTTACAAGAAACTTTGGTTTACGATACAAACTAATTTCAGATCGCTTCCATACAGAATCCCCCCTGAAGTAATACACTTAAAACTCCGCCAATCTTTCTTACCAAATGCATTTATACATCAAACACGTACAAACAGTTAGGACAACGCGCTTAAATCTGTTGCATTTGTTAGTAAACCCCTCGCTCATTAATACCTAAATGCATGAATAGTGGAGCAGTGTGTTTGTTAATAAACGTAGACAGCGCACGAATTACGGACGGACCTGGAAGATGTATGCGGGCGCGGTTTCAAGATTTTCATCTCAGCTCTACATTTTGTTCAGTGGCGCTCACTTAGATGTTGACTCGAGATAACATAAACGTGTTTCTTGGACTGCTCTTGGTTTGCTCTTTGTTACTCTTTGCACTTTTGGAGATTTTCTTTGTGCTGTACTGAAATCTTTTTGGATTTGATCGGAAACCTTTGGATTCTTACACTTAGTTCGGTAAGTTCAGCACACGCTTTCTATACTATATGTCAGATATTTTTAAATCATTATCCCCAAACGTCTCTGTATTCTCTCATCATTTCCTATGACCTCGGAGAGAGCGACTTTTCATTTCCTGTTTTTGATGATATTCATGTTTTTAGAATTTTTAGAAAATGGCATTTCTATGGTTTAAAAGTAGTTCTTCTTAATGCATTTATCGCATGAAATAGTTTCGAATCGTCAATGAAAAATAGGCCCTACTATGCTTTGGCATTACGGAAAACTCCCATTAAAAGTAAATTGTATACTGACTGCGAAAACAATCATATATCGTAGACTAAAACACAACAGAATTACCATTAATTGCAATTTATTGCATATATATTTTGTATATTATCATCATTTGAGCATTAGTGTTTGTGCCATTAGCTGAAAATTGAAAGTTTTGTGAAATTATTGTCTACTGATTTACCTTTTTTAAATTCTACCAATACATACTCTTTCTACTCCACTGTAAATAATTAGACTGATACCACTTTTTAGTCTACTTTGAATTCATTCATTCCAAACTGTTTGTTAAAAATGTTCCTAATAAATTAGCATTACAGCCGATGTATTACCATCTTCAATGTGTCGTATTACGTAATAAACGCTGCCATGATTTTATCAATATTTGTTTACACAATATGGCCTGCCCAATATATGAAATACATAATGATATGACACAAGGGTTTACATCCAGCCTCATCCTTCCTGAATATGCTGTGAATAATTGTATCATTTAAATTTAAAAACATCTATTCAATATCATCGCTGAAAGTTCTGATAATATTGGTCTAGGGGATTAGTGTGTGTACATAGCTTAATAGGGACTTTTAGATTTGCACGTCGACGTAGTGGACTGCAACGTGTGCCATTCTTTCAAGGCACTGGCCCGTGCCCGGCACTGCCTTAAAAGGACGTCACATTACCTTAAAAGGATGTCACCGTGGCAGTCCACGTTCTCGTCGTGTAAAATCTAAAAGTCTCTAATGATAACGTGTGGCTCAACAGAAGACACAACAACAACAAAATCGACTGTGTGGTTGGGCTTGTTGATTACGTCGCCGAACCCAGACTCTACGATCTGACTACAATCCGATCTGAGCATTGAAACATGTAAAATACGGATCTGAATGGTCGTATGATTAAATGAAATCTAAAATTCAAGGGATTTCATGCTTCAAGGAGGAGAAAAGGATAAATTTGTTCAGAATCGTGGTGACGTCAGACCAGTAGCGAGTGCGATTATCTACGATTTCAAGCCGAGTTGTTGTTGGTTTTTCTTTTAATAGAAGAGTAAAATGTACTACAATTCAGGTTGTCAGTATTCTTATCATTATTTAGAACCTATATCGGGAAGATGATCTTTGTTTAGATTTCCATATCTAACATTGTTGTCACTTTTTCAAAAAAGGATCGCAGGATCGAGGGCCGTATAGTGTGGTTGTCTTAAAATGCTATTTTCCAATTTTACTACACACATTTCGCTTTCTGTATGCATATAAAACAAGGCCACGTCCTTCTCACATCGGTCCATGGTATATTTGATTTTATATTACAGGGATGTTAAATATGCTCGCCCCTGAAATAAAAGCGGGTTTTAACTGTCGATGTCTTGGGTCGTTTGACTCGTATGCTGTAGAAATCGATCCCGTTTGATGTATCCTTGGTGAATTAAACGAGATTTTTCAGACATAACTTGATAAAAGTATTAGGAACATCAAGAAGAACAGAGGGTGATTTAAACCACAAAGTAGAATTGATATTTCGAAAACCTCCACTTTTACTACACAACTTTCGCTTTCTATATGCAGAAAAACAAGGTCACGCGTCCTTGTCACGTCGGACCATACTTTTTTTTTACAGAGATTTTTAATATGCTCGCCCTTGAAAAAAAAGGGGGTGTAATAGTTGAGTGGTATGCTTTTTACGATAACTAAGTATGAATTTTAATCACACAGCGACTCGCCTCATCCGTACTTAATACGTAACATACATTATTGATCGCCTTCACTTCTGCTCTACAAGGAAGGAGCAACATATTACCCCTTCACATACACGGATTTTTCTTACGAGTCATTACGGATCGCCAACTCGTAGTCAATCGCAAGCATCCGTAAATAACTCGCTGGTATCCGTAAATAACCCGTCACAACTCGCAACAACTCGCAGACACTCTTAAGGATCCGAGAAAGGAGAGGCGAATTTTTTGACATGTCAAAAATCTTCTTACGATTGTCCACGGATTGATTTTTCCGTAAATAACTCGTAAATAGCTCGTAACAATCCGTAAGTATCGTAAACAGCTCGCAACAACACGTAACCACCCGTAAACTGCTCGCAAGAATCCATAAATGACTCGTAACAAAGTTTTTTAACGATTTGTTACGGTTAGTTTACGATTTGTTTACGGATTATGTACGGATTAGTGCGAGTGCTTACGTGTTGTTTCCGATTTCATTCGGGTCGTGTTACGATGGCTTTACGGATTGTTACGAGTTATTACGAGCACTTTACGTGAAGTTACGAGTACTTTACGAATAGAAACGTATACTTTACGTATTCTTACGAATTGCTTACGATTTAGGGAAAGGTATAAAAGCTGCAAATTCGAACACTTCATTTTCAGTTGTTATTTTTTGGCTAAAAATCGTAAGGACTCGTAAATATTCGTAACTATTCATAACAACACGTAAACAGGTCGTAACTAACACGTAAGTTGCTCGTAGTATTACATCGTAATAACTCGTAATAATCCATGATAAACCGTAAATAGCTCGTAAATAGCTCGTAACAACTAAAAGTGGCAAAATCGTAAGGATCCGTGAAAGATCCGTGAATATGTGCGATCCGTAAGGACTCGTAACAAATCCGTGTATGTGAAGGGGGTATCAAGCAAAATTTGCCGACAAAATGAGCATGAGTAATAGGGTGCCGTGTGCAAAATGCATATTAAACAATGTGGGGACAGAATGTTTACCGTGGAGGAACAATCTCTTTATATTGATTAATGGTTATAAGCTAAAACACACTGACAGGCTTTCCATTCTTATTATCATTAAAGCGTAGCCCCACTTTTTACTTTGGAGTGGGGTACCCAATTATTTCCTGATAAACTTAATTGAACTACATGTATATAGAGTAATAGTAGGAGACTCTTACACAACCACATCATATTAGAGGTTGTACGACACTTGAATACTCATGCGACAATGAATTGATCAGCGTCGGTGTGCTACACGAACCGAATTCTTAAATTTAACCTGGAGCCCAACACAATACCTAATCATTACCCTTAACCCAACATAAAAACCCAATCGTAACCCTAACCCTAGCACTATACTTTTGACGAAATATATATGATTGTCGCTAGAGCAAATGTCGCAGCATCCATTTTGGAATGTGGTAAGACTCTGACTACAGTATCCGTAAGTGGGTTGCATTTTAAAGGGCTAAAGTAAGATGGAGTAAAGTTGTTCCCAAGATGAATTTAATACTTTCCACTTTTTCAGTAACGTGATATCAATATCCTGCCACCGTCCCGCAGACGACACTATTTTACCGGTATTCTATAACTCATATTGGTTGTTCTGCGCCGCTCATAAAAAGGTCATTCGTGACTGCGTACAAATGACTGGCTATATAGAGGTCACGTGATCGTATGATGCACTTTTGACATAACGCCATAAGACAGCTAATGTCTTGGGTTATGAAGGTGTTTTACTTAACGCTATGCCAACCTGTCGTCAGCGAGCGTGGATCATATTAGAAACCGTGGATGAATGTGACTTTCGTGTGTCCCCAATAACACGGCTTCCCCGAAAACGGGACATTATATGAAGCGCTTGCTAGTTGAATTTATCTCCAAGAAATAAGTACACCTATGTACTTTTGACATAACGCCATAAGACAGCTAATGCCTTGGGTTATGAAGGTGTTTTACTTAACGCTATGCCAACCTGTCGTCAACGAGCGTGGATCATATTAAAAACCGTGGATGAATGTGACTTTCATGTGTCCCCAATAACACGGCTACCACAAAAACGGGCCATTATATGAAGCGCTTGCTAGTTGAATTTCTCTCCAAGAAATAAGTACACCTATGCACTTTTGACATAACGCCATAAGACAGCGAATGCCTTGTAATATGATGGTGTTTTACTTAAGGCTATGCCAACCTGTCGTCAACGAGCGTGGATCATATTAGAAACCGTGGGCGAATGTGACTTTCATGTGTCTACCATAACACGGCTACCTCGAAAACGGGTCATCATATGAAGCGCTCGCTAGTTGAATTTATCTCCAAGAAATAAGTGCACCTGGTCTCCAGCCAGTGACGCAAATCCGAGTAAAGCCGTTTGTTTAGACGTGATAGTTAATTTAGAGTGCAAAGGGCACCAACTTCTTGAGGTAGGTCGTCATTATTTACAGGGAATCAATTGGATTAGGCGGCAAGGATGCGCTAAACAAATGGATTATCAGCTCTTTGTGATGAGTAGTATTTTCTTAATTACTTTAACTGGTAACACGTTACCCGATGTACCGCAATGAATACCAGTTAGAGCCTGCTCCCATATTTACATTCCATTACGCTAAAGACAGGTTTTCTCGTAAAGGGTATTAATTCGATCTAAAAACAACACGCGAACAAACAAACAAGCTAAAATCATGGCCTCATGCGTATTTAACTAATTGAGAGGTTCTTAAAAACGCATATGGTAGTTGGTTTTAATGAGTGATTTGACACTATTTTGGTGTTTACCCAATAACAGGTCTTGTCAGTCACCAAGAGTGGACTTCACTTTTACGACAAACAGGTCTTGTTTAATACACTGTGCCCTAGCCTACCACCTTATGGATTCTCATCATATATATCAAATTTACCTCACCCCGAGATACAGGCAAGTTGAAGAATTTTCAGGTGGGACCACAGGTTCGCTGCTTCAGAGACCCTTGGACACACATACACATTAATTGGTAATTCAACAAAATCTATTTAAATTATGCTGCCATAAACATGGACACTGACTACTCCACAATGAATCCATCCTATTAGGATGTGAAATATACTGCTACAATTCTATTATATTCTTTGGAATTATGTAAAAAACGATCGCTTTTAAATTTCAATTAATAATTTCAAGGACAGTAATCAATGCACCTTTTTATTTCTGGATTCTGTCGCTTTTGATTCCGCAATTTTTTGATTACCATTAATCGTTTTTTAACCTTGATACTCTAACTTTAGGGTATGAAATCATCTGATATTGAGAAAAAATATGGCCATTTGGTTGTGTTTTTCTAGCGTTTGCAAATACTTAAAAACGTTTCAAGGTTTTTAAGCCTTATACAAACGTTTTTTAAGCATTAAAAACTGTTGAGGCATCGACAATTTTTTTGCGGGTACCGAGAGACAGACTAATATAAACAACAGCAAACGACTCGCGAATTTTTTGTATGATTGAAACAAAAAAGTGAGTTCATATCTACCTATGATTCACTTGGAGAACATCACTCTCTCTCTCTCTCTCTCCACCTTTCTCAATCTCTCTCTCTCTTTCTCCAACTCTCTCTCTATGTCTCTCTTTCCACCTTTTCTGATTCTCTCTATCTTTTCCACCTCTCTCTCACACCACCCTTTCTCATTCTCTCTATCTGTTCCGCTTCTCTTTCTCTCCATCTTTCTTATTCTCTCTCTCTTTCTCCATCTCTCTCTCTATCTCTCTCTTTCCACCTTTTCTTATTCCCTCTATCTTTTCCACCTCTCTCTCTCTCTCTCACACCACCCTTTCTCATTCTCTCTATCTTTTCCGCTTCTCTTTCTCTCCATTTTTCTTATTCTCTCTCTCTTTCTCCACCTCTCTGTCTCTCTATATCTAGCTTTCTAAATCTCTCTATCCTTCTCCTCCTCTCTCTCTCTCTCTCTCTCTCAATCTTTCTCATTCTCCCTTTCTTTCTCATTCTCTCTATTTTTCTTCATTTCTCTGTCTCTCTGTCTCTCTCTCTCTCTCACACATTAACTTCTTTCAAAAAAGCTCCATACAACTTTGCATAATGTCTTCATTCTCTCTCTTTTTATTATACGTGTCTCTCTTTCCTCCCCATCTTTGTATCTCACTTCTCTCTTGCTCTGCCCATCACTCTGTCTTTTATCAAGGACTGTTAGTCAACAAGTTTATACTTCTTCACGACTCTGAATAAAATATGAAAATAAGGTTTTGAATTTTAATCTATATGTGAGTTGCATTGTTGCATCGCTTCAAATTGTTTGTGTGAGAGTAACAATGGATAAGAGTGGATTAAAGACAGAAAAGAGAGAGAGAGAGAGAGAGGGAGACGTATTTTAAAGAAAAAGACCAGTTCTAGTCATGCGATTGCATTGTGAAAGAAACGTTGTGGAATCGATCAGAAAAGGTTGCTCATCTAGCATATAAGTATTGGTGTGTACTGCAAGGTTCTGGAATCATCAAAATGATAAGAAATTTGGCCCAGTCTTGGTAAAGTTACAAGCACTGTACACAGAAAGATGTATGTGGGACTACGCGACCACGTGCGCGATATCTTTTTGGTCCCAATAGATATAATAATTTACCAAATATATCAATTAGTAGGCGATTTCCCGACGTTCCCGGCAAAATTTGTATCATCACGTATTAGTCAAAACATATTCTTTCACATGATTGGTAATGAGAGCTTCCATTTCATTTTTTTGAGAGAGGGGCGTTTCCAAAACTGGTCTTTACCTTTAAAGAGAGAAAGAATGAAAACATGACGCAAAGTTGTATGGAGCTTTTTTGTGTGATTTACGTACGATTTATAGTGTCAAACAAATACAAATAGCAAGCGCCATAATGTTATAACAACTGAAGAAATAGTCTGCACGAGATTTCCCCTAAACATCACATTTCTCAAACTAAAGCCCCTAGATTATATCGTCACTTCAGCTAACACGTGACTTAATTTGTTCATTTATCTAACCTTCCTGGATTTTGTTTTACTCCGTCCTCAAACTTTGCCTATATTATACTCTAGTGATTATACTGTCAGTTTAAGAGGGATGATTGAGATAAGGAAAAATAGGGCAGATAAGCGATCGCATCAGTGCCATCTGTCGCCAGTTCAATATACTCTAAATAATTGGATAATTTTTTCTCCCTGGGATTGTTTTGACTTTGGCATCCGATTCGGCTTTAATAAATGATTGGTAATAAATATCAATACCATTACGAAGAATCATAGGCCTAATGTTTTCTTTACAGGTCTGACGGGTCAATCTTGATTATTTTAAAAGACTAGTCTTGATAAAGGCAAGTATGAACTGAATTCCTGCTCTAACTGAAGCTTAATACTAATTTAGTCTCGATTTAGTATCAGGACTCGTAGTAATTGAATTGTGGGTGGGATTTTTTTTCTCTCATGATACGAATCCTGAAACAGTAATATCCTTGATTCAATTGATTGAGGAAAAAGTATTTCCAGCTCTGGTAAGTTCAAGTGCATGATATTTCCGAGGTACGAGCGTGTTTTAATCAAAGCGAAGGTTGATTCTGGTAAGAGTGACCTATTAATCTGTGAGATATTTTCGCCAGGAGGTTGACACTTCCTTGCGAATAAGAGATGACGTTTACCCGTATATTATTAATTTTAATAACTCTCGGGAGGAGGCTGCAACCCCAAGTCCCGCTTCCGGTCTTATACATCGATACAAGATTGCAATACATGTGATTAATAGTAACCACAACACTCTGTATGTACTGTCTGTATATGTCTGTCCGTTATGGACATATGATACGACAAAGTAATACCATCATGATGAATAAGAGCTAATAGTCTATATTTAAAGATGACGTCATGATTATAACATTATTATCGTTGCCGGAAAATTAATGGGATCGCGAATCGACAGAGATTTAAATTATGATGTGGAAATACACATTTATCAAACTACATGTCAATTATAAACATGACTGGTAAAATTTTGAAACGTAATTGGAGCATGATTGTGAATATCTTTCAAAATCTATATTTTAGGATTTTTTAAAATTAGATATAGTTGGCCACTTAAAGGCATCGTTTAACAATGTTAAATCTGAGATGCATGGCCCTACGTGTTATCAGTGTCTGTGATATGGTGTAATATTGAAGCCCTAAACAAATTGCGCTTCAAAATGATCATGAAATGCCTCAAAAAAGTAAAAATCTTTGAGTGACCGGTTTTACCAAACTCATTTTCCCCAATAGACTGTAGTGTTATCAAAACCGTTAGGAAAACGAATTTTTAAATTTCGATTTCCAATCATAAATATCTTGATAATCAGACAGGCGATCGGCTTGTAAAAGTCATGGGGTTCCTGACTGACCTAAAGTTTTATAATTATCATTGAGCATGAGCTAAATCCAGGATTTTGTTTCAGAATCTGAGACAAAGTTACCCAATCCCTTTAATTATCAGAATGACTGATCAACTATACGGACCGATATAATTTTGTAACGCATTAATCAGGATACAATTCATTAATTACTCATCCAAATAGCAGCAAGCCAGAACGATAGGAGCAAAGTCTATGTTTTTCCAGCAATCGCCGTCTCCTAATCACTTTAAAGAGACAAGGCCCAAATACATTAATCTATTTAATTGCAATAAATTCGGAAGTGTTCATCACACGAGCGGCCATTATTAGAAATTAATCACACATTATGATACATCCGAATCGTTCTCCGCAAAAAATTTTGGTGGATTTCCTTTTGATTTTTTTTTTCGGCACAACTCCATAGCGGTTAAATATATCAATATTTTATGTAGTGATAACAGGGACATATGGTATTGATAAATGTTGCAACTCAACGCGAGCGCCACATTGGGAGAAAGATAAACATTGTTTCGTGCTACTGAAAACTCCGACAGCATTTCAAGTAAACATAGGACTCATGTTTCAAAGAGGTCGATTTTTGTGGGATGATGCATAGTCCATTTTAGGGAAAACAAAAATATATCTTTTTGATGGAAACATGTCTGATCCTCGGGAGACACATGTCGTACATGATTTCACGAGAGCGCTCAACCTCAATGTTGAGAGGCTTTCATTTTCCCCCTTGGTTGTATTCTTCTATTTTATTTGCTTGTTGTTTTGTTCTCTTTCTCCTCTGTGTACGGTACCATGCATATGATCATCAGTTGATCAGTAGATTTAGGAATCAGTAAAAGGTGAGGGATATAAACCAAATACTGCCTATATTCGAGTTTCTTGATAAACAATGGTACCCTCGGTGACGTGAAGTTTACATTATGTACACTTGTATATCACATCACGTTAATATGTGAATATAAATTATTGTAGTAGTAGAAGTGGAAGTAGCAATAGAGGTTGTAATAGAAGTAGTAGTAGTAGTATCATCATCATTACCATTATTATTGTTTTTCCCCTTAATTATCATCATTATTATTACCCCAGTCACTAGATTTTAAGCCCGCACACAAGTGTGCATCATTTTTACTCCTTTGGGAGTCGTTCTGCACCGTTAATATGCACGCAGGTAGGGCAATGGCAAAAGTAGTCACATTAGATTTCGTAAATCCTTTCATGTACCCATTATATCCTGGCTGGAGAGGGGCAATGTAGATTCATGTCTTGCCAAAGAGACATTATGTGCTGCGGGTGGGACTCGAACCGTGAACCATGGGATTCACGGTCTGTTAACGCTTCCACTAGACACAACACAACTACATGTATGTGTGAATGTATTTCCGTGAGCGATGAAGGCGACCGTGATATTGAACGGAATCAATGAAAGAAAAATAAATCGAGACCTATAGATCAGTGAGAGTTTCAGGAAAATCCGACAATGCATTCGAAAGATTATGGATTGATAAAGTAATCGACCAGACGTAATGTGACAACTCTGTAATTTGGCTTGCTACCACTTCACACAATTTGCTTTGCATTATAAAATTCCACGAATTTCGATCTCCTTGGTGAAGGAGTAGATCTATTTCACAGACGGTGTTTGTAAGAATGTGTTTTCAACGATAAATCTAGGACACGGGTGTAATTCGATATTTTCTTCGGAGAAAATAGAATTTTTTTTTTTTTAGAACATAAGAAATGGGAGAGGTGCCCACAAGGTAGACCACAAACTTGTCCATTTTTGTTTGATGGTTCGTACTTTGAGAAATTCAAAAATTTCTTATCCTATATCACATTTTCCTCTAAGTTTCACAGACGCATTATCCGGCAAATTCATACGTTCATTATAAACCAACTCTAGGCCGAAGTAGATTTTACATTTAGGTTGTTGTGTAAACCTACATTATTGGCAATTCTTTACAGTCTAAAAAAAACTAAATTATATCAAAATGATTAATGCATTGAATCAACAATTGAAACAAAAACCGAGGACAGGCGCGGTACTGGAATAATATTTTTATATTGGGCGGGGCTGAAGGGTATTCTTGTATTCATTTTCTACATGTGCCTCGCCTAAATTAATTTTTCAAGAAAAATGGGGGTGGGGTGGGGGCCCAGTTTTGCTAAAATTGTAGAATTAAAAATAAATGCAACCTGTGTAGTGTTAGATACAACATTATTAAGGACAGTTGCGGATCCAGAAATGTCTGGCGGGGGAAGGACTCACGGGATCAAAACAATTTCTGACGAGCAAAAAAATAAAAACTCTTAAGTTTTCAATTGTGTTTTAGTTCAAAATATGGCGGGAAGATGGGGCATACAAACACCAATCTGTACTTTTTTCTGTATGTTTAAACTATGGCAGAACGGTTTTTGCAGCCTCTCCCTCCCATGCGCACTTAATCTGCCAATGAGTGAGATACAACATTGTGCAAACGGTGTCACTCCTCGGCCTTTTAATATACTTTGGTTTTGTAATTATTTCATTGGTGTTTTACTCCTGTAAGAGATGATATTACTTTGGTTGAAGAGGATACCGATTTGATCTGCTACCGTTATACAGCTCCAGTGGGCCCCTCCCCTAGAGACTAGACGGGCCTTAGAGAACCTGTCTGCGGATATGGTGATGACAGATGGAACACTCTTCCTCAACACCACCAGTCTTCGTCGCAACACAGATGCTTGGCTGTTTTTTTTAAGTGTCTTCCCTCATTAATCTTCTTCCCCGCAAATAAAAAAGGTGAGGGAGATGGAGGTTGGAAAGATAAAAAGAGAATGAGAAAGCAAGAGACAGGCACAGACATGTGGAGAAAAAGAGAAAGAGATAGAGATAGAGACATATATACAGATAAAGTGACAAGAGGAGAGAGAGACTGATGTAGCAGAAGAATAATGTTATAATCATGACGTCATAGAGAAGCTGACACCGATGGAGAGAAGGAAAGAGAGAAGAGATTTATCAGAGGAAAAAAGAGAGAGAAAGAGAGAGAGAGATAGGGGCGAAGAGAGAAAGAGAAAATGTTTAGAGCGCTGTTCATGATTTATATAGAAGGACAGAATAATAGGTATTAGGTAAATTATTTGATAGGAATGTAGATAGATTCATTAAATAACAATTTCATAGAAACACAATGAGAATTTTTTCCCGTAAATTTGTGAAAGCTTTATTTTCATTCTGATATATGTTTGGTTATCGTTGTCGTCAATATCGACCAAATACTCTCCTTTCACAATGTTCTAACGAAGCCTTAGGAAAAAAAAACCTCATATGGTTGTGATTCTAAAACAGACTTTCAGATGCAAATATGCCGTCGGTCTAGCCAGCCATCGAATGTACCAACCAGCAATGTCATTCAACACAAGATAAATAGAATCATCGAAGTGCTCCTTTCGACAAATTTAATGTGATGTGACAATGACGTTCTCTTTTCCTGGTGCTGGTGAGTAACATTGTGGCGCCCCTGTCCCAACATTCGATCAATAGTGTGCTTGCATCGACCGGCTGTGTTGTCTTTTCTATCACATTTCATGTTTTAATCAGTAGAATGCTTTGAACATTTTCCCATCATTAACCGCAATCTCTTGCAGCACCTGGTTCAATAAAGTTTGTTGAATTTCCAAGTCGGACTACTTCTTCTGATTTAGGTCATTCCCCTGCTACAACCACTTCTAAGACTCACATCTTTATAGCTGCATTAGGACAAGTATTCGCCTGAGCTACCCTACTTGAGTCAACATCTGATGATGTAATATTATCAATAGTAATGTGTATAGCAAACGTACACACCTTCATAAGCCCACACACACACACACAATGTGACTACAGCTTGCAGTCGGTCTATCAAACGTTGGGCTGGCAATATACACTCCGCTATACAGTGCGTATTAAAAAAAAAGTGTACCCAAATTTGGTAGCTCCTGATTAAAAATTCATAACCAATATGACTTTAAATTTGATTTCATGATGAATAGTTACTTATGTTCTGTCCTATGATACCCTATTCCTTATATTTCTGCCATGGATGAATTAGCACCAGGGTCTTTAAAAAGTGTTGTCAAAATCGCCTTGTACCAAGTTCGGGCTTAATGAACGAATGTGGGTCAGGTCACATGCACGTGCTTCTTTGGTCTTAAATCCTTTTAAAAGTTAAATTATGCCTCGTGCTTCAGTGTTTCATTGTTTAAAATGATGCATTGTATCTAGGCTTTCACAGAACCTTGTTTCAATTCACAGGATAACCTTTAACTATTTTGAACAGCCTAATAACTTCTTGTCTCATGATATCTAAGTTCTCTCTGCTCACTTGTCAGCTGCGCCATTTCACAAGGGTAAGGAGCATAAGGTGTTTATTTCGAATAGCGAATAAAACTCAAAGGTTACTACACCCGAATGCAAGAGCAAACACATATGATGATAAATCTCAAAGAAATTGACAGCAGACTTTCATGGGAAAAGAAAACATCCCAACAAATTGTAACCATTTTGTATCATTCAATGAGAAGGTCACCTTAAACAAGGGGTGCGAATGAAGTCAAGATATTATTGTACTCATCATAACGAAGAGAATATCATCAATTTTAATTGTAATAAGTATTTCATTGAGTTTGAGTTGTTATTAACACTTTTTTTTCTTCAACTGCCTTATAGTCATTGTAAATAAATGAGCAATTGTTTTTGGAATGAGATAACACACACACATAATAGCTTTTGACCCACATTCATTGCCTCAGCCTAAGCTTGGTACAAGAGAATTTTGACAATACTTTTTGAAAAGTCTACTATTCATTCTCCTTGGCAGCACAATTATGAAAATGGTATCATTAGACAGGGTATTAGTTATCATTTACAATGAAATATGATTCAAGGTCACATAGTTTATAACTTTTTAATTACAAGCTACCAAATTTGGGTTTTTTATTCGCCTTGTATGGAAGTATTTCAATGAAAGGATGCTAGATTTTCTTGATTTTAATTCCTTATTTAAGTCTATATATAACACGATCGCAACTACTTTCGAAAATTTAACTCAATAGCAATTTCAATACTCTATTGTATGTCCCATAGAAATCATGTTCGGATTACATAATATGTTATTATCATGTTCGCACATTTCAATAGGTGAAGGCCATAAAAAGGCCATTGTAATTGTGTTATTTTTTTTTTATCTGTTATCTTGTCTTCCATGACAGCTTGCGCTTTTAATCTTCAGTATGTTTGCTATTTTGATGAGGTCAAAAAGAGCCTCACCTGTCAAACATAAAATGGAAGATAAATTCTAGTTTGGGAAGCTGTTGGCTCTGTGCCATCAATATCTTATATCTACGATCCACGATAAAACCTCGGAATCAGTTTGAGTTTCACAGCTGTCTTCGAAATTACCCTTTCTCAATGTCAACACGGCACCGCCTTTCAAGAAGAGAGGAATACCCAATTTAAATCGCACTTGACCCTGGACCGCATTTCTAATTTGGTAACCACTGACTTTACCACAAGGGTCCGTCTTGTCCCCATGTATATTCACACCATGGGAGTGCAAATCTTTATATTTGGAATAGGCTTTTTGTGGTTACGAATCAGCAAATCACGAGGTTAATCCAGTTCGAACTTAAGTTCCGTGTAGAGGGTTTGATTATCTGACAACCGCAAAGCAAGTTTTATCCTATGCGTGGTTTAGAAAGTCAGTAATTACAGGGAAATATATGAATAACCTTCGCAACATTAATCCTTAGTGAACCCCCATCACCATCAAATGAAATTAACCCACATCAAGTATGCCTTCATTTCATTTATCGTTTGTATGGAGCAGGAAGTCTTAGAGAGAATTATCTGACTCTCAACATACCTTATAAAGCTAAATATAATGGAATCATAGTACTACTTTGGTGAAAAAATAAAGGGGACACCCTCTAAATTATGCATCTTCTTAAGATTGGCCTTCATATATTTGAGGTAAAATTCAAGTTTCAAACAGACAGAAATATAAATGGGATATCTGTTTTGATTTGCCGCAAGCGGTTCCCGTATTCATGAGCATCATTCTGCTAGAGAAAAGAGGCAATAAACCAAATTTAATCTTGTCGGAACTAATCTCAAGAACTCATAATCCTGATTATTGTCAGTGCGCTGACTTATAAAAAGGCAGTATTGACAATAGATGAACACTCTGATGGCAGAGTTACCCAATATCATTTTTTTCAAAATGACATATAATTTTGGTTATCCGCATGTCGACTGGGGCACGTACGAACGTGAGCTGTACAACGGGCCTTCTGAATTTACATATAAATTGGTATATATAACATATTTGATTAATGACTGTTATATATCCCTTGGTACAGTAAATTTTCATCGAGTTAGTGTGTCACACTATCAGATCTAAGGCTAATCAAATTATAGAATTAATCATAATCCTACATGATTTTTGTATAAAATCCAGATATGATTAAATGATGATTCTATACATGCCTTCCTATGAACTCCATATATGAGATATCTGGGATTAAGGAAATGCTTTCCTCAACTTTGTGGCGGCGTTTCCAAACCTTGACCTTAGAAGGGGCAAAAGATTTCAGCTCACTGTGATTCATATAGTCAGCAATAAACGAACTACCTTGAAAAAGCAAGTGGCTTTTTGTGAATGTGTATACATTTCTAACGCTTCAATATTTAATCGTATAATTATTGATTTGAAAATTGATTGAAAATCTGTCAGGAGGGGCAAATTGCCCCCTTGCACTTCCTTCAAATTCGCGCGTGCCTCAACCAGACTGACTTTGCTCTACAATGAATAATGACAACTTGTCAAGTTTTATCAGCATGCTTCTGATTGAAATATATTCGGAGCCTCATCATCTGTGAGGGAAAACCCACGGTTTAGATGAAGTCCACCCTGATATCAAGTTGGTTTTAATAGAAGCAGAAAAATTAGTGGAAAAATGTCAGAGAAAGTTTAAGCAAAACCCAATTAAAAATAAGAAAGTTATGAATTTTGAAGTTGCTATCAATCAAACACAAATTGGCAACACTGTGACGTATCTTGCGAGCTCCTCTCCAATTTGCTCTGTACAGAAAATGTAATCAATCTTCACTTTCTTAGTTATTGATGACGAAATAGATTTGTTTCATATTGTGGGTTTTAGAAGAAAAAAATTGAATATTTATATTTAGGGTTCAATGATGATTGAAAGTTTTCTTTAGGGAAAATAGACATTAAAAAAAAATTAAATCGGATTTTGCTCAAACTTTCACTGACTGTTCCTCTCATTTTCTCATTTTTCTGCGTCTATTAAAAACAATTTGATATCAGGGTGGACTTCCCCTTTAAAGAGGATGCTGTGTTCTGGTAAAGGTGAAACAAAAATTTCTTTCCTTGTATCTCAGTATAGAAGAAAAACCTGGAAGAAACGTCCCCTGTAGAAGATTGCTCTTCAAATGGCCCCATGTTCGAAAGACGACGAGAGTTAGCTGGAAAGTTGAGACTAAACTTTCATGTCATATAAGTTTGTAGTCCCATATGTACCTATTTCTTTCTGAAGTGTATGTGGCCTTTTGCAAGATTGAGTCGATTTCTGAACAGAGTATTCCGAATTTTCTTCTAGACTTTTTCCTTCACAATGTTATTTAATGAGCAGTACTAAAATTTATCTTTTAATTAACGAAAAAAAGCTGCAAAGCCAGTACATGTACCTCCTTGGTTTAAATTAATCTTTTAAAGCTGGTATCAAAGCATTTCCCATTAAAGCATTCCGCACAATTATATTGATAGCACTGATGCTATACATAAATTACATGAATCAGTCGTTCCAAGCTCTCTCTGAATATAAAATGAGTCTTTCATTTTTCTTCCTTACTGGAAATAAGATGGCCCTTTGAGTGTACAAAACACATCGACACGTTGATTATTTCATGTATAACTGTTAGGCAAATCGCTAGACCAATTGATAGAAACTTTCAAGTTTCCTCAAGTTTTGAATCACTTGTAGGCCATCATACTACATAACGAACAGTCAGACCTAATTGGTTTTATCAATCATTTTTATTTTTGTCTTTAAGGAAGTGAAAACTTACTTTTGGATGTAGATGATGATGATAATATTAATAGTAATTATAATTATAATGATTATAACAATAATAATAATAGTATTACTAATAATTATAATTATAATAATAATTACATTATCAATTTTGATAATCGTTATCATGATTCTTATACAGCGCATGATACAAAAATAGATTTTTATGTTCATTGTACAAATTTAAAGAAATGTTTTATGATATACCATTTTCGTAATGTAATCAAATTCAATGCATAAATCTTTGTTAAGTGTCATGTTACAAATTATTTCATTCACCTGTTACAAATAATTGTATTTCAACAGTCAGAATGCGAATTGCATACATTAATCTTTGGTAGGTAGGACCAACATTGTGGCTTGTTCCAACCATAACAACACGGAATGTATGCGATTCGCATTCGCCTATTGGAGATACAATAGCCTACACTTCGCAATTTTCCAAAATTAGCCAATTTAGCTAGTTTGTCGGTATTATTCTAAATTAAAGACTTGAACAGAACTTGGAGGCATTGTATAGCTGCTTTTCTCTGATCAACTCCAAACAATGTCCTCCTGTTAATGATTAACGTCACCATGTTATGGACTGTGCCGGACGATGGATGAAGACATCACCTAATCAATTAAAAATACATTAGCACTCTGAATCAGTCAGGCTGGCAGCTTGATCAATATTACGCTATTAAGGCCAGCTACTATTTAGACTGAGATGTATGAGTGTACAATCAATATTTGTACAAACTTCAGCAAACCGACTCGAATGTCATTTGTAGGTGCTTATATAGGCGTATACTAGTTTTAGGGAATGAGAAAGAAAACTGGTCATGCGTAAGTCAAATTGTTGGTCAAATGCACACACAGTAAATTGCAATTTCCCCCTATTTTCAAGCAATTGCCCGACCTTTTAAGGTCTAGCTCAATAAGATTGTAATAGTGCTAGTACTCTTGATTTAGACAATCATTTCTGCCCGTTTTCATGTGGACAGACACAATATTATGTGCACCATATCTAATATATATGATAAGTTTTAAACAAATTAAAATAAATAAATGTTGTTTGTATTGGGAAAATGTCTTGCAGAAGGACGTTAACCGGTCCTCTGTTTTTTAACAGAAATTTGATTGGGATTAAAGAATTTCGTCAACGTGAATTTAATTTCAAGCTTTTAAATGGTATGATACCAGTTCGGAAAATCTGTTCAAGTGGGGTCTTCTATACGATGACCTTTGTTTAAAGTGCAAAGAAACAGAAGATGTGGTTCATGCTTTTATTTCATGAGTATTTAAAGGACTAAGTTTTACATGCTTTTAATCTTGAAATAGAGATAGATATTATTTTCTTACTCAAAATGAATTCGCAAACCGAAGTCCATTTGATTATGACGATTGCATTTTGGTCTATTTGTAAAAATGATTATTTTTCGTAATAAGTATGGGTATGATAATAGGGATTCGAATTTGATATATTTATTTATGAGAGAAATGACTCACAGACTAAAACTACATGAACATTTGAAAGTACAAAATATGACCTTTCCTGCAAATTTGCTTAGTTATATATGAAAAAAAACATTATGTGTATTGTTGATGTTCCAATATTTTGCTAAATTGTTAGTGATATTACGTTTTTGTTGAATATTAAATAAACACCTCATTAGAGGCAGAGAGAAAAACATCTAATCTATGTCCAGACGAGTATCCATACTATCCATACTACTTTAGGGGTTGCGGTCAAGGGATTTGTAAATGCTATGACTGTCTTTTTGCTTCCTCCTGAGTTACCTTGCTATCTTAATAGATATATAAAAGCGACAAATTTAAATTTTGTCTGTGTGTCAATCTCCGACCAAGTCATAGTTACATACACTGGGGCCCTTAAACTTGGAATATTTCTTTCTTACCTCTTTTCATTAAACTATTGTGACAAATGGTTTATTCTTGGTAGATAAAGTTCTGAGAAGATATAGACTTTATCTACCAAGAATAAACCATATTGTCACAATCATTTTATGAAAAGAGGCAACATAAAATGGCTGCATAAAGGGGATAATCAAATTAAACATGTAAATACGTGTTAGTACAGTGAGTATTCCAACTTTACGGGCAATAGGATATTTATTATGCCCCACGACAACTCCAAATTAAAATTTTCGCGAATATTGACATGAATAACATCATCAACAAAACAAATCCCATTAATTACAACAACTAAAGTAAATGTAGACAAGTGAACAATTTACAAAGCGAGAGGAACAGTATATCTACCACAAAATAGAGTTGCTGGCTTGCTGCATCAGAGAGAGCACAATCGGTTGTGGGACATGGACATTTAACCAATACTGTAAGGTGATGCTACAGATCCTCAAGTGGATGCCCGGGGTAACCCAGTTCTGAACACGCAGCCAAAAACAACCAACAAACCAAGCACGTGCTCCATTTTGAAAATCCGTCGTCTTCACGTTGAAAACCTACAAACCAATAATCAACCGAGTGGTTGGGTTTCACAGGTTTACCTTATATATTGTCAGGCTTCCTTTCAAAAATTGCTGTTATAGACCGAGTCCGAAAAGTACAATGCTATCTTCACGGCGTCCTCAAAGAGAAAATATTGAGGTAAGTTCTAGTGCATTCCAAAAAAATGTGTATAGTGCGTTCTTTGAAAGCTGATTTTAAAGCCAAGAGGAAAATAATGTAAAATGAGAGAGAGAGAGAGATAAAGCAAGAAAGAACAAAAAAGGGGAGAAAGTGCGAGTGCAAAACTTAGAAAAAATAAACATCTCGTAATCATCAAAGCTCAAAGAGTTTTGTAAATTTTGATTGATGATGGTGCTGAGAGTATTTTATCTTCCAGCTCAAACATATCGTTGAAAAAAAGGGGAGAAAGTGCGAGTGCAAAACTTAGAAAAAATAAACATCTCGTAATCATCAAAGCTCAAAGAGTTTTGTAAATTTTGATTGATGATGGTGCTGAGAGTATTTTATCTTCCAGCTCAAACATATCGTTGAAAGAAATGGACCCGAACAAGTATACATGTCCCCCTGGTAACGGTTATTTGAAGAAGGGAATCTTAATCGGATCACGAATTGGTAAACAATTTATCACGCCTGTACAATCCCATCTCCCCACAG
This sequence comes from Mesocentrotus franciscanus, assembly GCA_037976565.1. Lineage (NCBI taxonomy): Eukaryota > Metazoa > Echinodermata > Echinoidea > Camarodonta > Strongylocentrotidae > Mesocentrotus > Mesocentrotus franciscanus. The sequence goes on along the minus strand of CP137677.1, from coordinate 24,117,547 downwards.
TCGATCCGTATAAGTGTCTCTTCGCTCTCATTATTTTGTTCTGCCCCCTCTCTCCCTCTCTCTCTCTACCCCTTCTCTCTCGACTTCTCTCTCCCCTCTCTCTCTCTCTCTCTCTCCCTCTCTCACTCTCTCTCTCTCTCTTTCTCTCTATCTCTCTACCCCTTCGCTCTCTCTCTCTCTCTCCATCTCCCTCTCTCTCTCACTCCAAATCACTCTCTCCATCTCTCTCTCTGTCTATCTCTCTATCTCCGTCTTTCATTCCCTCCTCCACCCATCTCTCTTTCTCTCTCGCTCTACCCCTTCTCTCTCTCTCTCTCTCTCTATCTCCGTCTTTCATCCCCTCCTCCACTTCTCTTTCTCCCAATCGCTGTCCTCATTTTCCATATTCTCTTGCTTTCTCTCTCTCTCTCTCTCCTCCAAACCACATTACTATGTCAGATGTTTTCTCCTTGCTATAATATATACTAAGATGATAGGATGTGTATAACATTTATCCCAGTTTCTGATTGCGCGGATGATTCAAAGACCTTTAGTTTTTCTTTCAATAATCCCACTTTGACTAACTTTTATTAAACCGACTATCAGGATGCAATCGGTTTTGAATCAATATATTTTTCAGTTTTCATTTACTTTCATTTCATTCATTTACTCAGTTCTGAAAACATAAAAAAATCAGTATACATTAAAACATATATAAATAAATCTAAACCTATTTTAAAAAGAACTGGCCGGGCTCTGAGATAAGCGAAACTTGATGACTTGTCAGCCCTGACAATTATGTACAGGCAACACAAAAATGAAAGAGATGTAATTTGGGGGTTCCTGGTGATGCAGAAGTACATCAAGGAGAAGAGAATAATGACAGGCTGAGACTGGAGGGTGATTGGGAGAGAGAGAGAGAGAGAGAGAGAAAAGGGGGTGAAGTGAGAAAGAGTTACCGATTATTGCACATATCGTTACTAGAGTACATGAGAATAATGTATATTTGTATAGAAATACCTTCAAGAATATGAGGTAGTATATCAGGAGAGCAAAATTCTTTTCACTGTTGCTTTAATTGCAAACTCTGAGTGAATGTTCATTTGATCCAAAGGCAGGGAATTCAATATGTCCGGGCCACTATGTATAATTGATGTATGCGCCGTAGCGGTTTTGGGATTAGGTAGATGAAATTTATTTGACTGTCTTGTTGGATAAAAATGTACGTCTTTGTTTTGCTCCATAAGGGCAGTCAGAGCTAAGCAGGAGGCAATTGGCCGTTGTAAAGATGAAACATAAACAATGCAGTTTATAATTTTTAAAAATCCGAAACTTTGAGCGTATTCAATTAAAAAAAAACACAAGGGGGCACTGTGATTTCTATAGCGAATGCAAATACATATTTTCTTGTTTATATTTTAAAATTGAGTCGTTCAGACATTTGGAGTTCGCTCATGTTAAATTACAGTATGTTATATACAACGGTAGTAACATAATTAGTATACAGTATGAATAGAACGTTCAATGGTTTGTAACATTTAAGCTTACTAACCAGAACACCAACATTGCGTTTAATGGTTTTAGATATTATATTTGACATGGTAATACCAATTTAAAAGTTCGTTAATATAAACTACCAGAAATTTAGTGTCGGATTTCCGTTTCGATTAAAGTATCATCTATTTTCAATGGTATATCATATTGTACTGGTTTATTATGGATTCTAAGTATAATGTACGTTGTTTTCTTAAGATTTAAAGATAGTATATATCATCGAAAGCATTTGGCAAGTTTGGGCAGTTCTAAGTTCAGAGTGTTGATGAGAACATTGAAATTAAAATGGGAGAGAAATACATTAAATTTTGTGTCGTCAGCAAACATTATTAGAACAAGAGCGGGCCTAAAATTGAGCCCTGTGGGACCCCACAATTTATATCTAATATTGCAGAATTAACATGATTATAAGAAGTAAACTGTTTCCTGCTCGACAAGTAACTCTCAAACCAGATTAAAGCTAATCCTTTAACACCATAACAGTGTAGTTTCTTTTTTTAAATAGAGTGATCAAATTGTAACTTATTAAATATGTTCCAATGCTTACCAACTCCGATGAAAAGTCTTTTCCTTTTATAATGCACATCAGCGCTCATACACCCACGTCCTATCCGATTTTCCCTTCTCATTTCTCTCTCAATATCGGACCATCCCATTCTTTCTCTTATTGCTTGAATGGTCTTGCTGATTCAAAATTTGAATTGGGTCGAAATCTAGACGTAGCATGCATTTTGTATTTTGCATTGTTATCATGTACACAAATATACACGTATTCATTAATCTTTGTCACCCACTCCTTTCTTCATGCTTTTAGAAGAGATCATATTTCACTCATAAAAATTAGCTTTATTATGTGTTTTTCTCACCCAATGCTCCCTCTACTCTTTCTCTCTCTCTCTCTCTCTATCTCTCATTCAGAGAGTTGTATATTTGACAAACAAGATACGGGGTATATTTGTGAAACATAACTCCCACAAAAGAAAGAAACGCCCATAGATATAGTTCATGCAATGCACCCAATGTTGATGGGAAGGCGCGGGAAGAGAAAACAAAATCAGTGTCCGCTCTAGCCATCTGGTCAGTTGAACTTGTGCATTTTAGGGCGATGGATATGCCATCATTGATGTCATCTGTTTGTTCTGTCTTTCGATGTGAACTTTGATAATTTCATACCACTTATACTGATTGAATTGATGGGGAAGTATTTATCAGGAGCGGGTCCACAATTTCCAGAAATGGGGTGGGAGGAGGGGGTAAAGAGTTAGAAAATAAATGTTCTCGACGTAAACAATGGTTAAACAAAATAAGTCCTGAGAGCCCGCTACAACTCGCTCAGCAGAGGAGGCATTGGAGGGAAAGCCATTTTCCCGGTATTTTTGTTTTAACTGGGGGAGCAATCTCTTCCGCCCCTCTCTTGGAGCAGGTCTGTGTGTGTGAACACGTTACTGGTCAATATTTTATGATTATCGTTTTGTTTAGGTTCAGAGATGCTTTCGGGCCGAATCGCGAATTTTCAATAAGCCTGAGAGTGAGAGAAACCTGAAACTTAAGTACTGTAAGTGAAGTGTGTCAAGAAACTTGGGTTGTTATTCTGATCTGTTTCCTCGAGCAGAGATGCTTTACAAACGTGTTCTCTTAAATCTAAAGTAAGCAGAAGAAATGAAGAGTGACATAAAAATGTGAAACAACGCGAGAATCTGTCGCCAGTTTTGGCTGCATGAAGGGGATTATCAAATTAAACATGTAAATGCGTGTTAGTACAGTGAGTTGCAGCAGATGTTATTCGTGTAGGGTAGCAACCAAAAATCCACTTTTTAAAGCATTTTACTTACCACGATATCAAAGTGCTTGTGTCCGGTATAAATGTAATGTTATTTTTTATTGCAGAGAAAAGTTGTGTAATTCATGTCCTTAATCTTTGGAGAGTAAGAGATCACCGATATGAGATAAGATAATAATAATAAGAGGAACAACGAGGATGATGGATGATGATGACAATGATAATAATAACACAACAATAATAATAATAACAACAATAATAATAACAGTAATGATAATAATAATGATAATAAAGTTCGAGCACAGGATCTCTAGTATGAGAGTCAAGAACCTTCATCAATATACCAAAGTGTTCCTACTAATTAAAATGAAAGAGAATCAAATCAAATCATGCCAAATGAACACAATACATAAAGAACCGATTATTCATAATTTACAAATCTGTTAGCAGTCGTTATAAAAGTGATGTTTCGAAATCATTTGGGCTTGTTTTATATTGATGATTAAACGATTTACATAGCCTTATGCTGTTAAATGCCAATCCCCCGCGTTACAAGCATCTGGTATTTAGATTTTCTACTTTCTCCGGATTAGCAAATGCTGTGAAAACAAGTGCCATGAGCGTCCATTTAATTAGTGACTAATGCACGCTGCGCGACACAAGAATAAGTTTTCCTCATCACCATCGCCACCACCACGATCATCATCAGCATCATCATTATCATCATCAATCATGCCGTCACAATCGCATAATCATTGGCATGAGATCTATGATGAATGATGACTTTTCGAATAAAACTCTAATCATGTTTATGTCCTGTCCCGGTTAAACGGGCGCAAATGGTTGCATGGGCGAGGGATGTACTGTAATATTTCCGAGGGGGGGGAAGACGCACGAATTGTTTTTCATTCCAAGTTTTGACAGTACTTTCACTCAATCTGCGATTCTACGTAAATCATTTAAATCTGTATAGATCGTTTGAATCGTTACTATTGATATTGCTGCTTCAGTAACAAGAATATAAAAAGGTAGGAGATTGAATGTTTGTGTTCATGCGCTTTTGCCTGGTCCACGACGTATAAATGCTTGGCTGAATGCAAGAAAATCACTGAAGACATAGATTCAATCATACATGGTACATGGTCGCTGCACTGCTACACTATTCGATTGGGAACTCTTCTTTTTTTCTTGCTTTTTAAAAAGCCTTTTTTTTCTTCTTTTCCCTTTCCCCCCTTTAAAAAAATTCCTTGCCACCAGTCACAGAGTCACTGATCCACCAGTTTGAGTCAGAACTCTTATATGGCTCTTATATGGAAACAGCTCGGCTCTTAAGTTCCAGGCTCTAACTACCCATCAGTTTCTTTGATATTTATTGGGTTAAGACGAATATCGAAAGAGCTTAACCCAGAACCAAGATAAATGACAAATAAATCTATTAAATTTAGGTCGCAAAGGGGATATGACTTTATGGGAAGCTGCAAGTGGTCGAATAGGGGGCTTATCCTTTAATTGAAATATATTGAAATTGATATGAATAACTTAAAGACTGCTGCCCGAGCTCTACTGAAATTTAACGCCGACGCCAGCTTTAATATAGTCGGGTTCAACAGAGGTAATTAGCCTGCCGTCTAATTTCCCCTTTTTCTTTTTGTCAAACGTGGTTTTAGACCCAGTGTCGGATTTATGTGGATTAGTAGAATATGGATCTGCACGAATAGAGAAAGTGTCAGATTCAATTAGATAATATACTGATAATACCAGATGGCTGTGAAATGCTGGACATTTAATATAAATTATTCATGGATAACAAAATTGTACCTGCATGAAAGTAATTATTGGAAAGAACACATAAACTCAGGATATCTTCGATTGACACAATGTCAAATACAAAAATAATAATAGATATGTGATTAGAGAGACCAGCTGCCACAGGCTAAATGAAAAAAAGCGAAAACGAGAAGCAAATATGTATGAAATCTTTATTATTATCATGTATGGATTTACTAATATTGCAACCATATAAACGAGTTTGATGTCAAATACAAATTTAAAAAAAAGAGCAGCATAACTATTGTCGGAAATAATTTGCACATTGAAACTATATTATTATGTGAAGTCTGTGTGATACAAAAGTCATAATCTATAACACCTTCAAAAGTTATTACACAATTGTTAAAAAATTGGACACACTAGGAGCATAACGTTTCGAAACAATTTAACGTAGGAGTGCATTTAACATCCGGGGAAGATAAGGCAAGTATAATAATTATGAACAGTCTGTGATGAATAGATGTTAGAATGATAATGGCAATGGTTCAGCAAGTAAATGAATGAATCGAAAAACATTAAACGTCAATTTGAATGCAATTTCATGGGTGGGCATTTTCTTATTTTTATTTTTATTTTATCTATAGAGGCGTTGTGGTCTATTTGATAAGTCTGCGGACTGTGAGCCAGAAGGTTCGGGGTTCGAATCCCTGCCGTAGCACTAATCTCCTTTGGCAAGACATTAATCTACATTTGCCACACTCGACCAAGGTGATGTAAATGGGTATCTGGCAGAAATTGAAAATTGAAAATTGAAAATGCTAGAGCGCCAATGCGGCATCCATGCTTGAGCCGGCGTAATAAATTGCAGAGCGCCAGGAGTGTCAAGTCTGACAGACTTGAGCACTATATATCAATATTGTTATTATTATCATTATAATTACTAGAATAATTATGATAATTCAAATAATAATAATTATTATTATTATCATCATCATCATCATCATCATTGTGATAATTAAACAAAAAAGGTAGTCTGATTGGTAGTTCACTAGTTAAAGACCTCCTTTTACACAATCAATTTGAACATTTTCGTATCTTTATTGAGTACAAAGGAATGGTGGTACTACCATACATTCATCGAATAGAACCACAGCAGCTCTACAACGTGTGTTTAGGAAATTTAACATTGTCATCAGGAGGTTACTCGTACCCCCAAAGGACAAGAGAATGATCAAAGACAAAGCAGGAGTTGTTTACGAGATCTCCTGCAAGGACTGTCCCAATGTGTACATTGGAGAAACAGGTAGATCTTTCGGCATCAGAAGAGATGAACACATGGATTACATCACCAAGATTCCCCTCACATGAGCCCCCAAAAGCGAATAACATATATCATACATAAATCTGCTATTGGAGATGTTGTTGTAACAAACAACCACTCAATACATTGGGTCAAGTGCAAAATATTGACCAAAGAGGACCACACGCCAACGAGGTGGATACGGGAGACTATCAACGTTACAATCAACAGGGGCAACGCTCTGAACAGGGACATTCTCTCGAACGTATAACCCCATTCTCTCGAAGCTGTCTAAACGCCATCTACGACGCTGTTAGCGTTCGAAAGTACTCACTAAAGGTACGAACACAATTCAAACTGATTGTGTAAAAAGAAGTTTTCATCTTATTGTCATCATTATTATTTTTAAATACTGTACGTCCGACCAATTCTGAACGATGTTATGCCTCACTGGTTGTTTTGCCCAACCACAATCACCTTCTACTACATATTGCTTTATAAAAAATCCCCAGAGATCAGCACGTAATAGCCCAAAGATCACCTCCCTGGTTGGACATAAGTCATGTTGGGCGATTTTCCTCAATGTTTTTACAGGGTCTGCTCCTGGCATGAACTGTTGCAGAAGGCGTTGACGCTTTGTAGCCTATCGGTTTAATTATGGAATATTCCAAGAGGATCCTACGGAAAGACTCTTACATCAATCATGGTATAGGCTATACTAAACGCTTTCGGCTTATCGCTGAAATCTCCTCTCGGATTTTTAACCCATCTGTAGATCTATAATCACCCTACTAGCATCCATCATATCAAATGTGTTATTCCCTTGCTTGCACCACCCTCCTTCTGCTGCATAATGTAAAACTTAAGGACGGTTGATAAATCACGGGATCATAAAGGCGACGGTTAACAAGTCGGTTTATCGGTCTTTTTCACAATAGATAAATTATTCTTTTTGAAAACTGAATTGGGAATCGTCGGATTATCGTCCATTATATTTTTTTCTTAATAAAAACTAACTTATCATTTTGCGACAGAGGAGTCAACGTCCTGAGGTAATGCTTCTTTAAAAAAGCAAGAGCTGTCATAACACGTATTTCTAATTTGCATAATATCTAGGGAGAAATGGATTAGCTGAAGTTGAGTTTTATAAGATGTCTTTTTATTAAACACCGGTTCGACAATTTTACAATACATCGCGCGATTGTTTCTTGAGAGAAAAAAAGAAGAGGATAAAAGTATGGAAAATGCAAAAGATGATGCAGTGGTATGATACCTTTCCCGGTTCTCTGTAATCCTAATCAGATATTGTGTTATATTTTGTTTGAGAGCTTTTTATGCCGCTCTCTGTACACCTCCTTAAGTAGCTTTTTTGTATAATTATCTTAGTCTGTAGATCGTGTAGTGCGCGCCGGGCTTTAAAGATTGCGTTCGCCTAATACAGAAAGATTTTGTTATATTTTGATATATTTGGTAAATTATCATATCGATCCGGCCTGGATAGATATCGCGAAGCCATTTCAACATTGAACATTTGGGCATATATTTCTGCTTTTTTGCGAATTTAGGATAAATATTGCCATCTAAACCTCTGAAGGCAATATTTAAACAATATTGAATAGTTATATTTTGCACCCAAAACCCTTGAACCGCAATTTTACCACTACCGGTCTATATCTTTAATGGGATAAAAGAGGCTTTTCACGCTATGTTTGTACTAATTCCACATGCTTACAAAGCGGATGAAAGGAATATTAACAAAATGATTACCCATCTACGCAACGTTACAAAAGGGAATAAATACAAGTGATTACTACATTTTTTTGCCTGTATGACAAAAGTTCTAGTCATATTTCTTCTGCACTGTTCGAAAAAAATATAAGTGTAATGAAATACATTTAACAACTGAATTATACCCCCTCGTGAATTGCATGCTTTTGTATTTTTCGTAACTAAAAAACGAAATGTGGGCTAGTTAAAGGTAAAGACCAGTTTTGGAAACGCCCCTCTCTCAAAAAATGAAATGGAAGCTCTCATTACCAATCATGTGAAAGAATATGTTTTGACTAATACGTGATGATACAAATTTTGCCGGGAAACCGCCTACTAATTGATATATTTGGTAAATTATTATATCTATTGGGACCAAATAGATATCGCGCACGTGATCGCGTAGTCCCATATACATCTTTCTGTGTACAGTGCTTGTAACTTTACCAAGACTGGGCCAATTTCTTATCATTTTGATGATTCCAGAACCTTGCAGTACACACCAATACTTATATGCTAGATGATCAACTTTTTCTGATTGATTTCACAACGTTTCTTTCATAATGCAATCGCATGACCAGAACTGGCCTTTATCTTTAAATTAGGGCCTTTGTTGAATACTTTTAGATGTAATTTTGAATATGTCAAGAAATATAAATCAGGACAAATCAGTTTTAGTTGTTAACTGTATACAAATATGGCTAAAAGCATGACCAGGGGTGGGGGTGTTTCACAAAGACTAAGATCGACTTTAAGTTGGACTTAAGTATAGCAGGCCGTTCATGCCATTGGTTGCTATCACCATTGGTCTCTAAATTATAATCTTTAGATAATATTTTTTCCTTCAATAATGAACTATCAAGAAATGTAAACTCTGTAGATTTGAGACCACAATTTGTACGTCCCTTGAAAGACAAATGCCAATAAATGGTAAGAGCAAACAGTGGCATGAACGGCCTGTTATACTTAAGTCCAACTTAAAGTCGATCTTAGTCTTTGTGAAACACCCCCCTGGGAACGTTACATCTTATCTACCTTTTATACATATTATCTACATATTTCTTTTTTTAAAAACTGTTATTACGCCAATATGTAAACGTTAATGATCCAGCTTCGGCCGCTATTCATGTGTCATTATTTGTACAAGACTTGTATTGATTTCATTAACTGACTTATAAACCGCTATTGAAATTAATTGAAATTGAAATGGACTGCATTTTAATTCATCTTCTTTCTCTTCTATTTTTAGACATTTTTTTCAATAAACTTCGATTACTCCTTTGTTTTATTTTATAAAAAGGAAAGGAGGGACTATAGGAATAAAACGATGCGCTGTATAAAAACGCACTATGTAAATTATAAACATGATTAATTAAGACGAAGACATTTTCAAATTGATTGATTATTTAGATTTGGAACTAGAAATCAGGCCTCATATCGAAATTCATAAATAGAGATTCACGCATGCGCGCTGTTCGGACGTTCTTGCCGTCGAGCGAGAATTCTCCCTGTGTGTGAATGGTCGCCAAAAAAAAAATCAAATATATCTTCACTGTATGTAACATGATGTAATACATACACTGACTAAACCTCATGACTTTTAAATGGGGACAGAATACCCCTTAATCCGGAGGGTTCAAGTCGGCAATGCACAGGAGAATGCCCATGGTGATGCTTACAAAATGTTTTTTGTATTTTTTGTTTTATCGTGCATGACTAATTATCCCAGGAGGGTGTTTCACAAAGACTATGATCGACTTTAAGTTGGACTTAAATATGGCAGACTGTTCATGCCATTGTTTTCTCTCTTAATTAACTGGCATTGGTCTCTCAAGGGACATACAAATCATGGTCACAAATCTACAGATTCTATATTTTTTAATAATTCATTATTGAAGGAAAAAATATTACCTAAATATAATGGTGAAAGCAAACAGTGGCATGAACGGCCTGCCATACTTAAGTCCAACTTAAAGTTGATCTTAGTCTTTGTGAAACACCCCCAGGTCGAAGTATTGTGCCCCAACTATTTTATTTCATTTCCCTCTAGATGAAATATTAAAAATGAGGTGCCTTGAAAGCGATTCAAATGTCAAAAATCAGAATCTCACTTCTCAAGAAAATGAACTGGTCTCTACTTAAAGGAATCAGTTGCTGGTCATGATCTAATTTGAATCGTATTTGCATCAAATATCATATTGTGGACGTTCAATAACACAAAGTGAGGAGACGTAATTTACGTTGTTCTTGGAATATGGGCTTAAAGATACTGTGTCCCTTTTGCAGCCAATATCAAATTCTGTAGAACTTTGCAGAACTTATGAATATGTCACGTATGTCCTTTCTGTGCAATGTAAACATTAGCAGTGTCCTAGTGTTCAAATTAGGCAAGGAAACCCGTTTACCTTCTAGACTTCACTGTCAGACACTATTAAGTGGCTGACTGACATCTTTTTTCTTTGGTAATAACATATATAAAATGAACTGTAACCGGTACATGAGCATTTGTCTGCATCAATAACCCACTACATGTAAAGGCCAAAATTATACTGATTGAATCTTTGTGCAGCACAATACGCACGACCATTCGGTATAAGGGTCTGAAAATCAGACTATTACTTAGGTGATTGCAATCACTTAAGTCGATTCAACAACTAATGGTCGTTATTTTCCTACTAAAAGCCATTTTCAAGCCCTTTCGTTTTGAGGGAAGTTCTAAATTAGTATTGTCTTTCAAATGCCGTTGGAATTTAACCTTTTCATTTGTTGGCCTGACCGATGGTCATGATCTACTTTGCCACAGTCTATTGGCATCACAGCCGCAATATTGACTTTCAGTAAAGTGAGGAGATATGATAGAATGTCGTCCTTGAGATATTTTCTGGTGTAATTAATATGTGAGACGCCACTTGTGCTATACTTCAGCTGTGATAGTAGTAAACACTCACAGAGACAACCACTATTGGATGAGATGTAATGTTTTCCTTAGCTCCCAGCCACACCGACCAGACGCACAATGACATCCCTTCTTTTTCTTTTCTTTTTTGCCCTCTTGAAAAGAATACTTCCACCTGGGTGTGTATACGAAAATGTACGGCCGGTGAACAGATAAATAATGATTCCATTTACATAACTTTCATGAGCACGGATACAGTATTCCTCTCGATGAGTTTTACAATTTTGGTACAAATGACCTTTATCTGCCCATGCGCAGATTGTATCTACGAACTGGCTTATGACATTACATCCTCTCAGGAGTCGTCATGTATTTTGTTTGAATTCGGGTTAAATATCTGTACTGAAATCTGAATGCCACTTTACAAACCATCTCGCTTTTTTTCTGACGAATTCTAACTGTAATTAATAATGATTCTCATTCTTAAAAACAACTTTTTTATTAAGTAAATTGCAATGCAATATATTTTACTGCAATCCCACGAGGGATCAATCCCAAATTCTCATCTGTGCTGAAAGAAAATTCTCATCTCTACTGAAAGAAAATTCTCATCTCTACTGAAAGAAAATTCTCATATACTATTGAAAGGTACTTCCCGTTTGCGGAAGTGAATGGAAAATAAATACGCGCTTTGAACATTCAGACCATTGGGGAAATACTGCAGTTCATTCGTGCCATCTTATGATTAAAACCACCGTCACGCTTTACAAATATTTGGCCATGTCTCTAATATCAGAAATAGAGACGTCAAATATGCATTTAATTCGTGCTCTGTGTGATTGGAAATGGCGTAACATTATCCTGGATCTAACACATGAAGATGATTGTCTGTATTTCATGTTTTCTCTGTAAAAACTCACTTTAGCCCGATGGCTGTACTTCTGCATCACAGTGTGCGAAGAACAAACCTAAATGCATTCGGAATGATTTTTATCATACTTTTTGATTTCTTTGCCCTTGAAGAAAGCTATCAACTGTGTGTTGATCTTTTCCTTATATAGTCGCTTTTATTAGGATAAATTTACTGCACTACAATTATCACAAAAAAACCCAAAAGTCTTATTCCTGCAGGGCATAACATTTCATTGTTCTCCATTTCTCCATTAGGGACTTTTAGATTTGCACGACGAGAACGTAGACTGCTACGTGGACATCCTTTTAAGGCAATGTGACGTCCTTTTAAGGCACACTGCCGTGCACTGCCAGTGCCTTAAAAGGACGTCACATTGCCTTAAAAGGATGTCCACGTAGCAGTCTACGTCACGGTTCTCGTCGTGCAAATCTAAAAGTCCCTATTCTCGTGCCATATTGACGGAAGGCGAGACATTCTTTTGATAGAAAGATCAAGATTGGAGTGTTTCTTCTTTATTCCTAAGAGATTGAATGCACTCTCTTTTTGTCACTTGAGAGTTGATGAACAGATGACATCGCTTTTCCCATTGTAACCCTCTCTTCTTTCATTCTTTTGCTGATTCGTATCGCCTCTTTTTGTTTTCCATATGCTCCTGTTTTTTTCTCTCTTTCTCTGTCTGTCTTCTTCATCAGCATTGTCCATTCTCACTCCCCATCTCCCTCTCTCCCTCTCGATGTATCTACCCTGTTTACTATCCCAATGTTCTCTCTCTCTCTCTCTCTCTGTATCGAACCTACCATTCACATTCTCTATCTTAGTATCAGAGACATGCCATAATGTACAGGTCCCAGATTCTTTCCTCTCCCCTTCTCTCTGAATTTAAATCGATCCTCACCCTAGCTCCCTCTCCCCTCCCATCCCTATCTCTCTCTCCTCCCTCTCTCTCTCTCTCTCTCCGCTTCCCTGTGCATTATTTAATTATCTATTACTCCCCTCTCTCTGATTTATCCCCCTCTCCCCCTTCCTTCTCTCCGCTTCCCTGTATATATCTTTAATTCTCTTTCTCTCTCTCTCTCTCTCTCTCTCTCTCTCCCCCTTTCTATTTCGATAGAATTTTTTTTTCTGCTGGAAGCTTCATCACCTGTTGATCCATAGAACAATCATTCTCCTTCTGGCTCAGCGCTCTGGATAACAGAATCTCACTCGACGATGCAGCTTTCAGACTGAATCTTCATGTACGTTCACACGGTACCGTCGTAGTTATAAACTTTTAAATTTGCGAAACCTTGGATGTTATAAACAACGATCCACTAACAACGACGAGGGTTCACACGGGACGGAAATGAAGAGTATTTAAACTGAACTACACGCTGGGAAAGCATTCACTTTTAACTACAAGCTGGTGTAACCTGCAAGTTAATTGCGTTCTCACGGCACATAACTGCGAGTGAGAACACCCCCGCCCACCCGCTTCTCGTATAACTTGAATTAAAGTTTCGTAATCACGAGTGTGTCTGCACGGTCCCTAACTACGAGATAATTTCGAAGTTTATTACCATGAGCTTTACTTCAAGTTAACGGAAAATCGGGTGAACCTTTTACTAAGGTCCCATCTATCGCAAACCTGCGCCTCAAGCACATTTTCATCTCAAATTATAAATATCACATGAATGGCGGGCCTTCTAGAGGCAGATCATGAATTGATCATGTCTCGCGGGACTCGTTACTGATGTAAAATTCAAGCGGGATAATTTCATTTTCTTGGCTAATCAATCATTTTCTTAGGGTGATAATATATTCCAATTTTCCTGTCATTGTCTTTTAGAACAGAGAATCAAATTTGTTTCTGCAATAAGTACTCATCGATACAATTATGTCGTCTATATTTTACCCTCGATTCAAAAGGAAAAAAATGTTCATATTAATTAATTAAGCATATATACTAAGAAGTCCATCCGCAAGGATGTACATGCTCTCAAATGATCATTATTACCATATTGAAACGTTGTTTCATCCGCTCAATCTGACTTGCATGCATAGAACAAATAAGCATTTTTGCATGAAAAAGTGAAGTTTTCAAAATAGTGCGTTTCTTTCCAGCATTGGGGTGCCCAGGAGTCACTTGGGTAACCTTTCAAAAAGTATAATATAAACAAATAATATGCAATTTCTCTGTACTTTTGTCTGAAAAAACTTAGTCATCCAGCACAATGTCGTCTCTTTTTACGTTGGAGATGAGCAAAATAGCGAGTTTAAGTTGCACTTCGGCCACTCTCGCAAGTCCTCACTCGTTCCATTGTGGTCAAGCGGCTTTGGGGTGAGCGGCTAATGAATATACTAATCTTAAGCTTTCTTCTGGTATTGATTGATTGTATATTTTTGTCGGAATTTACTTATTCGCATAATGGAACTACCTGCGCCCGATGAAGCCAGTTGCCCGTGAACACAGAACTGTAAATATACGTAGAAGGCTCATAGTGGTTCGAAAAATGTGGCCAGCGCTCGTACGTGACCCCGTGATATCCGCCATCTTCGTTAGTCCTCTGTTGTGTTCGCCGCTTTTTTTTCTTCTCAACGATAGGCCAGGCTGGAATTCTTGAAATTTGTGAGCTGAAAAGATCGAGGACTAAGCAAAATGGCGGCGTGTGCACTCGAGCGTATCTCCCAGCACGTTCAACGGCCACACGTCGATCTGATTGTGAATTGTGATGAGCGTTCTACGCATTTTACAGTTCTTTGCCCGTGACGCCTGCACTCAACGCTGTGTGTTGTGGACTTGTGGTCAACTTCTTCTATGAGACAAATCCAAGCAAACGTTTCCATATGATTAGCATAACTAGAAGGATTATGCCATTCCATCGTCACCTACCACACACTCTTGCTTCTATCACATTTTGGAATGACTTTATAGATTTCTTTTCTTGATTTATTCATTTAATTTGAAAAGTACCTTAAGTTTAAAGAAGAAAGAGAAGGGAGACAAAAAATGCTGTTTAAAAACAGATGAAAGAGGGTGTTTAGAGGTATGGTGGTATAGTGGTTACCTCACCGGACTGTGGATCACATTGTTCTCGGTTCGAGTCCCGCAGCGGCACTAATGTCCTTTGTAGTAATCAGATGGCTAGATTTCTAAAGAGAGGTATATAAAATATGTATATTTCTACTATGTATGTTGTCTACTGTACTTTGATGACGACATAACAATTTTTATCACAATACTGGCAAGAGCCGTCAGCCCCATCCCCTGGCAAAGATGTCCCGTATGCCAATCCAAGGAGGTCGCCTAGTGACAGTATTTTATGTTGGTCATTTCGTTCGCAATTTCCTATTCAAATGCCAACATTCTTTTAACATATTGAATATAATAATTATTATATCACAAGTCGAGGGAAATCAGATGAGATGCATTGTGGAGGCAGTTGTTGGCCAGAGAACATGCATAGTTGAAAACATGGAGGACCTGGATGGTCAATATGGACCGCTTCATTATCACAAAGAGAAAAGTAACGGATGCCGCTATAATTGAATTCACCTCTCACGGCTTAAAGATCCATCCACTGCGGAATTCATCACCACCAAAGTCTTGAGACAGAGGATTTGATTGTCTACGTCACGAGCCTGCGATGTGGGACAAACTATCAAGTAAATCCTGATTTGGCATCTCATTCCAAAGTATTACATAGATTGGACCCAAGTCCATCCTTCTATTAAAGTCAGAAGATTTCTTTGGTTCCTTCCTCATCTCGTCGTAAGCCTCTCTTTAAACTGGGGTATTTTGTTAGGAGAATAGCGGAGAGAGTATACAGGCAAGTTAGCTGCTGGGCTATGAGATGCTATGAGAAGTATCGATGCCCCTTTATTTCCATCTTCTTGGCACGCTTTCACCATGGACCTAGATATCCCTATACCGTGCTATCACGATAGTGGCCAGGGACGTTCACAGGATTATTAATTGGACAAAAGGAGGGCAATTCCGGTCACTATCATTTTCCCACAAATTGTTTTCGCTTTGCATCTTCTTTGAAAAATCTGTGGCATGTCATACGTGTTCCTCTTCCTCCTTCCCTTCCTAAGATATCAAAACGGAAATCATCTGCTCCCGATATTTCATTCATCACGTTTGCGCCTCTCAATTAAAGACGTTGTCAGAATGGGAAAGATAACTGTGTGGGTGAGAAGGGGGTGGGGGAGAGAAAATTATTCAGAAATACTATCAAATAACCAACATATTTCAATGATTCCCAATAGCAATCTACATTGAAGCTTTACGATAGCGCTGTGTTGCATTTATTTTTATTTTTAAAATCCCGACCAATTCTGTGGAGTCTTTTGAAAATGAATGTTATCCCTTTTTATTCGAATTTATCTCTCTCGAATCAGGTGCATAGACAATGGTACCTAGTAGGGAGGCATCCTCAACATTATCTTAGTGTTTGCACACAACAATTTTGCTGAAGAGCCGGATGAACCAGAAAGCTCCTCTGCGCAGACTTGTAAAGATAGATGACGTAGTACAAATATATAATATAGACTTACAATTGATTTTGCAGATTAGGAGGGGGTGACCAGAGCCTCAGTGCCCCTGAACTGACGCCACTTAATTATGACTTGAGGATGCTTCTAGCGTGTAGCTTTGATCATAGGGATTTTTAATGAAGCCTCCGGTTCGTGCAAGATGGAGAGGAAGAAAAAAGAACGACGGGCGATCTCGATTGTTTGGACACGACATTTCCAAGTAACGTGCCGAAAGATTTCTATAAACAGATATCTTATCCAAATAATGCATCTTTTCTCTAAGGATATGTGATACCTGAAATTTAAGCTAAACGAACAGATGAAGGGAAAAGAATTAAAATGAACTATTACGTCGGCTTTAAAGGAGATAAACAACGTACGAACCGGACTGTAATCATATTTCATTTTGCGCTCCATTTTTTCAGAAACATCTAGAAATCAAACAGGAATAATGCTGTTGAGTTATTTGAATTTATAACATAATAATACACTTTGCAGCTATTGCTATTTGCTCGTAGGCAGAAGTGGTGAAAAAGCATATTCAATTGTTATAGGGACTAAATTTGTCAAAACATTTCCAACAGACACACACACACACACACGAGAAAATAAGTTTCCAGATTTCAAAAACATGACGACAAGGCTAAAAAAGTGGTTATCAGATTCTTGAAATTGATGTTCCAAAATACTTATCAATAAGCAGAAAATGTTGTCATCAATATTTGCGATGTCCCAACTGGCACCCGCAATTTTCACCTTTGCCGACAGAAGATGTGAATGTTGAGTGACATATTCACCACTTGCGATCATGCCTCTTGCCCTAAGAGGGTAGATGAAGTTTCGAAGATGAAACAGATGTTTTCTATGTTCCGATGAAAGCTCTAGTAAGTGACAGTACAATTAATAGAAAAGTAAAACACATTATATACCTCACTTATGAAATCTAGCCATCTGATTGGTCGAAATTGGAGTCGTGATTTCAAGCCATGCCCCACTCACAGGGCATAGCAATAGCCCACAGGGCCTAGTTAAAAGTTTCTACCCTCATCCTGATCCTCCTGCGATCCCCATTGGCTTACTTAGTTTGTGCGGAGCGCGCGCGGCATTCCATACATTTGTTGTGCGATTAATTTGGTTCTACAAAACACAGCGCAGACGTAGAAGACCGCCGAACTCGATTGTAGCTAGGCCTAAATCTACATGTAATGACGAGATGACGCCACTTTGGAAATATTGAGATAAACCTGCTCTTTCATATGACACCTCATTTTTTTAGTATTACCTTCAGGATCACAAGCAATAAAGGTTTGAATCTCGATTTGGAAATTTATTTCATCTACCAATTTGGCATGATCGCGCGATGCACGTTCAGACTGCATAGGGATATGCGTGCAATCTCAATGGACAACTAAGCTAAGCTAACCAGTGCAGTGCAAGTTTATGAACAACCCCGATAGCGTAAACAAACTTGATTGCTTGACTGCTTTAATATTCGAGGCATAGTTGTTTTTTTGGCTCTCGGGGAGGTTTACATCGTTTTATCACCCCTCGGCACGCCTCGGGGTGATGGCACGATGTAACCTCCCCTTGAGCAATAAAAACAACTATGCCTCTCATAGCAGTCATTATTACAATACTATCACCCTCTGAGTACTGAGTTCTTTCCTTCAAATAGGCTTAGTGCAAGAAGAATGAAACTGTGCGGAAGCGATCGGAACTAGGCGTTGTGGCGTGCGCCTGTAATCCAGCTAACAGTGGAAGTTACAAACTGATTCAGCCGAGGACGCAGGTTCGAAACTGGGTCACGTCTTTTGGAGGGTGACGTTAAAAGGTCGGTCCCCAGACGTAAATAATCATATCTGATTGATACACGTCTGTAAAACCCAATACACACACACACACGGAGGTTTTGGAATCATAAAAAAATGATTTTTAAAAATTGACCCAGTCTTGCGAATGGGCACATGCACTGTTCACAGAATTATGCATATGGGACTACACAAACATGTGGCATAAACTGTGTGGCCCAAAACCTGCATTATGTAGTTGTTAATTGTCATATTTCACCGTTTCGAATATGAGGGCAATTGAAGAGCCGTCCTTTTCAGGAGACATTTTTTCTGTGATAATTGGTTGGTTTGTTTGTTTTACCTGACTGCTAAGAAAGCATGTAAGTAAGCAACCAGGCGACCAACGGCTTTGAGTCCTCTCCGAGGGACTTGGTAACAAGGATTAATGCCTTACAAACAGCACTAGCCTATCGACTTGGTTTCGAACCCGGGACCTCCCGGTTACGAGACCACTAGCTGCTCTACCGCTGAGCCATCACGCCTCCATACTCTTCCATACTAATATAAAGTGAAAGAAAAGGCTCCCAAATCATTTCCCAGAACTCAACCTTCTTTTTAAATATTTAAAAAAATCCAATGCCCTCAAGTTAGGCCACCAGCAGCATCTTTATAGTCCCACAAAGGCATTTGAAGTGGTCTTTCTCTTGTTGCTTGACACACATTTTTCTTGCTATTGCCATCCACGGCTGGAGAGACGATCTTGTATCCGCCACTCTTGGGAATATCGTTTTCTGCTCGATACTACTATTCCGATGAACCCAATGCCAAAAAGTAGTTCAATATTGTTTCTCTCTCTCTCTTTCTTTACTTCTATGGACCTTAATTGTGGCCGTTAAGCCTAGTGGTAAAGAATTTGTCAAATAAAGTCTACTCCTACTACCACTACTACTACTACTACTACTACAACTACGTACTACTATTATGTTTCCTTTCCTATCTATTTCTTTTCATTGCTTTTATATTCCTCTTTTCCTTTCCCTTTGTTTTCTTCTCTGTCTCTTTCGTTTTCTCCCTTCTTTTCTTTATTCTCTTTTCTTTTCGTTTACTTTCTTTCCGTTCAATTTCCTGACAATTTGTTTCTTTTCGTTTCTTTCATAGATTCTTTAGCTTTTTTTTCTTCTTTCTGTTCTATTCCTTTTCATTTCTTTTCTTTTCTTTTTTCTTCTTTATTTTCTTTTCTTTTCTTTAATTTTTTTCTTCTTTTTCTTCTTCTTTTTCCCCTTTTCTTTTAATTTCCTTCCCCCTTTTTTTTCTTTTTCACAGCGCTCTACTCGTATGTCCTCTATTGGATTCCTGACTGAGAGCTCGATTTTTTGTTATTATGACGCGACGTTCTGACCATGCGTCATTAGCTAGGAGACGAGGCAATGTTTAACTGTGTCACCAAAATGATTTTTTTTCTTCAAAAAGGGGTCATGGAAGTCGGTTCAATTAGTGTCGTTCGTCCTGAACTGAACCGAATCTTCCTTCTTCTATTTTCTTTCCTTCCTCCTTCAAGATTTCCCTCTATGTTTGGTAACCATTTTGAATGGCCAATTCGTCAAATTCCATCTGTATCTGTAACATAGTTTGCATCGATCATATTGAACTGTTCAAATTATGGACAGCCAATTATTCTGTCTGGTACTTTCCCTTTTACTACTTTCTGATTTAACTGCAGCAGGTTTTAATTCTATTTGTTCATTTGGCATTTGTTCATCAGATGCCACACGAGGTGTACGACTGAAGGGGAACGTATATAATTTGTATCGCAATCCAACCTTGACAGGCTGTATTAGAAAGTGGATATGAAAAGATATATTGGAAATTCAAATTGCAGAATTTGTGTGTGTAAATTCAATATCATTTGTATATGTGACTTTTTAACAAAAAGAACAACGTTATCCCTTTTCGGCATTTTATGTCTGAGTGATTTTTTTGCATGTACGAGCCACGCTGGTGTTTTGCACGGCCATTGTGTGAAAACAGTGTTGAAGGCGTAGGAAAACAGTGGGGGACTAACGTGAAAACAGTGTGGACCCAAAGAGAAAACAGTACGTATCCATCGTAAAAAACAATGTGGACCCAATGTGGAATTAGTGTGGAATTATGTGGAATCAATGTGGACCATGTGTGGAAACAGTGGGGACCCAATGTTGAAACAGTGTGGACCTTATGTGAAAATCAATGTTGGTCATGTGTGAAACAGTGTGTGGCCCTGGTATGAACACAGTGTATATCCAATGTGAAAATAATGTGGACCCAATGTGGAATCAGTGTGGACCCAATGTGGGAACAATTTGGATCCATTATAAATCCAATGTGGACCCAGTGTGTGAAATCCGTGTAGACTCGATGTGAAATTAGTGTATTCTTAATGTGATATCACTGTGGACACAGAACGTTGCGGCTCGTTAGACCAGAGTGCATATGTGTGACTAGGCTTGCTTTGATTGGCAAGAATCAGACGCTCCCAATAACTTGAATGATAACAATATTCCGTTCTTGTATAGCGCATATCACATTATGATATGACGCGTCTATATGCGCTTCCAAAGAGCTTTTGGAAATTATTACCCTGAAGTTAGCAAAGGCAGTCGTTTCAGGGCACAGTGCATTTTAAGGAATAATCCTACCAGGTTTCCACTTACCTCACCTGGGTGGAGTGTTACAAATGCAGATTAATGTCTTGCCAGATGATGTTAGTGCTGTGGCACGGATTTGAACCATGAACATTGTGGTTCACAGTCCGGAGACTTCTCCACTAGCTACTAAACTATACGCCTCTGAATGCATGAACTGGTTCTACAAAATTACGTCCAGAGGCAATGATGTTAATCAATCTTTGGGTGGACAATTTGTTGCAAAAGAAAACAAAGGCTTCGCTCATTTCACATTTGTTTCATAGTATCCGTTTCATTAGAACACGGCCCAAACTTGTATGGCCCAATAAAATTATCAAAACAAGACAAATAAGAGCAAACTAGGTCATCATCACTAGCTTATTTTTACTTTTCCACTGAAACGGTTCTATTATTATATTCTTGGGAATAACCGTTGGGTGTGTGGTCTATCCCTAAAAAAACACCAAGAAGGTTCACTCTGTGGGTTGCTAAAATCGGTTTCATTCGAAAACTTTTCTTAAAAATTCATTCAATTGACCAATAAATATTGGAAAAAACTAATATCAAGAGCAAAATTAGTAGGCCCTCATCACTAATTGATTTTTTTTTGTCAATAACATTGTTAGTTTGACTCCATTCTCGGTTAGTGACCGCTGGGTGAATGGCCTACTCAAATAGATGGCACCTTAGCAGTTACTAGTCCCACACACACATCTGAATTGATCTTTTGCAATGAAAATTGACAGCTTGATGATTCAATTAAGACGCATTCTGCTCTCGAGCTTCTTCGAGATCTTTTTTGGTTTTATTTTGTCTTTCAAGTCACACAGGGTTTTCAAGACCATTTTTCAATTTCTCTTTTCAGCAATATCATATCCTCATGATCCTCGAGACAATTGTACTATTTATATATTTTTAAATTATCAGACTAGTATTGATCTATCATCCATTCGTTGTTTAAAGAGCGTCTGATAATCGGAAACATAGAATGTCAAGAGGAAATTTGTCATGATCCTTAGCAAATTAATACATAGTTGGTTGACTACTTGACTTACATGGCAGGCAACAAAAATGCTCATAAATTTTCTAGGTTCTACTCAAATGTATGCCCTCGGGGAACACGTACACGTCAGTTCAATCGTTGAGATGGAATTAAATTACTTTTTAAATATTCTTTTGTAGAATTCGTACTGAATAATCACGTAAGATTGCCATGAGTCAACTAAATAATTATTGTTTAACTTTATCACCATAGGGCAAACAATATCATTTTCTTCTGGTGTTCGAAATTGGGAAATTTTACAGAGAACAATCGCGTATCATGGCAATTTCTGAATAAGTGACTATTGTTTAACATTTTCGTCATTGGACATGGACATATATACAATATTTTGTTATTTTGACCAATAATATGTAAAACAATCACAAAATGTTCCCGTGGCCAATTAAATGATTGGTGTTTAACATTGTGGCCAAAGGACACATAGGCCTAAATACAATTTCTAGGGGTGTTAAGTACTTTGACCAGTTGTTTTTAAGACAAACAAATTTCATTGTCATAACCAAATGAGTGATTAGTGATTAACATAATTGATAGGTCGCCATTAAACCATTAGGGTGTTAACACATCATGCGCCCCCTATCTTCGAAGTGGAACATCCCTAGAGGGCAGGTTTTTATCAAATACAGAAAGCCCTCGAACTATTGTAATTGAAATGTCAGGTGCGTGATGACGATGATCTATGTATTTGGGTGAAAAAATACCTCTACGACCTGTGGCAGATTGGAAGATTTAAAGGAAATGGTCAGTAATGGTAAGGGTAACAAAAATGGTAGGTATTTATTGTTATTTTGAGTAATATCATTAATGTCTCGTTACAGGATTCATATCGAATTACCTCATTATTCTTTGAAATATAATAAGAAATATTTGACAATTTAAATTAATTTGCATTCACAAATCCTTGCCAGTCGTAATATGCGTTACAGTTTCTGCATTATGAGACTACAATAGGTTCTGTTCTTTAACCACTCGTGTTTGACACAGCCAGAGAGTGACATATTTAGGCTCTGCTAAAGGCTTTGGGAATTGTGGTAAAGTTTCAAATTAGAGTCTGTGCTTGCAGACTATTTTATGATCAAACAATGATGCTACATGTTTCTGCAGCCATTATATAACCTTACATAGGCGCAGTGCTTTTTAATGTATATCATTTTGAGCAATACTTTTAGTCAATATTTTTCTCTTTTTTGTGGTGGTATTCTAAACCTCGCTGTGCACTGTATTATGCACCACATAATCACCTTTTCCTAAGTGAAGCTATTTCAGAATGCAGTCGCATGGCTAATACTCAACTTTATCTTTAAACGGGCTTTGTATATGCAGAATCTTTTACGAAAGGAGCCGTGCAGAACAGACAACTCTTTACTTCTTTCTTTGTATATTTCTTTCCTTTTCGTCTCTCAGCAAGTAATCTCTCTATATTTTATCTTGATAAACATTTCTTGCTGCATTATCAATACATATTTATTATTTATCACGTTTAAAATCTTGAACAATGTCGTTGAACTCGTTTATAATGTGTAATATTACCTTATTGTATAAATGCTTTACTTTGTAACTTATCTTTTTCACCGACATATATAGTTATGTTGTATTTTAAGGGGCCCATGGAAGATCAACTTTTGTTGAATGGGCTATCTTGGTGAAATATTGATCAATAATTAGAAGAAAATAAATATAAACAGCACACCACAACGAGTAGCGATATTTTATTTTTAATCTTAGATGGCTTTGTATTAGGTGTTTATAGGTCATACATGATACATAATTTTCTTCCATAGAACGTAAAAACATAACGTAAAATGTAACAATTCAACTCAAATCATCTTTGCAACTGTTTACAATAGTAATATACATTCATATCCTACACGACACTCATCCAACTTCCATTTAACTAACCCAAAAATTATTATGGCCTATAAATCAATAAGACACCATGGCCCAGATATTTGGAATGCTTTACCCGACAATATTAAACACTCTTCATCTCTTTGTTCATTCAAAGCCTCGATGAAAAAAATATTTAATATCCAAGTATTCATTAACATTATTAGGGTCTTAACGGTTTTAATTGTTTGTTTAAAATAAATTAATTTTAGACGACCAGTCCATGATCAATACGAATCAAACACTTACTTCACCTGCACACACACCCACTTGCACACACTTGCAATTTTTTCACTTTCTTTCCACTTTTTATTTAGATACTTTCTGAAAAAAATCTTTACACGTGACACATTATTATCCTAAATTATCTTATAACAGCGTCATGTACCCCCTTTCCCGGCTGCTATCGATTCAAGCATTTATGCTTATGATAGTTGGCCTCTGCATTTATTTTAATTCTTTGATTATATATGTTCTATATGCATTTTTGTGTGTGTATTTCAGTTGTCACTTGATGTAAATCAATTATATTATATACTATTATTGTTATTTTAAATGTTTTGCATTTGATTTATTGATAAATGCAGAAACATCTGCTAATTAAAATTTTTTTTTAAAAACTGTTGTATACAGGGGCGGCGATTTCTTTTCATGACCGGAGGGGGGGGGGCGAAATGCGAGGGAAGAGGGAGCATAGTGTAAACTGTGGTTACGTGATACCAACGGAATACATGTTTTCTACAATATTTACCTGTACATTTTGAATGATATTGTGCGAGGGAGCGTAGCGACCGAGCGAGAAGATTTTTGCATTTGTATTAGTCTAAACGCTGCACTCTTGGGCCCTCTAGAGCCTAAAAGTGTGTTGCAGTCTTTAGTCAGTATTTGCGTTACATTTTGGGTGTGTGCACTTTTTCAAATTTTCCGGGGGACGATCCCTCCTAAACAAATTGAGAGGGAACATGTCCCCCGTCCCCGCCCCCGCCCCCACGGATCGACGCCCCTGGTTGTATAGTAAACATGATACATTAGTAATACCATGGAGTACATTCTCTTCGTCAAAGTTGTGTTTCATATGCTATATTTGGATGTTATAATTGGTGATAGTCTCGATATGGCTTCGAATTGACCGAGTGACCACGTTTGCAGCGCTATGAGTGATTAATTGTAATTGTCCCTTGGGTGATTGTAATTGTCTCTTGGTGGATTTCAAGTGACTAAAGCAGCGGTCCCCAGACGCCTGCAAGGTGTTAAAGTTGTTGTTCGAAAACCGATTTAAATATGATGCCTCAGGAATCATGCAATTTGCGCAATAGGCCATTTTCGTAATGTAACCAAATTTAATGCATAAGTCTTTGTGAAGTGCCTCAATACAAGTTATTTCATTCACCTGATAAGAATAATAGTATTTCAATAGTCAGAATGCAACTGCATATATTAAGTGTTGCTAGGTAGGTCAAGCCATAATGTTCGTCCAACCTGGCAACAACTAATGTATGCAGTTCGGATTCTGTCTTTTGAAATACTATTATTCTTTTCAGGTGAATGACATAACTTGTATTGAAGCGCTTCACAAAGACTTATGCATTAACTTTGGTTACATTACGAAAATGGCCTATTAGCCGATGCGGCGATGCCATCCGCTAAGGAATTCACATTATTAAACCCATTAGGGCAACCTTGGACCATGGACCTATTACGGATGGACATTCGTCGTTTTCTTAACGAATTCATTGTGATTGTCTCCGTCAATGTCGTTTCAATAACATTCCGTACATGTTTCTTCACCTTGATCTCATGAGGTCCACCGCCAAAAAGCCGGGACAGAATCAAGATAGTGATTTTAAACATGTTAATCATCATGCGCAGAAGATAATAACTCGCTTAAATCATGGAAAATCGATGTGCAGTTCTGGTTTATAATCGGAAATTGTTGTTCCGTGTACTGTATTTTATTTTGAAAAACACGTTTATATTTCCAGATAGAGGTTATATTTGGATTGGTTGTGATTTAAAATCCCGTTTCCAATTTCCTCATAATATTCCAAAGTTACAATGCACAGGGCTTATAAAGATCATGGCCTTCTAATTGTTTTATAAGGTCATGGGTGTGTGCGAAAGTGTGCGAATCAGTAATAATACATTTCATATCACCAAAATCGTCTGCTTTTCCACTTTGCTGCTCCCTATTGGGGATGCTTTTTTAAAAAGACACACTCTTACAGAGCACACCATCCAAACAAAACCCAAAAGAGGGAAACTGCTCCCTTGTCAATGACCGATAATGCTTGAGCAGTCGTTATTGTTAGAACAGCTGAATGTTCTCATTAAGATGCACATAATCAGAAGGCGGTGGAACTCATTGGATCAAAGAAAGAATCACGTCGAATGTCCATCCGTAATAGGTCCATGCTTGGACCCTACTACAGATGGACTAATAAGGAGAGTCTTTCTTTGATCACATCACGACCACCGTCACCTGATAATTGTGTATGTTGATGAGGACATTCATTTGACGCGACAATGTTGAGTATGTAATCACGCATCATCACAGACAAACGAACGTTTACATTTCTTCAGATTCTTTTCGCTGGGCCAGTGCCCAGAGTGTAGTTTCAGGAAAAGTATCGCGATTTAAGACCAGTTAGAGGAGCAGTGAACCCCAAATTATGACAATTTGTGTGATATATGAGATTGATTATTAAAGAAGTGGACACTGGTAGACATACATCTGAACATGCCAAACTTTGAAAAATACATATTATTTACTGTGCTATAACTTTCTATTCCTTGGAAATGGAGAGGATAAGTTTTAAAATGAAGTTTAAAATCATTGTGTTACAGCCAAATTTACAGGTTTCTCTTGTAAACTACTTCTAATTTCCTATTGAAAACTTCATATGCGTTAATATTCATATGTACGCCACGACTACACATGCATTTTGTAGATTCTTCAAGGCACAGTTTTTGGTTTTTGTATGGCTGACTGGCGGCGGTTGGTAGTATGTTTGGAATGCCATTATGATACTCTTGACAGCATCAGGTGCATGAATGTATTACGGTACCGATCAGTGTCCATTTGTAGTGTCCATGGGGCAATTAAGAAAATTGGCTGCATATTAGTTACAATCCTTGCATAATACCGTGCCGAACCTAGCACAAGGGTTCGCCGATGTCCCCTATTTAAAGTCAAGTAACAAATAGGGCCTGCTAGTACAATAGCAAAACTAACCGTGGATAATCCGTCGCTGAAGAAACGATCGGATGACGATCAATACAACTTGCAGGTCTGAAAAGATCGAGCTGACTATGTTTGATTTCTCGATGTTAACCGAAAAAACGGTAATTCTTGATATATTTTCGAAAATTTATATTCTTTTTAACCGTATATTAATAATTGGAAACAAAATAATTTACTAAATAGATGCAAATTAGCTAAACCAAACATTTCTGACTTTATTTTTCTTATTAATCAAATCGTACAAAAAATGGAAAGATACATTGCTATACGTAACGATAAAAAAGCTGCCCATGACAGCAGGTGGCAGGGCATGGCCCAGTGGATATCAATTGTTAGATAAGTGAAGAAAGATATTTGATATGTTACTAAGCTGTACAATGTTCAATGCATTATGTAATCAAATGTTCATTTTCACTGGTATGTGAATCATTTGTCAAATTTGTAAATTGTACCTTGAAGTGACAAATACAAATACACACAAAAAAAACACAATTTTAATACAAAAAGAAGGTCTGTAAGCGCACGGGGGTGGGGTGGGTGTTTCCTCCATCCATCCCCAGCCCCGTCTGCGGATATTTTTTTTACACGCTAGCCTGGCCATTTTCGCCGTAATACTCGTAAAAGTGCGCTGGTGGGAAAGCCTACGCAACGGCATGCACGCAGTTAGTGTGCGGGTGGACCAAAGAGCTATATAGCTCTATGGGGTAGACTTGTTGCTCGATACAATAGCTAATCGTTCGTTCGTTCGTGTCTCCTTAGATCAAGATTAATGTAAAGTTCCTAAATTAAATTATATTAAATTAAGCTCTTGAATTCCATCGCCCAATGGCTGCGATGACCGTCTCATTTACAAGGGCCAACTAGGTCTTCATCTGATGATTGCCATGCATGATGTACATGTGTATAATGCACCTCGCATGTAGGCTAATATCAGTCGCTTCCATGGTATTTATCACAGAAATGGCCAGGCTAGCGTGTAAAAAAAATATACGCGCCCCGTCTAGGGTGGATTCCAGTACCCCACCCCATGGTTTTCGATTAAAAAAATAACTTCGGGAGTACATATGAAGTATCACATCATTATTTGGCAACACATTAAACGTAACTGTCAAGTTTTTCTTTTCCAAATAAGTTTACTCAGTTTTTTTCGAATGTTCTTTGCCTTTTCTCGCAAAATTTCACTGCAAGGATACTTTTGTAGCTGAGTTTTAATTACACAGTTATTATCATGGACTTACGATCGGCCCAGAAAAATTATTATATTTTCTTTTTTTCTTTTCTTATGTCCCAACATTATGTCGACGTCGGGGATTATATATCGACATCATGTCTACAGAGAATATCGGTGGCCGGCGACGACGACCCTATCAATTTCTTGATGTACTGATCTCTCAAAATCCCCGAGACGCTATTAGATTATAAGCCATGCTAACATAATTGCTTTATCAAGTAAATTCGTTTCTCGCATATTATACGGTTGACCTATATTTGGTTGAACTTCTTGGCCGTGAAGAAAGACATCTTACAGCTGTGGGAAGGTTTGGCGTGATTAAATATGCAACACAATGCACCAAGGAATCAAACACGGGCTTCCTGAATCCGTGTGCATGCATCTCTCCGGCGTAATTTTTAAAATCTGTTTTCCCTTCTTAATCAATTCCTTGGTTTCCCCATGGAGTATTACATTCTCAATGGTTTCTTCTTAACATAACCCTTCCTCTTCGATTCAGCAGGTCCGTTACAGTGTGTACGATAAAATATTCCAACACCTTTGCATAATTGTCAGCTTGGTTGAGAAGGAAATACAGTTCACTGAGTTAACGAGGAAGATTCATTGTCCAAGTCCTGAAATTCGACCAGGGAAAAATATCGAGCTGCATATTCTGCCCGATATTTACCTTCCATTCATTTTCTTCTCACCTAAATCCATAAATCGATCATTACAGTACATTATAAAGTACTTTCAAGACGTGAATATTTTACCATTCACCACCGTTGAAATCGAAGAAAGTTGATGTAATACTTAAAGTTGTCGTTGTCGATTGGTTTAAATACTCAACTCGGATGTGAAGCCTGTAATCCAGCTAACAGTGGAAGTTACAAACTGATTCAGCCGAGGACGCAGATTCGAAACTGAATCGCGTCTTTCGGATGGTGACGTTAAAGGTCGGTCCCCAGACGTAAATAATCATATCTGATTGATACACGTCTGTAAAAACCCAATATACACACACACAAGGTCGTGGGTTCGAAACACAGCATTCAACTAACACCATTTGCGACTCTTTTTTAAACCAAAATTTGGAATTAAGGTACTAGAAAGGAATTCTGTGAGTGCTGTGATGACCAAACTCGGTTGCCCAGCCACGGAGGTGGGGTATAATTGATAGCCTTGAGCGTCTTTAGCATTTTGCAGGGTTGATATGAGCGCTGAAAATGGGATAGGACTGCAAGAACAACAAACTCTCAAGAAAAGATTGCGCTTCAAAATAATCATGTACCTCAATAAAGTAAAAATCTTTGAGTGACCGGTTTTATCATACTTATTTTCCCCAATGGACTCTAGTGTTATAAAAACCGTTAGGAAAACGAAAAATGAAATTTCGATTTCCAATCATAAATATCTTGATAATAAGACAGGCGATCGGCTTGTAAAAGTCATGGGATTCCTGACTGACCTAAAGGTTTATAATTATGATTGCAGCATGAGCTAATTTCAGGATTTTGTTTCAGAATCTGAGGCAATGTTATCGAGCCACTTTAAAGGATGTAGGACATGCAATCGGGTGGGGAAAAATGGATTTAGCGCCTCTTGCATATACCAGCTCTTCATTTTACGTTTCTGATAAATCATTCTAAACCCGAGAGAAACAATTTAAAGGATTACTTCTCAACTTGTACATGCAAGTTCATTGTTTATTTCTTTCCTCTGTTTGTTTTTGTTCAGATGCGTGCATTTCGGCAAAATCTTGCTCTCATACCAAAAGCAAAAGAACAGCTCAAGTGCCATCTCCTCAAACGGAATATTCAATGAGTTACTAAGAGAAAAGTGCATATCACCTTGGACCATACGAGTTCATTTTAGAGTAGGCGAACATTTAAAGGGCCCCTCTAGTCAAAACGGGCTTAAAATTGCAAAAAAAGACACGTGGAATAATTTTTGACGGAGATTCCGAATAACACAATGATTTTCTTAGAAATCATCAATACTTCTGGAATCTAGCTTTAAAAATGACGGCTCAGACCGCACAGAAAAAAAGCAAAGTTTCGGAGCTGTATTGCGCAATAGCATATGACGTCACTGAAGGAGACAACATTGGCATTATAACACAACATAACATAGCACTTGAATGGAGATACCCTACTATAACATACCAAAAATCAACTAAATCTTCAACAAATTATTGTTCAAATAATAGTCATGATTTAAAAGTCGTTATCTTTTTTACCTGTCTCGTGTCAATTATCTTATGTTTTTCGGAGTAATTTTCCTAAAAACGAAGACATTAGTATACATGCACTTTCTCACAGGTTTCACTGCAAACCGCTGAACAATACAAGTGCATACCGACGATGGGGTGCGGGCGCGCGCGTGTGCGTGAAGTTAACGACTGTATTATCAGATCCTCGTTAAATTCATGCAAGTAATTCACATATTATGAATTGCTGATGATCATTACGGTGGCCAGATCCGTACCATCGAGTTTGCACAGGAGCGCCTATGGTCGGCTTCTGTCTCTCAAGAGAGGAGCCGACCCTACCCAAATCAGAGGCTAACGAACGAAAGAGACATAAATTTTCGGTCTAAGGCAGAAGCAGATCGGTAGATCTAGACCTTATATAAATTGTCAACTGACTGAGACTGATGAAATATAGACCAGATCTAACGTTAGTCTAGACTAAACCACTCATTCAATGTACGAGGTTATAATAAATACAACCTCGTACTCCCATGCACGTACGATGAAATTGAGTGCATATCGGAGTGACAACGAATTGCAACGAGCGGTCTAAACTGAAACTCTCGAGGCCTAACAGTTAGTATTCTAAGTGGAAAATTACCCTCAATTGTTTTCCTTTTCCCAGCTGCAGTCCCCACAGTCTCCTCCTCCTTTTTTGCATCCCAATCCTTTCTTTGTGGCTTGATAGTATTGGCAGATCCCAGCCATAGAATTGAAAAAAATGAAACTATAAGCCGCAAGCGTAAAGCATGAATGAAAAAAAATGATAAAAAATAAACACCGTGGACTCTTTGTCCACTCGTTTGGTAGTTTGTGTTCTAAAGGGAAATAATGAAAGGACTGTGGTATGAATCTAAGCGAAAATCGTCTGCTAGCGACTTCTTGGTGAAAAGGAGGGTGATTTAGGCATTAAAATGTCTTTAAAAAGGCAAACTATGATATTAATCGAAAAAAAAGAAACATTTATCCGAAAAATAATATGCACTTGATAATCCCAGAACGTTTCTGGCCATTTCGTCATTCCTGATTATGAATTACAATGAGATTGTAAGATCCTTAATTGTAGGACAAATACAAGGACTTTCCTTCAATGACGTCGAATGCGTCATCAAGCCACGTGACAGTATTTACCCTTTTTCGAGGGGCGTAGCCCAGTGTGAGATCTGTGAAAAATGGAGGGTTATTGTCATTTTTTGGTCAATATAGAGATTTTCTGAAAAATCTTAGGCTGGGATATTAATAAGTAGAGGTGTACTCATGTTTTGAAAGGCTAAGTTAGTTGGACTAGAGGGGACCTTTAAAGGGCAATCCTACCTTTGTAATAAATTAATTTGTATAGATGTTGAATATAAGAGAAATAATAAGTTTTAGGCGTCAGAAGCGAGACGATTAATCTCTTAACAATCCACTTTTACCAGTTTCCTGTCAAAGACAAATCTAACTTCAGGGCCCCGTCTCATAAAGAGTTGCGATTGATTTGGATCAATCGCAAGTCCTCCAATCGATCGCAAGTTTGCAGTCTCCTATCACTTATGTACATAGTTGCGATTGATATCAACCGCAAATAAGTTGCGATTAATATCAACTCTTTATAAGACGGGGTCCATGTGTAAAAAGCCAACGGTTCTATTTTGTTTACCTGTCTAGGTTGTCATGAAGGTCTCACTTTTCACTTTGGAGGCATCACCCCAACCCAAGGACATCAGATGTTGACTGGGGAAGTGGGCATTGAAATCCCATACCAAAGGCTACACATGACGACATTTTGTTGTGCACGCCACTTGCGGCTTCATGTTTCCTTCAATTGGCATTTTCATGATTATGGAAAAAGCAATTTGATCCAGTCGCATTCTTTCCAGGTTTTTTCTTCTAAACTGACAATTCCTTCTTTCAAAGAATAATTCAAGTGCAAATGTCACCAATTGTACAATTTCCTGGAATCTCAGCAACTGTGGAGGAATAAAAAAAAATACTTCTGACAACTCTTAAATGAAATTTGATATTTTTTCTTAGAGCAACATGCATAACATAGATTTTAGCTGTCTATTGTCTAAATTGACCCTCTCATTACTACTAGAAGGACCTAAAGTACTTTAAAGCGCCACTACACTACTTGTAGCTACTTGCTCCCTCTTTATAGAAAACAATGGCTAAGCGGTGGCCGTTGGTCCCCCATGATCCTCTTTTTCTTATGTTGATTGAGAGCTGAGTTGATGAGATAACCACCTGTCTGTGACCAGCAGGGTGGTCTAATCCCTCCTGGCAAAACTAGTGCAGACGGGCTTTAAAAGTAAATATGAAATTTGGACATTACTTTCAAAGATATTTTCTCCACGATAATTTTAACATTCTTACATTAGAAAGAATTTACTTGATTCATGGCAATAATGGCATGATGCATGACTTCAGTTTGTTTCATTTTCATTTGAAATGTTATATTTTAACTTTGGATTTGGAAGCTGCAAAAAAAAAATATCCAATATTTATCCCCCAAAATTATATTTTCAGGTTAAGGAAGGTCGAAATTTCTTTGGCTAGTAAGGATACATAAATGCTTGCCTTCAAGCTCGCGTGCAGGTTTTTCTTTACTTAGCCTACCGACCTCAAAATTATACTCCCTCGTCTTTCTCTGACAAATGTTTTCTGTTGAGATTACTCAGTGCGGGTAAATTTCGCATCGGCTGTTTGCATTTCGCATTTCTTCTTTTCTTCGTGTTGTTTTAAATCTCAATGTCAATCTCAAGGTCTTTAAAAACACCGTGGGGAATCTTTCCTGAATTGTTACATTAAGATAGATGGCTATGGTGTTATGAGAAATCCTATGGGATGTATGTAGTCAAAGAAAAGGGGGATCATTTCCAGGGGGCTAAAACATGACTCCTTGTTTTATCATAATTGAAAAAAAGATAAGTCGCACAGCCTAACCTACGCGGCTTATATGCACAGATTAAGTATTGTTCTATATTGTTCTATTGTTAGTAGCAAGCCCATCGCTAATTTCAATTTCGATTGCTCTTGGGTAGGAAAATATTCTAGGAGTACTGCCGTTGCGTTTTAGGCTTTTAAATGTGAGCATTTTTTGTGTCTCAGATATACCCCAAGGATCTGCACAACTTAAACCAATTGAACCAACATAAAGAGAAATATTCTGATCGATTGGGCAAAAGTCTAATAACTATAGCGAGAAAAATATCAATGAAACACACCATTTCAGCGAGATATAAATGATTTATGAAGAAAAAAAGAAAGATTTTTGCCTATTTTTGACCTTTATTAGGCCACAGGACGCCCTAGTTAATTCAGAAATTGAAATTAAACTAGATGTCTTCAATTCCCCTTCGAAAGTTTGGACGAAAGAAAGATTTTTGCCTATTTTTGACCTTTATTAGGCCACAGGACGCCCTAGTTAATTCAGTAATTGAAATTAAACTAGATGTCTTTAATTTCCCTCCGAAAGTTAAGAAGCTGTGACTGCATCGCAAACTTTAAAAAAAAATCACTCCAAATTTATTCAACTAACTGCAATGCGTAATATCTATGTAAATTAGATAATGCATTAGTATTCGTTTAAATGTAAAGAAAAGATGGGTTTTAGATAATCCAAGATGTCGTCATTGCCAAACAATAGTAGGCTTCACTCGTTTTAATCCCGCTTTGCGATGTGATTTTAATTGTAGCAGAATATGATAGAGAGAGTGAGAGATGGGGGTAGAGAGAGAGAGAGAGAGAGAAAGCGACGGATAGGGTGAATGATAGAGACAGAGAGAGGCGGCGCGCGCGAAAGAGAGAGTGAGAGAGAGAAAGAGATAGAGCGTAAGTGAGTGAGTGAGTGAGAGAGAGAAAATGAGAGAGAGAGAAAAGAAGGAGAGATAGAGGGGGTGGACGAGGCGGTGAAGATGTGAGAAAGGGCAGTTATTTTTTATTCAAAAATGTTCTTCACTATGTACTCAAAATCACTCCCAAAGCGGTGTTCAATGTCACGGAGCGTGGCATATCGGCACGGTGGTAGAGCGGAGGTCTTTTTATCTGAAGGTCCCGTGTTCGAAACAAAGTCAATACGTTAGTGCCCTTTTATATGACACTTATCCTCACTTTAATACCAAATCCTTCGGATAGGACTTTAAGTTAAAGGTCTTCTAGTTGCTTAGCAACAAGCATAGTGTACGACGGTGGAATAATCATCAACATCTCTTGAAAATTTTGTGAGAGTATCGGCCTCACATTTCGAATGCCGTGAATGGCTTGGTAAAGTAGTCCCTTTGGGGCTTTTTCAAATGATTCCCCACCGGCCGATAACAATAACAATAAAATCGATCATCTGTAGCTCCAAACGTTTTATGAGGAAAGGATATTGGATATATATATGATTATCAGAGTTGCAGATTCCAGCTCAGTATTACGCTAATCATCCTTCAGCGCCTATTTTCACAGATCATTGCCATTATACATTTTCCACAAAGAGTTCAGGAGGCCAGTTAGACCCCGTTTACAGTGAGAAAAGGGCCAGGGCCGCCAGGGGCGGATCCAGCCGGCGGCAAGGGAGGGGGCCTAAAAAGGGGCCCACTTCGTGCGAAAATTTTGAAAATCGCGCCGGTCGATTTTTCGCTCAGTGGGGGTAGTGAGCACAAAAAAAAAATTTTGGCACCCGAAGGGTTATTTTTTTTCCACCGCCACCCCTTGGGCGCCAGGGGGGCCCAACTTCTTTTTTTTCAAAAAAGGGTGTTTTTACCTGTTTTTTCTAGGGGAGGGGGCCCGGGCCCCCGGGCCCCCCTGGATCCGCCACTGAGGGCCGCGGCCGGGCCGCGGCCGAGCCAGGCCTACTAGGCCCCGCAATTTTGTGCGTTTACAGTGGCAGGCTCGGCCGCGGCCTAAATTGTAACCTTTCAATATTTTGTCGTAGTGGCGCTCTGCATTTAAACAAACAATTATTTGGGGGGCGCGCCGGGGGTCACAGTGCAGATCCGGTCGATTGTTACATGCATGCATGCAGTGCAGTACGGCGTGATTATCCTATGACGTATTGATCCTTTCACTTGCGGGGTAACAGTTGGCCCCGCAATTGGCCGCACATTTGGCCCTGCGTGCGTTTACAGTGAGAAAAGCCGGGCCGCGGCCGAGACTACCTCCAGAGCAGGGCCAAATGCGCGGCTAGTTTGGCCTCGCATTTGGCCTTTTGCGCGTTTACAGTGCTAGGCCTGGCCGCGGCTCGGCCCGGCCCGGCCAGGCCTTTTTGCTCACTGTAAACGGGGTCTTAGTCATAGCCTAGTCGTTAAGGGTGATATGGACCGGTCCTTTACATGAGAGGACCCCGATTATCAAGATGTATCACCTCTATAATGAGATTGCGACTGATACATATTTAGCATGTTTACAACCAGAATGACTTTTGACGTGTCATTCGAACGTGTCACCCGACACATATTTTTAAAAAAACTCTCTACAACATGTAGATTAGAATATTTTGTAATGACAAATTGACATGTTTCCCTTTCCTTTATCTTTCTCTTGTTATTCAATATCCAGGAGGACTGTGCCATCTTTTACCCCGGTGAAATGGATACTGGAGCTTTTGATATCTTGAAAGGAATTTAGAGGAGTTTTCTCTTAAATTGAATAACAGCACATTTAGAGCTGATCTGAGAGACTGAGTCACATGCTTTCAATTTAAAATAGGTAAGTGATATATCTCTTTTTAATGAGTTTTACTTTAACATTTTTGTCTTTCTTCTTGAATATTAAAGTGACTCGGTAACATTGTTGAAGGTTGATGAAAAAATGCGTAATTTTTGTATGAAATGTTACTTATTATATTCCTTCTACTGTACTAACCCTCTAACATGCAAAAAATCCTGAAAAAATTCTTAAACCACAAAGATATTTATGGTTTTCTTTGAAGGCGTCACTGTGCGACACCCTCTAACAGTAAATTCTCCCAACTATTTTTGAATTTTTCTAACCGTTCTTCCATGAAAAAAGACATAAGACAGGCTTTTAGAAATCTGCCAACCTAAATGTCTGGAATGGTATGTAGAGCCGTTTCATTGCTTTGTGACGATTTACATTCACCTAAAATGTAATTAAATTGTAATAATATAGTTGGGAGAATTAAGGAATTGATCAGATCATTTTTTCCCAATTGTTATCATTAATAAATGGTCTGTTTTCACTCAAACTTTCAGATTATCTTTAATTGTACATCTAGCATTGAAGTCACTACCTTAGCACCATTTTCTCTCATCTGAACAATGTTACCAAGTCCCTTTAATATCTCTCTTGAATGTTTTCCATCCCCCTCTGGCTGTGTCTTTGCACAAAATCTCTTTCTAATGAGTTTTATTGAAACATGGTTTTATTTAAAAAATAATAATATTAATATCTCTCTTGATTGCTTTCTGTCCCTCGCTGGCTGTGTCTGTGCACACAATTTCCTCGACTCTGTGTTCCATTTCATACCGCAGTACTTCTGGCCATCCTTTTTTTTTAACAGTTTAGTCAAATAATGCAACAACAAGAAGCTTTTCAAAAATTGCAATGTCACTCTAATACTTCAAACCAAGCATGATTATACATGACCATGGGGAGATTGGTCGTCTGAACACGGCCTATAGGCCCCCGTCTCATGTTCACGATGGAGATAACGATAACCTCTTTTTTGTTTAAGAAAAATGACATTATTGAATAGGGGTACTTGAAATCGTTTAAAAAGTTTCAATTTATCATTATAATCAGATAAATGTGCCTCTTTTCAGTTTATTTGTTTCAGAGCGCGTTTCGTGTTTTTGCGCATGAACGAACAGAAATAAATCATTCAAAAAATGATATTCGTGACAGAAAAAGGTGGTTGATTTCTTAGATATTTGACATTCTCAAACGCTCAATTATACTTCCTCAACCCCACAACAACGTATTTTTTTTTCTCTCAAAGACGGTTGAATTATTTACTGTTCAGCTTTTTTTCAACATATTTTCATCAACCAACAAAACACAACTATCCTGAAATAGATTTGTTGTTGTCTAGTTGACAAATCTCCGGACTGTGGCCCACAAGTTACCGGGTTTCGAATCCCTGCCGCATCACTAACATCCTTTTGCAAGACATTAATCTACCTTTGCCACACTCTGCCCAGGTGAGGTTAATAGGTACCTGGTAGGATTTATTCCTTGAGTGCACTGAGCGCTACGGTTGTCGGAGCTAAAGCCGGGGTAATAATATCCAAAGTCCTTTGGAAGCGCAAAGAGACGTGATATAATGTGATATGCGCTTTTAACTAGAACGGCATTTTATTCTTATTGATATAGTTGTGCACTGTATTAATAATCATCGATATCGTACATACGTGACTAAGCCTTAATATAGTTGTGCACCGTATTTATAATCATCGTTATCGTATATACGTGACTAACGTGGCGATACAAAGCTACACTTCAAATTCCACCATCACCATGTAGAGTCAACAAACAGGTTGTGTGCTTTGAGTTCCAAAACCTGGATCACGAGGTGGCAGCTCTCAACATACCAGGTTCTCTTCGAAGATGTGTTTGACATGTTTGAAGACATCTAAATGTCTCCAAATATCGAGAT
This sequence comes from Mesocentrotus franciscanus, assembly GCA_037976565.1. Classification (NCBI taxonomy): domain Eukaryota; kingdom Metazoa; phylum Echinodermata; class Echinoidea; order Camarodonta; family Strongylocentrotidae; genus Mesocentrotus; species Mesocentrotus franciscanus. The sequence goes on along the minus strand of CP137677.1, from coordinate 24,079,386 downwards.
ATCTGCTTTTGCGTCTATACTTTATGAATTGATTGATTGATGAATTGATTTATTGATTGATTGATGACGATGATGATTGAGGTGATAATGATGACGATGATGATGATGATGATGATGATGACGATGGTGATGATGGTGATAATAATGATGGTAATGGTGATGTTGATGGTGTGATGATGCTTGTGGTTGTCGGGATGAAGATGAAGGTCATGATGAAAGTGATAATGATGATAATGATGATTTTAATGGTGATGATGATGGTGTGATGATGATGATGATGATAATGATGATGATCGAGGTGATGAGGATGAGGATGACGATGACGATGACGATGATGGTTTAAGTGATTTGTTATGACTGAAATTGAGTGGTGTCCGGGATATTTTATGCAAATCACGCAGAGAACTTGTCAATTACCTAGAGCTTCTGTTAAGTTGGTGTTTTTTTTTTGAACAAAAAAATAACCGGTATCTTGTATGAAAAATTACTTCTCTCTGGTATACCACCACCAAATCAATTGATAAGTAATAAATAATGAATAAACAGACTGAGTTCGCTCTCATACCAAACTGACGAACGAAATTATCACTCTTGCTATTTCTCTGAGTAAGTTAAACAAGTGTCTTTGGGCTGTCGAGATGTTGATGAAAGTCGAATTGACATATCTTAGCGAACTGCCAAAAATGTTGAAAGTACCGATTATAAAGGAGCTTGGACCTTTTACCCTGTAGACATCCATAGTTAGAGGAGGAAGTGAAAATGATCTAACCGCGCTCTTGCAGACGATTTTCTGGATGGATATTAACCTTTTCCAACGTCTCATTTTCCCGCCAATTTGATAACGATCGGACGACCAGCGTGTCAACAATTCCGCTCCATATCTCTTGAGGGCACCGAGTAATCACATAGATGTCAGGCCGCGTTATAGCTTCGGGTAGTAGTGTTATAATTACCGGCCTGCCAATACAAATGTGATCAGGTATTTTCTTGGCTGTCGTATTACCCTATTCTTACAATCTGCGAAATTATGCTAATGTCTGAGGCTCATGATCGTCATTGCCATTTTTTAAAGAGGCGCCAAGAGCGTGATGGATATGAAAACGCTATAAGCATGATAAAAACCCACTGTTGTTATTATTGGTCGTAAAAAATATAATTTGAATAAGAAGGGAATTTTAAATAGGTTGTTTAAAATATAAATCGACTCGATTTTCTGGTTCTCAATCGTCCTTTCATAATATTGGAAGTATCTATATGTTATTGATCCCTTAATAGCTCCATGACGTTGATGGTAGGTCGATTGTGTGTTTCCAAACTGAAATGACTTGAGAAACAATGTAGCATCATTTGTTTCAACGTCCCGTACCTGGTATGCGTAGCGATGAAATGCTATGTAATTAATTACATAATTATAGGCAACGTTTAATGATATTTAGATTATTTCCATTATTTCCTTGTCATAAGTTGCCCTAGTTTGATTAAAAATTAGACTAAGTTTGATTGAAATTGAATTATACTTCCTCAAACTCGCATTATGAAGAAGAAAAAACTAATTTCTTTTAAAATAAGTTTAGGTCTACAATTATGCTGGGAATTTGGTCCAAGTATTATCATACATTCCCCCTTTTCAAGGATTCAATTTGAAAGATTAATTTTTTTTTTAGGAGACCAAATATTCGATAATAATTAATAAACATTTATAAGCTTCAATGATCATAACTAAGACAAAAATAGTATCAGCCATAGTGACAACTAAACAAAATAATTTACCGTCAGCAATAGCCTCTTCATTGGCCGTATAAAAGCCCTCTCAAAATGACACTTGAGGAGTTATGTTATTTTTAAATGCTTGTGCCCATTGGACTGGCAAAAGAGACATGTCTGTAAATCACATGGTAATCTAGGCCTATACCTTGACTTATTTAACAAACGAACCACTTTGCAACTTTTGTCTTACTTCTACTGAGCCAGATCTTTAAGTATTTGAAAACTTAAGCGTGACCCGGGGGTGTTTCAACTAACATTTATTTCGATCTTTAAAATCAATGTTAGACCTAATCAGTTTTAGCTTAAAATTGATGCTTGTGGGCTGTTTCATCAAATCTATTTCAAGCTACAATTTTCACAAATGTGAAGGGTTCTGTGCCAATTTCGGCCCAAATGGCGTCTATAAACCACTGCGAATTGGGTCCTGGAAAAGTAGGTAAAATCCTTTTTTCTACAAAAAATTACCTTTGTTGATAAAACATCTGTTACATTGATAGAAGAAAAATATTTCTCTCATTTTGTGGCAAGAAATGTTTGTTAAACTGGGCGATATTTGTAATGAATATCACCAAACATCCCTCCCAAACTCAGTAGGCTCAACATGAACGAATTTATTATCATATGGAAGGGGACAGCTCAGGACAGCTCAATATATTGTGAGAGTAACATGAGCGAATTATATTTCTGACATAATTTAAATATTCCAACAAAAAGTAAAAAGTATCGATATTATCTCAACAACAAAAAAACATTTACAGGGGTATGATTTGGAGGGGCATTTCCCCTGATCCCTCCTTTAACCCCTGCTATGCTTTAACTTCCGGAGAAGTGCGAACATACCAATTTCGAACTATTTGTCTGTCAAACTATGTAATGGCTCATCCATCACGAGAGGCTCTCAAATCCACACCTCTAATCCTTTCTCCAAAATGCGATTAGCCCCCATTTGCACCGCTTTTCACACCAAAAAAGTGTGAACGACCAAAGCCCGATGTAGTTTGAATTCAAGACAAATACAATTATCATTTTTACACATTGAAATTAAGAAAGTAAAACGTTTGACAAAAGATCCACATTTCTAAAATCATGTAAATACACTAGGGTCGTTTTCAGAATAAATTCCAATTTTTTACAAGTCAATGAGTATTAAATGTCATGACATGAAGGATTTTTTATGAGGTTTAAAAAAAAACTTTTTTCGAATTGACTAAAGGCTAGATTTTGGTTGACACCATCAAACGTGTGATGAGATATTGACCAAAAGTAGCCAGAGGTCTGTGAAATCGGGCTACGTCGATCGATTTTCAACAACGCGTGAACTGAATGCATATAGCTTTCCGACTTCTCTGCATTCGTTTCAAGAAGCAATAATAAAAAAAAAACTACTGACCCTAAAATAAATTCGAACATAGTCACTATTGCCGGAGGTAATCACGGCATCTTTAATTTTGCTACTTGTATTGAATGATAATAGGAATGCGGTTGAAATAGGACTGAAAATGTCTTGTCGGCGTGTCCTGTTTTGATGACCTGGCCCACGTGGACATTTTATACATTTGTATATAAAAGGTATAATGTCTTATCTGTCTCAGATAAAGTTAAAATACTGTTTGGACAGCTGAAATATATCACTCGTGTACTTCTTTCTTCGATTTTATCTGCTTTTATTTGTTGCTCCTCTCTCTCTCTCTCTCTCTCCTCCTCCTCCTCTCACCTCCCATACATATTATGGTTCCTCCTCGTTCTCTTTCTCTCTTTCTCTTTCCCTTGCTCTTTCGTACTATCACCATCTTTAAATCGTATTTTCTTTATAGTCCCTGCTTTGTTAAAGTCACTGATTTGTATTATTCATGCCTAAAACATCAATCAATTCGTGTTGATATTCATTGTAATATCATTATGAAGATTATCTTCTTCAGTCCTAGAAAAGATTTAATCTAAAGCTTTGCGTTTTTGCCATGCTCTTGCTGTCGTCGTTTATCAAAATATCTAGACGAGACTATTCCAAAAGGGACAAAAGGGGGCAGACAATTCAGGTCTTGAATGAGTGTTTGGTGAAACAGCAAGATTTTGTTTGTTTATACCAACGGAATAAGTATGCCCCGCCATGCACGGAGGATGGTGACACAGGCTCTTTGTTTTGGAGTTGTCCGTTCTATCCCCAAGAAATAGAACGAAAGAAAAGAAGGAAGAAGGGAGGAAATAACGTAAAAGGAAGAAACTATACGACCCCTCCAACACCCTCTCCTTACGGGATCACCTCGTTCTCTCGCATTTTTCTCATAATGACTTTCAAAGTCCTAAAATCTTTGACAACCTTTACATCAAAAAAGGTTTTCACATTTTGTCGGTGTTTATTTACTCACATACTCTCTGACGAGGTAGAGGGGCACGCATTTTTCTTAAGTATACTTATTCAATGTAGACGCCTGTCACATTAGATTTTAACCCCGACCCCCCTTTTAGGCTTGGTATTGTACGTTACTTCTTAAATCAATGGCACTCTCTCTCTCTCTCTATTCGACCACGGTTGACCAAAATAAGAACATTCGTCCATCGATCGAGTCTCCCAGGTTTGGCAACAGGCTCGTGTCACCATCCATATGTTAGTTTGTCTCCATCGAATGAAAAATGCCGCTGAATACATAACAAGAATCAATATTACATTAGTAATTGTAAAGGATGAATGCTCAAGAGAGGTTCAAGAAAAAGAGAGATTCTTCGGACAAGTTACGACATCTTCAGTACGTACATGCATGTCCAAATAGAAAGCCGTCCGAGATGGCTCTCGGTTATGACGCGCTCATGAATTGAACCTAACTTTGCCTTGTCTTTTCATGTAAAGCTATTCACTTCTGCTTTTTACCTTCTTTTTGCATAGATGAAGAAATAAGATGTCATTCACAAGGACAAGGTTTGTCTGAGACACGTGTTTTTAGGATTAACGTTGGTTCAGGAATGGGATGGGGACTCAATGAAACTGAATTTAACGCTTGTGTTTTTTTTGTTGGTTTTTTTGTTGTCGTTGGTTAAAGCACACTGCAGACTCTACGTTCCATACGACGGCAACTCGTATATTTCAGTAAAAGACAGAACGCAAATCGGCGTTAAGTCGGGGCGGTGTCTCACGAATAGCGCCGATTTTTTTTTTTGTGTGTGTGGACGATTTGGCATTTTCCTCTGCAAGGGGGGCTGGATGAAACTAATCCATCTGTTTTAAAATCATCAAATCATCAATCTTGCAATGTAGCATAAGTTTTGAAACCTATTATACTGCAACGAGGTGGAGCGAGTATCTCTATTTTTAATAAAGCTATGCTGTTGACAGTGCGTTGTGGTGAGTATTGGATGCAACTGCAAGTCAAGTCCCTCGCAATTCATGGATCACTTATTCTACTCTATCGGCGAGTGGCTGTACAATCAACCGGAAAGTTTGACTTTTAATTTGTTTTCGTTACCTTAAAGCCCGCCTGCACTAGTTTGGCCAGGAGGGATTAGACCTCCCAGCATGGTCACTGACAGGTGGTTATCTCATCAACTCAGCTCTCAATTAACATACGGAAAAGAGGATCATGGGCGACCAACGGGCACCACTTAGGCATTGTTTTCTATAAAGAGGGAGCAAGTAGCTACAAGTAGTGCAGTGGGGCTTTAAGTGCACGCATTGTTTAACGTCATTCTTCAATATCTAACCGCTTATAACGCAACTTCTTCCATGATTTGTTTGTTTTTTTATTTTATATAAGCACGGTGGCATACTTTATCCAAAGGCTGTTCTTCAGCATGGCCGGGCATATATAAAAGCAATCACAATTTTACCCAAAAAAACATACATTATAGATAAACATGGTTTACATACAAAGTTAAATAAAACGTCTTCGTCGGATCGTTTGATATGCAATGACCATAACACGCAATACCAAGCCTATGTCTGTCATGTCCTAATGTGATTTGCCCATCACCGTTGACCCACTTATACGGTTTAATTGTATTTTGTTGCCATGTAATTTGTAGGCGCGGAGGAGGGACAGTCTGACCAAACAACCACTCAAGATTCATCCCCGGAGTTGCGCCTCTGGATGTACTCTCCTCGTGCCACGTGTTTCAACCATGCTCCTTCCTTCAATCTCAAAGTCAATTCAAGCATGAACTTGGACATAACCGTCTTGATCGGGGCGCCCAAATTGTCATTATTCAGCCGGAAGGTTTCATCTAAATGTCAAAAGTAGCATCGCTTTCTCCCTTCTTCTCCTTCTTCTCTTTCTTTCACGCAAAAATGCAGGCCGTAATTCGTATTTTCTTGTTTCGCCAGCCGTAAGGCTTTTTCTATAAGTATAAACATTCCGTCTTTATCTTGCTGCTTTTGGTAGTCGCGAGAAGAGAATTACTTCACCCCATGCATGAACATCAAGTTCAACCGCCATTAAATGTGTTTTTGTGCTGAATAATAACTGCTTGCTTATTCTTGCTTATAGTTGAAATAACTCAAGAACATTACTTTAATACCTCGTTGGGTTAACAAGATTTTACAGAATTTTCACGGAATTAGAGGCCGAGATTTGTGTTTTCCAACCAGGGCGCTCATCTACAACTCTTCACCCTTCTGCTCTTAACCAACCTCCTTCGTGTGCTATTCCTGGAGAACATTCGGTTTTACAACAAAAATTTCTAAGAAATGGCGGCAGTAATTCGTTTTTATGTCCGCTGCAGAAGGCTCCATCTCCATGCATGTCTAATCTTACTGCTCAATTTTATTTACACCCAATTGCTAGGAGAACCCAAGCACACAACAATCTCTTTTAATGGAGGCCATCATGTGTGATTCTTTTTATTCAGTCTGAAATCTACAGCTAAAAGCATACATCCTAAAACATTTTTTTTTGTAATCAGGTGATGCGACCCATCCAACATTCCCCTTACTCTATGGGCTTTTACTGTTGCATTTCTCCACCCCCTCCCTCCTTCCTCAATGGCTGGAACCACTGAAAACACTCCATAACAATTATTTGACGAAGAACAAATAATTGTAAGTAATCCCCCCAAAAAAGTGATAGTTTAGATTCTGCATACGAATAAAAATCAAATTAACATTTCAGCATACGGAGGTGCACCAAACCATGTACCAGTCTTCAATTTCTAAGATTCCCGGTTAGAGAATAAGCTGATAGTACGGTTAGCTAAGAGGAAAAAACAACTTCGACGTCTTCAAAGATTTTACGTAAATTCTACGAAAAGACACTTCTAAACATCTCAATACTTCATCAAATTTATTTTGTTCAGAGCGGGTGTCAAAAACGCATGAGTAGACACAGTTACCTAAATATTGCTTTATCGAAACAAGGGATCTAATGAAGCTCTGACTCCAATCCATGAACTCTTGTATCCAATACGTATATGTCATGAGAAGAATACATCTGCCTCTCGGATGGGATGTATAAAACATGTTTCATGAATCGGGAGGAGGCTCGCAATCAGAAAAGTACATTAAAATCCGAGTTCATTAAAAATGCATTAATCTTCACTGTTTCGGAAAACCACTCTTGAAAGAATTTGGTTGTGGTCGTAAAAGGGAAACACGTGACAAAAAATGGAGCCCAAACCAGTAGTGTGGTAAAGCTGTCGTCTGTTGAGGTTTGAAATGGGGACTTCCACGTCGATGGGAAAGGGTTTGAAAATAGATTGATACCCAGTTTACCATTGTGGTACTACAGTTAGGGGCGTAGCATGTATTTTGCATTGAAGGGGCTCTTGTGTCACTGGTGAAGCACCGGTCTTTAATACTATGAGGATGAAGAGCAAGGCGATCAAGACAGTGAGGGTGGGGGAGGAGGGTCTGTGAGGAGGGTGGGGAGGGGATCGTATAGACTTGTAACTTTGCGATCCTCCTCTTCTTCTCACTCACTCTCTCTCTCTCTCTCTCCCTCACACAAACACACACGCGCACGCACATCCACACACAATCACTCACTCACTCTGTCACTCACTCTCCCTATTTCTCTCCCTACCCCTTTCTCTCTCTACCTCTCTTCCACACAATTACTCACTCTCTCTCTCTCTCTCTCTTCCCCCTCTCTCGCTCTCTCTCTCTCTCTCCCCTTTCTCTCTTGCACTCTCTTTCTCTTTTTCTTTCTTTTTCGCCTTTAAATGACGGCACCTGCCCCTATTCCCCGCATTTACACTGCTGATAAAAATAAGGCCACATGATGGTATTGTTTTCTCTATTGCTACAGGGTTGGTAACGCGACGCCAGTGTCCCATTTTGACACTGTGGTTTCACGTACTCCACCGCATTGTGGAGATTGAGATATAAGCTTTTGACAGGATGCAGATGATCCCCTCGCTCCAAGTGTTTGGTTGTGGTGATCTGTCTGCCCTTTCTCTGGTGGAATTAATCAGGCTAGAGAGAGAGAGGGGGAAGAGGTAGGGTAGAAGAAGGAGATGAAGGAGATGAAGGAGAAGAAGAAGAAGAAGAAGAAGAAGAAGAAGAAGAAGAAGAAGAAGAAGACGAAGACGAAGAAAAGATGAAGAAAAAGTAGTAGAAGAAGAAGATGATAATGAGGATGATGATGGAGAAGAAAATGATGATGAAGGAGAAAAAGATGATAAGGATGACGATTAAGTTAAAATGATGAAGAAGAAGAAGAATTAGATTAAGAAGATAAAGAAAAAGAAGAAGAAGAAGAAGAAGAAGAAGAAGAAGGAGAATAATAAGAATAAGAAAATTTACAATTAAGAGCTGTGTCGTGTTATTATATTGAATAGTAGATGAATATTTGAGGAAATCACTTACTATTCGTTTACATTGGTAAACGCTGATCTTTGTTAGATGTGAACATATTGGGGGTTCACGGAATAATGTAACTATATAGGCGTATGAGGTGGAAGGGAGAGGGGGGATGAGCCGGGGCAATGCTAATTATTCCTCGGCTACAGCGCTAAGGTGGATCTCGTGTCCAGAAAAATGCATTTTTTGTCACGCTCTTCCTGATTACTTTTTGGGGTAGGGGGGCTAGGTGAAATGTTCAAGAGATTCTCTTTGTATGAGAGATATAACATCGATCATATTATTATTGTTTGCTGTTGGCTATTTTTTCCTTGCCTGTAAAACAGGGGGTTGTTACCCTTTATTTGCCTATTGCTGGATGGCGCCAATATTCAAGAACAGTCTGAAGGAAACTATTTTGTATATATATATATTTGGAAACTATCTTGAAAACTAAAATGTTGGTTTAAAAAAAAACGCATTTATTATGCAGTATGAAGGCACTGAAACCTCGATTCGTGCAGAAATGGTTGGTTAACTCTTTAAAGGACAACATTTCAAAACCATTTATTACCCAAGAATAATTCATTTCAAGACACAGGACTCGGCAAGAATATCCCATTTCTCGCGACAAAACGTCTAAGCACCATACTTCAAACTTCAACAAAACATTTGCTTCCTGTAGCGCCAGAAATACTAGAAGTACCATGTGTAAATGCACTGGTTCATTGCATATCATTTCTACATTGGTTTCTACTTTAATGTAAATTATTTTGTTCGACGCACTTCAAAAGCCCACTTATATTCTTATTTATGTACAAGCGAGATCACATTTGCCCATTTTCCTGTAACTTGATGTGCTGAAGAGGCTCTTACATTGATTAAACTGTTACAAAATGAGAAATAAAGTTTTACATTTGCATCCACAACTGTGTTATAGCAACAACAACTATAAAAGGGTGTAAACTTAAACCTAAAAATGTGCAAATTTGCATTCTAGATAGAGCAAAAGATGAGAGTAATATCTAACAACAAAACGTCAGCAGAATCATAAAGATGTTGGAAAGAGCAATGGAAGGTTCAATTTTGCTCCCTCAATGATTACAGTTTAGGGTTGTATACTAAAATAGTTAACCCCCTTCCCCCAATTTCCCCCAATTTTCCCCAAAGTCTCTCTCTCTCTCTTTCTTTTCTTCTTTTCTCTTTATCTTGCTCTCTCTCTCTGCTCTTTCTTCCTCTTTTATTTCTCTCTCTCTCGCTCTCTCTCGCTCTCTCCCCCTCTCTCCCTCTTGCTCTCTCACTCTCTCTCTCTTTCTCTCTGCTCTCCCCTTCTCCCTCTTTTTTCTCTCTCTTGCTCTCACGCTCTCTCTGTCTCTCTCTCTCTGCTCTCCCCTCTTTCCCTCTTTTTTAAAACTCTCTCTCTTGCTCTCTCTCTCTCTCTCTCTGTGCTCTCTCCCACTTTTTTTCTCTCTTCTTCTTCTCTCCTTCTTGCTCTCTCGCGCTCTCTCTCTCTCTCTGCTCTCCCCCTCTCCCTCTTGTTTTTTTCTCTCTCTCTCTCTTGCTCTCTCTCTCTCTCTCTCTCTCTGCTCTCCCCCTCTCCCTCTTTTTTCTCTCTCTCTCTTGCTCTCTCTCTGCTCTCTCTCTCTCCCTCTTTTCTCTCTCCCTCTCTTGCTCTCTCTCTCTCTCTCTCTCTCTCGCCTTAGCTACTTTCATTAAGCCTCAGTGTAGCGATGATACCGAGACGATAAAACAAAACCAGCTATTACCTAAATACCATTAAGTATAACATTAGCCTCATAACCTCAATACATATTATTACTACGTAAACGTTTACTAAGTAAACTAGAAACCTCATTATCACGTAGTTTAAAAGGTGGTCGCGGCGACTAAAACTGAGAAATCACGTTTTTACAATTCCTGTTTACGAAGAACTTTAATTTGTTTATTAGACCTACAAAAGAAGCTATCAGCGTATATTGGTTAATCCGTTAACATTCCTCTTATTTTGTTTCTAAGTACATTCACCCAAAGGTACTTTTGTTGAAGACAAGTTCAAAGAGTTGACTGGTACTTCAAAATCGAAGAATAGCAGAAAATACAGACAAGCGGCACCCATCAGAGTAAATTACTAGAATAAACAGAGAGCCGATTTTTGACAATATTTTCGCGCCCGTTACTTTCGCGCGTGCGCTTTGTTCCTTTAAGCTTCCATTTATAAAGATAATTTTGATACTAATGGTTCATTCATGTCAGTTTTTCATGTTTATTGCCCCCAAAGTGATCGATAACAGGCCTTACAAACTAGAAAAACCTATTAAAAAAAAATATATATTCAACGAACTGAATTTAGATCCTGTAACCTAGCTTAAATATAAGATGCAAAACTTCTGTGCTCGATATGTTAAGATAACATGCATGGTTTCGGATGTTTCACTTGGTGGTCTATATCATTAACTTCCCACTTCCTTCTTCTTTATCTTGTCTTGATTTCTACTTCTACTTCTTTTATTTTCTTCTTCTTCTTCTTCTTCTTCTTCTTCTTCTTCTTCTTTTTCATCTTCATTATATTCTCCCTCTTCTTCTCCTTCTACTTCATCTTCTTCTTCATCTTATTCTCCTTCAATATTTCTTCTTCTCCTCCTACTTTATTTTCTTCTTCATATTATTCTTCTTCTTCTTCATTACATTCTCCCTCTTCTTCTCCTTCTACTTCATCTTCTTCTTCATCTTCTTCTCCTTCTTCATTTCTTCTTCTTCTCCTTCTACTTTATTTTCTTCTTCATATTATTCTTCTACATTTCTTCTTCTTCTTCTTCATTATATTCTCCCTCTTCTTCTCCTTCTACTTCATCTTCTTCTTCATCTTCTTCTCCTTCTTCATTACATTCTCCCTCTTCTTCTCCTTCTACTTCTACTTCTTTTATTTTCTTCTTCTTCTTTTTTTTCATCTTCATTACTTCCTCCCTCTTCTTCTCCTTCTACTTAATCTTCTTCTTCTACTTTTTCTCCTTCTTCATTTCTTCTTCTTCTCCTCCTTCTACTTTATTTTCTTCTTCATATTTAATTATTCTTCTATATTTCTTCTTCTTCTTCTTCATTATATTCTCCCTCTTCTCCTCCTTCTACTTCATCTTCTTCTTCATCTTATTCTCCTTCTTCATTTCTTCTTCTCCTCCTACTTTATTTTCTTCTTCATATTATTCTTCTTCTTCATTCCTTTTCTTCTTCTTCATTACATTCTCCCTCTTCTTCTCCTTCTACTTCATCTTCTTCTTCATCTTCTTCTCCTTCTTCATTTCTTCTTCTTCTCCACCTTCTACTTTCTTTTCTTCCTCATATTCTTCTTCTTCTTCGTCTTCTTATTATTATTATTATCATTATTATTATTATTATTCGCCTCCGTCTCCTTCGCCTCCTTCATCTTTCATTCTAATTCCGAGACCCAATTGAAATGAAGGGTATTGCTTTACGTACGGATGTTACGGATGTTACGAAATTATCACTGATCTATATGCATCGAAACTACAGAATACCTGAATGTTCATGTATCCAGTGGTCACTCACAGCAGTCGCAAATCAACGATGTATTAAAGGAGGGGAGAGAAGAAAAACATTACAATCAATGAAAGTCAACAAATCTAGAATATTATGCCAGTTTAACACTTCATAAACAAGATTCAATTCAATTAATAATTTGAAAACACCACTGACACTAAAAAAAACAATCATTTGAACAAGCCTCCACGAGCGACTCGAAGAGAGAATGTGAGACGATCGTTTTCGGCCTAAGGGCTGTGACGTAAGAGGGAAGACACCATCCCATCATATTATCATGCAGCGATGGAGGTGCTACACAAATAGCCTTTGTTTCCCCTTTTCAAAGAATACTTCCACCTGTGTATCATGGAGTGCACTGTTTGTGCATAAATGAATAATAATTACATAACTTTCATGAGCACGTATCCAGTGTTTTGTCTCCGTGTATTTTACAATTTGGTCTGCAATGACCTTTGTCTGCTCATGCTCAGACTGCAACTATGAACTGGCTTATTAGCGGCGGGTCTTCCCTCTTACGTCACACAAGTCCCGGATGTAAAAACAGAGTTGCACAGCGGACAAAATTTAGAGTTGCAAATTGGTCACTTCAAACGAAGATTTCTTTGCTGGATGACAATGTTTGGCTTTCATACTTACTTTATTTCATTTATAAGACTCTCTTCTTTATATAAATGCAAAATTTATCCAAATCTGACATTTCCAACCTTTGCCATCCTCCTTTAAATTCCGGGGAATTTTCTTTAATAGGATTTTCTGAATCGTCATGCACGCTTCATTTTTTTAATATAATGTTATTCATGTATATTGTGCCACTCTTATTTTGATGCATCTTTTATGCAGTTAATACAAGGGGTAGAGGTATGTGCATGATTTTTTTCTTTCTTCACGAGAGGAGGCCTGGGAGGGATGGGGCTCCCGTCTCTTACTCGAACATCTACATTTTTTTCCTCTAAATGTTATGAGGTAGCGAAACGAGGTAGCTTTTTTCGCAATTTGTTTTATATGGTGTCTGTCATTTTACCTTGACTTTTAAATGTCATGTAGTCATTCAAGTATTAGTAAGACACAAACTACAATGGATTTCGTTGCCCGAGGGCCGAATATGAGGCGAGAGTGCCCCCAAAAAAAAAAAAAAAATAAATAAATAAATAAATAAATAAAAAATAAAAAATAAATAAATAAATAAATAAATAAAAAATTTTTTAGAAAAAATGGGGAGTTGAGAAGAAAGAACATTGGAGGCTGTCGCCCCTTACCACACGCCTATTTATCCTATGATTACTAGTCCACAGTCTGGACTGTTTCCGTGTCGCGCGCCCAATCAGCTGAGAAAATAACACACCCTCAACGCTGAACCGGTGACAGCAGTCCTTCCCCTCATTCTGTACCCCGATCTGTACGACGGTTGTTTTGGAGGATCGCGCGATGAGTGGAGACACCGCGCCGTTTCTGGGATGCGTGTGATTGAAGAATACAAATATATAAAAAAAGGACAAAATCTGGACTATATGATTACCAGATATTGGACAAATCCTTTCCTGGAAGAGGATTTTCGATTATGCGAAAATTTAATGGAAGGCTTTTTATCGCCTTTGTCACCTCCCGGGTCGATTCGTGATCATCTTCAAGTTATTCTTGAAGAGGATTTTCGATTATGCGAAAATGTAATGGAAAACTTTGTATCGCCTTTGTCACCTCCCTGGTCGATTCGTGCTCATCTTCAAGTTATTCCCATTCTATGAAGAGACTCGAGAGCGCTACTGGATAAAACGATTTAAGATCAGACAATGTATGAGACAAGAGAGATTATATTTTTCATGAATATTTTCCATGATACAATACATTTTGTCGTCCTCTGCCTTCGACGAAATAAGTACAAGTAAAGGACAAAAGGAAAAAAGACTTAGCTTTTCTACGAAAAAGTGCTTAAACTTTTTCTACTGTAAGGTCAACTTAGTTCAATTCTTCGTTTCTCGCCCCGTTAACCTTCTTTTTTCGGCATGCCTCATTTTCTTTTTGCTATTTGTTATTTGTTTGTTGGTTATAAAATGAATAAGAACCTGGGGACATCTATACAGTAACAATACAATGCAATTCCAACTTGATCTAAGGTCAACTAATGTTAAAGACTTTTCAATACATTTTCCTTTGTTTAAATGGCCCCAATAGCATTTTCATGTACATGTACTCTCTCTCTCTCTTTGTTTCTCTCTCTCTCTCTCTCTTTCTCTCCCTCTCTCCCTCTCTCTCCCTTTTCTCTCTCTCTCTCCCTTTTCTCTCTCTCTCTCCTTTTTCCTCTCTCTCTCACTTAATCTGTTTCTCTCTATTTGTCTCTCCCCCCTCTGTGCGTGTGTGCGTGTGTGTGTGTGTGTGTGTGTCTCTCTCTCTCTTTCTCTCGGGGAGGGGGGTTAAATCGATCGCTCTGGATCTACCTAGTAGCATAGCAGACTTTCTGTTTTCTTCTCCTTACAGTCCACACTAACGCGTGCGTAATATTTAGTGAAATAGACACAAATCCTAGAAGCTAATCTTTCTTACAGACTCGGCAAATATTTTCTACTTTGATCATCATTCATTGTTATTACAGCTTGACACAACTAAGCATATTTATCTAATCATAAAAATGGAGCGTGTCATTTCGATTTTTTTTTGTTTATCTAAAAGAACCTTATTACTTTATATAATCATACAATAAAGCATGTTATTTCGAATGTTTTTTGTTTATCCCAAAGAACCTTTTTTGCGTGGTCGCAAATGCGTAAAATTATGAATAATAATAACAGATAAGTGCAGGAAAAAAGTCACATATCAAATATAAAAATCATATTCATATATAGTCTGTATTCATTGCTATTCTAAGATTTTGTAATACCAATCATCTCTTTAATAACTATAGTGATGACTTACCAACAGAGCCCATGAAATGCGGTTATCTATCCGTTAATCGTTGTTGTCACTTCATGTTTACAAATTTAATTCTTGCTCGAACTAACCATATGAATTAATCATTTTCTTTTCCATTTAATTTAAGTCGTATTCAATTCTAATGAAAGGACGATACAGGTACGTGTCATTTTCCTGTCATGTCCCCTTCATTATAATATTATCAAATTGTAGAGACATAGTATTTCCAATTTTTCTTTAACATTCTACAATAGGTATACGATCATAATTTTTCATCTCCGTAATGAAAATATCAATATCAACAACAATTTGGGTATCGATTGATTTTATTCTCCAATACTTTAATTCTTTTTCACGCAAACAAGACTTTTTTCAAGTTATAGGTAGATTATTATGAATGATGCTCAGTTGTTATGACTTAGACAACAAGAACATGACATTTCTGGCATAATTCTTACAACATTTGAGCAGTCAGTCTTACATATCCTTTTTGTCAGACATATCGATAGGCTATTCCAACATGAACTCATAACAGAAATATTTAATTCTGCTTTGTTAAAAGGCAGCTTTTGAAAATCTACACTACAGCTAGATAAGCATTCTATACCGAACCGCGCTTAAAGGGATTGGGTAACTTTGTCCCAGATTCTGAAACAAAATCCTAGATTTAGCTCATGATGCAATGATAATTACAAACCTTTAGGCCAGTCAGAAACCCCGTGACTTTTACGAGTCGATCGCCTGTCTGATTATCAAGATATTTA